>CADWAE010000484.1:0-1206250 GCA_902982915.1 Phalloptychus januarius | reverse complement strand
GAGATGCAGGTGTGTGAATGATCTAATGGTCGGGCTGCTGGTTGCAGCCGGGCCACATTGTTAGCAGAACTAGAGGGCCCCAAAACCACATTCTGCTTAGGGCCCCATGGAGGCTTGGGCCGGCCCTGATAATAATATTAATAATAATAATATTGTTATGATGACAATGTTATAATAATAATGATTAATAATAATAATGTTATTTATTATATATATATATATATAATAATAATAATAATAATGTTATTATTAGGCCCGAGCAGCTAAGCGCTGCGAAGGCCTTTTGTAATCGTACTGTTTAGTATTACGATTCTGCCCCTAAAGAGGCTTTATCATATTAATAACACACCAAATTTACATATATATAAATATATATATATATATATATATAATATGCTAATTATATATAATCATATGATATATGCATTATATATATATATATAATTATATATAAACAAACACATATATTATAATACTATACTATAGTATAATACTAATATCATTATTTATTATTGTTATTATAAATTAGTTTTAATTTTCTTCCGTTCCCAATTTATTATCTAATTTGCTCAAAATCTTTTTGGACTGATGGAGGAAGCCTGAGAGAAAACCTGAAACAACCAAAGGAGATTATAGTTGATTTCAGGAGGAACAGGATTAGATCAGAGCCTGTTTCCATCATGGGAGAAGAAGTGGAGGAGGTTGAGGGATATAAACACCTCGGTGTTCATCTGGACAGTAACTGTACTGAGACGCAGCAGTGAAGTGTCTAAGAGAAGGGACAGGGCAGACTGGACTTCTGGAAGAAGCTCAGGTCCTTCAAGATGCTGCAGATCTTCTGGAGAGGATTATGCAGAGAAGTCAAACGCGTCAAACGCTTCTCTCCATGATGTTCCTAACAAATAAGCCAGAATGCAGACAATATATAAAAAAAATAAAAACGCAAAAAAATCACTAAAGTAAAGAGAAACTTGTACTACAAATAAAAAAGACAAGAAACACAAACCACAAAACAACCAGAACAAAAGTGGTTCGCATAACCTGCCGATCATTTGGACGGCGCCCTCGTCATGGATGCAGCCTTTCAAAGCAGAACTAGTTTTCTTACTCTCAACTTTCTTCTCTTTACTTCGGCTGGTGGTCGGCACACGGCATTCATCGAAGAGCCAGGCTTTAGGTTCAGTTCGGGACCGAAGCTCTAGGTTTGCTTTCTTTGCATTGAAAATGTTCTCAAGCTGGCTGGAGTTGTCCCGTCGGGCCGGAACACCTTTCTCTTCTTGGACCCAGTCTTTGATGACTCCATTTATCCAAGTTTCAATTTCCTGAGAAGTCCAGCCTTCGAATACATCCAAGTCTTTGAGTTCCTCCACGGACCAGCCTTTGAATGTTGGTAGGGCCCAATCATCTGGTTCTGCCAGGGAAGTTTCGTTGACATCTGGGCGCGGCTGGCCTAGAAGGTCCCGAGCTGGGGACGGCTTACGATCGACCTCCCCAGCCGGGAGGGACCGAAAACAAGCTCCCCAGCCGGGGACGTCTCAAGATCGACCTCCCCAGCCGGGGAGGGACCGAAAACAAGCACCCCAGCTGGGGATGGCTGACGATCGACCTCCCCAGCCGGGGAGGGACCAAAGAGATAGGCGTCAAACTCATCATAGCACACTTCCCCAGCCGGGGAAGTGTGCTTGACGGTGCGCTCGTCAGAAGATGACTCAGGAAATATTTTCTTGCACACTTTCTTCATGCCAGTTGCAAGTAGGTATTCTACGCCCCAACTTATCGGAAAAAACATCACAACCAGTGCTTGTTCCATGGCTGAAGAGCTGACTGCATATGAACTGATGTTTTGAAATACAAGCATTCATAATCTCAGATGAGGTCACAGCTACAATGAAGTCACAGTAGTTCTGAGGCAATGTCTTGCTTCTGCCCGTTGCTATGGAAACGATCAGATCAGTTGTGAATGACCCAAACTATTGACTCTTTGCAACGGCGTCACTTAATCTTTCGAGACGCCATGACGTGAAGTGAGGGACGGGAGTATTGAAATTGAGCGACTGAAATAGTTTTCCAAAGTTGTTTGGAAGCATTAATAAAAATATATATATTAATATACTTTTATTTATTTACTTAGAATCAGGACTGCAAGTGTCTCTTCTGGCCTGCCAGGCCTGTAATGCACTGGGGGAAACCCTGCTGTATGTATCTGTATTTTCTCCCGTTTATTATTGTTATATAAAGTCTTACTCCTCCCGGTTCATTGAGTCATCATTCCAATAATTGAGCCCCTCCACCATGAAATCACCCATAAAGTACATTCTGAGGCCTTATCTGTGAATTCACTGCTGTGTGAGAAGCAGTGGGCCGAGCACACAACTTTGAGGTGTCCCAGTTATCCGTGTTTTGCTGACGGCGGTCTCTCAATCTAGAAATTTAAAATCCAGGTTAAATTCTTACGTTATTTTTTTGTAATAGCCGTTGTGAAATGTTAAATGTTACATTGACCAGGACTATCTTTTTAAATGTCCTTTTTCACAATACACACATTGCGTACAGTCTTATTGTGATAACAATGAATTTGCGATATATTTTTCCCAGCCCTATTCAAAAGTAATCTAGTTAGAAAACTTCACTTAAAGTGGTACTTTAAAATCTATGGCTATATTCACCCAGCAGGTGGCAATACTCAATTCAGATGCTTAGCTTGAATTGGATTTATTTATTTTGCCTACAATATATTATGGAAAGAATGAGGTGGCAATTATTATTATTAATAATAATAATTTATTCAAGATCACTTTTGGCAAAAAAGAAGCCATTATTTTGGGAAGATACGAGAACGTTGACGATTCCCAAAGCATGCGCAGAAGACGAACGTTAATGACGTCACACGGCAGCGCACTGTTTACGGAAGTAATAATGGTTGCGCCATGTATGGATCGATATTAAAGCTGTTAAGCCAGCGTTTCTCAACGGGGGTGGTACCGCCCCCCGGGGGGTGTTCAGAGGACTGCAGGGGGCGTTTGCTCGAAGGTAAACTTTCCACCTTAAGTGCACAGAAATACTTTAGATGTTGAGCTACTTGCTAAAAACTGTATTGTGTAACATTAAAATATGCTTGGCTGCAGCTGTATCGATGGCAGCTCTTCTTCTCTTCAGTGTTTGTTAGCTTCTTGGCGCAGCTCCGCTACTGCTAATGGTAGCTTAGCATCAGTTCAGCGTTCGTTACACCGGCTGATGACGTTGCTGCGACATTCACTTGTCAGGTTGTTTTATAGAGGTAACATCGGTGGTGAAAGTGATCCGGTATGAAGCGGTAGAACCAGAGCACCTTTGAATCTTAATATAAGAATACCGGGATTTTTTCCGTTGTTTTAAAAGGGCTACGTCAGTCTCTTCATCGATGTCCTTCCCGACGCCCCGCAGCGCAGGGCAGACAAAAAAAACGACGCGCACATTGGGGAAAACTGTTTAACAATACCAGTTTAAATTTTGAACTATTTGCAAAAGACAGAGCTCTGCAACATTAAAACATGCATAGAACTGCAGCTATATTAATCATAACTCTTCTTCTCTTCAGTGTTTCTGTGGTGCAGCTTTGTGCTGCCTTCAGGAGAATGGGACATCACAGTATCAGCTATTAAATTTCACCAACATGGTATTTACTGTGCAAACCAGAGCTTCCAGTGGAAAAACTAAACTTCCAGATCCTTTTTAATGCCATACAAATATGGGACAGATTCATGGATTACATCTTTATATAGACCTGTCTATTGATTTATAGATTAATAGTTTTACTGAATATAAATTACAAAGAACAAAGCTGGTTCTTAATCAAATCCTAGTGAGTCAGACTGAAAGTGTCATGGAGTCACTGAACAGCCTCATGACTTTAATACTGTCATGAAAAATAATATAGAAGAAATAAATATATCAATTCTAATCAAAAACATAAATAAGTGATAAGTTTCTTATTGTTATCGTCTGTAAAATATATTTCTTCTTAGTACGAGATGTGATCTCAACAAACCCATGGCACTTCAACAATATTATCCTACCGAACATGTTTTATCTGGTCATTTTGTGCAAGATTTAACAAAACAAAAATACTTTTTTCCCCTCTGATTGGCTGCTGTCATGCCTACCGATTTTAGCTTGAATATTCATTGTATTTGTTGTAGACGCCTATAAAAATAATTTCTATTCACATGACTTTTTTGTTCTATGGGAAATTATTTTTCATGATAAAGACAGAAACAACCATAAAAATTAAAACATCAACAATAATGATAGTAATATTAATAATAAACTAATATTCAGTGCAGGTATCCTACATCTTCTTTGATGGGGGGTTGTGAGGGACCTGGATAATGGCTAGGGGGCGCTGGCCCAAAAAAGGTTGAGAAACACTGAGTTAAGAGATGGTAGCCGACAGTATCCTCAAAGTCATAACAAGACGAAGGAAGCTAACAAAAACAAAGCTAAGCTAATAGAAATGTCGTTTTGAGGAGCATTGACTGCAACTTCAGTAGTTTTCATGCGGAATTGGAATCAGGACGAGTTTTGTCTCATTTTGCCGATTTGTAAACTGGACAAATCCACTTCGTCAGCCCCATCTGAATTCCCTGCGTTGTCCAAAGTCTACGGTAGCTCTGAAGTAGGGCTGTTGTAAACTAACATTTTAGTAAGCCAGTAATTAATTCTCACGATTAATAGATTAAGTGGATAAAAAAAAGATAAACTAAAACACTGGTAGATCTAACAGCAGTATTACTACAGCATATCAACATCGGTCCACTTTTCACATTTGAGCTTCCCTAAGAATTTCTGTAGTTTAGAAAATTAACAATAATAGCTCACTTTCTAATTTAACCTGAAGAAAAGTTGTACAAAAATCTGAAATTATATTTAATTTAATAATAACAAAGCAAATGCACAAATACGCTTGAAAAAATATCTATTCTCCAGTTTTTGGTTTATGTATTCATCTTCAGTGAGTTTAACAGATGAACTCTCATCAGCACCTTCAGGGCCGGCCCAATGCACAAGCAAACTAAGCAGGGCCCCACACTATGAACTGATTTGCTTTTACAATTATGTTTATTTGATAATGTATGTAGAAATCATTATTTTATGGATGAAAGGAAAATAAAGAAATTGCTTTTGGGGGGCCCTGGTGGCCGCGGTAGGTACCGCACGCTACGCCAGTATCATGAGCTGCCGCGCGATGCGCAGAGCGCAACCAAACGTCTGAAACTCCGGTCAGAAGTTCAGTAAGCAAAACAATGTCCCCAAAAAGGACTTATCCCAGATACCAGACGCCGCAGGCATTTGAGTACGTCAGTCCTGAGTTTATAAATTAAGTTAGTGATAATTTGTTACCGACGGCAACTGGAAAAGGGGGAGGAGCTGTCAGTTACTATGGTAACCCCCAACTGCCAAGAGCAGCTTAACAGAACTTAATGCACCAATTAATGTCTGAAGAAACAACTTCTTCACTAAATTAAATAAATTCAAATAATACATTTTGGCAAATTTCACATCTATAATGTTGTTAAAGTAAAACCCTGTTACACATAAACACAGAACCACCTGCTTTGTGCCATGAGGTCACTATTTAATTAATTTAGTTTTTTCCATAGTTGCTGTGATTGATCTTCTAGGAAGCATAATGTCTGGGGTTGGTGCTCTAAATAAGTGTCTGAATCAAATGGAAAATAAAAATAAAGGTTAAAATCCCTTCCTTCAGTCATTCAGCATGCTACTAGATGTTTCAAAATATACCTTATAAGAATGATTTTACTTTACGGTTTAGGAAATTGATTACTCTTTAAAATAATCCATACTAAGCTAGTTAATTAAAGGTTAAACGTGTCGAGCTCAAAAAAGTGAATTATTTTGTTTCTTAGTTTGAAGATTCCCTGTTCTTAACATTTTTGTATATATTAATTTTCAGCTCTTAGTGGCTGGCTGTAGTTCTGTATAACTTAGTTCCTGAAGATTGTTTTTCCCATCTACTTGTTTTCCTGCTGCTTTTGTGTTGTCTTGTCAGCTTTTTGGATTGAATATTGATCCTTTCTTATATTGTGTTGTGTCTCTGGTTTGTGTAAATTCCTAATTTCTTCTTCCTTGTTTTCTACGTTCTGAATATATTCTACCAGCCATTTCTCCTGCTTCTCCTAAGGAATATTTTAACATTGGCGGACTTAATAAAAATAGTTTTTATCTTATCTTCCTCGGTTCAATTTCAAGTATGTACCTTCTCACAGCCACACCATGTTCCTATAGAAACACCTGCTTCTTGATTAGCATTCAACTCTTTTACTTTAAAGGGGATATTTTATGTAAAATTCATATTTTCCATGGTTTTAATTCTTCATTTGGGTTTCAGCTACCTATAAAAAGAACCCAAGTGCTTAAAAAAATCCACCCAGGAATTCTTTGGCAATGAGGTAATGTTTTTTGGTATCTGGAAAATGAGCCATTTCAAAAACCTGCTGATTAAGTCTCAGTTGATCAACTGGAGCTCAGGAGAAGAAAGATCCAACTTACCTGATTAAACTGTCAATGTGTGTCCAATGTCCTGCCAATTTTAGATGTCTCTTGTCCAACACAGTTGATTCAAATGGTCCAACTACCTCATCAGCATGTCAGAGATCTGCAAAGGGCTAATGAACCACCATTTAATTGAACCTTCACCTTCACTCAGAGAATCCAAGCAAAACACAGAACCAGGAAGAAGGAAGTTTAATCGAAATGAAAAAGAGCCTCATCCGTTCATATTAATTGTGATAAATATTTTGCAGGAGCTTCGTCTAATCCTTGCGTGAACTTTTAAAAGTTTTGTTTCCCCAACACTTTGGTAAACATTGCGTTTACTATTTACTCTCTGTTTTCCATTGTTTCATCCCCAAAAGTCTTGCCGAGCTTCAGCAGCTCAGTCGCTCAGATCTGTATCAGATCTGAGCCTTCTGACGGTGATTTCAATTCGACATATTGTGCAACCACCTAAACACCTCAACATCCAGCGGCTGGGCAGATCAACAACCCCGTGCCACAGGGCTGCCCTCAGGCCGTTCACTCAGCTGTGGTGCTGAGATTCCCATGTCAGCTAAGCTAACAGCCGCAGATCAAGAGAGCAGGTCCGGGTCACTGAGAGTCGACCGGATGAGATCTGGACCTCAGCTTAGAACTTATGTCTCCAAGTTTTTCACATTTTGTAAATATTTAGTTTACAAAATGTTTTTTTTAGGTTTCTTACAAAGTTTTCCCCAGGAATCTTTGTTAAATATTATATATAAAAATTAGGCCACAAGCCATTTCTTTAGAGGACGACTTTAAAGCAAAACTTTAAATCAGTTTGGATATTTTTAACGTCAATTTCTTATTTGTAAAGTTCATCATTTTGTAATAGATTGTAGAATTAGTGGTTGTGATTTTATTTTATCATTTGTGTGATTAATAAAGGTGCGTCTCAATAAATAAGAATATTATTGAAAATCTTACTTCAGTAACTCAATTTACTGAGTGAAAAGCATTATATAGGTTAATTACAAATACTAGTATTTCCAGGCCTTTGTTTGTGCTAATTATGATTTCATTTGCTGTAAACAGAAACATTTAATATTTCAGTATTAAATGTGACTAATAAAAACATTTTAATACAGATATGTGTGCTTAATGAAAATATGAATTTCAGCCCATGGGTTATTTTTGAAAGGTACTTTGAATCTGGAAAACAAGCCTCATGAGAATTTACTCGTATTTATTGAAATGCTTCATGCTGGAGAAATATATTTTTAATTTCTAATTGTTTGAATATCCCGCTTCCTTAAACGCGTAAATCATTTCCAGGGTTGGGGAAAAGACACATTCTTCCACAAGGATTTTGTAGATCTCTGACAGATTTGAGTGTATATTTATGTGAATTAAATAATTTAAAGTAGCAATTAAACCTGCTGTGGATTTCAAACCTGTTTATTGTGCCTCATCTCAAACCTCGAGAGGCTCCTGAGCCGGTCGTGGGAAACGAGGATGCTATATGCCCGGGGTGATCTGACTGCAATGAATGAATGGAAGGGTTGACACAGAGTTCAAGGAAGAGGGTCAGCAAATGAATATGAATTGGCATTCTCCGTTTGTGTTCACTAGGCTGGAATTACTGCTTTTCATTACGAGTGGCTTATAGGCGGGCTGTTTGGCTGCCGTCTGGGGTCACAATAAAATGATGTGTTTGCCAAAGGCAGAGAGGCTGGGTCACAAGGGACTAAATGGCCCAGTTATGAAGAGCAGAGCTTATTTCCTGCTCTGAATCAGGCCCTACCTTCAGCTGGACTCAACTACACAAAGTGGAGGATATCTGTGAGGAATATGGAGGAATGGTTCTTTCTTTAGGCTGAAATAATGGATTTAATGCACTCTATACTGGCTTCCATTGTAAATGTATACAACATGTACTTCTTAAGAGTATTATTGATCAGACCCTCCGCTGCTGGAAACACTGAGTATAATATAAAACCGTCACCATATGCCTGTGTTTAAAGTCCCCGTCTGAGCACATAAGCTTGAAATGAGCAAGGGATTATCCTTACTGTGGGGAATTGTTACCACTGCTTTTGGATGCTTTTAATCATCCAGTGAATAGGGCTGTGGATTATATCACTGTTATCCAGGGAAGAGTTAAAATGAAATGCTCTGTTTTAGCAGATTTCCTTGATGTGATGGATTTTAAGCAGAGTGGCTTTGACTGAATGGCAATCTTCTATTCCCTAAATGAACAACATTTGGGAACACGAGTCAGTTAATTTTTTTGTGGTTAAAAACGATCATTTGTCACATGTACATATAGTATTATTATGATATATAAAGGCTTTTTCATGATTCTGTAACTCTGTCAGCCTAATTTATATCTGCAAACATTAAGACTTCTTCTGAATGCTAGTCTGTATATGCAGAAACATTTAGTCGTAAGTTAAATGTTGATTTATGTGGTTTCGGTGTTTGTGGTTGTTTTGCAGACTGAAGACTCTACTGATGATATTATTTAATTCAAAGTCAAAATACCTTCTTAATCCCAAAGGGAAATCACCAAGTATCTTCAGAGAGTCATTATTGATGGAGATGCTGTGAGCAGAGGGCATCTCCAGTAGCTGTCAGTCTCCCAACAAATCTGAAGATGCCTCTAACTGAAGATTGTTACTGTATCTTATGACAGGCTAATGGTGCGTTCACACCAAACGCATTTTGAGTGACAGGAACATCTGATTTACATTCAAAGTCTATCTGGAGGCGCACAGAGGGCCGTTGAGGTGCGTTTCAAGCGTTTAGTACGACGTGATTCGAACTGTGTTGAGTGTTTGACGCTTCAAGAGTGTCCAACGCGTCCAGCAGAAAACAACACCTGGAGCGTCTAACGCGCCCTCGACGTGCCTCCACATAGACTTTGAATGTAAACCAGGCACGCGGAACGCAACGCTAGATGTACAGCAAAAGGTGAAATGTCTGCAATCACAGTGCACATGCGTCGAACTTGCAGCGCTGGACGCGTTTTTGACGTGTCTGACCAGTTTGGTGTGAAATCACCATAACAGCTCAGTTTCTAGCAGAGACAATATTTTAAAGTAACCTATCCTAAATGATACTAAGTCATCGGCAAGCACTGCTAATCTACCTCGTCCTAGCCCTAGCTAGCCAAAATCAAACTGCTTACAATATTTTTGAACTGAACACATCGCTTTTGCATTTTGACAAATGAAACATCCTCCTATTGTGCCAATGCAAAGTTTCAAAAACAGAAACACGTCTACGTTTAAATACAGCTGTAACTGTACATGTTTGTTTACATATAAATACATTGGAAAAGGGATAAAATAGAAATTATAAAACAAAGTATGAAATGTTAACAAGGGTGTTCATTATCTGCAGACAGCTCTGCTAAAGATGGGTAGGTGTATCCAGTCTCAGATAGGCTCATCTATCTGAGGATGTTTGTTTTAAATTTATTCTACAGATCCCCGTAGATAATATTCTTTACAGATGCTTTGCACTGTCGGTTGTGTCAATATGCCTCCATTTCCAGCATTTAAGGAAATGGCAGATGCTGTCTTGTATTTTGTGGGTGGACAAAGCCTAATTGTCCTTTATAATTTGGTAGCAAAACATCAGTTCTCTTTGTTCTGCTCCACAGCTTTCTGCTGCGCGGGATCAGAGCAAAGTCAAAACTGGATGAAGACAACAGAATGCATCAAAGGTAAGGCACTGATCAAAGCCTTTTAGAAATAATTGTGTAAATATTTTTTTATGTATGAGTTAACTTCACAATGCAATAGGAAACCTAAAATCTAAAGTTTGGCATGATATTACCTCTAAAATACACCACCATAATTGGCAGTCTACAACGGCAATCTGACACAATGGGAGGCAAACTGTTGTTGAATACTGACTGAGGCAGAAATGCCTGCAGCTCTTTAGGTGCTCCCCATCTTCTTTCCCTCTCATTCATAATCCATTTTAACCAACATTTGAACCCCTGAATTACAAGAATCGCTCATGTTAACCATTTTAAAAGAAGGAAAAAATAAAAGACAGCTTATTTGTTTGCACCCATGCTACACTGTTGCACATCAGTCTGTCACTTTTTTACATATTCAGTGGTGTAGTATCTTTTATGTCAGAGTAAAATTTGTGAAGACGTTCTTCCTGGACTTCAATATTACTGTATCTTTCCGTTTAAAAGATATAGAAATGCTTCTGTTTGCTTGCATGATATAAAAGAGTCAAACAGATTAAAAGAATCACTTTTAAAGAAACAGTCGACTAATGAGAGAACTCCACATGTAGTCAAACCTCCATTACCGGACTCCACCCCTAAATATCTGAGTCCCTTTTTCACAAAGAAAAACCTGCTCAGAAACAAGAGAGGTTTTCTGATTCCTGCATTTTCACAGCAAGAATCAGAGCCTGAAGATGTAGGTAAGATGTACGTACCGTTCAAAACAGTTAGAAATGCATCCTGAAAACATTCCTACTCTGTAGGTCAGACATCTTGGACTCAGCCTGAGGTGGAGGTGAAGTTTTACGGAGGGACGATGCTAAATATTTACCCAGGATATTGTTTCGGTCATCTTCCAGTTCACATTTGTCTGCATTTCATATTTTCTGTTTATTTCAACTCGCATGACAGGAGATCTGCGTGTTTGTTTGCAAACACAACATTTAAACCAAGCCTAAGTTTGAATTAAATATATTTATAATCTGTCAGCTTCAGTAGAAATATTTAATTGAAGGAGCCAAGGACTTCCCTGTTTAGTGTCTCCATGGAAACAGAGATAGACACGCTCACATCACAGCGTCACAACCACAACTCACCAGGATTGTTAAAAACTCCTTGATTTTAAAATTGACTGAAGCAGAGACCGGCTGCTGTAGCTGCGCTTTTAATATTAAATGATGTGAGCTATTGCAGCTGGAGGTATTTTAATTTGGTTTTGCACCTTAACTGCTATTAAATTGCTATAGATTATGTTTTTAGATTGCCAATTGTAATCCAGATCAGAGCTCTGGCTTTTCCCGCGGATCGGCTCAGTTACTCACGGCTTGAAGTGGCAGTCGGTGGCTTTTGAGCCATAACCTCTATGAAATATGCTGGATTTTATCATTTTTTTCCTTTGATTTCATTATTTTTTTTAAATATATTCTGTTGGGCAGAGACCTGTGTCCCCAGATTAATGCTGCACTCTTAGCTGGAGAAGAAATGTCTCTGTAAAGTGACATAATCTGCATAGACCACCTGGCTAAGACATATGAAGAAAATGTAACAAAATTCCTCTTGGAAAAAATTTAAATGTAACATTTAGCAAGAATTATTTAGGTAATCTCAACTCTAATTAATGTAAAACAGGAAAAGTTTAGTCTGATTTCATGTCAAACTATAAGATAAGCCTGCATATCTCTGGTGTTGGTCAGATGTTTGGTTTTTCTCGCAGCAGACTCTGTAACTGTCACTGAAAAGAGAGTTGGTAGCTCAGAAAGAAACTTTTGTCGGTCACCTCTGTTTCTTGATCATTTGCTGTCATGTCAGAATAACAAGTCAATTAATCAGAGACAAATGGCGTATTAATCTTTGTCTTCATTAAGCTCCCCAGACTGCAGGACATGTCTTGGTCGGGATATTAAATGCATCTCAGTATGTGAGACATAAGCATGACACAGATAGCTGACCACCCACTGTAAAGCATGAAAACACGATCATCAATCTTATTTTTTATTTTCATACCAAGACCGGTTTAAATTATTAACGTCAGGACATGACAGAGCGCAACAGAACGGATCTCCACTCCGATTCCTGTAGAGAAGCAAGTTTAAGAAGTCGACGTGTTAATTTATGTCACGTGAAAACAGTGGTTACTGTTTGCATACCAGGAATAACACATTTATAGCTTAAAGTCTGAAATTCAACAAAGAAAACTGCTGTCTGTTTACTGTTCTATATCTACTCAAAGATAGAGCAAAGAAAGCTGCTGCACAAATCTATCTGGTTGCATTCATTTGATCTCTCCTGACGTTTCTCCTCCCATCCATGGAGGGTGAGAGCAGAAACTATTGTCAAGTTCTGTCTGCAGAGCAGTAGGTGGTGCTTTATGGATTTGCAGACAGTCTCATGTTGAAAGCAATGAGTTTCTGGTTTTCTGATTACCGCATGCTAACACAAGATGTCCATGTTTTCCATTTTTAAGAACGCCACGCCTTTTTTTCAGGGCTTTAAAATGTTTTTTGTCACATCATTTGACTCTAGAGGATGAGTGCTTTTGCATTCACCAACACGGATTTGAAATATTTTGTTTGGCATTGACTTTATTTCAAATAATGTTTAATATTTTCAGAAAAATCAAAGTCATTCATATCCCTTGAATTTTTACATATTGCCACACTGCAAAATCAATTTAGCATGCTTTATTGGAATTTTCTGTAAAAGAGCAACACAAAGTAATTTATCCACGTCAAAGAATTTTTATCATTTTATTTTGTACAAATAAAAAATGTAAAACAAGAAGTGTGCATGATGCAGGCTAACTTTTCAGTAGAACCACATTCATAGTTTTCTAAGGATCACGACTTTATTTGTGGAAAATCCACCGATTCACAGATTCTTTCTTAGAGCATAGCTAAAATATTTAAAAGAAAATGCAGCTTGGAAAGCTAAAATATCTAGGCACAATGGTACTTAAAACGTTGGCTGGTATTAGAAAAGCAGCCAATCCAGCAATTATTTTTCCTTGGTACTTATTGGCTGCACCCCCAAGAGCAGAGCTGTAGATATCAGGCTTTGTGGTGGTGCTAAGAAAGTTACTCATGTGCATTTTAATGTGTATTAAGGATTTGGGCAGGTACAGGTGCACCTAGAGGAGGAATCTCAACTATTTGTGGGCCCAAACTCCCACAAATATTTTGCAAACCGGATTTTGCTCAATCTGGTTTGCAAAATAACTCCAACTGTCCATGACCACCGACAGCACCTAAAGAATCCTCAGTGTCTCCATCCGTATTCGTTCCTTTGTTTTTTACAGCCAGGCAAATAAAAACTGATCCCGCTCCCTATTTCCACTCCCCACAAACCTCTATAAATTCAGACAAAACAAACGAACGGTAAATAGGAAAAAGGGAAGAAAGCAAAACCTTGTTATGCGTGTTGCACAGCTCACAAAATGACTTGTGAATGGCTCAATATCCTGTTGAAATGCAGCCACTGAAGAGGGAGCCTCCATGTGAAGTTGTCCAAAGAAGCAGCATTTAATGAGAACAAAACTCTGTAGGTGATCAATACAGTATATCAATTCAAACTTTAAATGGAGGGTGCTCACCAGGCTCCCGCTCCATAAATCCACACATGCAGGGCTTTCAAACAAGATGCAGTGTGATCATAAACCTGCAATATGGGTGTATTTCTACTGCTAATAAGCCTTGCTAAAATAAAATCAGTGGGAAACAATGTTTGCTTAAAAACACCGGATATTATTTTTTGAGAGTCTTATTCGAAACGAGTCAGCAGAGTGAATGTGGCAGAAGTTGTCGGGAAATGCGAGCTTTAAGAGCTGTCAGTCAGAGCCGGGTGACAGCAGGGATGTAGTTGGAAGGAGAAGGTCGCTGAGCGATGTCTGCAGCTCCGAGTCTAAGGTCAAAACTCGACTCCGTGCCCCCTCCTCCCGTTTTCCATGAGAGCTCCCCATGCAAGCCGGCAGGCCAACCGTGTCCCCACTGACCGCTGTGATCTGTGGCCAAGTAGCGTTTCCCTCTGCCCGATCAGACCCTGCACTTCTTGTTCACTGGCCAACTGGCCTTCATCCCTGCAAGCTGGGGCCAGCGCTCCTCCTGGTTCCGTATGTTATGTGGGGTTTTTTTAGGCCTGTGATGGATGCCAGCCGTCCCTGTGCGCCCTGCGAAGCCGCACCAGAGAGGGGGATTAAACAGATTTCTCCTTTTTTTTCAGAAAAGGGGATGGATGAGTGTAATCACCTATAATCTCAAATTCTAGGCCTCTTGATAATGAACCAGTAGCTGTTTTGGCCATTTGGCTCGCCTTCCTCCAGCCATCTACTTAAAAGCACGAAAAAGCCTGTCGTAACAGAAAGGACATTGAATGGAGTGGAAGGAGAGGCGAACACTTCTTCTTAGCTGTATCTCTCTTTGACGTGGACACAAGCCTGGATATTGACGACCGAAGTCTCTCTGACTTGCAAGACTTTCACTTCCAGCTGAAAAAGAAACTATTAGGAAGTTAAGCTCTTGCTCTGCTTGTCATGTGGCGGATAAAACAGCAGACTGGGACAAGCTCTCTAATCTTATGAAAACTAAGAACTGGAGCAACGTTCTGATTTGGAGAGCTCAGATAAAAGCGTTCGATCCTTCAGTAGCCTGAAGGCAACTCTAAAAATGAAGAGGGATACACAAACTGTAAATTAATCTTATTGCATGAGAAATAATTGAATATTAAATAAAGTAAACCAAAATTTAAAAGAAAGGCCTTGAATAAGTAGATTTACCAATATAAAATTTTGACATATTGTAACTTCAGTTACAATGTCTTCCATTAAAGCTACAGTTTGTAATTTCTATTAAAAATGTTATTTTGTTACTTATTTGTTAAAACTGTCACAATGTCATCACAGTGTAACATCAGACAAGATGTGGAAAAAAATCAAGCTCCTCCAATCAACCACTCACAGCCGAGAAGAGCACCTTACTGCTGTCAATTATACTCGTGTACACGCTGCTCATTGTGTAACTACTTTCTCTTGCAGGCCATCAGTGGCCATGCTAACTAGCCTGAATATTCCCAACAAACTCCAGTGTGATGAACTATAGTTGTAGCTTAGCAACCACAGAAGTTCCCACCACACTTTTCAGATATTTATTTCTAAGACATTTAGAGGCCATATTTCATTTTTCTTCCTCTTTACATTTCTGCTGCACTTTGTGTTGGTCTCTCGCATCAAATCCTAACAAAATACACTAATGTTTGTTTATGCACCATGACAAAATGAGAAAAATGTCAACGTTGCTCATTTTGCTCCAAAACTACATAATTAAACAAATGGATTGCTGTGTAACTAGCTCTCTGAGTACAGTTGTGTATACAATACACATGTGTGCATGTTTACAGTATGCAGGATGTGCTGCAGCAAATCAAATGTTGAAATGACATCATATCTTAACTTCCCTTTGTCATAATACATTGTTACTGGAAGAAAGACAAAGATAGTGCGAGTGCTGGAGTTGAATTAAAGACTTTCATGCTGTCACGGATATCGATACTGCCAGACGGCAATCCACCTGGGTTGCGCTTGAAAATAAAATTCATGAAAGGGAGAATAGCAGAGAGAAGAGGTGTGAAAATTAAATGTCATTTCTTGACAGGAAAGTCTGAGAATTAATCTGGCAGTGAAGTGTGACAATGTTGTTTGGTGACAAGGCAGGAGAAGACAATTGTCAACACTTCTTCCCTCCCAATGACTGCTGGCACCCAAGAAGTGGGCGCAAAGCTAAGAGATGTGGCAGAGCAGGAGACAGAGGAGAGAGGGCTGAGTGTCTGAACGGTGCGGCTGAGTGTGTGTAGACGTGAGTAAAAAGGTAAGAGCCAGTGAGTGTCTTTGAAAGATAAATATAAGAGGCTGGTATGATAATATTTGCTGTGGATTGTGTGTGAAGCTTGGTGTGTTTACAGGCATTTCCTCTCACAGTTTAAAAACATGTCTGTCTGGTGGCATCAAGAATACAAAATCCTTAATGGAACATTCTTGGATAAATTTTTGGGGCTTTCAACGGCCCCAGGGTGCATGGGAATCCTGTTCCCATGCAGTCTAGAAAAGTAATGAGTTTGATTATAAACACTTTGGATGAGTTTGGAATAAGAAAACGGCACATAGAAAAATAATTGCATTGTAAAAATATAAAACATTACCAAGTATGTTTGAAATAACAGTAAACTAGCTTGCAAATAACTTTACAGCCAGATAAAGGATTTGTTAATATTCATTAAAAATAAGTAGTTCGGCTGCCCAGTGGCGCAGCTGGTAGAGATGTTGCCTTGCAGAAAGAAGGTTCTGGGTTCAATTCCCAGCCCAGGGTCTTTCTGCATGGAGTTTGCATGTTCTCACTGTGCATGCGTGGGTTCTCTCCGGGTACTCCGGCTTCCTCCCACAGTCCTAAAACATGACTGTCAGGTTAATTGGCCTTTCCAAATTCTCCCTAGGTGTGAGTGTGTGTGTGCATGGTTGTTTGTTTCTGTGCTGCCCTGCGACAGACTGGCGACCTGTCGAGGGTGAGCCCGCCTCTCGCCCAGAACGTTAGCTCGGGAAAGGCACCAGCACCTCCTGACCCCAGTAAGGGACGAGGGTGTAGGAAAATGGATGGATGGATTAATGCCAAACAGATGATACAGTAAAATGACAAAATCAAAAATAATCACCATGCTGTAAACAAGGCACCATTCATTGTGCTCTTTCAATTAAATTAAATTATCATATTCACCATGACACACTTTTCATAAACACATTTCTTTTTAAATCAGAAAATTCCTATCTACTGAGGGTGCAGTTTGTTTGTTTTTTGGCTGACATTTGGTCCAGTCGTGTTACACTGAATGCGTTTCGCGAGTGTTTGTGTTCAGTTTATTGCTTGTGACCATTTCATACTTCATAAAATCACATATTGGGGGATCTTTCTTTTCTTCAAAACAAAGATCATATGTGAAACAAACAAACAAATGCATCATTAACAACTTAGAAATGATTTTTAATCCAAGTTTTCAATAGTGACTGCAGCAACTGCAGCATCTGAGTCAAAAAATGAAAAAAGCAAGTTATTATGCTTTGGCCACGGTTTAGTTTTTCCTTTGACTCTTCATACAGATTCATGAGGCTTAATTATAGTGACTCTATTTTTAGATATTGCATCGATAAACAATAAAATGCCCTAAAATAATAAAGTGCATTAAAATGGAAATAAGTAAAAATAAAATCACATCATTTAAATTACATTTTGCATTGAAGTCTCCCCAGAGTCGGAGACTTATTTGATATTTCTGTGCTTGTTTCAAATATTCTTGCGATGCTTCTACTTGCTGGTCGCAGCAAAATATTTGCATACAGACAAAGTGACAAAACAACAATTGTTGTGATCTTATCTTTGACACGAAACACGCAGGATTATTTCCCATCATTTCAGATCAAAGCAATTTAATTTATTTGAGTTTTATTTTCCCTTTGTTCTGAGTTGTGGGGCCTGGAAACCTGTCTGAGCAGTCAGAGCTTGAGAGGCAGGGCACAGCTTGGTTAGAGAGCCGGTTTATCAGACTCAAAGGAGACACACGCATGTTTGCATGGCTATCTTTGTGGGGACTTTCCATTGACTGCCATTCATTTCTACAGCCTAAACCTTATCCTATCCCTACCCATTACATACCTAACCCTAACCAATTCATACCTTGGTCCTGAATCTAACCCCTGAACCAGAAACAGTGTTGTAAGGACCAGGCTTCGGTCCTCACCAGGCATTACAAATAAACACGCACACACATTTACACACAGGCAGAATTTAGAGTCACCAAATGAGGTGAGGCAGGTTTATGCATCCAGCTCCATTCACTCACTGGGTAAGTTAAAGTGTTTTATAGGAAACTAATGTAGTGGTGGGAATTTAATTCAAATAAATTCATTGAGTTCATTGCAGGATATGTAAATAATTAATCACATTTGAATTTAAAACAAAATAAACAAAATTTCCAACTCAAAACCGTTTTCTGCTGCTGAATTATTGAGTAGATGTACGAGCTCAACATGATTTTGATCATGTATGCAACTTCTTTGAAAAGATACTCTAGATTATGGACCATGGACAGTTGGGAACGTCTACAACATGTCTGAAATTGAGATGGTATTTTAGGCTGGAATTGTTTTGCTGATAAGAAATCACAACTTAGAAACAACAGTCTTTCCCAGAGTCTCATCAGACTGTTTCTGAAGCAAAGGTTAACTCCTGGTGGGCCAAGGAACCACCTGCAGTTCATCGATGCTGTTTGCAGATTTTGTTTGTGCATCAATTTTACAGTTTTATCAGAAACATGCGAATACAAAGATCCCAACTTGGGACTTCTGTATAAAAGAAATAATAATTGTTACAAGCTGATTAATTAAAATAAACATAGGTGAAACCCCTGCCCTAAGTTAGAGAATGACACATTAAAGATGAAGAAAATAACATTTAGACGTCACATAAAAAAACTTAAAATGCAACATAAATATTAAAAGCTAACTATATGAAGAAATAAAAATGTTCTTGACATTTGGAAAATGTTTTTAATTTAAAGAACCCATCTGGCTTTGCGCTCCTCACCTCTGGAACTTTGTTTATTTTATTTTATTTTTTTATAGCGAAGCAAGAAATAATACAACAAAAACAGTCCGTTCTGTGTGCTGGCGATTAAACCTGAGGAAACTTGACTCATTCCTCTTTTAATCATGACAGACACACTTACTGTAATAAATATAAAGTTGTGTGTCACCAGCTTATGCAGGTTAAGAAATGTTGCTGTAGCCTATAATCTAAGCGAGAGCGAATGGCTCCAATAGTTATGGTTTCCTAAGGTTTATTCTAGAGAATCCAACATGGCGGTTTTTGAGCTGAAAGCCTCGTCCGCTGCGTCCTCACCGCTGCCGTTCGCTGCTAGCATTGAGGAGCACGCTCTCCTGCTTATTAAAGTGATGCAAATGTGAAACCTTGAGACGGATGTCAGTACATCTGATGTGTCTCATGATCATGTAGCGAGTCTCTCGTTGATCAAAGTCCCCAGTAAGCAGCTAGTTTCCCCATAATGGCCTTATTCGATTACAATGTGTAAAGTACTCCATTAGTCTCTCTGTTCATGAATCATTAAGTGCCGGCTATGATCAGCCGGCTTCATGATGAACTGCAGATTGAGGAAATGGAAACTGCTGCAGCTGCTTGGGGTCATAGGTAGATATAATATTCTCAAAGGCTAAATGAACAATTGCATATTAAGGTAGTCTTTAGAATGAAGAATAAGGAACTATTTAACCGTACAGAAAATTCATATCAAAACAAAGCAATTTAAGTCAGTTTATTGCATTTTAAATGAAGAAAATCTCCCAGGACGAAGATGAACACAGAAAAACAAATTAAGTTTGTCAAACCTCTCTATTTACCTTACTGTCATGCCTTCGTGGTGTTGCTGCATTCATGCAGAGCAAATACAGAGCAGTTACAAGCTGCATATTTGTTCAATAAAAATCAAAAATTGCCTCAAGACAACATGACAGATAATATTTCTCAGTTATGTGCACATTTATTTTCTTCCTTACCCACCACCCCTTCCTTTCCACTGTGACTCACGAGTCTGTCTCCATCGCTGCTTTGCTAATGAGAGGGCCGAAAAGATCCAAGAATAAAGAGGGCCAGAGTCACGAACTGGCTCAGATGATAAAATCAGAGTTTAAGAAAGGTGGAACAAAAGACAGAGAGGAGGTGAATAAAGAGGGTAAGAAGAAGGTGGTAAGTAGAGAGTCACAAAAGAATAGGCCGTGGCTGCCACCCATGCCCGATGCACAGTGCTTAAATTGATGAGTTCATCTTCATCTCATTATTGTCATGATGGATCAGATTGCTGACTTCCCTCAAAGGCGGCTTAATGACTCGTTGACACAAATCTGAATGACTGGCTTCACCGGTGGCATCCATTAGTGTGCCACACAAAGCTCTGAGATGTGCTTAAACAGAACTGATAATTACAAAGAGCTTTTCATGACTGTAATGAATGAGTACAATAAAGGGACAACTCGTGTAGCGTTCAATGCATTCGGGCGCGCCACTGAGGATTGCCTGGGCTGCTATCGAGCTCAAAGATCCTCTCTATCTCCCGTATATCACTCCTTTTGTTTCACCGCAGCAGATTCTGCAGATACAATGAAGGAAATGAGTACCAAACACATACCATTTTTCTCACTATAAATATTTCTAATGGGGCTTTTGACGTAAAATGCATTATGGTGGCAGCAATCCAAGTAACCGCATATGCAAAAGAAAAAAGATCAAAACATAGTCGATGCATTGTTGGTAGCAAAGTGAAATGACACAAGGGATAGACGGTGAACACAGAATTTGAACCACAATAAATGTAACATTGACAAACATATTTGATGTGTATTGATGATTTTAATGATGGCACTTGACCAAATTTAATGTCTTATTAGTTTTTATGATCATATGATATTTTTGATTTCTGTTTTCACAGAAAAACTTCAGATTTCAGTCATTCAGATTTGTGTCGAGTCAAATAAACTTGAAATTTGAAGTTTATCTGTACAGCAAATTTCAGCAACATGGCAATTCAAAGTGCTTTGCATCGTGAAAACGCAACAATACAAAGTCATAAAACACAGTCAACAATTGAAACTTCACATTTTTCCATCGTTATGCAGAATATTGATGTTTCATTGATTATGCTTCAAACAGGTGAGTTTTTAGTTTAGATTTAAAGGCACTCAGTGCTTTGGCTGCGTTTTTCTGGAAGTTTGTTGTAAATAGAAGCTGAATGCAGCTTCTCCATGTTTGGTTCTGGTTCTGGGGACACAGAGCAGAACCAGAACCAGAAGACCTGAGAGGTCTGGAAATCAAGTGGAAAACTTGATTGACTAAACGCAAAACCCAAAAACAAACAAACAAAGCAAAAAGGTGGAATTTGACATTATCTTGAAAACAATTCTGCACATTAATACCAACAGTTTAAATCCTGTCAGTCTATTAAAACATGTCCTTTCAGAAGGTGTCCCACATAAAAGGTGCAAAGAGATCTCTAAAAATCTGTAAAACCTTATCTCTGTAAAACATACTCATGAGAATGGCTCCAGATGTTTTTCTAAGCATATTAAATGTTACCGATGTCCCATTTGGGAACTTAATTTCACCTGTAAAACATTCACAACCAGGTGCTTCTTCAGAGATTCCTGACAGGACGAGTTAAAAGAATAAAAGTTGTTCAAGAAACACTGAGCGACCAAATGGAGGCTAAGCTACATCTGTAATTAGCAGGGACGGTTTTTCTATTAGAATAATAAATGGATTCAATTAAAATAACCTACATGAATACACAAGACTCCACTGGCAAAGGAAAAAATACAACGTTGCTGCAAAATAAGTCCGTAAAATACTGAATACTTGTCTGACAGGTTCAAAACTGAACTCTGGGGATTGTTATAGCGAACACTATGTTGTTTCAAATCACTCCAAAATCAATCCTTCACCAATAAAGTTAGGAGGTGGGGAAATCTTACCGGATTTCAGCAGCTGGAACTGGCAGACTTTATGTATGAGAATACAGAAATGCACTGGGACATTTTTCGTAAGAATCTGAAGAGTAAGGTGGATTTTTGACAGCGATGCAATGTGTCACGATGTCAAGGTGTTTTCCGTTTTTGTATTTGCCTTCCTACTTTTTTGTTTATTCATAATTAGCCTTAGTTACCAGCTTTACTTTTGATTAGTTTTTCATGGTAGTTTATTTATCTAGGTCAGATCTGCTGTTATGTTTAATTATTTTTTGTTATGGTTAGATTTATGATGATTTCAGCTCCATTGGTCTCCTCTTTGCTCCCATCTCTCTCTCTCCTTCAGTCTGCCTTCTGCTCTACCTTCACACCTGCACCTTGCTAGTAATCAGTCCTGCTCCCAGTATTTACCCACCTCTCCTTCACTCTCATTGGTTTCCTCCATTTCCTGGTGTTTCCAACTTCCCCTGTCTACTTTTTGTGTGTCCCTCCCTGTTTCTAGTCCTTGTTTTGTATTCTTTATTGAAACTTAGGCTGTGTTCACACTGCAGCCTGAAGTGATTCTGATATTTGTTTTGACGTATTGTGAACGGTACCGGATCTTTTCATCACAGTTTCAACAACACAGGTCAGATTTCTTTCAATGTGACCCAGCCCACTTGGATATCCGATACATATCAGATTAAAATGCGACCTAACATCCAGGTCGCATTCATGCGACCTGAACGTCACTGACACTTGACAGACGCCACTATTCTGTATTCTGATACACGCAAATGGGAAGAAAAACAGCAACCATAGTGAGCCATAATGAGGATAAAGTTGTTCATATGCTGCTCCGATAACTTCAAAATCGTAAGCTATACTCCACCGTTAGCATCCATGTTTACCTCTGCAAACACTGAGCACGCGCTCTCTGTGTGACATTATTGCGCCCTCTACTGCGCATGCGGAACACGCTCAGGTCACACTGGAGATCACATCCAGGTCGCATATATTTGGAAGTGTGAACGACCCCGGCAAAAAAATCCAATTTGACACAAAAATCTGAATTGGGTCACTTGGGGCTGCAGTGCGAACGCAGCTTTATTTTATCATTTTCCTCTGTATTCCAGTTTGCATTTTGGTCCAACTTCACACACACAAATAATGGCGTAATGATTCCCAGTGCACAGCCAAGAATACCTTCAAATAGTTTTACAGGAAGAAATGACACTACTAGCATGATACAAACATCTAAGCACGTCTTAAATTCAAGTCCCGGAGCGTTCCTGCAACTTTTGTGAGTCCAATTGAAAATGTAGAGGAACTGATGATCACAGAAGATTTGAACATAGTTTTTGGAAGAATTATTTAAAATCACCTCTTAGTTGTGAATGCCACTTAGATGTCTTTGAGTTTTTATGTCCTTTTAGCTCAGGTTCTATTAAATTCTTGTGTTTTTGTATATTTATTTCCTGTGTAATTTATGAACCAGTTCATTTTGAGCTCTGGATTATTTGAGTTGTTACCAATATCTAGGCTTGATTTAATTTCAGTAGCAGCATTTGAAATGCATTTACCAAGACGCTTTCAAACCCTGTTCCCCTCTCTCTTGTTCAGTGCAGTAACAATCTCAAACACAATAAAAAGCCAGGTAAGCAACAAACAGAATAAAGTGACTTCACGATTCATTCTCGTGTCTTTGAGGTATTTCCACATCCATGGCTCCATGCAAAGGCTGTAATAACAAGGCGACGATATTTCAATAATGACTCTGCCTTCTCTTTGGTCCATGCAGCTGATTTTCTCTCCTCCTCCTCTGCCAGCCAACCCCCCTGCTGCATGGTCTGTGTTGTTTCTTGCCTTTGTTAATGCTCTGGCTCTAATGGCCATGGCGTCTGCTCCACCAGGGCTTAAAAACACCCGTCTGCCTCCTCCATCCTCTTACTTATTTAATAATGAGACCACACAAGGCTATGTCTCTATTCATAATGGGGCGGCAGCAGAGCCATCTTGGTTGGCATAACAGATCTTGATGGACTGAGGAAATACAGCAGGAGAAATCTAATTGAGAGGTAAATTAGACTTCTGCTGCTGATTGACTCAAGAATCAGGTGAACTTAAGTCCCCCTGTCAGTGTGAGAGTCTGTTAAGGCTGCTGCCTCCCGTGCCGCCACACACGCCACGTAGCTAAATATGGAGATCTGAAGGTGCTGCTGTGTTTGTGCCAGCACTGCTTCGACATCCTGAAGGTTGTCTGGGGCAATGACAAGCCCGGTTCGTTGTTTATTCCTGTCTGTTTGTGCTGGAGAGTTCAGGATCCCATGCCGCCTTGTCTCATCTCATCTAAGAGGAAACAACAAATCATTCCTCCCAGTTTGAAATGAGTGGCAGAGGTGGGAAATATTTGTTCAAAGCATAATTTCAGAATGTTTGACCGACATCAAGTCACTTTTCTCTCTCAAATACACAATCAGAGCACCACTATATTACGTTAATTCATTATTCAGATTTTTTTTTTTACTTCAGATCTCTTGAATTTATTCACATTTCTTAATTTTAGGTGCAAATGGGAAACATTTCTCTGTTTACATTCATTTTATTTTAATTTAACCCCTAATTTATCGGGTTTGAGACACATTCTTACTTTCAACAATAACCTTTGCAGAAAGCACATGCAGTATTAGATGGACTTCACTGATATAAATGAGGATCAATGAAGCTCAGGAGAGAGGATAATGTACTGATGGAAAAGAATGTGAGAAAATGTGGATTGATCTAGTATCATTTAGTGTTGGTCTTGAGTTCAGAAAGATGTAAGATCGGTTCACTGCCATTTTGAATAAAAGAAAATGCCATTAACCCTTCCAGACCAAAGATATCAGTCAAATCTGCAGTACCGTAAATCCGCCACACTTTGCGTTAACTGAAAAACTCCAACTTTTCTGAAAGGGGAGACGTTGCTCTTTCCTGCCAATATCAGGTTATTACGGTAATTTCACTCCCACTGTAGCAGGAAGTGAAATTAATTTGAGGGGAACTCTTTTAATAGATGGTAAATTGTGAAAATAACTTGCTAGATATTGAAAGTTCCAGTTGTTATAGATAAATGGGCAAATATAATATAATAATATTTACTCACAGGACACTTAAAGAACTGAGTACAATTAAAATATGCAAGAATATCCACATTTGAAACTTGGATCTTATCGGGTTAACTTGAGCTAATGCTGTCAAGCTGAACGGCAGTTCAAGGTAAAAGTTGAAAAGGTTAGATATTATTTTTAAGTAGACAGTAAAATTTTGGTTCTTATTTATTGAGTTAAAGGGTTTTTAGATGCAGTCTAAAAGTTTTCCCCTCACAAGTTGCATTGAGTCACTACTCGAGCTGATGATGCGGGGGACGGACAAAGCAGAAAAAAGGGGACAACACTTTGCAGGCAAGTGGTTGCACAAGCTTACCAAAAAGCCAAGGAAGGCCAACAACTGTCTAAGGGGATTTAACCATGTTATAGCTTTGATGCATTTTAAATTGACCTCAAGCATACTTTGGAGACAAGGAGAGAGGGCAGAAACACACAAAGCAGACGATCAATTACTATTCTATAATTGGACAGGGCTTTAATGAGGCTGGCGGATGCAGTCTTGTGCACCTTTGTCAGTCGGAGTCACTGACGTGGGTGGCCCAATCAAAGCATGTCCTCATTAGCATATCTTCGCACATGCAACACTAGCCTCCAGAGTGAGCTGCTCTTAAAACACAAGAGTTTCTTCTAGGGTCCAATTTCCAGTGATGAGTGACCTCTGTTCACTTCTGCATGGAATAATAAGTCTCCACTGACATGGGGAAATATGTGTTTCTGAAGCTCAGAGATCTGAAAGGAGAGGGGAATTGATTAGATAAGCTCATTGTAAAGATCACTCATGAATAAATTAGAGAATAATAAGAAATACCTCAACAAGAGAAACCTGAAAAAGGATTTCATTTGGAAGAAATTAGCAGGAAGCAGGAAGGCAGCAGCATGCGGTTTGATCAGACCTGGTTCAGTTGCCCACAATAGTGTTTACACACCCTTCATTCCTGCATGGTATCAAACAGCTGCCAATAAACCTGCACCATGTGGGGTGTTGGTATTTTGGATTACTTTCTCATATGTTTTGTTGTCATGTAATGGAGTTTTTGTTTTGATTATTTAAATTTGCAATATTGCTCTATCTTTCTGCGTGTGATGTAGGCGGGGGGTGGACTAGCACAGCTGTTTTTCTTTCCTGGTAGCTTCTGTTTGTGTGCTCAGGGTGGGGAGCAGGCAGATGATGGGAATGCATCATCTTGGGATTATCTCCACACCGTCTCGCTTGCAGTATTTTGGACTTTTTCTTTTCTGCATGTAAATTCATACGCCAAGCTAATATGTTGGTATTCTGTGTAGAAACTCAGGATGTATAAACTGATCTGCAGTTAAAAAATGTTTCCTCTGCTTCTTTTTGACACTTACCAGCAGATTGACTGAAAGCTTTAATTAAATGCTAATTAATGTAAATGAGCCAAAGAAAATACCCTTGCAGCATTTGATCCATCTAAAAACATGAACACTTGGTTCGGTTGGCATCTAAGGAGCTAAGCGTGCAGTCTGCTCACTTTATGACTTGGTATTTATATACATAATTAAATGCCACCCTCTGCAAAGCCGAATAATGGCAAAGTACATCGCAATTAATGCACAGCCTACTTGAGGCGCTGCTACTGTATCTTGCAATATTTTCCAATATGGATGCAACAACCAGCAATAATAATAAACCAACTTGGGAGATAAAAACATGAATTAGTTTCATGATGTGTTAGATTCACTGTAATTTTTTCTCCCAGTGCACACAGCGAGCATGTGTGTGGCACTGTATAATTAGGAGCGCTTTGGGGTTCAGACAAAAAGTCAAAGATGCAAAAGAATCAAAGAGCCAAACCTGCTATTATTGGATTACAGATTTCCAAGTGATGAAAACTGCTACAACGGGACCGGCTTGGTTTAAAATGATGCTGCCTGAACGCTCGAGAAAACACTTTTGAAAAGGGAAGAGAAATAGTTGAAATGGGTAAATGTTGTGCTTTTCAAAGTTTTTCAAATATCAAGTCTGAGATGAAATCAAGTCCCTCCTAGAAACTGACAAACAGCAGGGTTTGTCAGAGTATTGTAAGCCTGGCGGGCCACCAGGCTTCACTTGTGCCCCCACCAGGCTGAGCATCTTCATAACATGTTTGCATTTTAAGACTTTATAGTTGGTGTTCAGGTGTTACGCGTCCAATCTTTCAATAAGAGATAATTATCAAGTGATATTTTTAAATTTCCTGTCAGTTTGAAGCATTTTTATCTCAAACATACGACGGGCCGCAGGCTCCCAACCACTGGGTCAGTCGAGTTTCTTTCATGTTATAGGCAACATTTTTTAACAACTGAATGTAACAGAGACACTTGATTGTGCTAAATGTAACTATGAGCCTGTAAAATACATGATTCTGCCTCTTAAAATCATACAAGAGTCAAAGTTTGACTCTTGTAATCATCTCTGATTTTTTTTAACCTGATTTTATAGGAGAATTTTATTCACGGGAATCAGAGGAAATGTATTATTTTCCTTTGTCTATAATACTGTTTATTGATTACACGAACTCACCACCAAAATGTGTTGAAGCATATGCTTGGAACAAGGCAAAATATGAAATATTCTGAGGTCACTGAACAATTTTTGACTTAAGACATGAAAGCACAGGCAGCGTGACACAAACATGATTATTTATTTGTGTATTTCTTGTCATGCCTGCTGCTGTCACCTCATCACTGGCTGATTTAAGCGATCGCCACAATCAGAAAACTTTGCTTCTCTAACAATGTGTTTCTCCAGTGACCTCATTAATCTGTTAAGAATCCTTGCAGCCTTTACTGACATTTACGCTCAGTTAACATATGCCACACAAGCTGACAGTTTACACACGGGGAAAGCGAGGATAACAAATGTGATGCATCTCGCCGATGCGGAGACTCTCAGTTTACTACATGACTCAGCAAACACTCACTACCGACAGAGCACTCTGCATCAAAGCAACTTGAAACGACTGCTCTGTGTTTTTAACATCAAAGTCAACATCCTGTGTTTTGTCTGTGCAGCTGACGCCTCATTATGGTTAGATCACTTAATCTGTAATGTTGTCTCCAGGAAGCAGCCGAGTTTTTATGTTTATGTAGCCTAAAACATAAAAATTGACATTTCAAACTTCACTGTCTGGAAAGTTGGAAGACAGGGTGTGGCAGAACCATATGGCTGCATTAAAAGTCTTTGTGTAATTAAATGCTTGAATAGAACAGATGGAAATATATTTGTAATGAATCAAATCTAGTTAAACTGAGTTACTACTGCAAAGAGTAACTTTATTCCTTAATTACAAAGCAGATTTAACACCAATTCTGCCTCAAATGAAGGTTCGTCTTGCACCTGACCTGCTTCCCTCTACGTCTCTGTGGGTGGTGGTATTTTCTCTAAAGTCAAGCACCAAGCAAAAAACAAAAAAAGAGAGAGTCACCACCTGGATTTACCAAAACAGACAGGTAAGAGTCTTCCAGTGGATAATTACTGCATGAATGATTGTTTCACCTGGCAACAAGGTTCTGTAACTGCTGCAGTAAGTAGGTTTTCATTTTGTTAAACAGTTATTTAAAAATGTTCATCTTTTTCAGAAGGGTCAAGCTGTAGGCATGCATCATGCAAAAGAAAACTACAAACAATTTGGGTTAAGAAATGTTCATTGCATTGGTAAAAACTGGACATTTGGAACACAAATGTAGTAACATCTTGAATTTGATCAGAGTTTACTTAAGTTGAGCTTTTGGTTTTGTAAAATATCAATAAAAACAGCAGAATGCATTGCCATGTTTAGGAATGAGGGCATTTTCACACATGCAATGTGAAAAAAGACTTCAGTTTGCAAATAAGCATAAAGATAGGACTTTAGAGCAATGGCAGAAAGAGATGTGAATCCAGCTTTATGCTTTTCCAGATTGAAAGACGCATCAGAATGAGTAGGAAGGCAGATGAAGTGATGCATCCATTACCCATTGTCCTAGTTGAAGTCTGTTTTTAAACCATATGAGCCCAAAGAATTAGGTCAGCTGACTTTCTGAATGTCTTAAACGATCAGGTTATTCCATCACTGCATTTCTTCTTCCCTCATGACACGGGTTTAGTCGAAGATGACAATGCCAGGATTCATGTGGATTAAATTGAGAAGACCTTGGGCAGATGCTTTCTTATTTACCATCTCTGAAAGATCTTGGAGAAAAGTAATAAATGTGACACTGTAGGATCTTATTGAAATGATGACATGGCGAAATCAAAGGGTGAAGCCAGTCAAACAGATGATCAGTGCTTGGATTGTTGGGGGACGGTGACATTGTTCAAAACCTGTGGTCTTATTTTGGTTTTCTTACAGGTAAAATCATGAACTCAATATAGAAGATGCAACGTACAAAAAATGCATTTTGTTCCCGAAGGAAATGTGATTGAAGATGAGATGCTAATGCGTCATTGGTGTCATAAGTCAGTGTTTCCAAACACTGGTCCTCAAGGCAGCTGGCCCTGCATGGTTTAGATATTTCCTTGCTTCAGCCCAGCTGATTTCAATCTGATTAACAGGCGTTTGCTGATCTGCAATCAGTTGAATCAGGGTGACAACATAAGGTGTTGTCACCATTTTCTCCCCGTACCTCGTCAGCATTTTCCACTCTCTGCATTTGACTCTCCTAAGTCTATCATGGCATATATCTCATTGTCTCTGTTGACAAATCATAGCAAGCATCTTAATGGCTCACAACTGCTGGGTAAAACCGTAACGTCTCAGACTCTGTCCCCATGTCCTCAAGCAGTTTAGTTGGTGCTTAACCTGCGAGACTTCTGCAACTAAAAATAGAAAGCAGACCTTGGTGTTCCTGTCTGCAGCAGGCTTTTACATTGACTCGTCTCCTCTGCTGAATCCTCTCCGGGCAAAGTAAGCTTTATGATGTAAGCTGCATCAAGATAGGAGGACCAGAGAACCATTTCTAGTCTGTGATAAGTCACAGCAATCTTAGCTGGAAAGCTTGAGTGTCTGATTGATGTCTATTAGCTTCAAACCATGTGCCGCTGACAGCTTGCGAAGGACTGATTTATAGTGGCTGGGCATTTGCTCCATGACCTTCATAAAGGTATTCTGTGGCAGATAAAGAACTGGGTGGTTTATGAGGTAGGACACTGATACAGCCTAAATTGGTGCCCAATATTGTAGAAATTATGAAGTTGAAGAGAGTTGGCACTTTATTAAAAGCATAGAAGTGGGGAGAAGTTTCTATGTGGCTCTAAACAGAAGGTTAATTTGTCCCCTACGACTCTTTTCAAGATAATTCTCCCCTTTGGTTCAGTAGCCTGGACTTTTCTTGAGATTCCTCTAGTCAAAGTACTTCTTTAACAGCCGATGCTCTTTCACTGCAAAGTTGTAGTCTGCTCTCAGTGCACCACTCTGAATACTTCAATCACTGGAACCGTCAGCTTTGCTTTAGTTGCTGCAGAGTCACTTCTACATCCTGAAGTTTCTAATGGGAGCTTGCATACCGGCCTCAAGAAGCTGATGTTTCCAAAATCACTCGGAATTTGTAGATTTTTATCCGTTAATATTTTGATTCTGTCTTTACCATATAGCTGCAGAGCCCAGTTGACATTGCCTCATCAGTGAGTAGCTGGAAGAGTCCTCATTAGGCCCGAGTGAGACCAGCTAACGTAGCTCCTAATTTTAGCTTTAATGCCAGAGTAATTAATTCTTGGGTAGATTTTAAATTAAATGCATGTCCTTTTTACTTTGCAGTGGATCAGAAACCCATCCATGGTGAACTGGTCCTCTCACACACTGCAGAGAGACAGACGGTGGAAGATATGCGGCTGTCAGTGACGTTTTATTTGGAGAAGATTGGTAATTGATGGTGACTCAAAAACATTCTTTCTTTATCTTTGTGCATATTCAGCTGTCGGGGTACGGCTGTCAAATCCCTGTTGTACTTCATTAGTCTTTTCACTTTGAAATTAAAGACTCAAAAATCCATGAGGCAGTTTGTTCCTGTCTCATTTGCTGTTTTGTTTTTTTATGCTTTTCTTCATCCACCAAGAACAGAACATTGATTGCAGAAAACAGCATTTCTTGTTTTCTTTCCCATCCGTCCCCACCTTGCTACCAAAAGAAATACAAAATTAAAATCTGAATGAAAAGCACATAAACTGTCACTCTGAAGGAGCGTGGAAACTTGCCAGCTCAAGACAGCTGTAAAGAAAATAAGTGGCTAACATACAATTAAGCACACAAAAGTGCATATACAAAAATATTAAAACAGAATATTAATTTTTTAAAACATAGCATCACTGTCAGAAGTTAGAGCTCGAAGGATTTACTGTGTAGAAATGGGATTAATCCACGATTCATTTTTCTGATCTTTCAGTTCTGAGACAGGAAATCAAGTTTTTCAAAATAAGGTGATATTAAATTCATGTTTTGTGAAATTATTGGATTTTGTAATGCATTTTTTTCTTCTCTTGCTTAAAGCTGACCTATTTTGCTTCCTTGAATGAGTGAGGAAGTTACAAAACATGTTTATAAAATTTTTGCACAAGGTCATTTTTAGGATGATATTTTAGTCTGCTCATTTCTATTTTGAGCTTCTTTCAGAATGAGCTGTTTTAGGGCTGTACTATAATGGATTTGATGGGAACCTTGAGCTGAATTGGTCCAAGACGAGCAGCTGAAGCTCATCAAAGACAAAAGGATATTTTAACTTCTGCATTTACAGTTAATTACTTTTTAAAAGTCTTTCTAAATGTATGGTTCATTTTGTACTGGAGTAAAATAATGATTTGATTTATAAATGAATGCAAAGTATAACTAACGGATTAATTCAAATAACCGCAATATTCTGAAAAGAAGTAAAAAAAAAAATCTGGTCAAAAGGACAGAAAATAACAGCAGAAAACATTTTTCTCTTTTCCATGTATTTGTTCTAATACTGTTCTTTGAATGTGCAGCTTTAACATTCTTTTAACACCAGCGCTTGGTGTGAAAAATGTTGCAATCTTATTTTTCGGAATAGGTGGACACCAGCGACTGTGGGGGATAAAATCTAAAGGACGCATGGACAGACGTGGCATGGGACGTCTGTCCATGCCCACCAATTGCTTGGGCATGAGGATGCCCAAGCAATTGGTGTGGCCAGCGTCACTGACAATCTGTGTTGCTCTTACATAAAACTAAACCTCTTTGCTTCTGTCAGCAACTAATGGGGAAGGACAAAGAAGTCTGAAATGTTTGACAGGGGGTTTAAGTGCAAAGAACGCAGAATAAAGAAAGAAACACCCTGAACAAATGCAAATCTCTCTCTTGGTTAGCCCAAGTAGACAAATTCAAGTCGTTTCAAATCTCAGACCAATCTACCGTTGCAAACAAGTGGTAATCCTTTATTTATTTATTAATAAAATCAAATTGAGCAAACGAGACTTTTCGTCGCGGTCTTGTCTATTATGGCTGAATCTGAAACGGGGGAATTTCTTTTTAAACAAATTGAAGCTAGGTCTCCATGCACTGGGACATTTTATGGTAGGTTTAGCAAGGAAATCTCAAAGGCTCATTAGATGTCCTCTGGCTGTTCTTGGTAGCAAGAGGGTATCTGCATTTCTTATCTGGAAAGGCAGGCTCCACTCAAACAAGACAGGAGCTATTATGAAACTTGTTCTTGCCAAACTTTAAAATACATTCCATCCAATGAAGGAGAAATATTTAATGTCCTTGCCAAACTGCAGGTCAGAGTTACCCCTGATGTTAGCTCCAGCCCTGAAGGGTTGTTACCCTGTCTCCACTTTAAATGATAGGCCACATCATTACCGCGCTTCCGCACCGCTGAGGGAGAAAGGCGACGGCAGGTGTGTAGCGGGCGAGAAGCAAAGAGCCGCGCCTTGAGTCTGCTCGGCGAAGCTGCCGGGTTCAGCTGCCCACATATGAGATTCAGATGCAGGGACAGGTGTGCTGCGACAGGGCTGTGTCGGACCAGGTACATCTGTATCTCTTCCGGCGCAATGTGGAGGAGGCGGTGAGTGACAGCAGGTGGGGATGTGGCCCAATTAGAGCAGGGCTGTTGGAGGATGATGAATGGGGCTGGCTCTGAGAGCCTGGGAGAAACACATGCATAGGCAGGCTGGAGATGCCCACAGCTGTCTCACTGAATGAGCATAAACATGCTGAGGTGCTCCTCCATACTGAATAATGTGAGCAGCATCTGCAGGTTGGTGTGCGCTCCGCTCTCCATTCCCATTTCTTCTTCACAGCCTCTGACAGTTGTGATCTTACCCCCTTGACGGCTCTTGCCTTGAACCAAATTTAGAGAATCGTGCAGTGTGCGGCTCACTCCCCACGTAGATTCATATATGGCTTAAAATATATGTTGCACTCAAAAGGCTGCTTTTCAAGTGTCATGGTTCAGAGGAGCAGTTTGAGTGAACAGTTCAATCACTTGTTGCTAGGCGGAATAATCAGGGTCCAAATCTATTAAGCAGTCAAAAGATTTTACTCATAGCTGTCATATTTCCCTTCTAAACCAAAATGGACACACACATTGGTTTAAATATTAAATGTCTTCATATAATACATTTAATTAACTGGAAGATATTACATATTTACATGTACTATGCTAAAAGATGCTATTTACCCCGTCTTGATTCCTGCTGTTTTTGATTTTTTTCTCCCACTTAAGTATTTTACATCTTTAAAAGTTTAATATCAAAGAAAACCAGATTAAATACTAAGTTATATTTTTAAATGATGATTTTATTCATCAAAGGAGAAAGTTATCCAAACCAAACCTGCTCCTTTGTGGAAAATCTAACCGTCTCCTAAACATAATTGGTATATTAATAATTCTGGGATGAAAAAGGTTTTGAGCTGTAAAACGGCGTAGTAGAAAACTTCAGAAAATAAAATATATTGCGGCTAACACAAGTTCTATTTCCATTTAAATAAATAATTGATTTTCAGTTCAGTTTATTTTGCAGCAATTCATGACACACACTGTCACAAGGCACTTTACTAAAATCTAAAGAAGCCAACATAAAATCAGTTTTCTAAATCTAAATCTCTGCTGCAGTCTCTTCAAGTTTAGCATTTCACAAACATGTTGAAAAATAAATATTTGTCTTGATTGGTGCCATTTCAGAATCAACTTACAATAAGAATAATTAAGAACTAATAAGATAAACATGAATTATGTTTAATAATGCACACACACGTCTATTCCCCAATGACTGACTTACAAATAAGAATGATGTATCTCAAAGCCAAACAAGCTATGACTGAAGGGGAAATTGGGAATTTCTTTGATTTGGAATTAAAAGCTCAAAATATTATTTGATCAAAAGCAATACCTTAATAAGATTTTTGCAATATTTCAGAATCCTAAAGAGAGAGATTTTGCAGTCTAATTCAGGCTTCTAAAGCCTACCTTCATGTAAGATTAGGAAGTAAAAAGTGGGATGAAACGAGCTTTGATCCGCCTGCTTTCGGTAGGAGAGTTAACAGAACAGGAGCCCTTTCATGAAACCAGTATGTTTCTGGTTAGGAAGTACTGGTCTCTACAGGCGCTGGGCGTTTGGGTGTTTTATTCCCAATTTTAAACCATTTAGCAGTCAGAGCATTTATACAAAGATTTTCTTCCTGTTCTGATGTTGGAGGGGCACATTTTGGATTAATTCTTCTGGGTAAACGTCCCAAAACATAATTTTCAAGAAGTCTGTTCCTGAAATATGGAAAGAAAAGCAGTGGGGGGTAGTAGCATCAGGGGAAAAAAGAAAAATAACAGTTATAGTAGATCAATCAAAAGTGACACACTTAAAAGTTGTGACAGGACTTGCTATTCCACAAAATCGGTTTAATTTCCCCACGTTCAGATCAGTGTTCTTTCTTCAAATCACAAACATTTGGTAGAAAGCAGTGAGACAGCAGCTTAGGTTCGGACTGCGGTTCCAGATGCAAAGCGGTGCCTCTGGGGAGGAGTAATCACGAGGGACTAATTAACCAATCAGAATCAGACTTCAGATACAAGGGAAGCTATGTAATGTTATTGTCACATTTTAAAGGGCCAGTGTTATGTATATTATTTCATAATAATACCAGTTGTACTTTATGTATCAAGAATGACTTAAATTAGATTTTTCAATTTAACACCTTGAAATTGGGCCTCTGTCTCTTTAAGAAACTCCGGCTCTTTTCGACGGTCCGCTTCCAGGACATTATCACAACATCCTAACTTTTTTTTTTTTTTTTTTTACCAGCTTTTCACTGAGACGTAGTTAATATGATGATCTCAGCAGATTCTCAGTTCCACTTGATGTTTGCTAATTGCTGCTGGCTAGTCTAAAGGAGCGGAGTGGGGCAGTCACAGAGGAGGGGAACAAAAATACAAGATAACATTCAAGGTTTGACAAGAAATCAATAGTAACACTACAAGTAACCAAGAATTATTTGAAAACTTTTGGAACATCTACATTATCGAAATCAGATTGTTAGCTTAAATGAAGCTATTTTTCATTTCCATTCATGGGAATCTTAACAGGTGTTGCCTGGTATTCAGATGAACCACATGTGCCAATCCCTGTGGGAACCAGAAGTGGTTTTAACTTAACCTATTGTTCTAGGTGAGCTGGAGAAAAGTAAAAGTGTCACATCTTAGGAAAGTTGCTCTCCATCCTTTCCTATTTTTGCAGAGGCCACACATTAACAAGCTTTGACGGAAGCCTGTATTTGCAGCAAATAAGTAGGATTCTTTGTGCAAGTACATGACTGGAAAAATAAATCACATCGCAGAACTTGCATGGTGGTTTGAGGGCTCAGACACACCTGTAGCTTTAGCTTCCAGTCTTTTGTGGAAGAGATTAGCAGAGCTTTATAATTCAGTTTCATTACTGTTTGAAATAAGAAGCGGCTTTTCCGGGGCCACCTCTCAGCTCCGGTATTTTTGTGTCATTACATTAATTCCCTGCAGTTACAACTTAGCTCCCCTTTTCCTCTGTAATGGGTAGTTCACTCAACAAAGTCTTTGAAAGTTAATTATATAAACTTCTCGCTTGTGTGTGAGAAACATAGCATCCACGTTTGGGCAGACAATGCAATGCGTAAGGTAAAGAGCTTAGGTGCCACATGGTAATTCCCTCAGGAGTTGCTTTAGCTTGCATCAGTTTGAGGGTGAAGGTGATTATCGAAGGTGGTCAAAGAACAAAAACAATAGATTTAAAGACACGAGCAGTCTTAGATGACTCTAGAAGAGGATGGAAGGAAGAAGGAAAGAAGCCACATGAATGTAAAGACTAAGCTGAGAAAACACATTAAACCTTTACAAATGCCAATATTTTAAAAACTTAAATCATTATTCTAAAGCATCCGAGTAACCTCCACTGTATATCTCTCAAAAAGCAGAGCACAAAATGAAGGAGGGCGTGAAAGTTACACTGCCCACATTCACCAAATGGCAGAAATTACACCATGAACAGAGTGTGCAAGCAAACAGCCGTGTTTCCCAAGTCCTATGAAAACCTGCCGTGCAGACCCGTTTTACAGTGAAACACATTGATGGCTGATGGGGCAGGCCCGGTTTCAGTTTCCTGTTGGGACATGAGCAGCTTTAACCAACTATACTCACATACATTTCCTCTTCATTTTGTCCAGTAATTCAGTGAAACCCATTATGTTATATAGATTCATTTTACCAAACTGGAGTTGTGATCTTTTCTGTTTTGTCCACAGTTTTCACTCAACGACATTGTTTTTTTCTGTTTAAGCAGTTATGAGGCAAGGTGGTGGAACTTTGGCAGTTACTCAAAAGGGTGTTGCTAGGTAACCAAAGAGTGAGTGAGTTGCTAGGTAACCAAAGAGTGAGTGAGTGAGTTGGTTCCACCAACCTTGCTTAGCTAGGTTGAGTAGCTAAAGTGTTTCCTCTGCCTACATTTCCCAGAATGCTGTGCGGTTCTGGATTAGAGTCCAGTGATTATTGAATAATCTATCAGATACTGATCATGTTTGTCACAATATAAATTATTGATTTGTTATTTAGCCCTGAGGGTAAGCCACGAAAGGAGACTCAACCTTGTATTAACTGCATACTGAACATATTTTTCAGGAAGCTAACATTTCTGTGTGAAAATATTTTTTATTAATGTTTAATGATACTCTAGTTATGAAGGAAACCAATTCATTAGCTGAACATCAAAATTAACAAAAATAAATAGTCATAATATCACCTTGTGAAGAACCTATAAACTGCAGAGAGACGTAAATTAATTTGAATTAAGCTGTGTTAATTAGGCAAGGCTCTAAACCACAAGTTACCTGTTGAACTAAATAAACTTTTGATGATAATTTTATTTATTGAGGTGCACTCTATAAACGTGACTAATAACTGGAGAAAATGAGGTAATCTCTCTTGAAAGCTGGATATTTTTTATTCAAGCTAGGAAAATATTAGAAGCCACTGAAAGCTGTTTTAATGCTTTGCCCTCAAGGGAGGCTCCGTGTTTCATTTCCACGTTGTGCTAAAGGGAAGATTTTCACCTTGTAAAGGTGAAGGTTGTGGTCCTCTTTCAGCTGACAGGTATAATCCCACTCCTACAAAATGGTTGTGTCCACACACTAATCACAGCAGCAACTATAATTGACTGATCCGAGTTGGGCTCAGGCTAATTTATGTGTGCAACCCCAAGAAAGCTTAAAGACAATCCTGGGGCGTCATCTTCGTGATGGATATCTCCCCTAATGCCCTTGTTCCTCCCGGCCTCTGCGTGAAGCCTCCTACGTCTGCATATCTGAATTTGACAGGAGCTTCAATTGAAGGAGCTTCAATTTTTCTTTAAATTGAAGCTCCTTTTTTCATAAAGCTGTGTTATCTGCACTTCGAATCACAGGGTCAAACAAATGGCTGTGGTTTCCTGGGTAAAATTCAGCTTTGGGCTTCTGCATTTTGAGTCTGCATCTTCAGATATGCAATGTTTTGTCATTTACAGGCCAAATATTTAATTACTATTGAATGTCTGAAGAAAACAAAAGACATCTTTAATGATGCTCTTACAGATAAGAATTATTTATATCTAGTATGTGTTTGATTCTCCACCTCTGCTGCATTTTTCTCTTGTAAAATGACCTTGGTCCATAAGGATGCCATGTTTTATTTGGCAGACATGCAAAGAACCAACAAAATTCATTTTCATAAGTCATAGCTAGAAGTTTGCATGGGGGTATTTTCTTTGCGCAAAATATTTTTGTAAAATTGCTAAACAAAACACACAGTATTAAAATAAAAGTGGTTTGTCAGTCAGGAATTACTCGACCAACACAAACACCATTTATGAATCACAAAATACACTTTGATTGAACTGAATTGAAATGAACTTACTTTGGTTTGCAAGTTTTGCCAAGTTCACTTCAGTTATTGCATCCAGAAACTGCTGGTCATCTCAGTCCTGGACATTCAGAAACACATAAAGAGAATTACAAAGTCGGCCTTCTATCACCTGAATACCAAAATTTCAGTTTTTATAATCCTCTAATCTGGAACAAACTTCCAGAAAACTGCAAAAAACTGATGGAGCACTGCTGGAAAAACAGCTGCGACACTGACTGATATATTTGATGTGTGTTTAATTATGATTATTCTTAATGATTTTGAAGAGGGCATTTGACAAAATATGTTTATTGAATGTAATATAAAGTCCTTTGAACTCTTGTTGCTGAAATGTGCTATACAACTAACTTAATTTGTAGATGTTTTCATGATGAGATAAATATGTCTAAATTTTTGAGACATAAAGCCTCATCTTGAAAACACAAAATGTAAAAGTATGCACTCCCTTTGACTTTCTGTTTTGGTGTTTGGGCTCTCACTGTTACTCCCTCTCTCTCTTTAGCTAGATGGAGATAAATGTAATACTTTTATTGATTGTTTCTGGGAAGTTAAGCCAAATGAATCACTTTACAGTGGCCTCTTCATTGTTCTGGGATTTTTTTTATATCTAAAGTATTTGAAACCAAATGCAGCTTGAGAAGATGGAGCACCCAGACACAATGCTACTTGACTGGTTTTGCAAAGCAGGAGTGCCATTCATTTTACATGGTGCTGATTGGTTGAAGCCCTGAGAGCAGAGATAACTATTAAAATTATTAAATAAGCAACTCTAAGTGTTTTCAGCGGGTTGTTGTGGTACCAAATGCCTGCAGATGTTGGGGCTCCGCCATATGAGGCACTTACTGTATATCAGACCTCCTGAGATTATTCATTTTCTAGTGGTTCTAGTGGATTTGAACTTCAGTCCACTGCCTCTATTACCCCTTTTAAGCAGAAAATTAATTAAGTAAATGCTCAACTGTAGGCTATTGTGTAGAACAGTGATTATTAGAATAGATTAAGATCCATCCATCCATTTTCCTGCACCCTTGTCCCTTACTGGGGTCGGGAGGGTTCGTGGCGCCTATCTCCAGCTATTGTTTCGGGCAAGAGCCGGGGTCACCCTGGACAGGTCGCCAGTCTGTCGCAGGTCAACACAGAGACAGACAGGACAAACAACCATACACACACACACTCACACCTAGGGACAATTTAGAGAAGCCAATTAACCTGACAGTCATGTTTTTGGACTGTGGGAGGAAGCTGGAGTACCCGGAGAGAACCCACGCACGCACAGGGAGAACATGCAAACAATAGATTAAGATCCATTCAAAACAATTCATGCTGACTCTAGATAAGAAACTATAAAAAGAAACATAAAAGTCTGAACTCTTTTTTATCTTTTGGACACTACAGCTCACGATTGCATTAGATGAATTGGGCTGGAATATTCTGTATTATTTTCTATTGTCAGCATATTTGATAAAAAGCCACAGCACCGGCCCGTCTGTTAATGCTTTCTGGCTGCCTCAACTTGTCGCAGCACCAAGGCTTTTATCCTTATTTATTTATTTATTAATAAAACAACAACTCAGTAATTTATTAAAGCAGGTAGACCTACACACCATAGCCTCTTTTTTAAAACAATGCTCAAACTGTATGTAACACTTGCTATGTGTTTACAGTTAATAAACTCGTAATAAAAACCAGAGCTAGGTTCGGCTACTGGAGTAGTGAGAAGTGTATTTTGGATTAATGGCCAAAATAAATGGCCAAAATAAAAAAATTTAGTTAAAACAGCCGGCTTATTATTTGTTGAAAGACCAATAAAAGAATAAACAACAATTTTACAACAATTAACATACAATGACACAAATTTCAAAAATAGTTTCCCCGTTTCTCTCAAAGTGTTTTATAAATCTGAATTAAGGATACTATTTATTTTACCTAGGTTATAGTTCTATTTGAGTTCTGGTTAATACTATTTATCTATTTTAATTTACAGTTTGTTCTAATCTGTTTAATCTAGTTTAGTTCTTTGGTGTTACCTCTGAGAAGTTAAGAAAAAAAAACACACAATAACAACAAAACAACCAAAACACAGCAGGACAATTCAGCAAGGACAGGTCAAGCTGTGCTTCAGGTTGATGTCTTGTTTCCTTGGATGATCCGACAGTTAATTCTGTTTCCGTGACCCACCGCTAATCCGCACAACATAGGCAGGTCATACCAAGCTGCGTGCCTAGCAATGTCCATAAGAGGGCGTAGCTCCTACTGGAGGGTAACAAGGCTCCCGGGTTGGCTCCCCATCACGTTCTCCTCAGCCTGATCCAATTCAGTGATGATGGAGACTCCTTCGTCCAAATCCCAGCCGAATGTAACAAAAATAATAAAGAAAATGGCCTGTTGCCAACAAAGAGCAACAGTTAGCAACAGTTAGCTCCTCTGTTGAATGTCCGTTGACAAGAGCAACTGTTAGCTTCGGCGGATCAGCTGTTACTCCTGCCGACTTTCAGTTAGCTTTCCGTTAGCAACAGGAGCAACAGCCAACGCCTCCGCTGATCAGAATCCGTTTTCGCTCTCCATTTTAATTAAATAATTGATTAACAATTTCATTATCTTTAAAAAAAGAAAAAAAACATACAATTTCAACTCACCAAGTCCAGTTTCACAACACACAAAAGTTGATCCCGAACGCAGTCAGGGTGAGAAGAAAAAAAAATAAAATAAAAACATGCGAGAGCTCCTTCTCAAAGAATAAAAAAAACTTGTCTTAGACAGCAAGTCGATCTCTCTTATATGTCTTTCTTTTCAGCACAATCCTGTTTGCTTCTGCGCTCTCTGCTTGCTTTACGCTCTCTGCTTCTTCTCTCTCTCTCGTCAGAGAACGCAGCAACCCGATTGGCTGAAGCCAGTCACATGGGTCACACATAAAATGAGACCCTTCAGAATAAGAGTTCGCTGACAAACAAAACTGGTTTATACTGTTTCTCTCATCAAATAACACATCACTAAATCAAATACAGTAAATATAATGTCTGTAATTATTCCTTTTTTATATATTTACCAATTTTAAGATCTATTAATTCACTATTTATTCTCTTATTTATTTATTTATTTCCTATTTATCCAATTTATAACTATTTTTAGTGACCGCTATTTTAACCTGGGTTACATGTAGCATACCGTGCTGTTTCCAAGCATGAAATTGAAGTATTTGAAGCTATAGGAAAAAACAGAAAAGCTTATTTAAGATTCAATAAAATGTGCTTACAGTCAAACAGGCTCAGCATTTCCAGCAGTCACAGGAATTTATTGCCATTCCCTCAACCTTTTGTGTCACTTAATTTTTGATTCCAAAATTATTTACAATCACACACACGATCCAGTCCACTGACTGAATATGCATCTGCAGAAATGCAGCTTTCTTTGTTGGTGCTTGAGTTCCTTGTTTTCATCAGTGTGTGTTGCCTTTTGAAGGTTTTAACTGAAATACACATTATTTCTGGCTATTTTTCCTAATATCTAAAAAAAAAAAGTCCCTACAGTTTGTTTTTCCACCCTAAACAATCTGCATATAATCACATCAGATATAACCATAACATGTGATTGTGGCCAAATTGCCATCTGTGGGAGCTGCAAACAAGATGGACTTCAAGCTGTGAGGTCAGTAGGAGTTGGCTGGGGAATGAAGTCTGAATATGTTGGAAGTTATGTATTCATATGGTCAACCTAGTTTCTGGAAGGTCATAATTAAATAAAACACAGAAACTGAGACTCTGTGTGTGATTGGATATGCTCACCGCGACAAAGCATCTGCCTTGATTCACCTGTGATGAAGTAGTTTTGTGGTTTTCTCAAACAGAGCCATGTTTTCTTGTAATTTATTTAAAAATGTCTCAAGGGAATATATGTCATCCATCCATCCATTTTCTATACTCCCTTGTCCCTAGTGGGGATGGAGGGTTGCTGGTGCCTATCTCCAGCTATCGTTCCGGGTGAGAGGCGGGGTCACCCTGGACAGGTCGCCAGTCTGTTGCAGGGCAACACAGAGACAAACAAACATGCACACACACACACTCAGACCTAGGGAGAATTTAGAGAGACCAATTAACCTGACAGTCATGTTTTTGGACTGTGGGAGGAAGCCGGAGTACCCGGAGAGAACCCACGCATGCACAGGGAAAACATGCAAACTCCATGCAGAAAGACCGGGGCCGGGAATCGAACACAGAACCTTCTTGCTAAAAGGCAACCGCTCTATCAACTGCGCCACTGGGCAGCCCAGAATATATTTCAGTTGATTATAATCCTCTAATTGACTTGCTAAGTCCTGCTCCTTTATAAATTTTAGCACACGGAAGGAAAGACAAATTTCCTTTGTCTCGTTATCATTAGGGATTATATTGTTACTTTACAATAGTTCAGAAATGGACATAATCCAAGATGGCAACCAAAAATGTATTTGTTTCTGTCTCAACTTTCCTTCAGTTTCTTCTGGCTACTAATAACTCAGCCTTTAGTGAGGATTTTAAGAAAGAAAAAATAAAAGCAGAAAAAGAAACAATTTCACCAGGTACAGCTTTGAAAAGATTCAAACTCTGAGAACAACAAAGACCTGCCAGAAAAATTGTTGTTTGGAGAATCAAATGAATTATGAAAGAGAAGAAAAACAATTTAGTCTTACATATCCAGCTGCCTTCCTAATAAATCACTGCCACCCAAAAAGAACTAATTTGTGTGGTTGTGTTGTGAGCATGATTGATGAGCTCGCTCTGGGTTGCAGTAAAGGAGACACAGTTCAACAATGCTCCACAATATCTTTAAAAGTCTGAAAGAGAAAAAAAAATCTTTAATCTCCTCCAGTCGTAGCCATTATAGCTATTGGTAATGACAATTTTTCAGAAGAAACTGTCAAAATATTGTTATATTTTTTGTCACTGTGAGGTTTGTTGTGGATTTGATGCCACAAAAGTAAACATTTAAAATAAACATTTCAAGTTAAAATTGGGTAGAGTAGCTGCATTTTGTCATTGTTTACTATGAATCTTAACCTGTAAATTTAACTATGCTCAATGAAAACAAAACAAGATGTTTTTTAGTTCTAAAATTTTAAATTAGTGGAGCTTGAGGGTTTCTATGTACCTTTAATACTCAAAATGCTACATTTAAACACTTACATTTCCAAATGTTTCAATCAACTCTAAGCTAGTTCTCATTGCAGTACATTATGTTATGATATTAGGGTTGTTGTAGACGAATATTTTAGAAATCGAATATTCTATGAATTATTCTGGCAATTAATCGGATAGAAAAAATTATAAAGTAAAACATTGGTAAATCTAACATAAAAACAGTGTTACTCCACTTCAGACTGATTTTTCATATTTGAGCTTCCCTAAAAATTATTTTTCTGTTGTTTAGAAAGTTAACCTGTAACAATAATAGCTCACTTTCTAAGTTAACCTGAAGAAAAGTTTTACAAAAATCTGAAATTATATTCAATTTAACAGGCTCACAAATACGCCTTTAAAAAATATCCAGTTTTTAGTTTGTATTCATCTCCAGGCAATTTAATAGATGAACTTTGACTTTGCCCAGACATTTATAGCTTTTGTGTCCATCTTAGCAATGGGTTTTGACACCTTCGTTTGTCACATACAGAAACATCTTCCGGCTCTGTACCACCACCATCTGCTCCGCTACGCATTGGTTGAGACTGGGACGATATGAAATTTATTTTCGGATTAATCTGTAAAGCTACACTTACGTTAAGCATCAACTACAGGAAGTGTTCAGTCTAGTCTAAATGCACCTGCCGCGCTCTTCACCGCCACCAGGCAGCAGCTCCGGGAGGAGAAACTGTGCCGTACTCCAGACATCGGGCCAATCGATTTAAGGATGCTTATTGGTCCCCTGAAAACAATAAAAAGTCTGACATTATAATTGATCAATAAAATCCTCCTAGACCAAACTGGAAAATTGGATAGTATGCTGGTAGCACTTAGGAAAAACTCGTAGGTAAAAGTGAGAGCGTTACGCAACATAAATAGTCACCCACTAAATAGCAAAACGTAATTTAACGAAGCTTCGAGGCAGATAATTTTCCTCAAGGAATTTTAATAATCAAGGAATCGTTACAGCCCTACATGATATGTTCATGTGAACAGACAGCAAACATGAACTCTGTGCTGTCCTGGCAACACATAACATAAACATGAGAATTTTTATGTTCGGGATGCAGTAACAACATCCAAGCAAGTAGGAGAGGAAAAAACAAGATTAGTAGCTCAGTGCTGTTGTTGAGCAGGGGCTGATTTGACACTTCAGACATCAAATTGATATTAATATCTATGAGACACCTTTACCTTTTGAATTATCGCTGTAGCGGTCAAATGCCTTCCAGGAGTCGGGCAACCTGAAACATGAATGTTTAACAAGACCGCTGCATCGTTCACCTCGATGCAAGCCTCAAGCTCATGAGCTGAATTATTAACCACTGCAAGCCCCTCCAAAGTCCTGCTGAAATTAAATTTATAGGCCTTCTCTTAGCAAAGTGTTAAGAAACAGGAGAATTTAAAATAAAGAAATGCACACTGACACTCTTAACCATCAGACCTGAGCTGCAGATTTCCAGGGAACACAAAACTGAACGGAACAAGATTGAAAGGGTCCTGCTCTCTATTTGATATACATAATTTATTTGGGTTGATTAAAGCGATAAATAAGGCCAGGCAAAATAGAATCATCCAATAAAAATAATATATCTGCACATGAAGTGTTTACACCCCGTGCAACAAGGAGAGGTAGACAGATTTTTCAATTTAAATAAAACCTGACAGGCGCTCGGCTCCAGAGTCAGGTAATGTAAAATGACACCTCAGTCACTTGTTGAATAGCCAAAATTAATCTGAGTTTAACTTTGTAGAGACCACAGCAATATTGGGCAGTAGCTGTGTGAAAGGTGGTGGCTCGTCTGTTTTACTTTAGTGTCAGTAACGTTACTGGATCAATTTTAAAATATTAGAAAGCATTATTGTCATGGTGCTTCCCCTCAGGCATACAGGTTTATTTATCAGTAAGATGGCAAAAACACTATCACTAAAAATGTCACAAAATATGATACAAATGGATTTTCAACATGGGCTGCCCAGTGGCGCAGCTGGTAGAGCTGTTGCCTTGCAGCAAGAAGGTTCTGGCTTCGATTCCCGGCCCCGGTCTTTCTGCATGGAGTTTGCATGTTCTCCCTGTGCATGCGTGGGTTCTCTCCGGGTACTCCGGCTTCCTCCCACAGTCCAAAAACATGACTGTTAGGTTAATTGGTCTCTCTAAATTGTCCCTAGGTGTGAGTGTGTATGTGTGTGCATGGTTGTGTGTCCTGTGGGTCTCTGTGTTGCCCTGCGACAGACTGGCGACCTGTCCAGGGTAACCCCGCCTCTCGCCCAAAATGACAGCTGGGGATAGGCACCAGCAACCCTCCCGACCCCAGTAAGGGACAAGGGTGTAGGAAAATGGATGGATGGATGGATTTTCAACATATTTCATATTCAACTATATTGAATGAGGATGAACTTGTGTTTTTTTTTTATCTGTGCCATGTTATTTATGATTATGTTGCATGGGTTTTGTTGTGTTTTGTCTCTTTGTAAATCTCTTTTTTATGTTAAATATTTTTTCTTCTTTGCCTTTTATTTTGGAAAAAATTCAGTATTTAGGTTTACTCTGTTTGCACCTGCAAGGTTTTACCTGCAGTTTCTCAAACGTGCTGCTTGTCTTATCTTGTCTGACCAGAAAATATTTCTACAGAAGTAATTTGACTAGCTCAGCTTTGAATTTTAGTCAAACCATTTTGGTTTAAAAGCTAGAAAACCAGGCAAACAATTAAAATGTATACATGTTGACAGGAATTGTTGACAGCTTAAAAAAGTGACAAATGCTTATATTTGAGCCTTTATGTTTGATTTTTGACCAAAGAAATATCACAATAATTGTTTTGTTTTCTTTATTGGCCATCAAAACTGATGTTGGAAAAATAAATCAAAAGCCCAATATCAATGTGAAATCCATAAATCTGACAGAATTTATCCTTGAAATAAAGATAATCTTGTATGCAGGTGTTTGTATGATCCAAAGTAAACAGGAAATGAAAACCAAATTGCTTAGAGGTGATGCAGGTAATACACGTTATAAAATATATTTTAGTTATAATCTGTGGCCTGTTTGTTTGACAGTCGTCGTTTCATGTAATTTCCCCTGTATTCTGAATAAATGGTGACATATTTAACTGGTATAAATTCAGAGCACCATGTTATGCTGTAAAGTCCATCAAAATGGCATCATTTTCAGGAGAAAAGCTGCATTATTGCATTTAATATTGTTCTCATGTCAGAGCTATGATACCTTTATGAAGAAAATGTCCCCCACACTTTTGCTTTTATTTTAAGAATATTACTTACTTTAAGGGAAAAAGATTTGATTGTATTTTCTTTTAGCCAGTCTGCAAACCAAATGGGAAATAAAAAATACAAGTTAGTACATTTCTGGTATTTCTCTGCTGGAACTTAATGTTTATACTCTCTTCTCCTCCTAACACTTCCACTTGCAGCCATCTGCTCAGACAAGAGCATTGCAGTTGTACAGCATTCACAGCCTCCCTACTGCTTCTCCAGGATTGCATTAGAAGTGGGATCTGGCAGTACAAGCCACACATAATGAGCAGGACTTGCACTATATGTAGGAGTTATAGAGTCCAGATAAGAACAGGCAAACCAAGAGCTGCTCTGATTGGCAGGTGCATTGATAAACAGCTCTCTAATAGGCTGTGGATAGGAACATCCCATCCATGACTGATTCTGACAGCTATGCTGCTCCGCTTCAAAGCCAAACATCCGCTCTCCTCAATCTGGCACCAGACCTCATTTTCGCGTGTTGCCTCAGAAACGCGGATGGCAGCTATCTCACCCTACAAACTGACTGAAACACCCTGGATTCACCCTACCAGGCTATTGTACATGCAGTAGTAAAACTGTTTTCTGTTATCCCTCGTAGCTGCTGTCTCATGGTAATTGTGCGCCACATATAACCTTCATAACTTGAAGGTTTAGCAAAGAGTGGCCACTTCTGGAGACGTGGGAGAAAGCCGTAAGGTGATTGAAGCCAACGCTTGAAGCAAAGAACACATATATGTTTTACATTAACCCAGAAAATGTTGTTTTGTAGCAGGATGGAAGCGAACTACCGGGTAGCCTGAAAAACATCATCCTCAGGCCATTTTTAGAATTTATTGAAATGTAATTTTCTGGCCTTCACCATCAAACACCAACACATACAATCCTCTACATGCTGCCTGGAGGTGTAATATTTTTAAATATTCATTTTAATACATTAAACACTACATGCATCATAAAAGGAACTGTTGTATTATCTTCACATTTAGGATGTGAGAATTGAGTTTTACAACAGCAGGATGGAGAGATGACTCAATTATTAGGCGCTGTAATCGAGAACATCTTTAAAATGGATGGTAAAGTCGTCCTTGATTTGTCATGAGGACTGCTGATGTGAAGAGAAATGATGACAGCAACCATTTTGTAGAAGGATAAACATGATGGTAAAGACACAAACAGGTCTGGTTTTCTGTATAAGGATTGTGCTAAACAAAAAATAAGTAGATTATTGCTAAACACGGCATAGAAGAAAGTTCTGGTACCATCATGCTGGACTGATTGCAGATCCTTTACTCACTGCAGTTTCTTTACATGAGGTGATATTCATATCTAAATATAGCCAAAAAATAACTTCCACACCCTTAATCCCAATACACAGACATAATTTAAAAAGAAAGTGCATCAAAAACAAAACATTAAGTTCTGCAGCATCCTGGTGATATCCTCATGTTTAGACCTTTGTAACACATTAGTTTCACAATGTGACGGCAGGTTAGGACACGATAAAGACATGATGACTTAAAAAATTAAGACTTTTTTTTTTTATCAAGACAAAACAAATCTTAGAAGACCTTAATGCTTGACTAACCAGAAAGTTTGCTTCAGCTGAAGTTGAAAATACTCTTTTCTTCTTTTTTTTTAACAGCCAAAATTTCTTTATCTGTTAGATGTGAATTTGTTTTCTTGTAATCTCCAAATTTGGATAGGATTACATCAATTAATTTTTAATCATAAACCATCCTTTCCAATCTGTTCACGAGTTACAACAAACATATTGACGTTTGAGTCATATTCGAGGATTAACATTGAAAATATCAGCCCCTCCATGTTGGCTCCATTACATGAAAAAGTGATTAAAACATTTATTCACTCAGATCAGACCAAGTGAATGGAATTAAAATCTTTCCGCTGTGGCAATTGGAGTGTTTGCGTTTTAAATTTCCTTCCCACCACGTTCCAGTTTTTTGTTGTTGGCCATTTTCCCCTATAATAGAAAAAGCGAAGTCAAGAGCTTCGGATGAAATGAGCGCACACTTTGCCAGGCTGGCAGGTCAGTGCCCAATTGGGAGCCCTTAAATGAGTGCAACCTTTGAAAGAGCTGTTGTTTGCTGAACCAAAAAAAGCTGCGGTCACGGTGGAAGTGAGCACACAAGTACTTTTTCTTGTAGGGCTGACATATCACAGCTAGGATCCTGCTACTCATAAATGCCTGGCCGCCTTGCAAGGTCATCAGATGAATCGGGCATCCTTGGTTCTGCAGTTTGCGATGTTCTGAGCTGCACATTACCGAGTTGCTGTGTCCTCTGCAGCCTTTCCTGTCACATGGCCCCTATTAAAGCCTCAGTGTAGACTAAATGGGAAGTGTTAGTGAATTGAGGCATTTTCTATAAACTTGAATTCTTGTAGACAAGCTCTTGACTATTATAAGAGTTTTCATGCTGTGATTTTAATTGGTTTCCAATTAAACTCAGACCCACAAGCATTTTGCAAATAAAGTTAGTAACGGTTTCCAGCATTCCTTTGCCAAAAATGGCACATGGACACAAAAACACACGTCCTCCTGTGTAACCAAAAGGTCTTTTTTTCCACTCTTTAACACAAACATCCAATTAATTGTGGTTAGTACCCATTAAAGAGCTTTCCTGTGACATTTGTTTGACTGTCAGACAGAATCAAATCACATTTGTAACCTGAACTGAAACAGTTTTCCCTAAAAGCAGGTCCACAAATTACAGTTTTTGTTTTGATGAGTTTGGAAGCGGAGGTATAAAAGGACACTGCTAACAATAGCCAGAAACTGTTTCAATTAGGCTCAGTTTTAATTTGTTGCAAGTAACATTTAGCAGTTGGCTTTGGATGAAGACGCAGCTTATTACAGTGGCTGCAGGCTTGGTGCCTCTGCAGTCTGCAGCCTTGTCCCCACCAATTAAAATAAATGAAATAATATCTGAATTTAGTTTTAATTACTGGTCCGAGTCAAGTAAAGTCTGAAATCAGAAACCAGAATGTCTGCAACTTTTCAGAAACCAGACCACTGACCTGAAGGTCACCAACTCATCGGTTGAGTCTGCATCAGGGGCAGACGAGATTTATTTGAGATTTGTCCAAATAAATGTCTTAACAATTAATGGACCACACCTGTCAGTCTTGCAGTTTTCTTTGGGGTATTGGAAAGGATGCTGGGTAATTATCAGGAGGAACAGCGAGGGTTTTGATCTATGAAATGTTGGCCTGACATGACTCTTTCTCAGGTGATTGGTTGTCTGGTTAATTTAAAAATCTCTTCAGTCCTTGTTTTTATCACAAGTATGTTTCAGATCATTTGTCAGTATTTGGTTGCTCGGACAAGGATGCATTTTATTGTAAATCTTTAAATGAAGAAGGGCGACAGCGCCGTCAATCTCACAGACTGGCAGTTTCTATAAGGTGAGGCTATTCATGTTCATATACTTCATAAGATTAGTGAAATGCAATTTAATATTACAAAATGAAGAAGGTAACCATTAGTAACCAAGGAGAAAATGCCTCACCATCATAGCCTAGCATGACAAAAAAATAAATTAAAAAACGGCAAACAGAGTTGGTTCACTTATAAATCTGGTCTGGTGTCAGAGGAAAGGAAGTTTATGACATAGTGGTATAAATAATAAGCCAGACAAAGTCTGCAATTTGATCAAATCAACAAACATGTCAGGAGGGAGAAGGAATGGGTTGATTGATAAGCTAAATGTTTTTAACTTCTGCAACTCCTGCTGTCGATGACGCCAACTAGCTGCACTACTTCCATAGATAAATGGAAGTAGATGTAGTTACTGAGTTCATGATGTGTGATGACACAATGCGGATATCCTGTTCAGCCTGTTCGGCTAACCTTTAATTAGACTGAATGAAAATTAAATGCAATTCAGGTAAAAATGTTATCTGACTGGATCTTTTGACCCTGTCTAATGATGGTCAGTGCAACTTCTGCTGCAAACAGGCCTACAGAGTTTCACCTTTGTTTGGGATTCTGCAAACTCTTTGACAAAATAAAGACAAGGACTGACCAGCCATAACAAAGACGTTGTTTTTTTAATAGGAAGAAAAATTCACACACTATAAATAAAATACTTTAATTCCTATTTGGCTGCTGGCTTTGCTTTGCTGTCATTACGGTTGAGGCTGACTGCAGGTGGAGACTGTGACCTACTCATGTGTTCAAACAAGCACTTGAGGTGGAAAACCAACAAGGGCTCTCATCCCTGTTTTCACCACAGAGCTTTGTGTTGGCTGATTGGGGCACCTGCAGCACTAAGATGAAGCCTAAATGTTACAAAGCTTTGATGAAGCAAATAGCTGGCAGGTAGATAAAAAAAACAACATTATTTATGTTTTTCAGAGAATTTTAGATCCTGAATTGTGACCTATAGCTAATATCACATTTCCTAATTTGCAAGAAGGTACACCAGATCAGACGTTTTGTCAATTTTCTCTTATTTATTACAAACTCAACGCTTTGTAAAAGTACTGGCTGTAATCCTTGAACTTTCACGCATTTTATTCGTGGAAAATCTTGTCTTTTTGTGTGTTTTTAGCTTCTTTGCATGCAAGACCAACACATAAAAATATAAAATCTTCACAAATAAATGCTTACATGTGTTTATTTGCATTGTACTGTCTCCCAAAATCCAGTGCAACCAACCTTCTTCAGTCATCACACAGTAAAGGCTGTTTGCCTCAGTCCAGCTGAGCTGAGAACACTGCAGAGGTTTACAAGTGAACAAAACGTGTCATGATCACCAACAAACAGCAGAGAGGTCAGGGATAAAGCAAGAGGTCATGGGCGAGTGCAGGGAGGGTAATCTGTTGATGCAACAACTGTTTTTTGTGGAGTTAGCCATTAGAGACAGGCGCAATAAAGGATTTTATAAGAATCCCATCTAAAGTTTGTCAAAGTCATCCAATGTCACCCATTATGTTCACAACATGTGACTCTATTCCTACAGTAAAGCATGAGGGTGGTAGTATTATGCTGTAGCTTCAGCAGTTAACCGGGAAGCTGCAGAGTTTGTGGTGTGACGGAGGGAATTCAACACTTTGAAGAAAAACTTTAAAAGGCTAAAAAGACCCCAAACACAGATAGAGGAACAGTGGAGTGGCTCAGATGAAAGCATATCACACAGAATGGTCCAGTTCTCAAATGCTGTGCTGCCTTATGTTGGTGTGTCGTATCATCCGGATAAAATAGACTAGACTTCGGTGATAAAGTGACAAAATATGAAAAAGATAAAAGATCAACTCAGACTCCTGTTTTCTACATTTGTCCTTCAGTGACGGTCAAAGTTTCTGACGTTAATTTAAAAACTGCAAAGATGTTTTATAACGATAAGATGAGAATAAATTTTTTTTTCCAGTTTCTTGCTCTCCTTAAATTTTCCCACTTTGCGCTAACAAGGCTAAAGAGTTAAATGAGAAGCGATGTGAAGCAGAGTCTTGAGGAAAGCGTGAGTTGTGATGCTGACAGATGAGTCGTGCAGATCCTGGGGGCTGTGGTCGGCCGCTTTCCAAAGGGAGGCTGATGGAGCCATCATTACAGAGGCTTTAGAGCTGCAGAGAGATAACTGGGTTTTACCTTAACTCTCTGCTCTTACCGATTCTCTTTGAACTCGCAGCCAATTTGGCATGCTTGGGCCGATATACACCTCTAAGCTTTAAAGAGCCCCACGTTTCGGAAATCTAACCTTTATTCTTAACCTGCGGAGCCGACTGTCATCGGGTTCCTCATCTGACTACAACAGAACTTGGGCTGAAGGTGATGGAGCGACGCTGATGCAGCCTCAGCTCCTGCAGCATACCTCTGCATCTTTGCTGTAAGAACTGAGCTGCTTTAAAACAGGGTTTGTATTAAAGTTACAAAATGTGCTGAATAGCAAATAAGCGGACACTCGGTTTTATTGCATCAGCTAAGACAGCTACTATTTTCTGTTTTATTTCACACATAAATGTTATGAGCACATGATATTTTTTCCTCTGCTGATCCATGATATTCTCAAATGTGCTTTTAAAAAGTTGAAGTTGGGCTCCATGAAATATCCCGTTGTAACTTTGATCAGCGAGGCACGTTCAGACATTAATGTATTTTAAATTGAATACTCCATGTGTTAGACTTATGGACCTTTTGTTAATTTGTTTTCATATTTTTTGTACCCTTTGTTGAAAAATCTCTCGCATTTTCATAATTGATACATTTTTGTTTGTAATGTTGGTATTAAGATAGAGGAAAAAAGAGAGAGCTTTTAAAAATATTTATCCAAAGCAATTAGTCTGCCTGTAAGGCCGGGATTGTAAAATTCTTGATTGAGGTTAGGAAATGATTGCAATGTCTAAAATGAAAAGAAAACCCGTTTATTGAAGGTCTGGGTTTGGAAACATTCTCTGCTTTCTCTGAATGAGAGTCACAGCCCTGACCTTCATCCTCCTACGCTCCATTTAGCTTCACCAGTGGAAACCTACTTACAATTAGAGTGCTGGCATTGAACATAATGTTAATTGTTCACAGTCCAACCTGCACATAATTATCATGACACATTTATTACCTGTTCTGATACAGAGAAACAGGGCTGCATTTCTTCCCTCACTACAACGCTGCTCTAGTGAAGTACTTGATTTAAGGTAAATACAATGAGAGCGTTTCCGTGTTTCTGTCGTATTAAGAGGCCAATTGTTCCACCAAGCGATACATCAATAAGTCTTTAGGGATATGCACAGTGGTGCAGTTGGTAGCACTGTTGTCTTTCTGCATGTTCTTCCTGTGCACGCGTGGGTTCTCTCCGGGTACTCCAGCTTCCTCGCACAGTCCTAAAACATGACTGTTAGGTTAATTGGCCTCTCTAAATTGTCCCTAGGTGAGAGTGTGGGTGTCTCTGCGTTGTCCTGCAACAGGCTGGCGACCTGTCCAGAGTGACCCCGGCTCTTGCCCAGAACGTCAGCTGGGGATAGGCACCAGCACCTCCTGACCCCACTAAGAGTGTATAGAAAATGGATGGATGTGTTTTCAAGGTTTTTTTTTTTTTTTTTAATCCAGCATATCATGAATGTTACAGCTGTTACAATGTGGCTGTAGCAGCTGTGAGAAGTTTGGTCTGCAGCTAATCAATCAGATGTAACAGGTCATAAAACCTGTCACATCAGTTATTTTCTGATTAACAACCACAAATTGAGACTCGAATGCTCAAATTATTTTGTATTTCCGTGAGATATGCCCATCAGAATCTGTTGGCTGTTTTGTAAAACCTGCCCATACCGATGTTTTTCTAATAGTTTCAGTGCAGAAAGAAAAATTTTCTAAAATATTTTCTTCTATCCCTCCTCCTGTTCTTAAAAATGACAATGAAATGCTGAGGCATCGAATTTCAAGCCAACATTAACAGGATTAGCATGACTGAAACAGAAGTCTGTGCAATGTAGTTCTTTATTTAACAGTTCAACAGCATTTTTTTATTATTTTTTCGCTGGGACACACTTTCAGAATTAGAATTTCTGGTCTCCCAAAACTCTGGTTGTATGTGAACGCCGAACAATCGACAAAAGACCAGTGGCTAATCCCATCTGGATGGGGTCTCAATCTGAGATTTTCAATTCTGCCCCTCATCTCTCACTGCTCTTCATGTGTTGAATGTTTTCCTGCGCTTGCAGTGCTTCTGCACACAGGCACGTGCTGCAGAAGCCTTTCAATCACCTGATTCTTTAAATAAGACGACTCCCCAAATGTGCCACATGTTTAAACAAAGAGGCTTCGAGTGAGTGAGTAAACTAAAGACGATGCTGGAGATTGTTTTTAGCTAAAGCTTTGTTTGTGCAGCTATCGCCTGATGTGCTAGTTAATAGGCTAGCTTGTCAAAGGTTTTTGTTTGCATGCTTCCGATATAATCAGCACATGTCCACACATGAAGCTGGGTGTAAGATGGTGCATTTCACTGTTTTAGGCTCTTGCTTTGATAATGAATCAGAGTCGCAAACGTGCAGAAGTAGAAACGTCTTTGCTGCAGTGACTGACATGATTTGGTTGATAGGATTTTTGCGTGTCGTACAACTCAGCATGAATTTACTGCTGCTTATTTCACTCTAAGTTTCCTTATTTAGATGTTTTAAACATGCGAAAATAATCAAAAACAAGAAGAAACGTATTCATGCAATGTAGTGCTTTTGGTTCTCCTGGAAGGAAATCCCAGAAATATTTACTTTGAGTGGTTTTAAAAAACAAAATGACAAATATTACTAAAGGATACATTTAGGATCAAATTAGTCAAATATCTGCATTATTGCTTGTTGAAGAGGTTTGGGAGTAAATGACATGATCACAGGCAACAAAACTGATCAGTTTGGACTTGAATTCAGAGTGTTAACATGATAATACATTTTATTGATTTTATATCATTTGGACCAATATAACTGGTAATAAACTGGACCTCTGCCTTCTAAATTACCTTGACATTAGTTGTAATTCGATGACAATCTACAACTCAGTTGTGAAGCTGACATCACCTCTAAATATTAGAGCGACGTACAATTTGTGCTCTGATCGTGATAACGTTGTGTATATTCAAAACAACTAATCCTTGTAAATCACAAAAGCAGCTCAATATGCAGAAGCGTCGGAGGCTCCAGATTGTGGCCCTGAAACGCTTGTTACTTTTCTAAGAGACAAGAAGAATGCGTTTGATTTCTTCTTCTCCATCAAAGAGGCCAAACATCTGGGAGGCTGAGTATCCACTCTGTACTTTGCTCACTCATCCTCCCACATGTGCGGCATCTCCTTCTTTTACAGACGTGCTCCGCAGTGAAAGAAGGCCTCTATTACAAATGGTTGAACTAAGTGCCATCGTGGAAGATTTTAAAGTAGCCTTGTGGTAATGACGGCTCCCACCTTCTTCCTCTCTGCTTTCTCCTTCACCGTCGCACCTCTCCTCTCCTTTTCTTTGCTCCAGCCGACCCTGAGAGCACTAAAAGACACTTGTCTCTTCATCTCTTTTCATCCAGGCAGAAAAGATGACTTCTCTCTCTTTTCTACCCGCCTTTTGCATATCTTAAGCATAGTTGAAGGGGGGGGGAGCTTCAGAATTTAGCAAGGACATTAAGTATTCAGTGAGACTTACGTCGGGAATGAATGCAGATCAGTGCTTTAACTTCAGGATGTTTGATACATCCATAAATCCCTCATAGAAATGATTATGGATTCTGCGGGGATCTTGGGACCGATTTGAATAGGGCAAGCTGTAGGCTGATTTCTCCGCTAAGAACAGAACAGCTCAGCCTTCATTGTCAAGCCTGACAAGATTAAGCTGACTCAAAAAGCTGATCAAACCGAGTACGACCCTACGTGGCGAGGCAAGAAGCGGCGGCACGGGCCGTCAACAGACATTGACGAGGACGCTTGTCAGACGGCGTCCTCCCAGTGGCATGTCCACCTCGTGAGGTGACGCGATGACCATGAAGTCCTCATCTCCCCTCACTTCACCGGGAGCTGATACTGCTGCGCGGCATCACAGCTGCTGCTGCTGCAAAATGAACGGCGCTCAGCCCTCATCTGTCTGCAAAAGGATGAATCAACTGGTTTTGTTTAATTTTCTGCTAAAATCATCATTATGGCTCACCTCATTAATCTTTTTCAGCCTCCTGAGGTATTTCTCTCACCTCCAGTTGCACAGCATTTTTTTTCTGGTATAACACGCCGCCTGGTAACAAATGCACGGAGCCCACTGAGTGCCAGGAGGCAAAAAGAAAAAAAAAAAAAGAGGTGATGAAAATCTGTTCCCTCAACTTTGGAAAGAATGTGAACCAGTTTGCAATCCTTGTTTCTGTAAACCATATGCACAGATTTGCTAACAGTACGCTCTTTGTCTTCTTTCACTCATAAATAGTAAAACTGTGTAAGAAGATATTGAATGAATTCAGCTGGTATTTTATTCGTTTGGTTGGAAAAAAGCCTCTCATACACTGCAAAAACACAAAATCCTACCAAGTACTTTTTGTCTAGTTTCTGGTCTAAATATCTTAGTAAACTTGAAATAAGACAAAACTGACAAAGCAGGATGGAGAGGCATGTTTTAAGTAAATAATTGGTTAATTTTGATGAAAAATAACTTGTTCTATTGGCAGATAAATTAACTTATAACAGGAGAAAAATGTCATCTTAGTTAAATAATCTGCCAATGGAACTGGAACATTTTCATCAATATTTAGGAATTATTGACTTAAAATAAGTTTGCTAAAAGTTGCTTTTAAGTTAGTTTGGTCTTGCTTCAAGTCTATTTGCACTAACAGCTAGACCTAATATACTTGGTAAGATTTAGTGTTTTTGCTGTGAAAAGACATAAACATTCCTTCTTGTTGCTGTTTTTGTTTTTAAGTCCTGTATGTGCCATGAGCATCATCACCAATGACTATAATGAAATAAATAAGCATTTTTAAAGTGAAGAAAAAAACATACACAAGTCCCGCTGGACTTTAGGTTGTATTTATTTGGAAAGTGTCAAACTCGAGGGAAAACCTCATCCAGGTTAAAATTTCCTGCTTTTCTACAATCTCATGGAAACTGTCGTGTTGCATGTCCATCACCTTAAGGTACCAGATATGAAGAAATTGTAAGGGCGGCTCATTTTCTTCTTCTGCTTTCATTCATGTTTGTTCTTCAGCGGGTTTCTTGTTTTCTGCGTCGCTCCACTAAAACCCCTGAGCCGTGTGCAGAACACAACATCGCCGCCTGGATAATTTGGCAGCAAAATTCACATTCAAGCAGTTCTTGAAGAGGACAGAAGCTGGCATCATATCTACCAATCCTGCCAGAAGCCGTTACCGGACAGAAACACTGAATCCCGCCACGCTTCTACCTGCAGGACAGCACGCATCACAATCGCTGGGAAGCAGTTTGTAGCAACAATAATGGCAATATGTAATTAATTATTACATAAATATTTTGTTCATGCACTTTGTAAAAGTAAGGTAACCACTGACAGCGTCGTCTCAGGGATGTTCCAGGATCCAGGCTGCGAACATGGAAACTCCATCATCCACATCACGCAGAGAGTCCATCACTTGTTTCAGAGAATCTCATGTTTTTGCTACACCAAAATGGAAAAGCCAGAATGGTTCACAAAGAAATGGATCCCAAATTAGGGATTAGACATTCAATCTAATGAATGTGACTGAAAAATCATAACAAACTCCGCAACACATGGCCTGACACGAAAAAGAAACACCTAAAATGTTTCTTCAGGTTCTTCAGGACGATTAAGACAATTGACCAACTAACTAACTAAAGTGGGTGTTATGTGTTGTATGATTTCATCACATAATTCAGTAGCAGAATCAGTTTTTCCCCTGGCGTTTTATTATGATTTATCGTGGATGAGAAGCTCCAACTCTTTTTCAGGAAAAGTGTTTTTATAAATCATGAAATATGCTTGTCGTAAAATAATAAAAAAGATTACTTATTTAAATTTCTTTTTAACACTAAATATTGAAAAAATAACGCAGGATTTTCTTTGACGCATCAATTATTGACAAAAATGTTCTAGATCAGAGAAAAGATCTGATCTGTTGCGGAAGTGTTTTACTAAATGATATTCATGCATTATTAATATTATAGGGCTGCACAGTGGCGCAGCTGGTAGAGCTGTTGCCTTGCAGTAAGAAGGTTCTGTGTTCGATTCCCGGCCCTGGTCTTTCTGCATGGAGTTTGCATGTTCTCCCTGTGCATGGTGGGTTCTCTCCGGGTACTCCGGCTTCCTCCCACAGTCCAAAAACATGACTGTCAGGTTAATTGGCCTCTCTAAATTGTCCCTAAGTGTGTGTGTGCATGGTTGTTTGTCTCTGTGTTGCCCTGCGACAGACTGGCGACCTGTCCAGGGTGACCCCGCCTCTCGCCCACAACGTTAGCTGGAGAGGCACCAGCACCTCCTGACCCACTAAGGGAAAAGGGTAAAATGGATAGATGGATGCTGTACATTTGAACTTCTACAGTAGCAAACATCCCTGAAATACAACAGATAAAAACGTTAGAAGTGAACATCTCCCTCCAAATCTTAATGAATTCAGTTTTACGTGAGGTCTCTTTTGACCAGACATGCTGCTTGATTAGAAGACGTTACACGAGATGCGTGCTCAGCAGTCAAAAGTATAACAGCCTCGTCTACTGAAACACCCATGTGTCTTCCCTTCGACATTTTCATCATCTATGCAAATACAGACCCAATGGAGCCAGTAATCATTCATCAGGAAACTGTCTCCAAATGGTAACCGCTTCTGTCCTGCTCATTCATTATTCATCACCATGGACCGGTCAGGCAGCCTCCTCATACACAGTCAGCCTCATTCTTCTGTTTATCTGCCTCTCTCTGAGCACTGGAATAAGGAAAAAGTCCAATACTCACTTAAGAAGCTGTCTCCTTTGAGCCAAGGGTGAGGCTGTGTAACTTGGCTCGCTTCTCCTCCCTTGGTTTCTTCTATTTTATAGAACACCTTGCCTGTCCCTGATACCCCTCTTCATTATGCGTTTAATGAGAAACTCCTGCATACACGGCACAGAACACAAGGCGAGCGCACATTTCACAAATAAAAAAAAAAGAGGGATGCATTTAGAAGCAGCTGCAGGCAGAGCTTCATCACAAATATGACAGGTGATGTGACTCACACAGAACGGCGGTCATCAACAGCCCAGCGTATCAACACCTGAGAGGAAGTTCATTCATATCGCTCGTCTCTCTGCTGCCATCACGTGTGGCGTTTAATTCAAATTACACTGAAGAGGCAAAAGCAACGACCCAACATGTTAACCTAGCGGAGGAAGAAAAATGAGCTTCCTTGAACACAGCAGCACAGTGCTGCTGTCTCGCCTCCGTCCCTGCAGGAATTCCCCGTCTGTGCATTAATAACCACTTCAAAGTGAACACACTCCCCTGAATGTGTTGTGCATCCATTTAGGGGCTATCTTCCTCTGTTATGAGCCCCCCCCCCTCACACCCAAAGCAGGCTTCATGTGAACTTATCAAAGCAGAATACAAGCCAAACCTGCTGGCTGTATCCGCCATCGTTGAAGTTAACCGTTCAGAGTTTCATAGTGAAAAGAAAAGAAAAAACTTCCTTTGATGGAAGATTTTCCTGCAAAAGGTTAATCAAAGCAGTTGGAAAGGTAAACTGTTTGTTTAAAGCCTCCAAACTTTGCATTCCTAATGAAACAAATCCCAAAATAATATATGGCAACTGTCTTCAACTTGTCTGATGAGCTGAATTTATGGCAGATGACTTTTGCCCCGTGGCGACAGCTTCAGCGAGGGATGTCAGAAATGTTAAGTTTTCAGCTGTAACGGTTTTGTCAAGTTTATAGAAAGGGGCTGGGTACATCCCCTCCAGTCTGTCATCATACTTAAATGGAGCTTTGTCTAGGCCCTGCAGCTCCCTCAGATAAAACTGCCTGTGGTGCAATTTCCCCAAGACCCCTCAGGGCCCATAATTCTCTTTGTAGGTTGTCTGACAATTTACTAAACAGTGGAAACGGGGACATGGGAAGACTGAGAAGAGCTGCAGCTTGCAGAATCTTCACTGCAGATGTTCTGCTCTGTGAACCATTTGGTTTTTCTGTGCACAGAGCTTTGCCTTTACATTCTTTCACATTTTGTATCCTTTCAACCAAAACCACCCACATGCAACCAGCAGACTCTAGAAGCCACACAATTATTAAACAGAGTCCACCTGCATGCGGCTTTTTGTGAAGAACTCAGCTAAATAGAGAGAATCACAAAGACAAAGGAGAACAGCAGACATGGCAGACAATGTGCAGGAAGCGTCACGAAACAAAAACATGGCTGACGACCAAAACTGGAAGGCGGGGCAAGAAGAGTATTAATCAGAGAAGCAGCCAAGATGTCCATCACTTCTGTGAAAGAGCTGGGAAGATACTGAGCCGAGGTGGAGAATTTGCTGACACATTTTTTTTTTTTAGCTTACTCAAATCTGGCCTTTGTAGAAAAAGGAAAGACTGAAAAAGGTCCTGTTTGCAGATTGCCACAAGCCATTTAGCAGTGGGATCAGATGAGATTGGGTTGGGAAACGAACGCAGCAGCGAAAGGTTGTTCTTCAAAGTATAACAAGTTTTCCTTATTTTCATTTTAAGGTATCATGTATTTTCCAGACACATAGGGACAATCAAGGAACTGTTACTTTCAGTTGTTGTCCAAAAAGCTAGAAAAATAAAAGACTATCTCAGATTTCTTTTGCATTTTAGCTAGTTTATTTTTTTAATTAATTGTATATGATCATTTTGTTAATTTTATATGAACTCCATCCACAAATATCTCTGCCTCTCTGTTGTAAAAATCATTCCTGTTTGCCGTCACTTTGAGTTTCTGGTTGCTTTGCTGCAGTTGATCGCCAAGGAGGAGAGTCATCCTGGAATGCTTGTTGCCTGCTCTGCTCTACATATTTTCCTTTTAGCCATAGAAATGTTGAAATCATATAGAAAACTAATTTATAGAACAGTCAAATGGACAAATTGATTTTTTTGTAATATCATTCTCGCCGTATCGCCTGCCTGCATGTCAAAGATATAACCTCCTTTCTGTTGTTGTCTCACATAAAATCCTATATGAAAATGTGTTACTGCAACATGTCAAAATGTGAAAACATTTCTTTTAAGTGGCTGTTAAAGTGAGAGAAAATGTAAAAAAAAATGTGCAGCAAGATTTCAAGAAGCTAAAAAAAAAGCTACATTTTCATTCTGACTTCCCGGAATAATTTTCAGTCCTTCACAGGTTCATCACATTGCAAACTGACTACAAACTATGAATGATGTAATTCCAGCAAGCATGAGATGCTCAGAAAAACAAACATGTAGAAAAACAAGCCCTCTAATGACGCTCAGCATTGCCCCACACTTGTCGTGTTGCAGACGTGATCACGAGCGCGCTCTCACATCGAGCCATCTGCACTGCTGCAAGCTATCACCATGCCACTCACAAGGACAAAAGTTACTCACAAAAGCCAAATTTATGCAAAAATCTGTTGTGTTGTCTGCAAAGAATGTCATAATTGTGCCTTTGTAAGTTTATTTTGGAAAAGCAAGGCAGTCACAGGAACTATTGTTTTTATTTCTCACAATTTGCTCCACATTCTCCCTCTTATTGCAAACAATTCACAACCAACTAGTGAGGAAGCTGCAAAATTGCCTCTTACAATTTGGGCTGGGATTGCCGGAGGGATGGCCAGAGGGAACTAAATAACAAATGAGAGGACAGGATGAAAGACGCTGCTTTAATTCACCAACTGATTTGATAATAAAACTCACAGTGAAGCCAATTAAGTCCTTGGCGAGTTCTGCCACCGTGGATGTTGAAGTTGAACTCAGAACCAGTGTGTTGTCTGTTATTTAACGGTGTAATTTAGGAATAGTTTTCCCCATCTGGCCATTGGGATATTATACCAAGTAGGAGAGCGAATGCTAATGGTATCATTACCTCGCCAAATAAGAAGTTGTCAGTAGTTCTGTCTCATTGAAACTTTTATTTTAGCTCTGAGGGTGAATTTCCATTTCAGAACGGGCTTCAGGGCTCCAAGGTGACATGGAGTATATAAGTCAATTCTTCACACAAAGGAAGTAATTAATTAGGATGTCAAATTCAGGGAGCATCCTCACCTTCATTTTTCTTCTTAATTGTGGAGTAATTTAGAAATTTGAAAGGTGGCAGATCGCATTTAATAAAGATTGACACCTGTTATTTTTTTCCTGCCTTCGCCACCCACCGCTGACTCCAGTTTATTAATGGTCATGTCCTCCTGTAAGGCACAGCCGCTTTCTCAGAGCGCGCTGTCAAAAGGGTCATGTCCCGACACGGAGCAGCGATTGGTGGGCTGCTGGGTGCCGCCCTTAAGGGCAGAGCTTTATGACAGAACGGGCCCGCTCTTGTTCTGGACCGTTCATATCCCGTGGAACAGCTGTCTCTCCCAGAGTGATGACTTCATTTTGACCGCTCCCAACGCCTCCTGAAAGTCTCCGCCATGTTATTGCCCCATGAAACCAATAAAGGGCTTTAACATATGTTAGAAGGTCAAAAACGGGTGTTTTCACCTTTCACACCGAACACGCTGGGAGGGATCAGCTTGCACAAAAAAATTGAAGCTGCAGTCTAGGTATTGAGGGAAGATTAATTGCTGTCTGCTCTCTAGCTGAACTTAATCTTGTGTCCTGAAAGTGTGCCAGTGCAAAAATAATTTTACTTGAACCTCTAAGGGGTTTACCTGCATTCAGGATTGGTTTAAGACACGTGTCAAGCTCAAGGCTCAGGGGCCAAATCTGGCCCACAGTAGCTTTTTATGTGGCCCTATTCAGTTGTGTGCTCAATTATTATTTCAAATTGCAGATTCAGCTACTTGTAAAGTTTACAGTTTTAAAGGATTTTATTGTTATGTTTTGGCACAGCTGGGCTTTGAGAACCTTAATTTTTATATTGTCCAAAATGAAAAAGAGTTTGACAACCCTGGTTTAAAATATTAGGCCTTAAAATGTGATTTTACATTTAGCAAAAAGTATTGCACATGCAAATTTTAATGCTGCTCAAACTTATCAATCTTTTAATCTTACAAAAAATATTAAAATTGTATATTGTTGTGAATTTATTTAATAAACAATGTAGTGAATATGTGAAGTGGGAGGAGAATATTTAGTAAAAATAGTTTGCTGTGTGCAAAGTCTTCTACTTTTAATAAAACTAGTTGCCTAGTCTCTAGTTTTGACTTCACACACATCCAACCTCAAGTTTCACATCACAGCTGCTAAAACTTGTCTGTTTTTAATTTGGTGTGTTTCTTCAATAAAGGATTCTTGATTCTGTTTGTATTTTAATCTCACTATAAATACGGTTGTTTAGAAAAGCATCACAGGTTTATTAGGGAACGAAAAGAACCATGAAAGCCAAGGAGTACAGTGGACAGGTCAGGGATAAAGATGTGAAGAGGCTTAAAAGCACAGATACAAATCTATAAAAACATGGAGGTCCTCCTAAGTTGACAGGCTAGTAAAGGACTTAACTAGACCAGGGGTCTGCACCACCGAGCTGCAGAATAAAAACATGTTTTGTAATCTTTGTGGTATTGACAATCAGAGCAGTTTAATTTTTGAAAAAAAAAAAATAAAAATACATTACATGAATTATCTGTGCGGTTGTAGCAATGCCCAAGACAAGTAGAGGGAGATATGCAGTCAAGAGAGAGCAGAAGGTCAAGAAAGTAATTTTTTTCTTCACTTTTGTGCTTTTCAGACTTGGGTTTGGCCTCTTTTCCAGCTCTGTGCTTCCAAAACAAATTGAATGCTGCAATGCTCTACTATTGTAATGAATAAATGTTGTTTGCTGCTTTTACAGTATCACATGATGAATTTCCAGTGCAGCACATAGTAGAAGAAGCTCTGCAGAGTTGAACGCAACCACAAAGCTGCTTACTCACTGAAGCAATAGTTTAAAGATAATTTGTTCCCAGTTTGCTAATTCCAAGCTCATTCTTTTACACTTTATGTTCAGATCCTTTATTGGGTTTTGATTATGTTTCAGTCATATTTCACATTTGTATGTGTAACCCTTCTATGTTCGTCTCAAGTCCAGTAGGTTGACTTCATGACAAACACATTCAGGTTCACTGTATTTATTCTAACAAAAGAGGAAATCAAGATGGTGGTTAACATCAGTCCAGCAGCTTCTGCCCCTATACATTAAATAAGATGTAATAAATAACCCAAAAGAAACTGCAAAACAATGGGCTCTTTGCACGAACGGCGCTGACGTCACATCCACATTCGGCTTTCTTTTTTCCGATTTGAGTTACCATGACAGCTAGAAAAGACAAAGTTGTATTTCAGATGCAAATAAAGCAATACCATGAACATTGTTGTCTTCCTAATATAATGGGCTTTTAAGTTTTCATGGATTTCCAAGCGATCCTGAATTAAGAAGACGGTGGCTTGTAAATATATGGTAAAAACATTGTCCGTTAGAATGGATTAAAACGCTTAGATACTTAAATAGCACATTTTTACAAGGAAAATCTCAGAGAATATTATCTACTAGCATAAGCTAAAGCTAATCTTTAGCCACAAAGTTTAGAGAAAGTAAAACTCACCTTCATCTCTGTGGATGTATAACGAGACGTAACTCTTAAAACCACTCTCCAGCTAACTTGTTGGGGTTTCGGATGATGTGCATCATTAATTAATTTGGGCAAGCCCTGCTAGCACCTAGCGTAAAATGCCGTTTAAAATAGACCGGAAACGACCGAGCCGCTTTTCCCCGAACGCGGAAGCTGACGTGCAAAGAGCCCATAGCAGTTAGCAGCAGTTAATACAGTTAGAAAACTTACTCATGAAACACTGCACACCATCAAATTTGTCCAAAATATGTTTTAAAATATAATACTTGAAAAGGAAACTGATTCTAATATAAGCCACAGTTACCGCCGGCAACTGAAAAAAGGGGGAGGAGCTGTCAGTTACCATGGTAACCACCAACTGCAGCTTAACAGAACTTAAAGCACCAATAAATTTAAGAAGAAACAACTTCTTCACTAAACTGAATGCATTCATAGGATAAATAAACTAATTTTGACAAACTTCACATTTATAATATTGTTCAAATAAAACCCCATATAATCTGCTTTGTCTTTTGTGAAAATAAGTTATATACTTTCTCTTGTCTGTATTAAAGTATTGCGTTAATTAATTAATAAACAGTTAATTGATGGCAACCTAAGGGCAGAAGTTTTTCCACCTTGACAGGATGCAATTAAATACATTTCTTTAGGGAAACAAGTTGTAAAAAACAAAGCTAAAAGAAAAACAATAGCAGTGTTCTTTAGTGCATCAAATTTAACTTTAATGCACACTCACTGACTGACCACTTTATCAAACTGAACACTGGGCAGTTTGTTAATTAGGTTGCAACTCTTGGTATCTATGTGGTGAAAAATACTCTCTAGTTTTTGGAGAGTGGTCTGAAAACAGACAATATCCACTGAGCAGTAGGCTCTGAGGCCACGAGTTCACACAGCCTCACCAAAATTAGAGAAGTGCAGATTTGGAAAACATAGCTTGGTCCAGTAATTCCTGGTTTCAACTGTGGCATTCATAAAGAAGGATTAGACTTTTACGTAAACAAGTGAGCATGACACTGTCTTACCTTAAATTATTATTTCAGGATGGTGTTGGTGTGTGGGAGAGATTTACGCTATATGTTAGTAAATGGGGCTGCACAGTGGTGCAGCTGGTAGAGCTGCACCACGGAGCTTGCAGCAAGGAGGTTCTGGGTTCGATTCCCGGTCTGTGGTCTTTCTGCATGGAGTTTGCATGTTCTCCCTGTGCAGTCCAAAAACATGACTGTCAGGTTAATTGGTCTCTCTAAATTCTCCCTAGGTGTGAGTGTGTGTGTGCATAGTTGTTTGTTTCTGTGTTGCCCTGCGATAGACTGGCGACCTGTCCAAGGTGACCCCGCCTCTTGCCCAGAACGATACCTGGAGATGGGCACCAGCACCTCCCAACCCCACAAAGGGAAAAGGGAGTATAGAAAATGGATGGATGGATGGATGGTCAGTAAATAGCAACTGAATGTCATTTAAACACGTAATCTAAGTGATGCAGTGACCAAATCATCTTAAACGGGTTACTTTAACATGAAAAAGGGTTCGCTGAACCCCAATATAGAAGATCTTAATCCAATACATCCCTCTGCAATAAGGCAGTGATATGGCGAGTGTGTCAGTAATGACCAGCTTCTCTATTGAAGATTGTTTCCAAAAGCTTGTTGAATTTATTCAATGAAGAATAAATGCAACTCTGGAGAAAATAAATAATCTAAAACTGTAGAAGGTATACCTAATAAAGTGGCCGGTGATCATATATTCAGTAGCGGCTGGAAGAGAATTAAAAATCATGCTCAAGATCTAAATGTATACAAAATTAAGGATCAAAATATGCAGGAAACCTTTTTAACCTTCTGCTCTTTTACGTCTGAGATGAGATTTAACAACAGAGACAATGATGAACGGTTTGAGAACAGAGTCCCGTGTTGTTTATTTTCCTGCTGATAAAGATATGTGAAGAGATTAATTTTGGAACGACAGCATTATAAATCAATTTGTTAAAACTAAGATACATGTTTATGTGCGTGTGACCGAACACAAACAAGTGCAGTCTAAACAAATCCGGCACGCAAGCAGCTGCTAAACTAATCATCGTTTCAGAGTAATTCACGGGAAACACCGCCGTGTTGTTGGCAGCGCTGTCACAGGACAGACTCTTAATCAAACCTGAACTCTGTCACATCGCTCTTCACATTTTCTTATGAAAAAAATTAGCAGAAAGCGAGGGTGAAGTGTAAACGAAGTGTCTGGAGGGAGTCACCTGCCTGAAACAAGAGCAACGTCTCCCACCAGAAGAAAAGCTACATAATTGTTGTTTGTGTGCAGCAGATTGGGCGGCTTGAAAGGGTTAAGCATGAGTGGATTAAAACGCCAGCACACATCCGTTTCCATACTCTAATCCTCTTAGTGCCCACTCCTAATATGTTTTTATATCTTTCCTATCTCTCACAGAGGTGAAATATCAGATTAGTTGCCGGGCTTTGACTATATCTTATTACAACCTTATCTAACACTGAGAGGTTGTGAGCTTCCAGTCGGGTCAGCACCGTGCTGGCCACTGGCCTCTTCACTGTTTCCTGGCAAAATGATAAATGAAGATTTATTTTAAAAAAAAAAGATGTTACTATGGACTTACATGCTGGATCTTTCCGCCATCTTGTTTGTTTGCAGCCTGTTGTGTTCAAGTACAGCAGGAAACAGCATAGATGCAGCTGAGGCATGTCAAAGTGAAACAAATCCCTCTTTTGTTTCCATCTGGTGATCACTGTCAGAAAAATTACTCCGAAGCCCTGGTGCTTATTGACTGCGGCAGGCTTAGGCTCATGCACACCCATATGCACGCATGTGTGCATGCATCCATGTAATAAACCACACCTAGTGTAAATGCTATAAACAAATAGTCTATCAACCTAAGACCTAAACTCAATTTCAGCGCCGCCCTCAGCTGAACTAGATCTTATACTGTTAAAATCAATCATTCTGCTGCAGAAGTTAATGAAACATATGAGAACACAGGAGTTAAATCAATGAAAGTGCTTTCATCAAAGGGCCTCTGATGCTATTTAACAAAGATCTATACCTCACAAGTAACTCATGTGAGCAGGAAGGAGCACAGTGTTGCTACAAAGCAGTCTGGCATGATAAACTAATGACTAACTTGTGCAAAGTTGTAGTTATAAATCACTCTTGGACACAGAAGCAAGTAGGTGCAATGAAGTAGTTCAACTTATCAGTCTCACTAAGGGTTATGAAGTGCTCCTCTAACTTGGTGCAGCTGGACCAATGCCTAATCAGGTCACCTTTACAGGAAACTTAATTCAAGCTCAGAAAGTAACACCAGCCTGAGTCACTTTCCTGCGCTTCTCTGTTGTTCAAAAGCAAACATGACCTTCTGCCTCACAGCGACCGCCAGCTTTATCGGGACTTTCTAAAGGGACCCATAACCTATCGTTCAGTCGCACATTTAGAGATATTGTTGTTTTTTAGTTGCATTCGAACCATAAAAGAAAACAAAATAGTACTGCTCTTCTAGCATTCCGACAGCAGAATGGAAATTTAGTGACTACTAAATTAAATTGTCGGTTGAAATGAAATCATAAAGTTGTTAATTGACTGGGAAAGGTTTTTTAAATTAAATAACCAATTAATTGGAAATTGTTCGTTGGAAAAGATGAATATGAAGAAAAGAACCTCAACGTTTAGACATGGTGGAGGATCCGTGATGCTGTGGGCTTCTTCAAGAGGCATAGATCGAGAGCATGATGTCATGTTTGGAAGGATGGGCAGACGGATGCTCAACAATAAACTAATCATGTTAATAGGATAACAAATTAGTCTGATTCTTGCAGAAAAGTGATTTGTAAATTATAGATTTGAGACATAAACTCCTAAAATTATTTTTAGGTCCAATGGTTTGTATTTTATTCAAGTTTGTTGTCCATTCCCAGCAGCAGGATTGTTGCTTGATGTGTTTAAGGAAGAACAAATAATTTGTGTTACACCTAATATTTTACATTTCAATAAGATTTTACTTTGCCACCATGTTTTGAAATACCATGCAACTGTGAAAATCTCTACCTACAGATCACCAGTCGCCTCTGTTATGTTTGTGCACACAATCACCCTGAGAGTCAGAAATGGCCAATGGACCTCGATTTTGACTTGCAGTATTTTCCACTACATGTCCTCACAAATAAATGTTGGATTTTTCCTCGAATTTTCTATGTGAGGTCTTGCTACTGCAATAAATTATGGATTTATTTGAAGGGATTTTACACCTCTTTACCAGGGGTGCCAAGAAATGCGTCCAGCACCGTATGCATTTTTAATTAGCCACCATCAGTAGCTGCTCCCCACAGTCTCCAAATACTGATACAATGCAATAGAATAATCCATTCACCTTTAACTTGCAGCATTTAGTCTGCCTGCTGTGCTTGTGTCTGTGAAGCAATGCACTTTCACATGGGCACAGAGAGGCAGGCAGTTAATCCACAGGTTTATGATAGGGAAAGTTTTTCTCTATCCACCTTAAGAAGATCCTCCTTTTCCAGTCCTGTGCAGCCCAGATATCAGTCAAGAGCGAAGGGAGGAAAAGTACACAGATATGCACTGAATGCACATCCTAAGGTCTATAAAGGGCTGTGTAGGCTCCCACAGAAACTGTGCAAGGGTTGTTCCACTGCTGTGATTATCGGGCTGCGGTACTGACAGCAGTATAAACATGTATTGATGGGGAAGGTTAACAGTGTGGCTGCAGGACAAGCTGCAGGAAGCTGTTTGCAGCCCCTGTGTTTGAGTTGACTTAATAAGCTGGTCAATGTTAGAAAACAAGGTCCATGAGCTGTAGCTGAATTATTTCTGAAAGTTTTTTGCTCAAAAGGCAATAAATTAAAAGGCAAAAAGGAAAAAGAAAAAGGTGTAATCTAATAAACAAGGGTAGAAATAATTTCAAATAGTTTGCAAAGTAGGGAGCGCATTCATCCTGTTTCTCATGTGTCAAGGACAAACATGAGTATTTGCTGTTAGTCTCTAATTTACACAGAATCAAAAGCTTTTTAGTTTCAGAAAATACATCTATGCTATGCGATAAAAAGCACTTCTAAAGGTCTTTCCATAACAGAGGCAGAGAGAGACAGAAAAATTGAAATACCTTGTTTCTAACATTTCAGAGTTACACAGTCAATGGTCAGGTCTGAGTGAGTTTTACCTCCAGTGCTGCCATTCAGCGTTCACTTCCACCGCGCATTGATCCTGAACTCTTTCTTGGAAAACAGCCAGAGCTCAGAGAGCTGGAGGGAAACTGTTGAGCGGTGAATCCAGAGATGTCTCCCTCTCAGCAGAGAACTGCTGACTCCATCTGCATCTCTTGACTTGCAGAGCGCTCACAAATTCAAATACATGGACGGTTAAGATACATGAGAAAGAAGGACGACCGACCAGGTGGAGTACAAATATCACGGCTTAAAAATAAACCCGAATCGTGAAGGAGTTTTCAAGGAAGACAGAGCATGTGGGCTGGGAGCACATCTCCTGCCATCTCCTCATCCGGCTGCAAGAGGCTCTGTGAAAATTGCCCATGAATGAAACGACTGTTGACACAAAGAGAATAATTTTTTTGCCCTTGCTCCACTGTACGGGCAGTGGATTATGAAATGCTGTGATCCATCCTGAGTCCTCAGGCTACAGTAAACATTAGCTGACACATGGGGAGGAAGGATTCCCCGCAGCCTGAGGGCCAGATTGGCACCGAACCACCTCATGGTGAAATGGATAATGAAGGCTGGAGGTTCTGGAAGGAGCGTTTACCTTAATTATTCAGGTAATAACGGTCTTAGCTTACCTGCAGGTGGAATTGATTGAAACTGGACCTGAGAGAGCAGAAAGAAGAAGATGTCAAGCATAACATTAGCATTTATGAATATAACCTTGAATCTTTTCTGAATGGCTTTCTTCATGATTATCTAACCATTAATCAGCAGCGGCGTTTCCTCTGACTATTCGCTCAATGGAGACACACCAGTTCCTTAAATAACTTGTGTTTTCTGATAAGAGCCAGGATGAGATGGTTTATTGGTAATGTCAGTCACATGATCAACAACCGGCTGTTTCCAGTGGCGAAAACTTCGAACAAGAAGACGACAGGAAGCAGTTGGAGGATCGGTGTGCTTTTTAATGACTTATCGTTCTGACAAAATTTGCTTCTTTTAATGAAAAAGCTGCAACTGCCAAAATTGTGTTTTTACAACATTAGCAGAACATTGACAAAGTTTTGTACACATTTGTGATCGAAATTCAGCTACTGAACACTAATTAAAGAGTCAAAGGCACACTTGAATATATTCACGCACTGGCCATTTTATTAGGCACACCTTGCTAGAAATAGGGTTGTATTTAATTCTTCATTTCAGGTTCAGAGAGGTGTTTGCCGCACATAAAGAAGTGCTAAGCTGCACACAGTTACTGCATTTAATCATATTCTTGAATAGAAAATTCTTGGATTGTTTATTTAAACATCATTAATCGGAATTTATCAAGACAATAATAAATCTGAAAACTTACGACGAGACATTTATCATGATAAACGATACGATAAATGCCCCCCCCTGCCTCAAACCCTCTTTCCAGTTTGTTTTAGGTGTTTCTTTTTTGGCACAGACTTGACCTAAATGAATGGGCGTTTAACAGCACTCGATGTTTCGCTGAGGAGGAAATGCAATCATTTTAATTAGGTGAAGTGGAGCAGAGACACATCTAAAACTAAGCATGGCCCCAACCAGTGTTGAGAACCACTGATCTAGAACCTGTCTACCTGTTCTACTCTGACGTCTAACACTACCAGGCCGCTGTCGCCCACACAGCTGCAGCCTGATCTGAGCAGGTGTGCCTAATAAAGTCGTCCTTTCAGTCAGTAAACCACTACACCTGTGAGCATCTATGTCACAGCAGAGTAAATGATAGAGAGGGAAAAAGCTTCTGGGATTAAATGTTTCTATGTCCTTTGACTTGAACAATCATAAAGAAATCTCTGGTAGATTAGTCCTGAAAAGCAGCCGTGCTTTACGTGGGCCGGTTTTCACCGGTACTTTAAACATCACCTACGTTTCAGGACTTTTTCAGGTGTTACATCAGTCTTTGTTTCCCAATCGATGCGTTCCCTCAACAGCTCCACATCACCCAGACATCAAAAGACTTAACAAAAAAAAAAACAACAGCAAAGAGTAAGATCCCTCTTGAGTTTTAATCGGGGTTAAGATAAGCAATATTGGCGAAAATAGGAAAATGCATTGAGTTTACTTCAAATTAAAGCAGTGAGCAGCAATGTATTCAAATAATAAAGCAAAAGCATTATCTCAGTAAAAGAGGATTTAAGAGCAAATAAACAAGCTGACATTTACTTGTGAAATTTTAAAATGTTTCACGGATTTGAACAGATCTGAACCACTGATTGACAAAAATGTCTTCACCAGCTCATCCCGCAATAAACACAGTTTCTCTCCAAAACATTTCTATTTTATTTGGATGTTGTGTGAAGTGGGAGGAAAATAATACTTTTTTGTGCAAATAAAGATCTAAAAGTTTCAGGGAGATTAAACTCCATTAGTCTATTTATTAGAACTGTTCTGGTGAACTACCAGGTAGCCACTCCCCTCCACCTTTCTGCTGCACCTTTCTGCTGCACCTTTCTGCTGCACCTTTCTGCTGCACCTTTCTGCTGCACCTTTCCGCCTCTCAGTGATGAGGACCAGGTGGACTCAATCTCCAAGCAATCAGAGAGTGCATGTAGTTTAGATGTGACTGACCTGTCACTCCTGTTTGAAACAATGTGGAGCAAGCAGTGCTGGTAGCAGCTGCAAATCAAAACTGTGCAAAAGTCTCCTACAAACTGTGAAGGGCAGCAGGTAAGCCTCACAATGCTGAAGATCACTTGCTAAAACTGGACTGGTGTATGGACTCTGATTTATTGGTGTACATAGGAGTTTAATCTTATTGAAGCCAAGATAGTAAGTTAAAAAATAAATAATATATACTTGGTGTTGATTGGTTAAAGTAGGAAGTTAAAAAAAGAAATTAGACCAAAAAAGAAAATTAAATAAATGTTGGTCAGAATGTTTGATTATGAAAATGTATTTAAGGAAATTATGATGAATATGCTAACATATTTATTGGTGTTGAATTTTACTATAAAATGTTGGCTATTTATTGTATTTTGGAATATAAGTAATGTAAAGGCATAGAACTTTGTTTGATTATTTCACATTGTATTTATCTTGTTAATTTCACAGTGTAGTAGATGTGTTTCTGTTTCTTTTGAGGTTTTTCACCCATGTGGCTAAAGGCTAAATCACTTCATGCAAAAATAAAGATGGATCAGCTAAATTAAAGGCTTGTTGAGTGAAATCCAGTTGAACGCTTCATTGTAGGGACTATATACTTTTCAAGTGGGGAATCGCACAGTAAAACAAACCTGACAAAACTCGACAAGAACCATCCTTCATCTGCAGTTTTATCTGCAAGCTTTACTTTTTACACATCCATCACCAATAACTTTAATTAAATGGGTAACAACATTTAAATCCCCTTTGGGATCAATAAGGCATGTTTGAATTTAACTGCATTGAATCGTATGTTTCCTCCAGCTTTATGCATTTAAAAACGTCAACATAGCAAAATATTTGAAGTTCAGCCAATATCAATTTTTCTGTCTTGAAACAAGTTGAACTTAGTTCTGGACTTTGACTATGCCAGTCTTACACATGGATATGTTAGACTCAAACCAACATATCCTGTCCTTTATTAGCTTTTCTGTTTTTCTTCAGTTGACATTGATGTAGCTCCATTGATCTGATCTTCCTATCAACTCTTCTTCCTTGCTGGAGAAAACATCCCACAGCATGATGCTGCCACTACCATGCTGTGGTTTCTTTAGGCCAAGGCATTCTTATCTCTTCTGTCATGCAAAGCACATTTTTGACATTTCAATAAAGTGTTGAGTTGCTAAATGACAAATTGTATAACAATTTAAGAGGTTTGAGTTTGCAATCCAAATGCTGTAGATATAACCTTTTAGTTTCTTTTTTTTGTCTTGTGTTTTTGAATGTTTTACATTTCTAAATGTCAGTGTTGTTTCAGTAAAAGTCAGCTGGATGCCAGTTGTTCCTATGTGTAGTTGAACTGTCACCATCTACCACAAATACTGTGACTGAGACTAAATTCATGACTCAGTTGTCATACCAAGGAGAATTTACAAATGTGCTGCCGACGTTTAAAAAAAAAAAAAAAAAATCTATATTTTCTGATGAGTTGAATCAGTTAAATGGTTTTAATTTAACAGGAAAGGATCTCCGAACCCCAGAGAGAGGAAAGGATGCAAAGCCGACTCCGATCGCCGGCTGAGGCTTAGTTCTATTTGGAAAAGATTACAAATGTTAATATGTTTATTTTGAAATATAAAGGACCTTCCCAGGATCAAAAAGTCAGTGTGTGTGGTGCTAGAATACAATCTGCTTACGCCAGACCACTCTGTACCAAAAGCACAATTAGAGTTTACTAAACAGCGTGATGTGCCTTTCAAGTCCCATCGCCTTCATCGTTCATTGCACAGGAGGATTTGAGTCTCCCAAGGAAGTCAATCCCCCCGTATCCCCTGGTTTTCTGCTGCTACGATATCTGTAAAAGGAGCCGCCAACCTCCTGTAGCACCTCGCGCCACCTTTAACGCCAAAGGCTTTGAAGGCAGCTAATTTCCATACTAATGTCTTTCTTTTCTCCCGCCTCTCACTGTAATTCCAGACCAGGAACGAGGCGAGAAGACATGTGTCGCTTGATCTAATGGCGGAGGGCTAATTGCATTCTGGGACACATGCCTGGAATTTGAAATGTTCAACCCAAAATAATAATAAAAAAAAAAGCATGTTGTGCAAGCGAACCGCACGCAACATGGAGACAATTAATAACCGTGCTTCAGGGGGGGAAATGTGGGCTGTCCAAGCTTCCCAGTAGACTGCACGGCTGCTTTCATTGATGTCTGCGGCCAGATAGAGACAGGCCTGCCTCTCTAGGCAGCTTGACCCCACTGGGGCTCCACTGTGACTGGACTGTTATGAGGCCAACTTAGCCTGGCCTGCTCCAATCATAGGAGCACAAACAAGCCCCTAACCGCCCTGCATGCTAAGCCAGATCAGTCTCGGGGGTGGTTTGTCAGGTTTTGCAGGGATAACATAGCATGAGATTATTTTCTCTCTCCACCGCTCACGCTCGTTGACTCTCTCCCTCTATTTCTATCTCTGTGTCTGTTATTTTGAATTTATATCTCTCTGAGGAGAAGAATGCCTCTTTTGACACATGCTGACATCCACACACACACACTCGCATACATATGCAGCGACGTAGACACGAACGTGTGCTTACACCCACTCACACACGCTCTCACCTCCTATCTACCCGCAGCACAAGCATTCAAGGCCTCCATTTATACGGTTCAGCTGTGAAATTAAGATGAGGTGTTGACAAGCTAATGTTGAAATAACTAGAGCCACTAATTTGCAGCCAACCTTATGGAGCCTGTGTCATCAAATGTTCCTGAGGCCCGGTATTAAGGTGATGAAGTGTAGCATTTTAAACTGGCACAATCATAGGGCAAAGTCCTCATTACCGCCAATGCACCAGTGGCACATTATGAAAAGCAATAAACATGACCCTCCCTCAGGCTCCCGCATCTATCACACAGGCGACATATGGGTTCCCGCAGGGGTGGCTGCGCTTACCCGCCCCAGGTTTGCTAACAACGCTGTCACAGCTCGTGTAAAAACCTGCTTTTTCACCAGCATGAAGTCAACTTTTGTTAGAGTGAGGTTACAGCGTTCTCGCTTAGGCCTTACTGTAAGTAAAATATGTGCATCTGTTGTTCTAGGTGTGTTGGAAAACAAGAGGAAAGCACTGGCAGGCGGAGAGGATGGGGAGAGAGTGTGTTTATGTAGAGAGTTGTTGTCATAGGTGAAGCTAACCTCGTTGTCTCTCTTCTTTATACTGTGTGCAACACATTCAGGCTAGTCAGGATTTAGAGTATTACCACGGCTAAACCAGACACAGCCGCTTAAAACATTTTGGATATTAGATTAGATAGACAGATTAGAGAAGGAAAAATGCCAACAATATGTTTTCATCTTTGTCGCTCCCCAATGCAAAGATTTACTGAAATAATTTACTTAAAACTGACAAGTGTGACAACCTACAGGGGCTTGTCAAAGTATGCAAAGCTCTTGAGTTTTTCCACAGTTGTCACGTTTCAACCTTAATAAAATAAAGTACATTTTTATTGGATTTTAGGTGACAGAGCTAAATAAAGTGTCAAATTTTGCAAACATAAAAGAAAAATGGGATAAACAATCCCATTTTATTTTATGGGAAAATATAGTGGAAGGAAAAGCTTCAAATGTCCACCAAATGTTTTGACTCAAATACCCCTAAATAAAATCCAACAAATTTGCTTTAATAGTCACTGAAATGATAAACCTCAGTATGAATCCTGCTGGGGTGTGATTCCTCAAAGACTTGTTATGCTTTGTTTCCTCTAAACCAAGGGTGCCCAAAGTCGGTCCTCGGGGCCCGGCATCCTGCGTGTTTTAGTTTCTTCCTGGTGGTAGTAACAACCTTTTCAGCATGTCGATGTTCTTCTATGACCTTCTAATGAGCCATCATTGGATCCAGGTGTGTTAAACCAGGGAGAGAAATAAAACATGCAGGTTACTGCCTTTGGGAACCACTGCTCTAAACGCTATGGCAATGATTGGTACAGGGCAAAACACTATTTCATGTTCCAGCGAATTCAAGAGTTTTTCTACTAAACTTAAACCCCAATGTGGCGTCATCAGTCTTGGGCATCGCTAACTAAAATGTTGGCTGTGCTAACCCTTAAGTAAAAATTTTAAACATTAGTTCTGCTAATGCTAACGCATCACGCTAACATGGTATTTAGCATAAGCTAATGCTATATAGCTAACGCACAAAGTTCAACCACATTGACACCCACTAATGTTGTGTTAATGACACAACATGTCCTACCTGTACAGCTGCGATTCAGGAAGTGATTCTTTGGAGTAAATCTTTCTCTCAGGATTTCAGTTTTATAATTGCTGATTAACTGCAAACAATTCAATTCATTCTTCAGAATTCATCTCTAAAATATAAATTGGGGGAAGCTAAGTGCGTTAGATGTTTTCAAAGTTGGCAAAAGCACTAAGTGAAAGATTAGCTTAGTGCTTTTATCAGGCTACTTGTCTGTTGTTCAGATCTCTGCATCCAGTCTGACAATAATGGGTAAAACTTTTATTCTGTAGATACAGAGACACAAACACACGGATCGACCTCAGTGGCTTCGATACATATGTTTCATATTAGAACCATGTAAACTTTTCATCCCATTTTCCAATCAGGCACAACTTTCTGTTGGCCTATCAGATTAAATAAAATATCTGTAAATTTGTGGTTGAGAAAATAAAAAAAAACTAGATTATGGGGTGTTTATATAAGGTGTCACAAACTATGCAGCATGGGGTAAACATGCAGCAACTCAAAGGCAAAGCGAGGGGAGGTGACGTCTACCGTCACAGTTCTGCTCCGGGAGGGTGAATAAGGTACACCGACACGCTAATTTGTCTTGACGAGAAAACAGCTGTAAACACCCCCATGGGGGCCGACGAGATAAGTGCCATGTTGTTCAGATGGTATCAGTTGGCAACAATGTCCCACCCAGACACCAAACTGCATTTTCAGGTGTTCCATTCACCATGTAGCGCCTATAAATCAGAGCTGACACTGAATAAACACAACTGCACAAAGCTAATTGACCAGGCTCCAGGAAAACAGAAACGTGTGTTTATAGATCCATTGTATTGTCTGTTCAGTCTTGAGTTTGTTTTGTTTTTTTCTCTTTCTTTGCATTTTTGTTTTAGGGCTTTTCTTTCTATCTTCCGCTTCTTTTTCTCTTTGGAACAGGCGCAGGGCGCCTAACAAAGACACCTGATTTTGCACACTAGTGTAATCAGATCAAAATGAAATTGTGAGCACAGCTTTGTGCCTTTGATTGCATGCATTGTGTTGCATGCTATAGAAATGTGCAAATGATGTTAAATATCACCAATTTGGCAGTCAAGCATTCAAAAACATGCAGCTAAAACATTTGCAGTCAACGTATCAAACTTGTTGTAAATTGGGCTGGTTTTATTTTGTTTTTATTTTACCACAGTGACGGGTTTAATTTCCAGTTTGATGGTCAGACTTCATCATATAAACATGAACTGTGTTCAAAATACATTAAATAGACCATTTTGTTTATTTGACAGAAAGTCTTAAGAAGTCATTTGTTTTTAATTCAGTAATCTTCAACAGGCCAGAAGAAGTCTTGCTGAAGTATTTAAACTCTTTCAGGCACAAATATAACTGTTTTATTGGGGTTTTGTCTGGTAGATGAAAACATAGCAGCACATTGTTGCTAAGTGGAAGCGGCTTTCAAAAATTAATTCATCCCCTCTACCCTTACACCTTTAAATGAAATTAAACAGTCTTCAGAAAACTGGCGAACAAAATCCACCTGTGACTAATTTAATTTGATTATAAATCCAGCCTGTAATCAGATTCTGTGAAAGACTTAAAGTTTTTTAAGAGAACATTAAGGAGCAAACAGCATCATGAAGACCAGATATTAATATATGAGGCATGGACACAGCAGGCAGGTCAGGGATGAAGTTCTGGAGACATTAAGATTGGTTTTAGGTTGTAAAACAAACATGCCAAGCTTTAAGAAGTAAACCAGCCAAAATAAAACCATCTACTGACCTTTACTAGCAATGCAAAGACAGTTTCTAATCTAAACATAATATTAGACCTGTGCACTTCAGAACTGGTATCCTGCAACCTTCAGGTTGACAGGTGTGTTGACTCAATACACCTGAATGACTGCAGACCTCTGCAGAACTGCATGATTGAATGTTTGTGAGGGACTGCAGGTGTGTTGACACAGACATGCATCTAAAATTTGCTGAACTTGGGCACAAATCCAGCTAAGAATCTGTACTAGGACTTGAACATTCTTCATCCAGTCTGACTGAACTTCAGGAATTATTTACTTTGTGTCGGTTTATCCGGTAGCATCCTATCAAAACATATTAATGTTTGCAGAAATGCAGAGATAAAATGTTGAAAAGTTCAAAAGGTATGAATGCTTGTGCAAGGCGCTGTTTACAGATGTCCAGCAGGGAAATACAACACATTTTGGAAAATGTTAAAGAAATAAAATGTTATCTTTATAAAATGTCTTCCAGACTTTGATTTTTCTATGACATTTTGCTGAAGATAGGTTTGCATTTTGTAAATGAAAAGCAATTATTCAACAGTAGCTGCTCTTTTTAACCAATAATTTAAAAAACACAATGCAGCGTAAATGAAATATTATATGAATTTTATATGAATTTGATGTGAAACTCTTGGCTTTTTTGGCTGTAAATATGAAAGGATTGTACACAAAGTCTTCTAATTGCCACCTAACAACATAAATTGCTAAAGCAAATATGCATGAGTAGAACAAGCTTCTCTTAAATATATTTAATTTCAGAGGCAAATGGGTCATTGGGTTACAAATTATTAATTGTTTAAAAATCAACAAACTGCATAATGAATTAGTTCAGCTTTTGATGATCAGCATCCGCACCACCCATGCAACTTCAAACAGCCACATTCAACAATTCCTTCATTTGCATCTGTTTGCCACAACGACCACAGCCATCGTAAGTACACGACCATCTCCAGCCACTTTCTGCTGGAGATAGAAATAAACAGCGAGGCGCATCGCTTTCTTAAACTCGAGCGAGGCGAATGAAGAAAACGGTTGACATTTCACCAGAAAACATCAGATCAGATATGAGAAAATGAACAGCGGCTCTTGAGGACCCACGCATGTGTGATCAGGAGTTATCAGAGACGTTTTGTTCCACGCTAACACTTGAAACTGCCTGGATGTGTTTATTTTGTGGTGTCTGATTGAAATTACTCTGCCTGTGTTTTAATTTAAAAACTAGACTCCTTCATTTCTACATTATTCTTATGTTCATCTTTGCTTGTTGACATTTATGGACTGTAGTCATTTTGTTGCAGCTATGCAGAGTACAAGTAAACATTTCTCAAGTAACAGTTGAGAAATTTTGAAAATATGAGAAAATGACAACAATAAAAATACAGATTATGTATTATTTATTCACCTGCTGTCACCAGGTTCATGCATATATATAAATGCTTTTTTTTTATTCTATTGAAACAGCATCATTACGTTGATCAGAAAGCATGTTAAAGGGTTTGTATTAACGTAACTTCCTCTGACTGTGTTGTTTTAAACACAGGTGTTCCACAGGGATGCGTTTTATCCCCTGTGTTAGTTTCAGTTTATACAAATGAGTGAAAAAGTGCAAAGTCATGCTGGTCATGTGGGTTTGAGGGAATCTTTTGATGACATTGCATGGGTTGACCAGTAGGAGGCAGTGCATGAAGCAACACGTCAAGTATAATGACACACATATACAAAAAAACAACTTCTTTGAGTGACTTTTCACTGAACTGACTATTAAACATTATTGAGATCGATGAAAAGCAGCAAAACAAATATAAAACTTACTCTGAATTGATAGACTGATTGATGCAGGCTGTACTGGTATGTTGGAGCAAAAAGAGTCGAAACTCTCAATTTGCTAGTGGGTCTAAGTTCCTTCCTCATCTCTGACCAAAAGAACAAAAATATACAAGTAAATGAGCTTCTTCAATTACTTGTATGAGGAAATGTGTCAAACTCAAGGTCTGGGGGCCAAATCTGGCCCGCTGTAGCTTTTTATGTGGCCGTCTAGACTCCAAATTACATCAATACGTCACTCCAGTTTGCCACAAATCTGCAACATTCACACTAAATCAACAAATTCTCACATTTTGTCTGATTTTACTGCCATTTTTTCTCAAAATTGTCCAAAAATATTCGGCTTAAGTGACTGCTGCCTAAGCCTTGCGTGATGTCAAGTTATAGTTTGTGTCCAATATAGCAATTAATTAAAAGTCACATAAAACATCAAAGATTAGCACAAATATCTTAAAAAATCCTTACAAATATTGCTAAATTAGCATTACAAAATATGTGATTTTTGATTAAAAAACTCAAGAACAATCACAAAGTCCTGGATGGACTGATCAGAGTGAAAAGAAGTTAAATGTTATTTAATTTTAAGAAGCACTTATTGAATCCTGAAACAAACAGCTATTTGTTGATATTTTAGCAGTTTTTAATGGGCTTTGTCAATATATTCTGGCACAACCAGTCCTTTAAGAACATCTAGATTTTTGTTATAGCTTAAAATAAAAATGAGTTTGACGCCCGGCTCTACAAGATAATGGGTGGATCTCCAATCGCTGATAAACTGTCTTTAGTGAATTTTACTGGTTTAACAGAAAAGTCAGACTTGTGGCTCTAAAGCACCAGAGGACCTGAATTTTTTTGCAACTGTTTTGCAGGATATGTTGTGCAGGCTCCCTCTTAAAAACATAATTTTTTTTTGGAAGCTGAGTTGGGTGTCACCCAAACAAAACAGAGTCTGCAAGAGTTGGATGGTTTAGTTTTGCAGCTATTTCAAGTAGAAAACAGAGGAAAGTGTATATTTGCATTCGTTTAGTGACGGTGAGCAGCAGGAATGGTTCCGACTCATAACAATAGAAAGCCGAGCCGTACTCCTTCTTCCTCAGCTCACCCAGGGGTCCTGGGCAACTGCTTGGGGAAATTAGGAATAAAAACAGGATTAAATTAAAAGTCACCGGAACCCAAGAAAACAATTGTTGAAAATCACAAAAAGAAGCTGTTTTGCTTCTAAATTGCTCCTTTTGCCGTTTTGGTGATCCCAAAAGACTCTGGATCCTTACATGGACATGAGAAGTTGATGCAAATTGATGTATTGTGAAATAGAAACATGTAGAAAAGAGTGGAGGACGTATTGTCATTGACTCGCAGCCCATAGATTAAGCCTGTCAGTTTCTTCTCCTACACCTCTGGCAAGGGAGGCTCAGGAGGAATCAATTTTTTAAGTAGCGCTGTACGCGCTAGGACCATAATAATGACATCATCTTCAGCTGCAGCCAAAACAAGCATGACCATCTTGCCCATTTAGAATCAATGTGCCTCAGTCTCTGCTGTTTTACACCAGCTCCTCTAAGTCTGTGTCTTTTGCACGGGCCGAGATCCAGAGCAGCGCAGTAGTCAGAGGTGATAACGCCAGCATCCGTCGGAGGAGCTTGGATATTCCTTTCCAAGTGAGCAGCAGGGACAGACTACAGACGTGTGCCATTCCTTGGCTGCAGAGAGAAAGAGAGCGAGAGGAGAGAGAAAAAAGGACTGATATGAAACAGAATCAGTCATTCTCTGTGTACTTTCAGCAGCACTGGTTCAAGCTTCCCACCACAAACGCTTCAAATATGCTCAAAACTGATGTGAAGGTTTTGAAATTCCCATGGACTTCAATAACGCAGCTCTGCCTTCTGTCTTCAGGTTTTACAATAAAACCTCTCCAAAGCTCTAAATCACACTGGCTGCAGTTCTAGATGTGTGAGGACAAACATATGGGGGATACCTTTCATTTCCAATTTTAAAAATACCCCACAGCACTTGATAGCTTTTAGTTTAAACCCAAACACATTGATGAAGAACAGATAGTGACATGTGATGAAAACAATTGGATATTTTCTCTGTTTTTAATTTACTGCACAGCAGATAAATGATGTGTGTATTCATAAAAACAAAGCTTAACTGAGATTGCAGTTTTTTTTTTCTTTTTCCATTAATTTTGACAGGATAGTTTTGTATGTTGATGCACATTAGTGACAAGTATGTAATTTGCATTAATTATCACTTTGAAGCTTCAATCAGCACACAGTCATGTTTATGGATTTGTGTTTCTCACATGTGCCATTGAAATATGTTGTCAGTGAAGGAGAACGTTCTGTTTTTGAAAACAGAAATGAGACAAGTACATATTATGTCCTGCTAAAAGCTTCAGAGCTCTGTGTGCTGACAGTTTAATGAAATATCCAAACGGCGCTGCTGAGTTGTCAATGACCCATCACTCATTGGGTAAAGTTTAAAGATTTTAGCATAGATGCAGAAATCAATAAAGGACACAAAGGAATGCCAGCACCAGTAAATAGATGAGGTGGATTGTAGCTTAAAAGAAATACAGCGCTTCTGTGAAGGAAAAAAAGTGAAAACGTTAAATTACTGCTGTAGTTTATGATCGACCCTGCTGCTCGGGGCAGAGCCGTTCTCTGCATCCACCCTCGACTGGAGGGGGTAAAGAAAACCCTCCTGGTTCTCCTCATGCACTCTGCCTCTCCAATTTAGAGACCTAATGGTTAATTTCACAAATATATATTAAAAAAATATACAGACCCAACCCTACATAAGCGTTTCTAGTCAATAGTTGCGTTTGAGTGCAACCTTTTCATTCCAAATAGTAAGCCACTGCAACAAGCTGAGGGAAACGCAAAGTGTGCAGTGCGCTCTGGTAAACACGTGGCCACCAGAAAGCCCAGAGGAACGGAAACGTCCCCCGCCGCTGCCTACGGTTGTTTAACTCACCGACATTAAGAATTTATGAGCTTAAAGATTCAACCGGCGCTCTCCATGTGCAACTGGCAACATATCTTGGAAAGTGTTGCAGCAGAGCAAACGAGTTGCTTTGTTGATACTTGCATGTTTGTCCAGATGTGGCAGCGGGAGAAAAGACACGCTTCCTTAAGAAAACTTTACTGTCTTCATATCTCAATACCTTTGTTGATGGTGAGTAATGTTTGATGAGTTTTGATGCAAAGTGATTTGAAAAAAACTACTCATTGTACTGTTTCCTCAATTTGATTCATTGCAACTAAAACTTTCAATTAATTTTACTGGGATTTTATGTGTTAGACAGAAAAGTGTTTATTTGTGAAGGACAATGACACGGTTCTCCGTTTGTATTCAAACTATTTACTCTGATGTAGCTAAACAAACCCATATGCAACCAGTTTCCTTCAAAAGACAGTAAGGAGAGTTGAACTGTGTGATTTAATAAATCCAGATGTTCTGTGAAAACCTCACAAGTTTGGTAAACATTCGTAAACAAACATCATGGTGTGAGGAAGGGCATTTATCGTATTGTTTATCATTTATCGGGATAAATTCCTTGTTATGTCAGGTATTCTGATTTATCGTGTTGTAGATGAATTCAAACTAATGATGTTTAAATCTGTCCATATTTTGCTATTTTCTCCACTGTTTGTTCAATGAGTATTGATAAATACCGATAAATATGATTAAATACAGTTACTTTGTGCCGTTCAGTGATATAAATCACACTTCTGCATGTGGTTCATGTCGGAAAGAGGCATATTTCAAAGGTTTTTCAAAGCAGTATTTGTGTTGTGTTATGACTGCCGTGTCATGCAGTCACGGCCAAACAGTTATCTATTAAATAAGTAGTTAGTAGCTCTTGATGTGATGTTTTTAAAGCTCTTTGAACTGCCTTATTGCTGAAATGTTTCATACAAACAAACTTGACTTGACTTCTCAGTCATACTTTTATTGCTATCACAGTAAAACTTTAAGTCCATATCGCTCACCCCCATGATGATGATGAAGAAGGAACGCAGCAGACAGGTCAGGGATAAAGCAGGTTTAGGTTTGGAGCTGCACAGATCCACCGCTCAGGTGGGATAATCTGTTGACAGGAAACTAGTACAAGTGTTTCTGAAAAGGTGGAGCGAAGAAAAGCTTTTGTTGAAAGAAATAAAAAGACAGAAAATGTGTAAGCTAAAACTGACCTGTTGGTCATTTGTGCAGGAAAACTAACCATAAAACAACACCTCCACAATGAAGGGATGACTTTCCTATGTAAAGAAATCTGGTCACAATGGATGGGAAAATATGTGGAGCTAAATAGATTAAAGCTGTGTGAGTTTGCACTCAACTTTTAGATGATAGCAGAGTTTTACCTTCCAGCGCAACACCCAGAGCTACAATCTGTTCCAGCCACAAAACTAAGGATTTATGGTGAATGTTGGGAGTACCTGATATTCACAGTCAAATCTGAGCAGGTATGCAAAGATGGTAGAAGGAAATCCCCATTTTTGTGGTTGCAGTTGCAGCAAAAGATAATTCCACAAATGCATGCCACACATTTCAGATTCATACACCGATATTGCTTCTGCTCTCACTTCAGTTGTTTAAAATAAGTAAATAAAATAGATAGCGGTGCAGATAGTTTTTAAGTAATAGAGATCCATATTTTTGACAAATACACTCACATTTTTAATGCACTGACTCAACTTAAGCTTCTAAAACTTAAAACAAGTTAAAAACAAACATCCCCTTTTTCCCGAAAAATGATATAATCTTCATTTAGAGCCCAATTACGATTGATTAGCAATGATTGGAAGAGGCTCAGAGCCTAAATTATCGTCATGGACAGAATATTAATTGGGGTCTAAATGAAGCCGATGCGCTTCATCATTATTCTCGAGGAGAATTTTGTTTTTCTTCGGGGTGAAGGAGTCTGGGGGCCAAGATGGACAACCTGGACTAACAGAACCGAGCTGCGGCTGCGGACGCTAGGTGTCACCCTTGTGACTTTGAAAGCGGCCTGCCTCCCGACAGGATGGAGTTGGGTGGGTGCAGGGGGAGAGGCAGAGGAAGTGCGTGTGTGTGCGTGGGTTTGTGTGCGCCACAGAGGGAAAGAAGCCAGCTGCGAGCGAGAGCATCTAAAGAGGAGAAGAAGTGAGATTTCAAGGAAAGAGGACGCAGTTTGTGCAGAACTTCATTTTCCTCATTGCCTTTGCGAGTTTTTTTTTTTTTTTTTTGAATGGTGTGGCGTGTGGAGCGCTTAGTGGTTATTCACATCACAACAAGCCGCAGCTATAACGTCGGCCTGAATTACACGGAGATAAGAGAGAAGGGTCGCTTTGAATAATGGCCTAATTGATGTGTTGTTCCTTTTATTATGATGATGAGCTGCAGACTGTAGGTCAGCACTCTCCTCTTTATTAACTTAATAACAAGCGTTTTCATACACTGACTGAAGCATATTTATTTTTATATGAGAGAAGCTAATTATGGCTTTAATGAAGCAGGTTGTAGGTTGACTGTATATTATCTTAAAGCAGCAAACTATTTGAAGTGGAGCTCAAATGCCTTATTGATTGGAAAATCTTTCAAAATGTAATTTTAAAACCTGCTTTATTGATTTGTCAATATTTCTTTCCAACATGGAAACTTAAGCCACATCTATTATTCGGTCATTATATTGGTAGTTGTCTCATTATTGCAGCTTAAGTTGGGCTGTACATTAAACAACAAGTAACCATATCAGTGTGTAAATGGTGTAAAATGATGTAAAACAGGCTCATGCTTGACTTTGACATTCAGAAGGTCACAGGAAGTTCATTCTGTACTGTCTTTTTCAGTCGCGTTTAACTGGGAAAACCGACATCAAACACCCTGAGGCCTCAGGCATCCTCAATGAACAGGTAAAGAAAAACATTTGATGCAAGGTGACAAGTTTTTCCCATCAAAGCTGCCCAATGCATGGCAAACTATGCAGCTGCTTTAGTCCTCCGGACCAGCAGGTGTCCCCCACGTCTGCTTAATCCAGAATATACATACTTTCAAATGTGTAGCTTTGTTTAAGGAAGAGCCTACTTCTAAATGATGATTAGTTTCTAAATAGCCAAATTAAAAGCAATGAAATTTGTAAAAATTTTAAAAAAGAAAAAAGAAATCCTTGGATAAAAAGAAATCCAAACCAAGTCGACCTTAATGAACTCCCCGCCAGCAGGGGGCGATACCAAATACATGAATTATATCAAGATATAGATTTACAAACTTTATATTTGTATTTAAAGAACCTGCTTTTGAAGTGTTGTGAAAAACAACATTTTTATATTTGCAGTACTTTAAAACAATATTTTATCATAAAATTAAAAGAACTGAGAAGTATTGTGGCTGTAATATTGCAGAGAAAAATATTTCCTTTATTTAAAATTACCATGTGATGCGGCAAATGATAATTTTCTGCTTAAGTCTTTGAGAACCTAAAAAAGTCATGGTGCATTTAATATCCCCTTTAGATCCGGCCCAAAGTATAAGCAAACCAGGCTGCTGCTGAGGATGCCAGATGGGCGGCCCAAAGTATCCACTAATATTTATCAGTGAAGAAATATAAATTTTCTATAAGTTCATCCACTTTAACTGGGATCCTCTTTCTGACACATGACTGCTAACCCACACTTTGACCGCTATAATAAATAATGCAAAGTGCTTAATGTGAGGCCTAAGCAGCACACATTCTGGGACATTGTGATTTAATTTTTATTTTACTAGTACACTATTAAAATGTTGTGCTAGTATAGATAGAATGGATCACTTAAAATAAACATTTTTTGTGCTGTTTTCTGAACGTTAAAGCGTAATCATGTGAGCATTGGACAGGGATTTACACAAAAAATCTATTTCTATTAAACACTTACTAAAATTTCAGGATGTAAAACATTTGATAGAAATGTACGACTTCATAAAAATCTGCAAAATAGTGTTCCCTCTAGCTCCAGTTAAAATATTGCTTTTTAACAATGTCCTTTTTCTGTCAGACATTTACTCTTACTAGAAATATTTTACATTTACTGCTTGCTTCCCTCAGGAAGGTCATTGGTGCTGCACTGCCTGCAGGGTTTATTTCCAGTGTTAATAATCATTAGTTTCTGTGTAAATAACCAAACATGACACTGTTTGTAAAGCTTCATTATTTTGTTGGAGCTCCATAGTTAGAAGAGAAGTTTGGTCGTGTGTCTCTATCAGGTTTTCCACCTGCAGGTCCAACTAATCTGGATTTATAATACATAAAGATGACAAAAGAGTTTTCTTCTGGAGGGATATTACTGCCTATAATGTTAAGGAGAGCCTCACTTCCAGCATTCTGAATTACTAGTTTAATCAAAACAATGACCTCAAATCCAAATCTGTTTAGAGTTCCATAAAACACCATGACAACCTGGATTTTTATTGTTCTCTGGTTCAGGAAAAACCGCCAGCTCTACTCAGAGGTCCAGAAACTTTTTTAAAAATGACCAAGACAGTGGGCAAACGTCACTGGTGAAGCTTTACGGTGAAACATCTGTCTCTTCTTTCTGTTGCAGAAGAGAAAAGGAGCAAAATTCTGGAAAGTTACCCCTTGTAACCTCTCCTCTGCGCCTCTGCTGCATTAAAAACACAGCTCCTCTTTTTTTTTCTCTCTCTCTACTGTGGGTCCCCGTGAAATCCCTCTCAGAGATCCACTCCCATGGTGATTCCCTCCACCCCCACATCCCCACAGAACCATACTTCTGGAAGCAGCCCTAACGACCATCTAATTTCGTGTTTAACGTGTACACCATAATTGCCTGTAGAGTCTTCCATCTACAGGAGAACAGGTAGTTGGCCGCGTTTCATTGCTCTACTTCGCCCCACCCACCAGCAGCTCCGGCCCTCCTGTGTAACCCCTGATTGGCTGAGGGGATTGCGGGTCCTGAGACTGAGCGCTCAGCTCGGAGCTGCGCGTCTGCCAGTGTGCACCAGCGAAGCGAGAGGAGCGCTTGTTGGAGTCAACTAGACAGCCTACTGGCAACGAGTGGTGATTTCTTTTTTTTTCCATCCCTCTCTGCCTCAGTCAGGCTGGATATAGGCTACTGTGCTTCAGTTTCTCTGCAGCCACACATAAGATGCGTTTTGAACGTACAGTAAGCCCTGCATCGCCTCATCCCAACTGGCTGCATTTTCAGCGGATTTTTTTTTCTTTCTGGACTATTGACTGGGATCTGTTTTAGCCTTTCCAAGTGAGATGCGAGGGAATTAATTAAGGAAGTGAAAGCTTGAAGACTTGAGGAAGGGGTTGCAAGAAGGACTAAATCTGCTGGAAATGAAAAGGTAATCGGGAGTTTGAGTGATGTGATGAGACATTCCTTCAACTGCACCCCTTTTACGCAAAAAGACATCCGGACTGTTGAATATTTCCCTGCTTGAAGATCTTGTTTTTCTTTCCTTTTTTTTTTTTTTTTTTTTTACTGAGATGCGATTTTCAACAGGATTTTTTAAAATTGCTGCTTCTAATTAAAAAGAGTGATTGTTTTATATAAAAAAGGACGACCTGAATATCGACCCCCTGTCAGGTCGGGGCGGTGAAATTCACACAGACTTTTCAGCCACATCACTCCATCTGCGCGAAAGATAAAGATTTCTGCGGACTTGAGTCTCTGCAGCATTTTTTTTCTCATCCCTTTTGCTCTCTTAAGAAAATGGACACTTTAAAATATGAATCGTGCCTAAGATCAGTTTTCTGCTCTTTGGGAGCTGCGCGGATTTCCACGGCTAAATCCCAACTGTAAGAAGATTCAGCATGTTTTTACTATTCTGTCGCGCTCAGTGTTTCTCCCGCTGCAGCAGACCGGAGGATGTGCTCTGCCTGAGAAGAATCAAATAGGCACTTGTTAGAATTACAGCTCATTGGCTGCACATAGAAGAGACATTCAATCAAACTTAGTTTTTTTTCAGAGATGATTTTTCTGCGCGTTTTTTCTCCTATTTTTGACGCGCATCCTTGTGCGTAATTCTTCAGAAAAACTCAACAGGTTCAACAGCAAGCCCTGGAGATGGAATTAATACAACTGGCCTCCGTTTTCCTTTTATTCTGGGTCGGAACTGGGGCTGTCATCAACCTGAAATATGGAATAAACGAGGAGATGAAGCCCGGGTCGGTGATTGGGAACGTTACGAGGGACGCGCTCAAGCAGGGATTTCAGATTGCGCCGCAGCCTCCTTACTTGAGGGTTATTTCCAATTCCGAACCGCGATGGGTGGAACTCAGTCCGGCCGGGATTCTTACAACCCAGATGAAGATAGATCGGGATATAGTTTGCAGACAGAACCCGAAGTGCATTATTTCCCTAGAAGTGATGTCAAACTCCATGGAGATCTGCGTAATCAAAGTTGAAATCGAGGATTTGAACGACAACGCGCCCCGGTTCCCGACGAGCCACATTGACATAGAAATTTCCGAGAACGCATCCCCTGGTACCAGGTTTCCCCTAGAGGGTGCGAGCGATCCGGACTCGGGGATCTTTGGAGTGCAGTCCTATTCCATCACCCCAAACGAGCTTTTCGGACTAGAAATAAAAACTAGAGGGGACGGATCCAAGATCGCAGAGCTTGTTGTGCAGAAATCTTTAGACAGAGAGACCCAGTCCCACTATACGTATGAGATCAGCGCAGAGGACGGAGGAGACCCTCCGAAGATAGGCGCGGTCCAGTTAAACATTAAAGTGATAGATTCTAATGACAACAACCCCGTTTTTGACGAGCCGGTTTACACGGTGAATGTGATGGAGAACTCCCCCGTCAACACATTAGTCATAGACCTGAACGCCACGGATCCTGACGAGGGCACTAATGGAGAGGTTGTGTACTCGTTCAACAGTTACGTCACCGAGAAAACGAGGGAGGCTTTCAAAATTGACCCCAGGACGGGGGTCATCACCGTCAACGGCGTGTTGGATTACGAGGCCACGCAGATCTATGAGATCGACGTCCAGGCCAAAGATCTGGGTCCCAACTCCATCCCGGCTCACTGCAAAGTCACAGTGAACGTGATGGACACGAACGACAACCCACCTGTGATCAGCCTGCTCTCGCTGAACACGGAGATGGTGGAAGTGAGTGAGAACGCGCAGCGTGGGTATGTGATTGCGCTGGTGAGGGTGTCAGATAAGGACTCGGGGGCCAACGGGAAAGTGAAGTGCACCCTGCAGGGCAATGTTCCCTTCAGGCTGCAAGAGTATGAGAGCTTCTCGACCATTCTGGTCGACGGGACGCTGGACAGAGAGAAGAAGGACACCTTCAACCTGACCATCCAGGCAGAGGACAGCGGCATCCCTCAGCTACGTGCCACCAAATCTCTGGTGGTCAAAGTCACAGATGAGAATGACAATCCGCCACACTTCCTAAAGCCACACTATCAGGAGATGGTGATGGAGAATAACCTCCCAGGGTCCTGCCTGCTGGCTGTGTCAGCAGAGGACCCAGACCTGGGCATGAACGGCACAGTCTCTTACTCTATAGTCCCTGGTGAGATTAAACACATGGATGTAAACACATACGTGAGCATAAACCCATCAGGCCGCATTTACTCCATGAGATCATTCGATCATGAATACACTAGGACTTTTGACTTCAAAGTTCTGGCAAGAGACAACGGCAACCCGTCCTTGTCCAGCAACGCCACAGTTCGCATTGTGGTGCTGGACGTCAACGACAACACGCCTGTGATGACGAGCCCTCCGCTGGTCAACGGTACAGCAGAGGTCTCCATCCCGAGGAACGCCGGGGTGGGGTACATGGTGACCCAGGTGAAAGCTGATGACTATGATGAAGGGGAGAACGGGCGGCTGACCTACACCATCTCAGAGGGCGATAGGGCCTTCTTTGAGATCGACCAGGTGAATGGAGAGATACGCTCCACCAGGATGTTTGGGGAGAACGCCAAGTCCACCTACGAGATCACAGTGGTGGCGAGGGACCACGGCAAACCCTCCCTCTCTGCCTCGGCCTACATCGTGGTGTACCTCTCTCCGGAATTGAACGCCCAAGAGACCATCGGACCCGTCAACCTGTCTCTCATATTCATCATCGCCCTGGGCTCCATTGCGGCCATCCTCTTCATCACCATGATCTTTGTGGCAGTCAAATGCAAGAGGGACAACAAGGAGATCCGGACATATAACTGCAGGTACTGAATGAACACAGGAAATGTGAATGTCAGGGTTCCTACAAATGTTCATATTTCAAAATTATTTCTTTTTTTCTAGACTCGAATTCATAAATAGTGCAACCAGTGGCGGTTCTGATATGAAAGGGGCCCTGGGCAACTGGATCCCTCAGGCCCAATCTTTATGCTCCTCTCAAACTACATAAGCATTACAAAAGCACCTTTTGTGTGTTTTCACAAATATGACAAAAGTTAAAAAAAAAAATTGTATTTCATGTAGAGTAATCGGTTTCAGATTTTATTTGTTTATTTTATATTTTCAGCTATATATATAAAAATAAAACAAATTTACCTTAAAAACTGCAAATTAACTCTTCAGTGATCAGATACTTACTTTCGAGTCAACTTGAGTCTAATACTGGTTACACTGTATCCATTCAAACACAGGTAAAGGAAAATTGAAATAGCAATTAAAAATATATTCAGTAACAAGTTTCAGAAATATACAAATATTTTTTTTGATGAATCACTCATGGCACCCCTGACAGAATAGCACCCTGGGTGGTGAGCCATATATGCAAAAAACTACGACTGGTTTCAACAATTCTTGTAATATAAATATGTGGATATTTTGAGTACAACATATGGAGGAAACAGGAGATCCAGGTAAAAATGAGGCAAAAAATAGTCAAATGTCTGCTATTAATGTAAAAAAAAAAACAACTTTATTTTTCAGAAATTAAGAATATTTTAGATAATAAAACCAGGAATGATGTCTGTTTTTATCCAAACAGTCTGGGAGTTTAGCACAACATCTTGTATATTTGAATCACAATACGTACCTAATTGGCTTTTATTTTCTTTAAAATAATGCTATTGAGGGCAGTTTTAATTTTAATTTTGGCATATAGACTCCTCAAAATCTGTGCCAGTGCAACTTGTCAAATATGGCTCAATATGGCTTATTGTTGTCCTACATTAACTACAGATACTTTAAATCACAGCTGCTGATGTGGAGTATCTTTTTGTGTACTAAGAAAACGCTTCCACAAGCATTTAAGAAATGGCAGATTTAGTATTAAACCCTTATCTAAGAGGCTCTAGTAAAAAAAAGAAAGAGAGAATGGCTACATGCAATACTCTCTTAATTTTTAACAAGTGTGCATTAAAGGATGCCCTCTATGTATGAACCAATGAAAACACTCATCTTTCTTTTTTTTTTTTTCTTTTTTTGGAAATTGCATCTTTAAAATATTTAGATAAATCAAATTCCTGACTTTTTCCAGACTGTGTAGGAACCCTGGGATGTGTGTGAATGTGATTGTGCCAGTTGACAGTGCATTGCCTTTTTATCATGCAGCATGTAGAGGCCCTGTATGCGAGGACTGCAGATCGTTTCTCCCTCCTCCTCTCCCTTTTCTCTCTCTCCCTTCTCGGCTCCATGGCTGAAGTAGACCTAAATGAACCCGACTGCCTTAAATCAGACACATTCTGCTGAGGCCCACTGTTCTGCATTAAGGCAAACGGTGATTGATGGATTTAATCCTTCCATTGTAACCAATTGACTCATAAATACGACGGTTCGACTGTCATGTTCAATTTGCGGATGTGTTGCCGGACAATTAACGTCCTGCTGCCTCAATGGCAGTCCGGGACATTTATTATTTAACGTCCACCGTGGCTGATTGGCTGTTATCAGCTTTAATCTGCTGTGATTATGGACAGTCCTCCAGGATCACTCCGATTCCCCTCTGTTTTCATCAATGCACATCAGAAGGAGCTACTCTAAAATAAATGTAGGAGATTAGGCTTGTGCTTTAGAAGATATTATCAGCTACATCAATGTCATGAACTGTTGGGAGGCAGGTTTATGGATAAAAGCAGCTGATTATTCCCCCCTCTTTTGATGCATTTCTGCAAACTCTGTTTTCTTCATCAATCTGAGCATCAGCTCTGCCTTTGATTTCCCTGCATGTACCACATTACGACTGTAAAATTTACATATAGATTGGATTTGAGAATTTAACCTGAAGCTATAGTCGTATTTTGTTCCTGACATAATTTTGTTGATTTGAGGTTCACCTCATTATTTTTAAAAGGAGAAGAAATGCAGATAAATGAGCAAAATAGTAATCAGATTTTTATTTCTACTGTACTGATTTAAAGTTTTCTTTTTCCAAAATGTTTTCAGCTGACAAGATTAGATATGGAAATTAAGTTTTTCTTGACGGGAAGCATCAGAAATGGTTGCTGCTCCACATTTGAGAGTTGACCCGGAGAAGTCATCTTTCCTGTCTGACTAAAAATACTTTTCCAGATGTAATTTTGAATTAGCTTTGATTGAAAATAGAGGGAAAAAAATCTGTGAAGTTACAGCTTGATTAAAAACATTTGCTCTTATTTAAATGTCACTCATACATTTTGTGCAGCGAAGACAGTGACAGACAAACAACAAATTCGAAATTCAAAACTGCTCCCAGTACTTTCCTCTCTCCCATTGTGAGCCCGTCTCCCTGCTGGGAGCTTTAATCAGCGCTGATGTGCTCTGCTTCTCAGTCACCACCTCGAATATGAGGAGCAGTTATCTCCAATTTATTGCTTGTCCTCTGTCAGTCTGTCTCGCTCTGAAGTTCTCTCTTCCAAGATTTCGATTTGGGCATAAGGCGGAGAGAACATGTGAAAACGAAGGATGGGGAAAAAGAAGGAGAGATGTTGTATTTTCTACCAAGTTCTTCCGTCTGCACCAAGAAGGAGCTGATTGAGGTTATGTGCTTGTAACAAGACGCAAATGAAAAGACAAACCAAAAAGTGATAGCCCTGGTGCTGCACTGGGGTGAATACCAAAGACCAGTGTGGCTGAGGAGAGCAGAGAAATTTCAGGAAGTGACAGGAACAGAGATTGCAATTTCACAGATATCTCTATCCTTGTTATGGATCTAATAAAGAACATAAGCCACAGGGATTATCTTATCGAGTTAGATTCTACCTTTCAGAGTTTGACTCAGTAGAGATTGTAAAGTAAAATTTGCAAAAAACCCCACCAGACATGATGGTAAATATGTCCTGTGAGGGCTGTAGTCATCACTGGACTACTTAGCATCTGTTATTCTGTGGAAAAACTGCAAGGCTCTGCAAAGAGTAGACATTTCCCCCAATGTGAGCATCCTTTGATAAAGCATAGCTCTGCTGCTCATTTGCTCTTATTAAAGTCAAAATTCTCAGCTTCAGTTTGCAGAAGTCACAGAGAGCCGTCGAACAAATTTGAATCTGCAGTTCTCTTGCTTTTCTACATTGCTTGTGGGCCTGCTTGCTAATAGAAGAAAAAGCTGGAATCAATGAGTGTTCTGTGCTTTGAATATGATTGCATATACCGGTGGTGCTTCTCAGGTTCAGTGTGTTCCTTTTTGTTTTGCTTCTGTGGTTTTGGCATGTTTGCATTTTCAGCCTGTTTGTGACATGTTGATTGTTGAGCATGCAAATGCAAACAAACATTTACGACGGCTCCACTGCAGGCCGGGTGTGGTGGGTCACCTCTGTGTGCCGTTCCACACTCACACAGGGGCTTTGAACAGGGCCGGATTTTAGGAGGAAGTGGGCCAGAGCCAGTTTTGGTGTCCCATTCACACAGGTTGCTTTTACTTCACGATTGTTGCAACAGAGTAATGGGTACACATCATTTTGAAGGTGTTTAGGAAGTCCTAGAAATTTTTCTCCATTGCCACTTGGTGCCTTTGCAGTTTTGCTCATTTCGTACCCGACGACTTCGGGTAAGAAATGGAGCCGTCTGCCAACCGCGCATAAATTTGTGCCTTCCAGAAGGACATTTCAGACTTATCTTGACAACCAACAATTTAAAGTAATACTTCTGGTCTAGAGTAAGGAAATAAGGTTATATGACTGCAATACATTATACATGTCAGCAGGAGGTTACTCAGAAACTGGGGTCTGATCAGGCCTCAAAATGTGTCTTATTTTGTAACTGGCCCCAAAAAAACATCAGGAACAAAATAAGTAGAAATACAGTTTCGTTGAATTAAATTATGTGAGAGATTTGAGTGTTTTATGACCATTTATCTCCAAAATATATAAAGGTTTTAAAACAAAACAAAAAGCTTTACAGGCCCTGGTTTATAAATATTTAACTGTATAGAAGTTGGAGAAAAAATAAAATCATCCTGCATATTTATGAAGCAGAGACACAACATTGCAAAGGTGCAAATTGACAGAGCCTTTCTAGGCCTTGTCCACATTGAAATAGTGTTTCTGAAACAATTGTTGTGCTTGTCTTTTCTAAAAGGCTCCTTATTTGTAGGAATGTCTTCTTCTATACAAAAATGTACCCAAACTGGTAAAGTATTGAAGCGAGTGTCAGTAACTCGGTCACTGAAATACACCAAAACAAAAGAAGGTTTGCAATAAACAAGAAATCCAACAAAACTGAAACATTGTTGCACTTCTGCAGCCCTGGTGTATATGTATGTATTTCTGTGGCTGTGTGGTTTTGGACTTTTGCCTCAGTTTACTTGTACCATCTCAAGTACCCCCATCATGCGTTTGCAATTCAAGAGCAAGGAAAACACAATGCCTTCAGTGAACAGTGGTTCAGCATCATCTTACAAGGTATTTAACACTGTAGTGTACATCATTTATTAGATAAAACAGGTTGCCATGACACACAAATGACCACAACTTCTCCTCAAAGATTGTGGCAGTAACCCTTTAAAAAACCTTTTTTAATCTCATATAAAGCTATGCAAGCACTCTGTCTGCGCTGATGAAAATAAGCTAGCTTTGGAAGCTTAAACTGAATCTGATGTGTTGCTATGTATCTTTACTGATTAATTTGGCAAATAAATTATCTGACTATCTAGGAATATTCATAGAGCATTGATTTTATATTCCAAAGTTATTAATTCACCGCATACACAGCAAAATCTTATGAAGTATTTTCAATCTAGCTTCTAAGCTAAATATCTACAGACAAATTAACTTAGGAGTAAGTTTTCTGCCAGATGTAGGAGCTTATTTTAAATCAATAATTCCTCTATATTAATGAAAAAGTAAGTTTCTTATAATGTGGGAAAAATATCTTGTTTCGCAAGAAAAAGATTTAGCTGCAGCTAAAGTAACTTGTCCTGATGCAGCACCACACAGTGAATTACTCACCCATGATCCCAAAACATGTGCACAATTAAGAAAGGAAGCACAAAAAGCAACACTCATATTTCCTAAATATATTTATGCTACTTCATTTTCCTCATGTTCCTGAATACACCAACAATAAGCCAAGATAAAAATCTGCAGCAGCTTTAAGTCCGGCCCTGACTATGAGCTTTCGTCTGGCACCCCACCCAGCATGACGGGCCGAGGCTCTTTGACTGTGTCTGCTTGGTTGGGGAAGACAGAGCACTGCTTTATTGAGTCTGTTCAGTTTCTTCTACTTGCGCAGGGTGGCGGAGTACTCCTACGGCAACCAGAAAAAATCCAGCAAGAAGAAGAAGCTGAGCAAGAACGACATCCGCCTGGTGCCGCGAGACGTTGAGGAGACAGACAAGATGAATGTGGTGAGTTGCTCATCTCTCACCTCCTCGCTCAACTACTTCGACTACCACCAGCAGAGCCTGCCACTGGGCTGCAGGCGCTCCGAGAGCACCTTCCTCAACGTGGAGAACCAGAACTCACGCAATGCGGCCCCCAACCACGGCTATCAGCACTCGTTCACAGGGCAGGGTCACCAGCAGCCAGACCTCATCATCAACGGCATGCCACTGCCAGAGGTGAGATACAATCCAATGTGCTATGTCCTTGATCTTTGGCTGGACTGCCTTTGCCTGTCGGGGGTAAAAGAAGGAGAAAATTGATTTAGCGCAATGTAGCAGCAAGAAAATAACTTTGAACGTTTAGTTTTTCATCGAGTGTAATTAGAAGGTCTCCCAGGTCAAACTAGACTCTAGCAAAGCAAACCTCTCTCTCAACTCAGCCTATTGTCTAGACATATTTGGCGTTCAATTGCATCAAAGCACATTGTGTCAGGGAAATATTTGTTGCTGATGGAAAAGCTGAGCTAATCAAAATGGCAATGTGTCAGTGGAGTGGAATCCTTCAAGGCATTTCAAGGTGCCTAAAGGCTGGAGCTGACCTGCGATCAGGACGCTTTGCTGAGCACAATCTGGAGGCCTGACAAAGTGGAATATTTGGCCTCGCTAACTGCACTTGTTTACCTTTTCTTTCTTCTTTTCCTTTCTTTGTTCCTTTGTTTGTTCCTTCTTTCTCTCTTTCTTTCTGCCTTTCTTTGTCTCTCCGTGTTCTGGTGTGTGCTGAGCCTCTGCAAAACGAACAAGAGTTTGTGTACCTGCCAGATGTATTGACTTGGCTAATCAGCTCCTCCACACATCATTTCAGGGGCTAACAGAAAGAGTAATCATTGCTTGAATCTGTATGTCGTCTGATTGGCTGCAGCGTTTTCCGCATGGCTGCTCGAATTGCCCTGACGTACCACAAGCTGCTCTGGCAGAGTAGTGAAAGCCTGACTATTCAAGCTGACAGGTGTATGCCGAGCCGCTGATCTTTAGTTTATGGATTTCTGTATGTATGAACTCGCCTACTGGATTCTTTTGTCAATCTCTCTCTTTCTGTTCTTGACTCACTTCTCTCATAGGGAATAGGGACATTTATGTGCTTCTGAGAGAGGGAAAGTGCATTAGGCCATGTGTTTTTATGAGTTTATGTGCCATGCTTACGCAGACAAAAAGCTCCACCCTGCACACACACAAACGTACACATCCTGAAATTGATGAGTCCAATCTCCGCTTGACATTCAGCGTGGGGAGAGTGGGGTGTGTTGGCTTGGGAGTGGGGGTCTTAAAACAAGAAACAGGATGGGTATTGATATATTGAGCGGATGATCCAGAGAGATCCAGCCACTATTGGACACTGAGGGGTCAATGAGACCTACTTACAGGCATGCTGATTTACTGGGCCTGTCTGAGCCACTCTGGGTGAGCGAGTGGGCTGGAATAACACAGGTGGAAGGGATAAGATGCTGTTTTTGGGGTGTTGCTTTGTGGTGGTCAGTGGATGTTTTATTTATATGGTGGGTCAGGTTATCCTACAGTGTCAGTGTCAGACTTGCTTTAGAAAAGGAGTCCAGTTGGCTGTATTGAATAATGGAGGATGTATTTGCCCCAGGAAGCAAATTGGTCAATTATTAAGAGGCAAACAGTGTAGAAGAATAAAAGTGGAAGAGGGGAAGAGGCTTTGTTCATCCTACTTAGGTGTTTGTACAATTGTATATCAATTTATTTTTCTTCGTAAATGAGTGTTTTCTTTGCATCATAAAGTGGCAAAATATCTGTTATAACTTTATTCAATTCTGTACCACTTTCAGAAAATGTCTATTTAACCTAGGGCTGAATGATATGAGCATTTCATATCAGTCTACAGTGAACCCTCGTTTTTCGCGGGGGTTGCGTTCCGAAAAGAACCGATGATTGGCGAAGTCCGTGAGGTAGTTACCTTTCTTTTTTGCCATAGTTAACATCTTCCTCTGCCTTTTGGGCGCATCCGCAAGTGCTTTTGTCGGTGCGGAACATTCTGTCAACATTATGGGTTTTGGAGAAAAATTGCAAACTTAAATTTGCCAAGCTGTATTACGTATATTTAAATACCGTAATGTTATCGGCATACAGGTAGAGAAGAAGCACAGAGACTATTTAGCCAATCAGGACGCAGAACACAGTGTACTGTGTTTTTTGTGAAAAAAAACTGCACAAAAAAATCAGCAGGGCCGTAAAAGGTGAACCGCGAGGGTTCACTGTATATCGATAATTTTCGATACCAATAATTATTGGTTTGCTTTTTGGTTTTTAAATATCTGAAATCCTGCCAAACTGGTGGGACAATGTTCCACAGTTTTCACTCCACACAGTTGTTCTGTTTTAAACAGTTATGAGGCACAGAGGCAAAATCTTAAACTGCTGCTCTGCAAGTTACGCAACAGGTTGCTGCTGGGTAACCAAAGAGCGAGTTGCCAGGCAACCAAAGAGCGAGTTGCCAGGCAACCAAAGAGCGAGTTGCCAGGCAACCAAAGAGCGAGTTGCCAGGCAACCAAAGAGTGAGTTGCCAGGCAACCAAAGAAATCGTGAGTTAGTTGATTCCACCAGCTCCTCATTAGAGTTTGAGATAATAAAGCCTTTTCTATGCCTATATCTCCCATTGAATATTGAATATTCTACCAGCTGTTGATATTAATCACGTGTCTCTATTTATATTGCTATTGATTTATTATCCAGCCGTAATTTCCCCGTATATCCATTCATTTGGTCCCAGTTCCTTTTTGGGTCAGCTGACTTGCATAAAATAAGACAGATTGGGACTTCCTGATCCAACCTTATTAACTCCTGCTGGTAAATGTTTTACGTGGGGGCAAAAATAACATATTTTCTCACAGTAAACTATCAAAGCAGGAAGAAAATACTTCCTTTTTTCTTTAAAAAGTTGCGTCTGAGACGTACAAAACAACAAAGGAGGAAAAAGTGAGGGGATGTAATGACCAGCACTGAAGTAAACAACAAACAAATCCTAAAGTATTACATGCTGTGTACTTTTGCAGATCATTTCCACCATTTCACAGCCAACTAACTAAATATTTGATATCAGTGCTGAAAGACAGAAAAAAATGCTTGCAGTGTTGCAGCTGAAGCATCCTATAAAACTGCGTTAGACTCGGGATTAGGACTCCCGTTATTTGTGCCGGCTAATGAAAAAGAGAAGAGGAAGACAAATAGGAGAGGAGATTGATTTTGATGATTCATTATGCAAAGCGTGAGGGCAGATAGACAGATAAGGAGGGTGAAGCTGGAGTCCCAGTGCCAGGTGTCCACGTTTTCTCATTTTCTAAGGGCCAGTTGATTGGCTTGATAGAGGCGGGAGCTGCTTAGCATGCAGCCTCCACCTCGCTCCTTCTTACACTTGATGTTGACAAACATCTCTTTGACCCAGTCTGTGCACATTTTATCTGGCCTGAGAAAAGCAACTATGTGTGTGGGAGACGTGCAGAGTGGCAGCAGGAGCCTCAGCCTCCAGCAGAGATACCTGCACTACACCAGTTGTCACTGTTTTCCCTCCTCCCCACTGTGACATTTGCCAGAGACAGAAGCATCCGGTATGTACAGATGCGGCTCTTGAATAAAAAATATGCTTAGTTTAATTACAATACCATTTATAGAACAAACAATCAACAGCGGTGGAACGGCTGATGGTTGCTTTTTGTTGTTTGGATTCAAAGCCACTTGACCCCAAATCCCTCCGACTGGTTAGTGAGTATCTGGTTGTGATTAGATTGCATCCTTAGTGCCTCTAAAAATATAAATTCAACCTGAGGGAAACCTTGAAAATACACGACTCATTTTTTAACTTCCCAAAGCTGCGGTTTATCTTCTGGTTTGCAATAACAATTCAACTTGATGCCACTTCAAACAGCAAGCTGATGGAAATATAATCATAATAAATTATATGCATGCTAAATATTAACCCTTTCAGGAATGAGTTATGATTCTTTATATCAAGATTTTTTTTCAAAGTGTTTTTGCATAAAAACAGTGGAGAAAATATTTTTTAAAAATAGGTGACATGTGATTTAGTTGTAATTTTCTCCAAATACAAAGTTGTTACTTGCAAAATATACCAGCAGTAGTAATCTTTAGGGGTTAATTGATATGAATATATATGTTTTGCAGGAGTTTTCTGCAGTAGAAGGTGGGAGTGGATATTCATTCCTGAGTTTCTTTTTCGTCTGTCTGCCACAATGAATTTAACTAAACATTTCTTGGACTTGCAGTGGATGGCCAGCAGTGTATTGTATGATTCACTAGTGTCCACTTCAGTGATCTGTGTGCATTGATAACAAAAAAATCCACAAGAAACACAAGAAAATGGCTTTTAAGTGGCTGTCCCCTGCAGTGACCGCTATGCATGAAGGAATAAAAAAAACCTAATATATAAATGTAAGTAATTGACGATTTTGGTCCTTCCTCTATACTGTTCCAATTAATCTAATAGCAGTCAACCAATAGTCAGGGCCTTGAGTATTTCCTGTTGTTACATTTTGGGTCGGAAAAGTTTGGGAATAAAATCCCTGAGAGATTTAGATGCTTATTTTCACTCAGAGATTTCCAACATGCTTTTCCTAACCCACCCCATGATGGACCCAGGTTGAAAGCTCAATAGGGTGTTCTGTGACATGTTCCTGTCTGCTGAAGTTTTGCTCTCTCGCCTGAATAAATTGCAGACATGTCTCGACGTGACATAAAAAAAGGTGCAGTTTCCTTTTAAATTGCTTCTAATATTCAGATTTTTCATGGTATTCTCTGATAAGCTTCTCTCAGTAAGAACATCCACACCGAATGCCCTTAGCTGCATTAACTGGCCTGATTTCTTTAGTATTTGATTATTGTTTCAGTCTTCTCTATTTCTATTTTTTTTTTTATGTGAGTTTCCTATTTTCCAATCAGGGCTTCTAAAGCTGAAAATCAACCGTTTCTGGTCACCAACCAGATTTTCCGGTTTGCAGTCCCTGCAGCAGGGACGGTTGTGATTATTCTCATGTAGATAAGGATACAGCTTTTTGTTTATTCTTAATTTATGAATGTGATTAATTCAGAGTTGTTGGTTTATGTGGGCCAGCGAGCATCCTGCTTGTTTCCGAGCAGCTGGAGTCTGGCTTTTCCTCTTAAAGACACACAGACACAGCAGAGTCGGCCAAGATAACAGTGACAGGTCTCCCTGAAGGCTTCCTACCTGCAGGTACATTGTGTGTATTGCATTGTCCCTTGTGACAATGTAAGCCTGTAGATACCTCCTTGAACATGACGATCCATTGTCTTTTAAAGCATCAGCTGTGAGATGTTTGTGAGACCCGCCTGTGGTAGCACTAATATGAATGCTCACAGGAGAATAAAGCTGTCTTCCATGGCTTAATTATAGTGAATCACTTGTTGGGGGGAAGACAATTATACAGTAAAGGAATGGCCTTTGGCTAGAATCTGTTTTTGAATTTGTAATTCGCAGTAAGGCTTCTCACACCTGTGAATCCCGATAATGAGCAGAGCAGGAAAATGAGCGATTTTACTATATCAATTAACATAATTCAGGTAAAAGAGTCATGATTTTTTCCTGTAAAGGGATGGTAAATCAATCTGAAAAAGATGTCAGGTGAATTGATAGAAACGTTGGCTGGAGATCGCCCTGCATGGTGCAGGATGTTTCGTATTCATCTGGGACCGAGTCCCACGATTAAACGTTATCTGACAACTGGAGCATTCGTCCTCCAGATGCTCACTGTGCTGCTCATTTTCAGACCATTTCATGAGTTTTAATGGTTTTTAATTCCAATTTTAACTTCAAACAGAAATCATTAACATGTACTGCTAAAACCAGTCGAAACCAGCTGGAATAGAAAAAAAAAGTGAAACAAATCTGTCAACATGGCGGCGCTCATCGTGGGTTTTTTTTTGTTCCTCGTGAGTAAGGATGTTTTTGGTGTTTATGTGGGAGGAACTGCAGGGAGTGGTTCCGCCGAGGCTGTTGCTTCACATCGGGACAATATGCAGGTGGGCATTCAAACGTGTCTTATTGAGCATCCAAAATAGATGTCATGCTGTCAGTGCATGCTACACATCTGTTAAAGTGCCAATCTCCCCCTACTCACTCACTCATGAATTCACTTTCAGACATTATATCGCTTTTGTATAAGGATATTTATTAGAAAAAGGGACGTCAATGTTTTGGATTAATAAACATGAGCGACCAGCAAATCTCAAAGAAGCAGGAGAAAAGGTTTCAATGTTAATAAAATGTTAACGCTAACTTTCATACATATCCAGAGCTGTTGCAGAAGTATTCAGACACTTTGAACTTTTTCCACACTTTTCCGGACAGAAAAAAGCCAAAAATGTAGCTTTTCTGCAGAAAAATTAATGCTGTCTATCACAAGGTGGTGGCAGCATCATGCTGTGGGGAGCAGGGAAGATAGTGAGAGCTAAATAGAAGGCAAGAGTGAAAAAAAACATTTATAGGCTGAAAAAGTATACAGCCAGAATGAAAGCTGATACCAAAGTGCATTTATTATTAAAAATGGCCTAATCAAAGTTCAGATCAATTTGCATTTTGTAGTAAAAGTGTTATTTTATTCCCACCGTCACATGAAATCCCAATAAAACAGTCAAGTTTATAATTGTGACACGACACAGTGTAAAAACACTGAAGAGGAATGAATATTTTATATTCTTATCTCAGCAGATGTTCAATTTTAAAACAAAAAAAAATCATATTAGCATTGTGAATCTTCTGAGCAGTCGGGATAAGTTATTCTGGCTTCTCTTTCATTTCATCTTTGCAGACTGATTCTTGCAAAATGCTTTAGCTTTGTTTGTTTGTTTGTTGTCTTCAGCAAGCTGTGATTGACGTAAAGTGGAGGACATCACTGCTGGCTGGAAGTGTAACTGGGAGAAAAACAACACAGATAGCAGAGGAGCAGAAATTGAAAGCAGAGCCTCCTCTTCCTCTCATCTTGTCTCGTCTGTCTTGTTGTGGATGAATGCTTGGACAGACATCCTTTAAAAATGTATAAGTTTATCAGTTTTATATATAAAAATACGCAAGTCTTTATAAGCCTCCTATCGCTCAACAGTTTGTCAGAGACTAATCATGGCAGATATTTTGCAATAAAGGAAGAGCTCTGGACGTCTTTGATCTTCTACAGTGTTTTTTACATATATTTTAACATTTGGAAACCCCAGGAGGTCGCAGCCTTTAAAGTCTCCTCCTTCTCGAAGCAGTTGGCTAATAATCTTTCATCACCAGAAGCTTCAGATGAGCGCCGATTTAGCGGCAGACGAACCTGTTAATTATTTACGGAGGTCATTTGTAAGGCAGCGATTTGGGGAAAAAAAAACAAAAAAAAACGCTCCGCTTTTTAAGTGTCACTGTTTGTAAGGTGAAATAAAGCGAGCAAATTAGCAGCGTGACAGTGATGGACTCATCCACCGCTGGCTCCTCCTTCCACGTTTAATGCGAAGTGAGGGACATTACTCAACGATATGGTTTTCAGCTCTCTGGCAAGCAGTGACGGTTTAACACTTGGTTAGGTTTTTATAGCCCTGACCCCAACCCGCCAACACCCCCTAACGCCACATGTCATCCCCGATGTCGCGGAGGTACAACAAACTGACATAACATCTGCAGGCAGCCAGTCAGGAGGAGCCGGGCCCGCTGGGTTGCCACCCTCTTGTTAGGATCAGAGCATCCAGCCAGAAGAGCTTAACAGTCAAAACACATGAGTGACAGCGCCTGACGTACGCGTGTCACCGCGAGTGTCCTTAACTGCATTCGACTCGTACAGATTGTACGGAGGGAGAGCGCGGCGAGGAAAACGCCAAGTCCTGGCAAATTGCAGGGAGAGAAACGTGGAAGACGAGGAGCGTGGAGCGAGATCTATTTATAGAGAGGCAATGATTTTTCCCAACCTGCGTTCCTGCTGCCTGAAACGTGTTATTTCTCTCTGCAAAATGCAGTGTTCGGATGAGGGCGAGATTATTTTCCACAAATCATGGTGACCTTTATGGGAAGCAATCATGTCTTTTCTTCTCTGCTGCATGTGTTGGGTGTTCATTTGTAGTGGCCAAAATTATTCAAACATCTGGCAGAATTAGGTTAAAAGTAATATTAAATATTCCTATATGTTTTTTCTTATGACTGAAAGTAATATTAAAGTTTTGGAGTGGCCATTGCAGCAAGCTGGTTAGCAACTATTAGGGCAACATATGCACACAAAATCATGCATACACTCATATGTAGGAACACTTTGGAGCAGTGGCTCCCAAAGCCCCGGTATCCTGCATGTTGTAGTTTCTCCCTGGTGGGAGTAACAACTTTTTCAGCTTGTCAATGTTCTTCTTAGACCTTCTAATGATCCATCATTTGATCCAGGTGTATTAAACAAGGGAGAGAACTAAAACATGCAGGATGCCGGCCCACCAGGACCTCCATTGGGATCCACTGCTTTACAGAGACCAACTAACCTAACATCATATTTATGCACTGTGGGAGGAAGTCAGAGAGAAAACATGCATGCACCAGGTGAACATGCAAACTCCATCGCTGCAAAAACTATTAATTATACCAAATATTTTAGTCTAGTTTCTAGAGCAAATATATGAGTACACTTAAAATAAAACAAAACAAACTTACAAGTAACTTTTCAGCAAGCAATTGTTTTAAGTCAATGATTCCTTAATACTGACTTTTAAAAAGTGCTTGTTCCACTGGGAGATTATTTGACTGCTTTAAAAAAAATAAAAATAAGGAACTCTTTACTGAAAACGAACTCCTACATCTTTCTGAACAGTTATTTCTAAGTTAGTTTGGTCTTTTTTATATAAAAGTTATCTAAGTTATCTGCACAAGAAACGACCAGAAATACTTCAGAAGATTTTGTGTTTGTCCAGCGATGTAGAAAGACCCCAGGGTGGGATTTGAACCCAGGACTTTCTTGCTGCAAAGCAACAGAAATAAATTTTGTGTTCAGGATTTAATTTAGGGTTTAAAAGCAAGGGCTGCCCAGTGGCGCAGCTGGTAGAGCTTTTGCCTTGCAGCAAGAAGGTTCTGGGTACGATTCCCGGCCACGGTCTTTCTGCATGGAGTTTGTATGTTCTCCCTGTGCATGCGTGGGTTCTCTCCAGGTACTCCGGCTTCCTCCCACAGTCCAAAAACATGACTGTCAGGTTAATTGGCTTCTCTAAATTGTCCCTAGGTGTGGGTGTGTGTGTGCATGTTTGTCTGTCCTGTGTGTCTCTGTGTTGCCCTGCGACAGACTGGCGACCTGTCCAGGGTGACCCCGCCTCTCGCCCGGAACGTTAGCTGGAGAGGCACCAGCAACCCTCCTGACCTCACTAAGAGAAAAGGGTGTAGGAAAATGGATGGATGGATGGTTTAAAAGCATATGCATGCCACAGGTTTCAGATTTTTATTCATTTTGAATTCCATATATGTATTTTCTTCTGCTTCAGAATAATGATGTGTTCCTCTGTCTTTTACATCCCTTCCCTCCATGAAAAAATAGAATGAGGTTTGGGTTCTTGACGTGATAAACACTAAATGTACGTCTCCACCTTGGCTGTTCTTCTTAAGGAATTTGAAGTCGGGGACAAAAAATACCATCAACTGTTTAAAATTCCTGCAACAGAAAACATCAGGAGGCATGTTTTCAGAAAAGTTTAATCCGATCAGCTTTAATCATCCTCCTTCCTCTTGAGATCATTTTACTTGATTTAAGAAACAACTTTTCAACAAAATGAGGGGAAACACACTTTAAATTACTTTTAAAAGCTCTATCAAAAAGGCAGAATTAGCTTTCTTGTAAACCCATTAAACGTCAAATGAAGGGGGATTTTTGCACAGCTAAAAATAGCAGCATAATGGCTGCAGCCATCGAGCAATTTATGTTTGCAGGGTCTTTATTGGACGCAAATCTAAATGCAAGAAGGGGTGTAATGGCATTGGGCTTATAGGTTGATGGGTCCACCCGCAAATGAGAAAAGGCTAAATGGAGTGAAGGAAATGGACGAAGTGATGATGTTTATCGCTGGGGAAGGGGGACATCATTACGTACCTTGTTAAGCCCTGCAAGCAATGCTGCGTGGATGTAATTACCCATTTAAATTAGTTTCTCGCAGCGGTTTTTTTTTTGTTGTTTTTTTTATTTCTCAAATTAAACTCTTCAACACAAACACACCGCATTTGCTCCTCTTTAATGGAGATCCCTCGGTGTTCCAACACAGAGCAGGGGAAATGCATCATCAACACAGATTTATTGAGGTGTGCTGAAGTGCCCATAAGCAGCCTCTCACATATTTAGCTGCGAAATTTGTCAGCGGCGAACCACAGAGCCAAGTTGGGGTTAGAACCTGTTTCTGTTGGGACTCTCAGGAAAACCTTTGATAGTCGAGGACTTCAGGAGAATAAAAAACATACCCCCATCTTTCATTCATGCAAATGTGTCTGGCTGTGGTGGAAATGCCTGTATTTACATTATTGGAGCATAGAAAAGGTCAGCTTATACATACAGCAACACAAACCCAAGTCATAACCTGGAGGAGAATCTCATTTCAGCGTGAGCTTGGCGCACCAGCTGCAACTTTTTACCTTTGCTTTCAGAAGCTCGAACATGAAACGATACAAAACTCGGACTCCTTCATTTATTTTATCCCGAATGTGCATAAAATACAAAAAGAAAATCCTTTACATTTCATCCTTTGTCTGAAACAAAACAACCAAACTTGAAAAAGAAAGTAAACAAAGTCAGTGGAAAGTAATTACAGTTCACTCGTAATGACAATTACGTTTGCCCAAAACTAATTTTCTCCAAATGTGCAGGGAGAAAAGGTATTAATTAGAATCCATGGATATCAGAATTATAATTGTGTTTCGGTGTCCTGTCTTGCAGCCACATTATAGTTGGGAGATTTCCCAGGGCTTTGTCCCGAGGGCTGCTGCTCTGGCTGTTTGAATGGCAGGGGAAAACGGGGGAGGGAGGCAGTTTAGCTTAACAATACTCCAATACTTGCTGTGAACTGAAACTTTTTCCTTTGCTCCGACACCAGGAAAGAGTGACCTTTCCAAGTGTCCTGCTTTTGTTGTTGTTGTTGTTGCTTGCTTTGCTTAAAACAAAGCAGAAGCAGGAGCGCTTGTTCGTTAGCATTTCTCCCATCAGATTAAATGTCAACTTCCGCATGCATAATTGCAGAAAAGCAGGATGGGAGATTTAAAGGGAGCTGATGCTGCTGGTGGATAGGTGACTCCAGATCTCAGGCATTTCAGTTTTTATATTAGGAACTGTGTGTTTTTGCTTTGGCCACACGTATCATATCAGACTGAAACATTAACTATACATGAAGACAAATTTGATGAAACGCTTCACCACTCAACCACATGCCAGCTCTGTATGTTTTGGTTCAACTTAATACAATGCAATTTGATTTAATGGGATGTAATTCAATGAATTTAAATGAGCCACGCAAAGGAACTGAATTAGAATAAATATTAAATTATTTTAAAAACAATTCTTTTATATTGCAATCAGAACACAACGGGGCTGTGGACCTGATTTTTTTTTTTCATCTATTGCTCAGAATCTGAATAGTGACTAGAAAAAATTATTTTATTATGTATTGTACTCATTTTTTGTCTCACCAAGTTGATATTTCCATCTTATGGAGCCCCTAAGGGGACATGGAGAAAAAAAAGAAGAAATCCCGACTTATTTTGTCGAGATCCCGCGAAATGGAGAAAAAAAAAAAGCCAGAATCTCAAGAAAAAAAGTCGGGATCTTGACTTAGTTTCTCGGGATCTTGAGAAAATATGTCGGGATTTCTTTTTTTTTTTTTTCTCCATGTCCCCTTAGGGGCTCCATACTCTCTCCTACTATAGTCTGGATCACATGACCAAATATGCAAATTAGGCGATGACATCATCCAGTAACTTCTAGCAGCCAATAGCTACTTTCTTAGCTCTGGAGTTGGGACAAGTGCAACTTTTCACATGCAAATGAAAGAGTCATCTTTCATTAGAAGGGATCAGATTTTAGAGAAACATCTCAAAACTGGTACATCTGACATTAACTAAACTCTGAGGTTCTACCGATTCACTCGGGTCGTAAATGTACACGCTTTATGTTTGGGTTGCTCCTCCGCTTGCAGTAATTATAACACCGGGGGAACTAAATCCAATGGGGAAAACAAAAGAATTGTCTCTTTGTCACATGTCTACCTTTTTGAGGAACTTAAAGAGGACAAAGCAGACAAAAGGAGCAAACATCATTGTGTTGGTCTCACAAATGCTGCATTATACCTTTGTTGTGTTCTCTCCAGCGGCACAGCCTCTCTCCTGTTCCTCCTCTCCTTTCATTGGAGCAAATTCATACAGTTCCTTTGTTTCTTGACATAAACCTGGATTTGCATTAGGGAGTGCATGTATGGGCTGTTTGAAGAGCAGAGGAGGCTCTTGGCAGGCCGGCCGGCCGCTGTAGCTGCAGCATCAGCCGCCTCATGCAGCAGTATGGCTCGAGGAGCAGCAGGGTAGCGTAATTGTGCATTGTTCATCCACAGAACTGAGGCAGAGCATGTAATGAGCTGTAGCATTTTCACCCAGGCTGCCTAATGGGCTATGACCGAGTGTAGGCCTCTCAGAGCCCCTCGCTCCCTCTGCCCTGTGTGGCCAGTGTGTCGGGGCCTCAGCCTTTCTTTTCGCCCATTCTCCCATTCTTCTCCTGCCCGATCAGCGTGAGCCATTCCTTCACCCCTGTTATCCCGCTCCTTTATCTCTGCTCCGTCTCCATTGTGCCCCCTGTCTCTGGAGATGGTGGGACCCCTAATGTGTTCAGTGTGTGGCTCCTTTTCTCATTCATGATGTCTGCAAACCTCTCAGCACTAAGTCTGATTCAGCCTGACATAAATCAGAATAGCTCATTGATGGAGGCCCGAATGCGGCGTGATTACATTAAAAACCCAAACACTGAATACAAATAAAAGTTCAGGGGAGAATTTGCTGATGTTAGTTGTAGGGGATTTGTTGCTGGAACGGTCATTTTTCCATCAAAGGCTGCTTTGCATTTTGATTATCTAGTTTTCCTGAAAGCAATTCAGGTGGGCCTGATTCACTCAGGTTTGTTTTCTTGGGATTAGGGCTTTTACAAAGTGCAGAGGCGTATTATTTACACCCATATCTAGTTTCCACAGAGGCGGGGAACCAATTCTTTGCTTAAGTAATACTGGGTCGAGTTGCAAAGACAAGAATGTGGGGTAAGCAATAGATTGCGTATACTCCAGAGTGGGTGTAGAAGTAGAACACACTACAAATGATATTAGTGATGATTGCCCTGTGGAGGCATTGATAACAGCCTTACCGACGTCTTCGTCTTCTTCGTAATCACAAAACAATTTGGGGTCTTTAGTTGTCTTTAGTTGACACCACTTTCTTACTTTCCTCTTTCATCCGTGTTTTGACATACAAACCAGTCAAGACAACCAATGATCTCTGTCTTTGAATGTGTACAAAGGGCATGGCATTCCCCAGAAACCTCCTCGGCTCCAGATTAGCTGGACCCAGTTCAGACTGGTGGAAGCTGGATGGTAACAGCATGTCTGCACGTGTTACAGAGAAGATTGTTCAACATGTCTTTGCTTTAGTAACACAGGGTGGCTCCACCTTTGCAGAAAGCTCTCTAACGAGCTTCACCTCCATCAGAGGAGGCTGGAACGCTCCGGCATGTTTAATGCATGGATGAACCCTCCCACGCCTCAACACAACACACACTTTATGAGCCTCACGCTACAAAAAAAGACACTTATCATTTCAGAACTGATCAGATCGGTTCATTGCTGTAACTTTGGCCTCTTTCCCAGTTAGTGCTAGGAAAGCATCCCCTCACCATGATGCTGCCACTAACATGTTTGCTGCGCCTTCATCTTTAGTCGTCTTCCTGTTGCTTATATAAAGAAATTTCTTCATCTTCCCACATTTTCACTAATGCCAGCAATTTGAAGTACATGGTCACTGTAAAAGCACAAAATCTTACCAAATATTGTTTTTTTTCAAAAATTTTTAGCAAGATATAGAGGTTTATTCAAAGTAAATATTCCTTAATATTGATGAAAAGTTCTAGTTTCATTATTTAACGAGACATTTTCCCCATAAGTCAATTTATCTGCTATTAGAACAGGCACTTTTTCATCAATGTTAAGAGACTTAAACAAGCCTCTGTATCTCACTAAAAAGTTGCTTTTAACTTAGATTGTCTTATTTTAAGTGTAATACTATATTTGCGCTAGAAATTGCACCAAAAAGTACTAACACTAATCCTGATTATCCTGTTGCTTCACATATTTTGTGGGCTGGCAAATAATGTTATTTCATTTTGCATACTCATGTGTTTCGTTGCCCTGGGTGTAGAGCCATCTGTCCTTCATGAAAATCCTCCACAGACTTTGTTTCCATTGACCATAAAATTGGAATTAGGAAAATGAATTTAATGGAAACACCTCAAATAAAAACAAAAAATCATGTTTTTTAATGACTTTGATTTTAATTTCTTTTCTCTTTTTAATGAAACAGCAATTGCAAAATAGTCGATATTCCATTAATATTGAAAAAGCACAAGTTTTGCATGTAACGCAGCTAAAAAGACAATCTGTGAGCGTTTAACTTCATAAAATCTAAAACTATTTTAAACTTGGATATTTTCTCTTTATGTGAGCATTTCCTCGAGGAATGAGATTCTGAAGTTTTACCAACACAGTTTTTTTTAAACAATTAAAGTCTCACCAATAACATTCCTGTCACTTTGTCTATGCAAAGATGGGATTTATTCTTTATTTAGTTTTCCTTATCCCTGTACGAGCAGCTTTAAATTGAAAACTCTTGATATGAAAGTGGGATCAATCTTCTTATTTTTCCAAAATGTCAAACAGTTTATTTATTTTCTGAGTACATATTTTTCTCTTTATATATTTATTCCAGCCAGAGATAATCCTTTCTTAGCTTTATTTTCTATCCGTCTCGAGCCAAAACTCTGTTAATTCTGTTTAAATGTTAATATATGGCTTCCCTCTTTTTGTTTGTCTGAGATAGGACAGCAGGCAGAATACCAGTGGTGCTGGGGGGCTGGTGGGGAGCATTGGAGTAGTGTTCTGACTTTTCATTTGTTCACTACCCAGTAATGATTATTTTAGCCTCTAAGCCCCAGATTTGGCCTTGTTTTGCTGTGGGAAGCAGCATCAGCAGGGACAGAGCAGCCTTGCTCTCGCTGAGAAGCTTGTCTGCGGCTAAGCCGGTTGGCAGCGGGAGTCAGGTACACAACATGGAGGACAGTGCAGTCGCAGGAGGTCAGCAGGAGAGTGGCGGGGTTAAAGAGCGTCGGTGTGTGTGTGGGAGAGAGAGAGGATGGATCCGGGTTTAGCTACAGTTCCTTTGTGAAACCGTGTGGCGGCTGAGTTTGAAGACGTTCTAATTATAGAGCTTCGTCACTCGCCTCGTATGTAGGGCTGGTAACAAGCCAGTTGCCAGCTTGCATGAGCAACTGCAGAAAGCTGACTTTTGGTTTAATTTGGAGGACTAGCTATAATCCAGACTAAATCCCCTAAAGATGAAGGCCCCCTGTCCCCTCCCATCCCTCTCCCTCCTCCCACCGCTGTTGGATTATGGGAGTGTCTTTAAAAGGATAAGGACATGCTTATCGCTGCTTCCCTCAACACTTGTCTGGGTCCTCGGATGTGGGGGCGGACGGGCCATCATCGCCCTGTGAGACCAGGGTGGTTATGAGTCAGAGAGATTAGGCGTCTGACAACTGTAGATCAATGATAATCACAGTTTATGGTTGTTTAAACCCGAACAGTCGCAAAACGTATGGATGGCACCATATGCCTCAGCTCCCTTCCAGTAAACTTTATCAGCAGGCTTCATCTTAGTGAACAAAAACACATAAATTAGATGTTAGACGGCTCTCACTGAGTTGGCTTTGTGGAAGGTTTAATGATTTTCTGTTGGTTTTTTTTACTGTTTGATAAAAAAATGTGAACGTGATGCTGCTCTAATACCGGCAAACCTCTTAAAGCTGTAGGCAAACTAAACTATTTAACTATAATATTATTACTTTATTCTTGTAATTTTATTTTTTTACTTTTTATTTTGTCTTAGAAAAATAAAACAGATGTTCCTCCTCTAAAGGAAATGTCTTTCCCTGGTTTTCCTACATGTGGTGCAGATGTATGTTCATATGTTTTAGAACCGGCCCAAAGCATAAGCAAACTAAGCTGCTTGTTTAAGGCCTCCACACCAGCAGGGGGCCCCATGACTGCTGGAATTGCCGCAGAAATTAGGTTAAAAAATGTCCAGATTTCTTTTTCTTCTTCGGTATAATTCATACATTTTTCTGGTGAATTGATGTAATGGTCTGTTTTTTTTTATTATTATTCGTTTCCTTACTGTTTTAAACTATATTATGTCAGAACTGTATAGTATAAACATCACAACAAGGATGATAATCAGCTGCATCTCAGTAAAGTAAAATGTCATTGAAAAGTTGAATTTCATTTTAAAACTCACATACACTGTTTGTGCAGTTCTTCCATTCACTCAACTTTTACATTAATTTGCTTATTTGCTGACATAATTTTCTTTTTAACGTTATTCTACAATGTCATTAGATATTATTTGAACTGCAATGAGTTGTGGTAATTGGACAGAACCAGTAAAATAGTTAAAGTATTATAATATCTACTAGACCATGGCTGCTGGTTTTGAATGATTTTTTTTTTCTGAATTTATTTCCTACACATAAATAGTTTTTGGCATTTTTATTGGCTTTCCATGCAACCAAGATACATGTAGGGACGTTTTAGCTCTTGCGGCCAGATATTGGTCCAAGAAAAAAATCTGGCGCATGCTTCTCCTGAAAACTTGCTCATTTTACACTTTTGTTTGTGCCAGAGAAGAAATGCCATGCAATTAGCTACTTTATAAATCCCTTATTCCAGACGGCTGACCTTTGACTCTCTGATGTCCCTCTTTAACCGCTGATAGCAAGAAATGAACTTTGTAGCAGTCAGAAATATGCTGAAAAATCCCAAAGCGTCATAATTTTGTGGAGGTAGAGTGAAATCAGCTGGCAAGCTTTGAGCTGTCAAGCTGCTTATGTGGCAGACAGATCAGTTTATATCATTCAGCGCTAAAGAAGTGTTGTTGGGAGTGCTGGGAGTTTGGGCAGGGCTGTTGTGTTGCAGCGCTGAGAGCGATGGAGCTCACATATGTGTTGTTTGAGATGCTATATTTAAGTGTGAGGCTGTTACTTATCTCATCGGGGCGTGATGGTGGAGAGGCGAGGGAGCAGAGCGAGCTCCTGGTGGACTCCAGGCTGCGAACCTGGAGCTCCCTGCGCACCAGCAACCTGGGAGCTGCAAAGAGAGAAGGAGAGAGCGAAGCCACATGGGAGACGGGTAGAAATAGAAGCACCTCGATGTGCTCGCTTGTTTACCTTCATGTCAACGTTTTTGACTCGGCTCATTAGCCCATGCACCTGGGTGGATCAGAGCATCTACCGCTTTCTGTCCCCCACCCTTCTTCTCCTCCCTCCTTTTCTCCCCGTCTTTCAAAATTAATTGCAATGACGAAAGGTAGCCATAAACGCTCTTACATCAGGCCAACAGATGCAACATACGGGGAAGTGGTAGGAGTTAAGGAGGGAAAGCGAGGCGGATGGGGGGGCATCGCACCTCAAAAGCGGCGAATCGATTTTAGCTGATACCAGTTAACACATAAACCCTGTAGCACTTTCCTCAAATCTAATCACGGATCCATTTAAACTGTGTTAGCTGGGAGTCTGCTTGCCACTCAGATGGGTTCTCACTTTCTAATATTTTTGAGAGCATTGGTTAAAACCGCGAGGCGAGTGCAGCAGAGGTAAAGCAGCAGCAGCGGCGGCTCTGAATGGGAAGGGGCCGCCTGCCATTACCCATGCAGCCCGCATCCTCGCTAAATTGTTTTGCATGACCTTTGCTACAGTAGCTCTAATTATTACCATCACACAGGACCTGTAAGGCACACAGCTAATTATACCGGATTTATCTGAAGGGACGTCGGTGCCATTCTTCATAGGCATGTCTTGGCTACCGTCATTCCGGGTGATCTAAACCAGGAATAAGGTTAATTTGGATAATACAGTAATTGTAATTAGAGTCACAATAATTACAAGCGTACTTTAATAGCAGCGAAGACAAGTCCATTAGTAACAGGGATCCTAATGGACTTGTTGCACATATGCGATACCTTATGTAATTGAGAGGAATGGTATTGCCAAAAAGCAGCGAGGTTGAGCAATAACGCTGCTCAACGTGCTTGATGGCCTTATTACGGAGCCAGATTGTTTCTGTTTCCTCCCTGTTGCTCACAATCGGTGCATGAAACTGAAAGATGTTCAAAGGCACCGAGGGATTATCCGTTAATGTAGGTACCAGGACCTTTCGTCGCCAGGTCTCCTGAAAAGTTGCAACTAGAGGAAGCGATATTTCTTTTTCAAAGCTGCCACATGAATAGAGAGGGTCAGTTGGAGCCGTCTTTTGGCTGGCGGGCAACTCATGTAATGAGCCTAAGAGGGTTCCAATTATTCCACTTGCGATCAAAACGGAAACAGAGATTACTTCTCTTGCCTCCTTTTTTCTTCAGTCGTTGACATTTTACACACTAACATCTTTTGATAGAGGCTGGGGGGAGGAAGAGCAGAGGGAACGACTGCCAGTGAGAGCCTGATTGTCTTCAACAGGCTCCAGCAGCGCAGACCTTTCTGGAAGTGACAAGGCGATGCTTCTGCACACATTTTGTCTTAATTTTTTTTTCTAATCAATCTACGTTTTCCTGTCTTTTCTCAAGGTTTCAAAACGTCTTAAAAATAATCCTCTTACTTTTAAGGCTTAAAAAGTCTTGACAATGTCCAAGTTTTCTATAATGGGTCTTAACTTTAATTTTGTTACGACTTAACTCTGTTCATCCTCTGACCTCTTTATGCTTTTACATGTTTTTAGAGTAAGTCACTTGCATTGTGTTGAACCAGAGCCCAGGGAATTCATATGTTGCTACTTTGCAGCAGCAAACATCACCAGAGGAGGAATTTAGAGCCGTTTCTCCCAAACCGGATGAAGAAATCTGCTCATGAAACTGGATTTTTGTTGTTTGTTTGGATGATTAAAATGTTCTTACAACCTCATTGTCCTCCAGCATCCTTGTGGGAGAGGATTTTTTCAATGAGGTCTGGCTTTAAACGCTTGCATTACGTTAGCAGGTTGCCACCTGTTGTCGATAACCATTGCAATGCCGCTTTGTAAAGGACGTTAAAGTTAGATAATTGATATGTAAAAGCAACTGATTTTCTTTCCAGATTTAAAAAGAAACAACATACAATGGCTTAACAAAGTTGTTTCATCTGGCAGGAGCGTTATTAGCTCTGCGCTCCACAAATCTGGTGTTTTTTTAGAAGTAATGAGAAAAACATCTCTCATTTATAGTTTGTCACAAGAGTTTTGAGGTTAGAAAAACATATGACAGGCTCTCTGCTTGAGTGAGACAGATGGAGCGAAATGCAGAACGACAATGAAATAAAATATTTTTGAGGCAGCAAAAGACTTGAGACTGGAGTGGAGGCACAGAGCTACAAAAAAATGGTTGTGATCTATTCATGTGTTAGAATGACCTAGTCAAAGCCACACCAACTTGAAAATTGATGCTTACAATCTGACTGAGTTTAGACTGTTTTGCAGAAGACAAATGTCAAGAGTCTAGACAAACCATAAAATACTTCCAGCTGTCGTCATAGTCTGATTTGAAATGCCACAAATTAAAATCTGTCCTTCCACTTTAGAATTATAAAATATTTGTGTTGGTTTTCACGTGAAATCCCCATGAATTACATTCAAATGTGGAGCTGAAACTTGACAAAATATGGAGAAACTCAAAGGTTTTGGACACTTTGCATGTTGCCCAAGTTACATCTAGTTTGTTAAAGTTACTAATTAAAATATAAGTTTCTCAATATATGTAACAAAGACTCTGAAATAGTTTTAAAAGTCTTAAGTTTTACCAGCTGGAACTTGAAGAAAGCAGAGAAAAGGGAACACATGGACGACATGTTACTCACTAGCAGCTTAAATTATGTTCTTTAAAGCAACAAAACGAAGGTTAAATAATCAATTGTTAGTTTGTTTGTTTTTTCCTGCGCCTTTACCAGATTACAAGTAGAAGCACATTTGATGCCTTGGGGTAACTAAAAGGATTTTTCCATTGTAAGACATCAAACTGTATCAGACTTAAATGATGAAAAAGCAGAAGACAAATAATACGTAGCACAGCTCTGAGACAAAAAGAACAGCAGCAATCTGCATCTGCACAGATAAACATCCACCCCTAAGATATGTTCTTGCTAGATAACAGCTTAGTCTGAGTGTTTGCAGCACACGAGCAGACTAGTACACAAAGGCTTTGATAAGCACCAGAAATTACTACATGTTGTTTACAGAGGCAGAACAAAAGGATTCTGGGTTTTCATTTCAAGAAATCAAGCCATGGATAGGTGGATGCAGGATCTAAAATGCATGTCAATTGGATGGATCTGACTCTATAATATAGTCGTAATTAGACAGAAGCAGGATATCGGCTCACATGTTTGTTTGTGTGTAAGTGAGAAGCAACGTGGCCAGGAGTTGAGCGCTCGATGCGTCGCTTTCCCCTGTGGATCCACTGCAGGGGTGCGAGTTAGAGATCCGCCGTCTGTTGCTGTTTTCCATGACCCCGCGCGTTTCCCCCCCCGCAGTGAAAAACGGTGTTTGCCCCCAAAGACAACCCTGATACAAATTAAATTAAATGAAGTCTGTGCATAATCCCTGTGTGTGTCAGCTGCTGAATGCCCCCCGCCCTCTCTCACGAACGCGTGCATCTGGACCCCTATCCGCTGGCCGAGCTCTCAAGCTGCCAGGCTCCCTGACGGCGGCAGCAGCCGGCTCCCCCTCAGACCCATGGCCTTGCTGCGACTTTATGCGTGTTTGTGAATGTGAATGAGTGTTTCACTGTAACACTCATTCACTGTAACAATCCGACTCGCAGAACTTCTTCCGTTTCATTTTCTCTGGCTGTGAGAAAAATGCGTTTCTTCAAAAATAGTTTGATTTTTGTCGATGTAAGGCTATGATGTCAGAGTATTTGTTTTAACGTTTTTCTTTTTTTTTTTTTTTTTGCAGTGTACTATATGTGATATGTTTAGATCTCTCACCAGAAACAAGATACTGGTAAATCAAAAAGCGTCAGCTGTCGTTTTGTTCTAACTTTGCCCCTAATGCAGTCTGTCGCGGTCTTGCTAATAAGCCGGATTTACAGATGCGGCAGAGATCTGCACGCAGCTAATGCTCTGCTGCCAATCCCCACACTGACAGCAGCCTAAAAGGACCATCCTAAATATCACAACCAGATGTGCTCAGACATGAAGCACCAACAAACAGGACAGGGGAGGCAGAAGATGAATGGGTGGAGGAAAAAACAGCATTCACACACTTTAGGTGCTGACATGTTTTTTTATTTGGGTTTTTTATAGCAGCTTCATATTGATTTTTTTTTTTTTGTAAAAAAGCTCAGGATTGATCATTTGGACAAAGAACATATGTGAAAGTCAATTTTCAAGTTTTGACATAGATTCTCAGTTGGTTTTAGGAGTCTGAACTTTGACTGGGCCATTCTAACGCATATACATGCTTTAGTTAATTCAAACAGTGGATTTGACTCCTGATTATTTGTCAAGGTATACGGAGAACTGCCAACAAACCTTTCTTCCTATATTCAGGAAAACATGTGAAACATTAGATTATTGGTGCATTAGACATCAATAATCTAAATAATTTTATTGCTGTAAGTTTTGGGTTGTTATGAGGAAAGTCTGTTCCAGTCTTTGACAGGATTTCTTTCCTTTATTTAGCTCCATCAATCTTCCCATCAACTCTCATCAGCTTAGCTTTCCCGACTGGAGAAAAGCATCACCGTAGCACCATGCCTCCACCGCCATGTTTCAACAGAGTTTCAGGGTCATAAGGTTCAATGATAGTAATCCTCTACTCATTTTAAATTTTTTTTTTTGCATGTTCAATGTTCTTTTATGTTGTATACTAAGACTACATCACATACATCTGTTTTGTAATTAACCAATTGTTTACACTGGGCTTGAATTGGGTTTAGTAAATACATAAGCAAATGCTTAAAACATGTTTTATGTTCATAATATATGTTATTTTGTGTTGGTTTATCACATAAATCACAGTGAAATATATAGCAGCTTGTTGTCGTAACGTGACAAAACCTTCAGTTGATAGCAGCAGCTATTTACATGTGCATTGTGCTTAGGGGCAAGCGTCGAAGGAATCCGAAGTTTGCATGTTTGTGTGCATGTGTGTGGTCACAGTTTGTGCATTTATGTGTGTGAGAGATCTGAGCACCTGCACACATGCCCTTTGAAAAGCTCCATCGCCCCCCATCCAGCCAACACGCAGTGTAAACACGGTTTGTTTGAGCGAGTGGCCTGGGGTTGCTAGATTAATGAGCGCTGATGAAGTTCCACTCGTATCCTAGGTGCTGCCTCCCTGTTTGCTGGAGTGGCTGTGATGTGGTAGTGTGTCTGGAGGTGGTGACTCATTCCCTTTACCCAGTGTCAGATTAAGGCATGTCAATAAACAGACCCACTCAATCCATCTCCGAGTGACTGCATCCGCTCACAGAGCCTCCCAGTCTGTAATGAGCTGCTGCAAATCTCCATCAAACTAAAATGTCTGGAAAGATGCCTTGTCACAGTGAGCGAGAGAAAGAAAAGACAGAGAGGGAGGGCCGGGGAGACAGGGAGACTACAGCTGCGCCGATGTGAGTGGCAGCCACCTTTAAGCTGCCGAGAGAAATTCCTGCACTCCACGCCGCAGAAGACAAGTCGATTCGGGTTTCTAATTTCTGTCATCCTCGCCGAGTTTATTAAAAATGTGCTCTTTGCTTACTGATTTCCAAAGTGAGTGAAAGAAGGGCTGTTTATTCAGTCGCTGCTCTCGCGTAAGCGTTTAAGAGAAATGTGTTTACATAATCTGCAGTGTTTCTGAGTGTTTATTTTTAAGGCCTGGCCCAGGGGAGGCGGGAGAAACCTCTGGGAATATTTTCTGCTCTAATTTAACATCCCCTTCAACACCGTGGCTGATGTAGGCCACAACTCAAAGGAGAAACTGCTATCTAGTGATTCTTTGAGGAGAGAAAGAAATTAAATGACTGCTAAGAATATGTTTGTAATGCCTATTCCTAGGGGGGAACGGAAACCACAAAATCTACCTGGATTAGACCGGCTCCCGACTGTTTCCGAAGTCTGTTGAAAAAAATTACTACCTAGCTCTCATGTGGCGCCATATATGCACATTAACGGATTTCAGGATGAGAGGAGTGTGCAAACTTTTGAGTCTGACATCCAAATTAAAGAAAATCCCTCAAGACTTGCCTGGAGGGGAAGTTCCCTGCTATTTGAATTTGATTGGGCTCCCCAGGCTTTTAGAAAAGTAAGCCGATTTCTTTTAGGAAACAGCGCAGATAGTCGCTTGCCTCCCTCCCTGCGTTTCTCTCTGTTGAGCCATGAATTATAACGATGCGGCGGTGCAGAAGTTTTCTGGGTCTGAGAGCGAATGCAGCTCTGACCACTGAACAGGTGTTAAGTGAAACTCTATCCTCCCAGATTGAAGCGGTACACCCCTATTCACTCTAATGGACACTGTAACTCCATTTAAACGGCTTAAAAGCACCAGCCTTGTGTCGACACAAAAAGGCAAAACAAAACAGCGGCATTATGTGGATTACGAGGAGGAAGTGGGGTTTTATCCTTCAAATGAAATCTTGGAAGCCAACAACAAAGGTAGAAATGCCAGATCTGAGTATAAAACATTCATATCCTCCACATTACCTGTTTGGATGCATAAATAAATAAATCTAATAGTACGATTTCAGATGCCTTCAATTATCTCTGATCTTGATCTTTCTTCTAAACAAATGTCTAATGTAAGACTGAATCTCTCTGACCTCTTCATTCATTTGTACGTATATTTTTTTTATACTCATGCATTTTGCCACGCATTGTGGCATGTTGAAAACCACGTTTTATGTTGGTTGATGTGAGGAAATAAGGAAGACTTGATGCATTCAGTGCATTTGCATTGGGACCAAGGGTGTGGAATGCACAGAGTCCTGCTGCATCAGAACAGGGTGCATTTCAGTTTATCCATAATAAATTAAGGATAAACTGACCATCTTTAAATTTCAGTTATCTATGAATCCCCCAAAGTAGTCAAATGATTATTAAGTGACATTGTTGGTTTCAGTTGGTGTGTGTTGTTTATTGCATGTGAGAAAAACAAAAAAAAAAAACTGTGTAACTGCGTGAATTCTCTGGTGGTCAAACTGTGTGTGCTACACTGCAAAAGTTGTGCAACAGGGCATTGCACCATCCAAACAAAAGGCAGTTATTTTTAGGTGTTACTAATTGAGCAAAACATGTTTTTCTGCTCATTTCTGTATTCCCAGAAACACAGTAGATCGATAAACTAATTGGATCATTTCTTTATTTCTAGGAAAACAGAGCCGCAGTAAATGTTGGGTAGAAACATCAGTTGATGTGTTATTGTGCAGGTCCGATTTGTTTGTTCATGGTCTGATTTTCTAGTTTTTAGGTGATTTCTAGTTAGAAAACCTTTGGGTTTGATTTTTTTTTTTTTATCTTAAAAAAATAAAAAACGTTTACTGAGACACAATTGGTTTCAGGGTTTGCCAACTCAAAATCGACCCACCCTGCCTGGGAATGCATAATTCGCACCCTGAACACGACCAACAGTTTGAAACACGTTGGGGCCCAAGCAGTGATTCCCCGCTAAGACAGCAGCTCCAACTTTAAGCCTTTTCAGCGTCAGTCGTCTCCGCTGGAATGCAGACGTCTGCAAACGGGTGCTATTATTTAAAATCTTTTCATCATTCTGAGAGGGAGGGAAATAGCTTTGACGTTGAGAAGCTCATGAATAATGAATGCTGTTTCTATCAATGTATGTATAATTAATCACATCTCCTACTAACTGGACTTCTGTGGAGCCTGTGGTCCTGAGAGACGTGGAGACTGGTCTGCACTTTTTGTCTGTGCTCCGCGGTTGAAAGGCAGTCGAGCGATATGCAGATTTGAATGTGGGTGGTTGATGCACAGGTGGTGCAAAAACGACAGCATCATGGAACAGCGGCTGATTGTTTTTGGTCTGAATGGGAAAATATTTCCTCCGTTTTCACGTGCAAAGGCGTGAAAAACGAGGAGGAAACACAAGCAGGAAGTGCCGTTGTGTTTCAAGCTCCATTGTTTTGCTGAAAGCCTGTTATTTAGCGTTACCACACAATGCTGAACACTGGTGGTCAGGGCCGTGTGTGACCTCACGAGCGCTCTCGGTCGTTTTTTTGTCATCAACTCGTAAAGAGTGCAGCACAGGCAACGGCGAAGCGACAAAATGTTTTTAAAACCCCTCCACAGAATCACTCACTTCCGCGGCGTGATTGATTTCCCAATGAGCGACTGGGTTTGGGGTGAACTTATGTGTGATGAAGTGAAATGATGCAGAGAATGTGGCAGGTTATTTGTCACACGTGTACCCTTCTGTCACAATTGATTGTGTATAATTTGAGTTTGCAGGGAAAGCGGTTGATATTAAATGGTAACAACTCTCTGTATTCATCATGCTGGGCCTCTTTGAGAAGGCAGAAATAGAAAATGTAATCCCATCCACAGCCATAGCTGCGCCTCAGGCACTCTTTCACCCTTTTTACCACTGATCCTCCCTCTGGGGCTCTGCCCTCTCTAAAGGAAGAGGGAAATCTATAATCTAGCAGATGGCAGAGGTCTATGAGAAATCTTATAATCAAGTTGAAGGTGTTGATGTTGGTCACCGAAGGGGAGGGAGCAAAAGGTCTGCGATAGCCGAGGCGCATTCCTCCTCTCTCGGAAGGTGAGCAAAGCGCTGCGAACAGGTGCATTCATCATCTGCGTCTTGTTCGTGGGTGTCACGCCGCCTGGATTGGAGCTGCTTAGAGGCACGGCTGGGTGCAGACCCAGAGGCGGGGACGTCAGGCGCCAGCACAGACTTGTGAGTCAGGGATTGTTGGAGTGGTGCTTTTGTTCCAAATAGAAAACAGAGAGCGTGTGTGTGTGCAAGAATGCTGGTGTGCAGGAGGCTCAAAGTGAAGCGTTTCTTTTCACAGACACTGTGTAGGAAATCAAAAAGTTACCTGCAAGTCCAAGCGCTCACAATGTAGCCTCAATCTGCGCTGCAGAACTGCATGAAAAGAGCAAATGCTTGAATGAAATATTCCCTTCTTGCACAAGGCATGAGCTGCTAGGAGACTCTCACAGCTTTATAACCTTGAGTTAAAGCAGCTTTAGCAAAGCAGAAAATATCACAAATAAATCCTAATTGCAATATCAATGTGTGCCAAAAGACTGATGCAATGATTGTTGAATATTGTATTCCAGATATCAGAAATAAAATGCAAATTTTGGTTTTGATTAAAGAAAATAAAATCAAAAACTTCACTGATTAGAGCAGCAGTTGTTATCCACTTTTCTTCCTATTTTGGTTCATAGAGTTAAGCAAAAAGTCAATTTGTATGAAATTCTGTGTAATCTTTCACAAATATGTCTATCTTTAATGGGTTATTGTGACTGTTTTCCCATGCGACTACTTTTTTTCCCCTTAGTTTTTGCACTAGGATATCAACAACAAAAGGCATTACATGTAATATTTCCTTCCTGGGCAGAGAGGAGCTGAAACACAACCTAGTGCTGCTTAAATACAAAACGTAGCAGACAAATTTCATCCGAGAGTCTTAATAGATTCAGTCTCGTCTGTTGTTCTGTATGTTTAAAGGCCTGTGTTTCAGCATGGCAGCGAGAACATTAGTTTTTCCACAAACAGCATGGCTGGATGTTCTTTGTCAGCTGAATTGATGACATTAAAGAGCTGCATCCATGGCAGACAGACATGAGGGAATCAGTTTTTCTTCCATATGTGCTCAGTGTTGCTACCCCTCTACTCCCTCCGCCCTTGATCTATTAAATGCAATTTGTCTCAAATGTTAACTTTAAAGGATTTATTGTCTGCTTTGCGGTTGTGGCGGGGTCAGAACTTTGTAAGTAGATAAATGTCAATCCGTTTGGCGTTTTGTTTCCATTTTTAAAATGGAGAAGAAAAAGTGTTTCGTAGCTTGCTTTCTGGTTTAAATCTGGCTTTCAATCAGCTTTGATGGTGCAGAGAGTCAACCAGCTGTGTCACATTTTTTCCCCTCCTTTTCCTCTCCTATCGGTGTGACATCTGCTGAACTTGTCGGGTATTTACTGGTGTAACAACTGGTGTCTTCACCCCTCCTGCCGCCCTCCCTCTTCACACTGATGCTCCCGCCTGAGCCCACATACAATGAATACACTTGCATCCAGACTGCCGAAGCAATTGTCACGCTGAGAGGAAGGCAAATCAAATCTTATGGCAGCAACTAGGCGAGGAGATTGCTTTTCCTCTCAGTTGCAGGGAAGCGAGTCCAGCGCTCCCTCTGGTTTTGATGGAGGGAAAGAAGAGACGGCTGAAAAGTGGAAAGCTGCTGGGTTATGCCGATGCTCCTGTTGGGCAGGTTGCACCCATTCACCCTCCTCCCATCCAATCTCTTTCCGCTTCTTCCTTCCACTCGCCCTGACACTACCCATCAGTCACCGGGTGACACCGGGGACTACATCCCTGCCTCCAGTTGTTTGGATGAAACGGAACAATAATTAGAGGGATAGAGTGACTCTGGCCGCTGAACTGGGGCTGCTCAGATCACAACAACACATTGTCCAACCTGATTAGGCGGCCATTTCTGGCATCCACGCTGCAGTTAAGCAGTCCGCGATCGTCTTGCGTGAAACTTGACCTCCCTGCAAGACATATTGACATGTCCTCCAGTTTGAGGTCGGTCAGAAACATGGGGGAGGACATTGCATTTCTTTACAGGAAGCCCTGACTAATGCATCTGATTCTTCCTGAGAATAGGCCCTCTTGACTGACTCATCGGTGCCCAAGGTTATGCCCCCCATGATGATTTATTGTTTATTTCCCTTTGACAATTTAATAAACAGAAGAAAATAGGCCACATCCTTTGATTAATGGGAAACTGCAGTTTGGAGGAACAGCTGAAGTGGAAGTAATGGAGTTTCCTCAATGCACCAATTGTCAGGGTTCAGACGCCAGGCTGGATTAGTATTGACTTTATGCGTCTTCCAGGTCTGGATAAGTATGACAAAGAAAATAGAAGAATATTTTCCACTCTTCATTCCCTAATCTATTACATGCATTTGTCTTTCTATGCTTTTTTCTTTCCTCTTCTGTCTTTTTAGTTGAGCCCTCTTTCCTTTGTCTTTCTGTTTTTCTTCCTCTATCTCCAACATTTTGTCTTTCATCTTTTCCCTTTGCTTCCTACTTTCTTTATCCTTCTTTTTTTTGTCCTTTTTATTTGTCTATATGTCCTTTGTTTCATTACATCCCTTCTTTTCTTCCTTATTGTTTTTCTATTTGGTCATTTTTTTGTTCAGACCTTCCAACCTGTCTGTCTTGTTTCCTTCTTCTTTTCTCTTTTTCTTTATTTCTTGTTTTTCTATTTTGCAACTTTCCGGTCTTTTTCCTACCTTTTTCTCCTTCCTTCTTTTTTGTTGTTATTTCTTTTCTTATTTCTATCCTTTTTGCTGTTCTTTTTGTCTTTCTATTCTTTCATCTGTTTGGTGTTTCATTCTGTCCTTTTCTAAGCCTCTTTCTTTCTTTTCTCCTTTCTTTTTTCTCCTTTTTTACTTTCCTTTCTTTATATCTCCCTCTTTCTTCCTTTCCTTTGCTTTTACTCTCTTTTTCCTTCCATCATGGCTGTTTTGTTTCTTTTTCTTTCTTTTTGTTCTTTAACTGTTTTTTTTATTTTTTCCTCCTTCCCTTCTTTCCTTCCTTCTTTATTGTTATTTCTCCTTTTCTTTCTTTTGTTCCTGTTTTCTTTAGTCTTTCATTTTACACTATCTTCACTCCCTTGCTTCAGTCTTTCTGTGTTTCCTTCCTCTCTTTTTTTCCTTCCCAATTCACAGAGAACTCTTGATTTGAGTCAGGAATGGTTCAGGATTTGGATGTGAAGAACGTGCTGGAAGCCTTCAGTCGTGTTGTGGAAAGCAGAGTCCCATTTCAGGACAGGGACGGGTTGTGAGTTCGGGTGGGTGCGTGGGTGTTGAGTGGGGAGGTTACCGCCGTCCTCTGCGGGCCGTTCTCACCCAAAACATGCCAACCAAACCAATTACAGGCTGCCGCCTGAGTGACATTCACAAGATATTTTCTATCTGGTCTTTTAAATGAAGTTTTCCTCTTGTTACTCATGCCTTGCATTTTCATTAGTCTCTCAGTGGATGTGCAGCCACTGTGGCAGATGAGGCAGTTTAATTTTTGTGTGCTGGGATCAAAGCGCCGCGCAAGTGCAACACAAAACATTATACATAAACCATACAGTGCATAATTTCTGTATTATAGAAACTTTAGTCCTTGCATACTGTGATACCCATTCGTGGCTCTGCCATGGGATGCATGTTTAATAAACCTACCCATGCAGGTGCATTTGAAAAATGTTTCCATGTCTATGAATTAATTAAAGAATTTGACTTGCATTATTCTGCCACTACTGTTAACTTTGATATTTAATGGAGTCAAGCCGAACGGGAGCAGGAGGAGTCAGGGGTGATACAAATGAACAAACACTGTGTGCCCTAGATTATTTGATACTACTAAAATGTTAATTACATTCCTTCTCATGATTTATCCCCTACAGTAATGACTTAAAGTTTAATTAGGGGTAAATGATAAAAGGAAAAGGAATTTCAATATGATGCATTATTATTAAGTAAACATCCTGAGCCTGCTTGTCTTGTGATTTATCAAAGTTTGAAAGATGGACTCACCTCAGAAGCTCAAGTCTTCCAAAAAGGCCCGAATCCAAATCAGCCAACCGCATGGCAGCAACTCACATTTAGGCTTAGATGTGTTGAAGGCGACTTGCTGGTGTTCCAAACAAGCAAATAAAGGAGATTTAACGAGCTTTAAATATGGCATGGTTGGTGATGCCATACGGACTGGTCTGAGTATTTCGGAAACCACTGATCTAAAGGGATTTTCACACAAAACCGTCTCTTGGGTTTAGAGAAAAATGTTTGGAAAAGATCCACAAAACAGCAATTGTGTGGACAAAATGTTTTGTTAGAGGAGAATGGACAGACTGAATGATATGAAGGGTTGAAGCCTGTTTAAGATCAGAAAACTGAAGCTACAATTGATTCGACCAAAATTCGATGATTATAGATAAAAAAAAAACTTCCTGGTCCAATTAGTGTCTTTAGTTGGTAGAGTCAGAATCTGCTGAAAGCGTGGATCTGTCCTGACTTAGGTCGTGCTGTAATAAGCGTTGGCGTAGTTTCCTGGTTTACTTTTTCCCCGCTAGTAGCAACTTAGCATTGCTTAAATATCAGTGTTGTATCTCTGGTGTCTAACCAGATCCCAAGCCAGTAAATCACCTCTGGGATGAACTGGATCAAGAGTTTTGACTCCTTGTCAAATCTGCAGAAACTCTGTGATGCTGTCTTGTTGACGTAGACCAAAATCTCCTGTTGACCTTGTTGAATTGAAGCCATCCAGGCAGTTCTCAAGGCTGAACGGTTCCAGCTTCCTCAATTAGTTTGTGCCAAGATGAGTTTAGACATCCTAGTGCGGCACTGGCTTACAAAATTTGTGAAGCTCTAGCAGTTTATGACGCACTTCCAATCAACCTTTATTATGGTGGCTCATAGTGACACCAAATAGTTTTCTATTATCTGTCTGATGGTTACCACAGGGTAAAAATCAAATATTATAAAAATATATGAGCTTTATCTTATTTTTGAAGCATTGGGGTGTTTTAAAAGGGTTCGTTTTTAACTTTCGGAAACAACTAGCTTCAGTACTAATCCTAGTTTGCACCTAAACAAATAACAAAAGAGATCTTTGTGCACAGTTGTGCTACTTCTACCAACAATTTTGTAAGTATATGTACTAAAGAAAAAACATGTCTTTGGATTGCTGATTGGTTAAGTTAAGCCAGCCGCCACATATCAGGGCTAATGCTAAAGGTAACAAATGACTAGATTCGGCATGAATTGGTCAAAATCTGACCTCACCTGTTAATTTTTAGCTTTCTGCTTGTGCTTTTATTTTTTCCTTAAATGACATTTATCTTGGCTGGAACCTAGTAGCAAATAGTCAAAGTGTTGAAGCCCTTTACCTTCCACCAGCGTTTGCACAGTCATACTCCATTTCAGTCCAAATGTGTTTTGTCAATGCGTATGACAGCTGCACAGACCCACTGCTGCCTCAACAGCAGGCCTGCGTCAAATAGTTGGTCCACTTGATGATCAGCCACTGTGCTCCAGCGGCCGCATTAACCCCTCAACATCAGGAACGAGGGTTTTCTTCTTTCAGCAAGGCTTTGATGGCGGTACGCTACACTTTCCTCAGAAATCAGCCGCTGACTCCGGCTTTATCAGGATACAGTGTCTCCTCTGTGGAATTTTAAGTGAAGACTGTTTTCTTTCTGCAGAAACTCCTGCTTCGTGTCCAACTTTGTCTGAGGACTCATATCTTGGCCTGGTGCAGAACGGGGAAATTCCTCGGAGAGGTCTTTGAGTTGCCACTGCTCTCTGACGTCTCATCTAGAGTCAGTAGATGTTTGGCAGATGTGGAGGGGCTACCTGCACAAAAGTACTCTCATTCCTTTTGTCATAGATTCTACTAACTGAATAAATGTGGAAAAAATTGACCAAAGGATCCATTTGAACTGTGTTCTTTAATATGGGTCAGAGATCTATTGAATGCATATTCTGAAAGCCTTTTCATCGTGCAATCGCGGAGTTAAGATTCCCCCGGTACACTCTTAATTTCATCTACTGCTCTTATAGTTATTTATTTAATATTTCAACATTAATGTCTTCTCCAACATGGGAAAAGCAGGGAGTTCAGAGAGAGAGAGAGAGAGAGAGGGAGGGAGGGAGAAAAGGAGAACCTTTCTGTTTCTTCTCCCATCTGCATGATAGTCTGTCCTCCCTAATGACTCCATTTTAAAGACAGTGGGCTGACCGGCAGGGTGGGGAGGGAGCATGGGATCGAGAGCGGGGAGGGCAAAGAGGAGCAGAGCGGCTGCGCGCTCGCTGCAGCACTCTCCTCTGCTGCTCTCAGCTCTCAGTCAGCCTCTCTACGTGTGTGCTTTGAAAGAGAATAGGAATCAGCCCTTTGAAAGCCGAGGCTGCTCACCAGGGCCTTTGTGTAAAATAACATTTCTACTGAAAGCCAATTACTGCTAACATTATTTTGGTTGCTTCCATTATTAAAAGTACCTCTCTCTGTTGCCCCCATCATCCCTCTTTCCTCCTTCCCTCCCTCTTCATCACTCTCTTGCAGACGGAGAACTATTCCATTGATTCCAGTTATGTGAACAGCAGAGCCCACCTCATTAAAAGGTATGTCTTGATTAGGAATTGTTACCAGCACCTCATTACCATTGTTATCTGTAATTGTTTTATCTTAATGAGAGCACCAGTTGGTGCAGCTTGCATGTGTACCTGCGTGGTTTTACTCAGTGTAATTGAAAAGGGGAGGATGAGATTTGGGGATAAATAATGTTACTCTATGAAGCATTTAGAGGAAACAAATGTTTGAAAAAGAAGTTCAGATTGTTCACTATAAGAAAAATAGTTTCATGGTTTAAAATAAGCTTATTCCACCTCTCTGATTTTAGTTATCAGCAGTACATGTGGGTTGTTTTACATCTTGCTTTTGGCTTACAGTAGGAGAGTTCAGATCTGCTTTTATAATCAAAAGATCCACAGCAAGAAGTGAGGAATTAACTCATTTTAGTGCATTTGTTTCCAGCTTACAAGCAAAAGAAATGGCACTTCATTCCTAAATTGTTTGTGGTAGTAAAAACAATTATCTCTCTGAAAGAACATTTAAGATAAAAGGGAATTTAAGTTGATCAACTTAATTACTTTTTACGTCTCAATAAATAAAAAGCATTTGAACACAACGTTACAAAAACACTAAAACTGCAGCAGGAAACTGAAAAATGAAAACATTTTAGGTAAAACCTGAACTGTAAAACTTGAACTATGCAGCCTGGAAAACCAGGGTGCTTGATTTCAATGTTTTCCAGGTCTGGATAATAATGAACAAGTTTAAAAAGCATGTTGAAAATAAAGATTTTTCTGCACTTCCCATAAGGCGTACACTCTTTTTCTACATCGTCAAATCAGAGAGCTTCGTTTTAAATTGCTCATTATTAGCTCTGACTTTTCCTGCATTGTTACATCCTCAGTAGCAGGTTGCTTTTGATGAAAGCATCTGACAAATGCAGAAATATAAACATGATGTTCTTTCTTGTTTCTGAATCTTCATTCCTTCTGTTTTTTGTGTTCTTTGTTCTTTCTTTCTTTTTGTCCCTCGTTTATTTCGTCCATTTCCTCCATTTGTTCCTCTTTCTATTTTTTCCTTTATTTTGTTCTTCCTTCTTTCCTACACTGTGTCCTTTCTCCTTTCCTTGTTTCTGCCCTTCTTTTGGTCCCTTGTTCTCTTGCACCTCTCCTTGTAACCTGCCTCCATATATTTTTTTATTCTCCCCTTTTTTACATCTTATCTTACAGTTTTTCTGTTTGTTTGGGGGTTTTTTGCCCATATGCAAACTCTGCCCACTCTACACACATCTCCCATAAATTCATCATGAATGTTTTAGTTTTATTTATTATTTAAAATGACTACAAAGGACTGGAAAGTTGAGTCTGGAGAAATGTTTAATTTTAGCATGAAATATTTTCAGGAACCCTGCAGAGTCTGCCTTCAATAAGCTGCCTAATCCCAGAGGCATAGGAAACCCATTTTATTTATTTCCAAGTAATTAAAATGAAAATTTCCACCCCAAAATTCAGCTTAGTTAACATGTTTTATAAGCTTAGAAAAAGCATCTATTTATGGTATTAACGTGTCCAATTTCAGCAGCTCAAACGAGAAATAACCTACATTTAATGAGCTTAATTAAGTTTTTTATGCTATGTGCACTCGTTAGATACAAAGTGATTTTTCACACTACATTTCATCAGTATTATATGGCCAACAATGTCGTTGTTTTTGCTCTAACTCCATATTTTACCCGATGTGGAGTTTCTGGACTGTTTTACAAATCCACTGTAATGTTTTTCACCTAAAACACAGACAGCTTTAGATTTATTTCTAAAAGTCTGTCTGATTTGGTGCATATCGTTTCAAAATATCTCCTGTAGCTTCACATCTTGCTCTGCTGAGGATCTTTGCAGGGGTGATGCAGAGATGGGTTAGCCCTCTCTACGCCTTGGAGATAATTTGGCTCTGAACATGTTCTCTTTGCAGCTTCCACTAATTGTGCACAAAAAAAAAAATCAAAGTAAGGCTTGTTCTGCTGTTTGATAATTTAAGTACTTTGAGCGTCGTAATTATTAATGATTAGTGCTGCCCTCAGGTCTCTCCCAGATGGAGGGAGAGCTGGGTCTCGACCGAATGGGCCGCATCGCGCAGAGGGAGACAGGCAGAGGCACCGACACGATTACAGCTCCTGCATTTCTTCAGACTACAGATTTTCCAGACTTTCCAGAGGATCTCGGTCCTTAACATTGATTTTTAAAATGTAAAATAGTAAAAGTAAATTCACCATGAATATTTGATAGATATTTCCACAGTGAGCAGGCTGTAAGTATCTAGACAATCAGAAGGAAAGAGGAAGGATAGGACACAAAGAAATAAATATTTTTGGAAGACAGAAATGAAGGAAATAAGGGTACATGAAAGAAGAGAAAGAGGATATAAGTAAAGAAAGGAAGGAAAGAAACAAAGGGGACACAAGTAAGAAAAGAAGGAAAGGAAGGGAAAAGGAGGATAAAAACAAGGAAAGAGAGAACGGAAGCAAAAAGGATACAAGCAACGAAAGGAAGGACAGAAGGAAACAATTATAAAAGGAGTGAAGGACGGTAAGGCAAGGAAGGAAGGAGAGAAGAGGGGACAACAAGGAAGAGAATAAGACACACAGAAAATAAAGCCTCCTGTGTTGTGTATTGTGCAGGAAACCTGCTTAGGAGACATGCATAGCACACACTTTGTTAAAAAACCTAAGATTTATTAAATTAAACTTTTTCAGAGTCCTGACTTTCACCAAAACGAAAGCAGCACCTCAACACTATTTAGAAGTTTTCTCTGGAGGTGTTCAAGGAAACATTTCATGAATAATATACACTTGAGGTCTCCTTGTGTGAAGAATCAAAGAATAAATGTTTTCTTTGTGCATTGTTGTTCACCACTTGATGCGTGATACTTGATAGGGCTGCAGGAATTCAGCGTCACGGTTTTGAAGGGGGTCACAGTGAAATTCCTTGCAGCCTCCAGAGGCTTTCTGACTGTTCTCGCTGCAGCTCTTGGTTTTTACCTGCGGTAAAACAATCAAGCCTTTCTTTTGTTTGAGGCCTTTTGAAAACCCATTAAGGTAATTCCCCCTCCTTGCTCCCTCCCTCCTGCCTGCTTTAAAAAAAAAAAAGATTCCTTGCATTAATATAAACAAAGAGCATTCAAGTGTGGGCCTCTGCAGGATACTACAAAGAAATCCCCTCAGGAGCCAAGGAGCCTATGGTCTGGGACAGGTGCAATTACAGTGATAACATCAGAGCCGGCATTACCTCCGCTGCGGTCCTCTCTCCCAGCTTGGGCCGAGGAATGCGCTCTACCTTGTACTGTCCTTCACTTCCTCCTGTTCCACCTTTTACTTTACCGCTGACCCCCCCGCCCAAAACCAACGCATCTTATTTTCATTCCAGTTTAGTGTTGTTTGAAAAAGTAGGATTTGTTCCAGTGGGAAGGAAATCAAACGAGGGGAAATCACGCTGTTACTGTGCAGCTGTTGATTGTGGCCCTGCACCCCACCATCTTTATTGACTGTGAGCCCCAAACAAGACAGATGCTCCGTTTGCATGCTTCCAGCGCCTTCCTTCATCCATCTCCCTTCCAGGAATTCCTGATTACTGCAGTATTTGTTTGATTGTAGTGAATGAGTGCCTCCTGTTTGTTCGTTGAAACGTCCTTGAAGACGGCACATCCCCGTCTGAATCACCGCATACTTGCTCTGTGAGGTTCAGAAAGATGTGCTTAATCCATAAAAGCTCTCAAAAGATTTGCACTTCCGTCTTATCCTGTGGTCAACTGAAAAGAGGAGACAGACATAGACTTTTCTATTCAAAGGTGCAGCGCTTAAAGGCGACTTATTCTAAAATAAATAAGTATTATTCAGGTTTGAATCCCTGGAAATATTTTGTTTATGGACGCAGCAATTAGAGAGTTGTAGACAAATGCTTCCCTCCTGTGATACTTTGAACTGATGATAGATTTGATTAATATTTTTCTTTAAGGTATATTTATATTTATTTCTAGGTTTCAGGAAAGAAATCCCTAGTTATTTTTTTTCAGGGGAAGAATTTGTGATTTTTAATTTTTTTTTTAGAGAAGATGAAGATAAATACATTTGAATTTGTCTTTAATATTCCATGTTAGTGATTCCTCCTCCTCACATTTTCCCTTTGTCACTTCATAACTCCATTTCTCATCTGTGCCTTAACATTTCCTTCTTTCCTGCTTCCATGCACTTAGATATTAGTTTCATACTCTTTGTGGTAACATATTATAGAGATAAATAGCAATGAATTACCCAAATCTTACAAGTAACTTAATTCTTTATCATATTAAAATTACAGTAGGTCTGAGTGAAATATAAAAAATGATTAAATGAAATCTCAAACTGGTTGACACAAAATATCCTGCAGCAGATGGATCAAAACTACAAAAACACTAAATGATTCACCAAAATAACCTTCAACCTATTACTGATTAATCCAACATCCTCAGTAATTTATTACTGTTTCCGAATTAATAGAATTAATTACCTTAAGTTAGAAATTTTCACAGTTTTAAATCCTGTATATATAAAAATAGAAATAGGTTGAAAGCTCAAAGAAAATCTTCATGCTATGTTTAAAGTTTTATTCCTTCTTGATTTTTCAACACCTGAATGATCTGTAAACATGTTTCAATACAATTTTCTTTTTAAAAGCTTCTTCTTTCTCTGTGCCTCCTCTGGCGTCTTTATTAAACGCCTCACTAATGCTGAAAATATGAAACTTATTTCATTAGTTTTTACTCAACAGAAGCCTAAAAATCCAAGAGTTTTTCTGCTCAAATCACCTCTGAGTCAATTTAATTTGTTATTAATTGCACAAAACAACTTAAGGACCTGAAAAAGTCATGTTTGCCACAACCAAACCTCAAAAACATTGAGTCGTCTTCCAGCAGTAACAACTTCCACACCAAAGAGAGTTTAAATATGGTGTGTTCACTTATTATAAAAAGATCGGAGAGTGGAGTTTCCATAAAAATAGGACAGTTTCTCTATATCCTGTTTGTGGGGCTGAGGAAGAAGATTAAAAGACAGGCAGCTCGTCAAAAACCATCAGGGACGAAGCGACAATGAACACCGTGTTAGAAAAGGTGATGTGACAGTTAATCAACATTTCCCTTTTCTCCCTCCTGGCCCCCATGTAGCACATCAACGTTCAAGGACCTGGAGGGCAACAGCCTGAAGGACAGCGGCCACGAGGAGAGCGACCAGACCGACAGCGAACATGACGTCCAGAGAGGACACTATGTTGACACGGCTGTCAATGACATGCTGAACATGACCGTCCCCCCTAATGTTTGCCAGCTGCCAGACCAAGGTAAGGAAGTATTTGCCTGTTGTTATGTGTGCATGCTGAGTGCGTTAAGAGGTTTGGAGGACGCTGCTTCCACTTTCAAGAGAGGGCCCAATATGGATTTGTGTGTTTGTGTGTGCTTGAGTCCATTTTAACAGAACCAGGACGTCTTTTAAGATCCATTATGTCCACTGCAGGTATCAGATGTGCATAAATAACGTCCCCCTTTTTTTGTCTTTGATGTCCTGGTCTCAGCTAATGTGAGGGATCTCTGACAGATAAGGCCAGCCTTTGATTCCAGCTTAGGCAACTTTATTGACTGATAGCAGCCAAGCCGGTTCCTGAAGCGAGAGCAACTTCAGACGTGCTTGAATGGCAGCAATTAGAGCAGAAGGTGGAAATCTACATATCTTTGCTTGTGTCCTCATCCATTATTCAGTGGGAGCATTTAGCAGGGAATTAATGTGGATGTTTCATTTCTGATCGGCTGTTTTAAAAAAGAAACATTTACTCCGCCGGCAGGGGTCAGGTGACAAGGTCGTGTTCATTCAGACCCAGGACGAGAGCGGGTCATCGAGAGGAGAATAGCAGGATGAAGCTGTTTCAGGATGTTGCCGGGGATATTCATGAGCTCAAAGGAAGCTGCACACAGGTGCTGCAGCTCGCCAACACATGTGAAAACAGTCCAACAATTTGAGATGATCTGAAAATTAGCAGTTTGGCTCGTAATTAGTTTGAATGAAAAGCGCTTGTGGAGGAATATGTCACATTTGCTCCAATTTCTCCGGCTTGTGCAAGGTTTCTCTTCCTGTTTAACATCAAAATAATTTTGGTTCATTTCACACCAACAATGCCCTAGAAAACTTGTCTAGTCACTCACTAATTCATTCTCTTGCTTCTTTTGGATCGCATAAGGCAGGAGGTTTTAATGAGCCAAAGTTGGGTGGAAAGAAATCCTGCTTTAAAAATACGTATCATGTTCAAGAATGAACACGATGTGATTTATTTGAATTATTTAGCCGCCTATTTTTACCCGTTAAGTTTGTGGGTGTGGCTTGAAATGCGGTAAAAGATGTCTGCAGGCTCAACTTGGCGTATTTACCCAACCAGATGCTTCACTTGGAGCAGTTTTGCTGTTTATGTTGTTTGACGGGGGAACAATAACATCATGCAACCTTCATTTTATGTTCATCGAGAATTGAGCGATTGGAATGCATCTGTCTTTCTGGCCGGCAGCTCTCGTTTTTTTATTGTTGATGTGTTTTTTTTTTGGCTGAGAAATGCAGATGCAGGTGTACGGGGTCAGAACGAATGGTGACCATTAGAACCGAATCGTCCCGGGTGTTCGCCCGGCAGCGTCGGCCTTTAATAGGCGTAGAAAAGTGGATTGACTGTCTAGTGGTTGCCAGCTGTAATTACTTCACAACCGGCAAAAAAAACTCCTTGTGCCTCCAAAGAATGCACACTGACAGGTCTTCTGGTGGTGGGATCTCATTATTGGAGACAATTAGAAATGATGTACATGAAGAATATTACAAGGGGGAGAGCTCTCTGAGGCGGTGCGTTTTTCATTAACACAACCAATGATTGTATCTGTTTCAGCAAAATGGAAGCGTGTCTCCTGAATGTCTAATGCAGCACAACACTGCTGGTAAACAGAACAAGAGGCTATTTCACAGTGCTGTCCATTCTTTTGACCAGAGTAAAATAGATGATAACAGAGCATCTGTGTGGAATTACAATGCGTTTGCTTCTTATTGGCTTTTTATTTTCTTCCTCTTTCATCTCCACCTGCTGCAGAGTCACTTCTCTCCCCCAGCATTTCTTCTTAGTAAAGACGAGGTTTCTCCACGCTGCGGAAAATTATGGAAAAATATGGAATTAGATTTATTTTTTCTGGCATAGATAAGGCTGGAGGAATTGATTCTTTAATTCCTGGACCCATTGTTCAAAAGTTGTATCCATCCATCCAAGCGTATCTCTTTTAATCAGTTTAACAATTATTTCATCCGTCCATGTCTCGTCCATTCATCCATTTGTCTTTCCGCTTGTTTGTCTGTCTTTCAATACAAATCAAAGCTGGTTAGGGAGATTTTTTGGTGATGCATCAAACTTTACAAAGGAAAACCCACCTATCACTCTGTCCATCCCTCCAGTCTCTTGTCTTTGCTGGATTTTAATGGATTGGCTGGGAATTATGGAAATTTAAGCCAAGAAATGTCTAAAATTCCAATACAAGAGATACACAGGCACTTTGCTGGGAACCTAATGACTGCCTCGGATCTTTTTTTTTCCCCATTGTTTTGGATGTCAGTCTGCTACAGTGGTCACACCAGAGGGGCTGTTCATAGTTGTTAAATGATTTGCCCAAAGATGACATGCAGAAATGTAATGACATGGTGGATGAAATTGTCCCCTGTTTCCATCTCAATGGTCTAATTACACAGTTAAAGGGCAGAGAAGGCTGACAGTGATGGGCACGTGATGCACAGTTGAATCCGTCTCTTCCTGTTTATGCGAGTTTCACATGATCAGGATTTCTCCAGAGCTCCTCAGGAGAACGCCGTCGTCTCCCTGCTGCTTGTTTTACCCCTCCGTACGAACCGACTCGAGCATGAAGGCGGAAAAACAACCTTTGAGGTTTATGGAAGATGAGAGGTACAGCGGTTACACATTATGTGCTGACGCGGGTTTTACTTTGAGATCGTCTGTTTTAATTGACAAAAAAACGGACACCTTTCTGTTGTGTGAATAGTGGGGGATTTTTAGAAAACAAAGCGGCATCTCGGCTAAACGCCCCGCTGTGTAGATGTCTGCTGGGAGTAAATCTGCTGCGTAGTGTGCTGTGCCTCTCCTGCCAGCTAAAGCAGAAAACAAGTTGAGAGGCTGCGATTGCCAAAGGACTACAGCTGCACGCTAGCTAAGGATAGCAGCACCTACTTTGTTTTGGGTGTCTGTGTTTGATTTTTATTGTTCTTTTCTCTTGTGTTGATAAGTGCAAAGAAAAAAAGGAAGTTGTAAGAGGAAAGGCAGGAAGGGTTAAACTCTGGGGCTTTTCAGCGTGCAAATGTTTACCATTCCCAGTGCCATGCAAAGGCTTTGTTTGCCCAGGAGACAAGCCGCTGCCTTTAGACAAAGACCCGGCCTTCCCTTCATTCTGTTAACTTTCATGTGGGAATCCGATTGTGTGACAGAATTAAGCCTCCAACCAGCCACATCACAATGGATTGTTCCCTCTGATCAAGCAGCAAGGGCGTCTCCAGGATCGTTTTAAGAGGTGTCCATGTGGGGGGCCACTAATAATATAGCAATATTATTAGTTTATAGAAAACTAATAATATTGCGGTGAGCACAACAAACCCAGAAGCCCAGCAGAGTTCAGGGATTTTAATTTAAAAAAGCATAAACTTAAAAACAGTAGCAGGAATTAGCCAAATAGTATATCCAGTTGCCACCTTAAAATTTAGTGTCCATGATTTTAAATTGCTGAATCTCTCCTAAACTTTGACCTATTTGCTGCTATGTTAGAAACATTCAGACTTTTGCGTCATGAAGGAAAATAGAAAGCTGATTAATATAAATAAATAGATAAAGTAGAGTGAGATAAATTGTTGAATTTGTCTCTTTAAAAGCCTCTTTGCTCTTTTGTGCCACTGGTTGGATTTTGTGATGTAGAAAAAAAAGGGCAACTAGTTTGGGGATGAGTGTCTCAAAATAACAACTTTTAAAAAATACTCTTCATGCTTTTCATGCACAACTACTTCCTTAATTTTGGGAGATCGGTGATCGGCCGATTTTTACGTCAAGCCGATCTTATCCGTCGATTTTATCCATAAAGGTTTAAAAATCAGCCTCTGTCCTCTTTTGCTCTCCATTCAGAGCGGATTGACCACCAGGTCATGTCTGCATGTTTACTGCTAACAATAGTCACCTCTCTGTTTCCAATTCAACAACTTTCTTGCCATATTGAGCAATATTTCAGACAGAAAACAAAATCAGAATCAGCAGCATCAAAGATCGGCAATCGGCCAGAAAACTGCAATTGGTGCAGCCCTAATTTTATGTCTCAGATGCTGAAGAGGAAGTCTACAGTAAGCTACTAGGTTTATTTCTAAAATCAAAAATCAGCACTTCTGATTGGCCTAATTGTCCCTCATGACAGCAGAAGCATTGTCTGCCTAGAAGACATGCTGTGTTAGACAAAGACAGAGTCAGAAAAACGCATCATATTCAAATGATTATGGCAACATTTATCAACTGCATCACAAATAGTTTTCATTCTTGCAGCTCCAGCAGCTTGGAGCTCGTAAAAGCCTGTCCTGCCCAAGCACAGAACTTCCTGCGAACTTTTAAAGGTGTCCATCACTTGGTGACACCACTGGGTACAGTAATGCTGTTGCGTCCCTGGTGGGTTGGACTTTCCCCCATCCATTATTTCTCCCCCAGCTTACCAAGGTGACGTTCAGTGAAGTGCTTGTGAAGAGATTTTCGACTTATATCTGAGTGAATAACTCCGCGTTGAATCCCTGCCTGGCATCTAAAGAAGAGTGTGTGCTCTTTCCAATGAGCTGACCTTAAACATCCCTCACCCTGTGGATTAGATTTGGAAAGCATCTCAGGACCAAATTATTTTAAATCTCTTAAAATCTATAAACGGAGGAAGGGTATCTTTAACTCGTAATCTGCCAGTTGAATAAAAAGGGACGATATCGCTGCAAGTGTAAACTGAGGAGAAGAGCCATGTATAATGAATTCCTCTTTATCTTTACAGGCATGTCTGTGAAGTTAGGGGGGATTTTGTTGAAATAGGGGACCTGCTAGCTTCGGCTCTGCGGAGCCATTAGTGTCAGGGGAGCGAGCTCTGAGGGGGCTGGTGACAAAGGGAGCTTAATCTATTTTTCCGACTTTCTTTGATTGTTGTAGCTCACATTGTAATTCCTCTCGGATGAGAATGAGCTATGGTTTTCAAGGATTAGGATTCATGTGTTGTTAAATCACTCAAGTTACCTCAGCCGGAGTGGGAAAGACGGGGGCGCCGCGTCGTTTGCCATTTTCTGGTGTTAGCGGGTTTGCAGCCTGGGTTTCGGTCTTGTTTCCAGGTCACTGTATAAGCAAGTAGGTTCAGTCCTGCCTGGGCTGCTAGACTCAAACGGGATCCAGGACTGCTCAATTAGCCAGCGCAGGAAACCGGGCGCCTTTATTTCTGACATATTCCTCGGCCTTCGCCTCTGGAGAATATCTCTCATCTATCTGTTAGCTCCCTGTGGGTGTGTGCCTGAAGCTGAAGCCCAGGAATGGAAGCCCCCTTTGTGGGCTGCACATTTCTTCATATTCCCTTTTTCCATCAGTAGATCCACAGGGTTTCACTGTTCCTAATTGATTTAAGCCCCTCCTTTCCCTCCTTCCACCTTTTTTCTCTTCCTTCCTCTCTCTTTCTTTCTTCTTCAGACTGCAAACACCTCCAACCCACATCTCCCAAACTTTGTGCCAGTCAAGCACTTCCCTTTCCCCCTGTTGAATTAGAGGAAGAGTAAAGGCACCTCACATGTTTCTGCCACGAACTTGCCCTAAATTCGGCACGGGAACATTTCTAGTTTGCAGTTCTCTGATCTACTAACGAAAAATGCTGACAGGTGTCAGAATCAGGAAGGCAACAGGAACGGGACTGTGCTGACAACACTACAGGAGGCGGAGAGAGTCTGTGTGCGAGGGAGACGGAGATTGAGAGATGAGCCGAGAGTCTACTAAGCAGTCTTAGTGAGGGAAAATAAAAAGGGAAGAAGAAACAAAATCCCTGACAGGCAGGAGGGATTTCTTTCTCCATTCCTCTTACTATGAGGTAAATGGGAATTTGCCAGAGAGGATGTGACTGATTCCCAAACAACATCTGATTGATTTAGACATCAAAACTGCTGTGTAAGACACATGTTGCATTGTGATACTTTATGATTAGATTAACAAGTAAACTCCACTCTGAGACCATCCATTTTGATTTGGATTTGCCTAATTTAATGTGGGAACGGGTGCAGGTAAAATGGCTGACAGTGACAAAGAGCTGGGTGCAACATTAAGGTAGATAGAGTGCAAACACACTCCATGCTTGCCAGCAGGTGTAGTGGAGTCTGTAATGAACAACCTGACATGCAGATTTTTGCCTCCGAGTTGTGGAGACGTGAGGATAAAAACGAGAAGGAAATAAAATGTCATTCCAAGCCGTGTCCATCTGGGCTTATCTTTTTTATTGTGCTTATCAGTGAATGAAATTCTGTTACACTGTGAGGTGCCTGGCTGTGTCATATTGAAATTACACCTAATATAATAAAACAGAGCAGACTGATATTGATTTTGCACCTTGTAAAAAATCGACTCATGTGACTGGAGGGAAAGATGTGATTTTTCTGCTCTTTTTCCTTCTCGCTGAGCGATTTGGGGAAAAAAATGTTTCTGTTCAAACGCAGCTTTCATTTCTCCTTTAAGTTTTTTTTTTTTTTAAATTGCTCACAACCTCCAGGTTAGTTTTTGCCATATTTTCAAAAGCATACTGACAATTTTTCCAAGAATCGTTTGAAAAAGTATTCTCCTTTTTTTCATGATGTTATTGGAGACAAGTGAAAACAAATGTGGCATATTTTGGCTGCCTGACGTCTTTTTGCAAACATCGCCTATAGCTGCTCTTTAAAGCCCGGACTTTTCTGTAACTCATCCCACATTAACTATAAAACAACATGCCATGATCAGGTTTTCTACTCATCTACCTGGTTTGCTGTTACTTGTTTAAAAATCAATATGCCTCAGAAACAAATTTCCTCCCTCACAGGCATATGGTGACATCACCTGTGGTCTGAGCTGAGTTATTTTGAGGCCACTGCAATTGATTCCTCCTCATTTTTACATATTTAAATTAAATTAGTCATTCAAAATATTTATTTGCTTTCTGCTTGACTCCTGCAAAAATGTTTGAGTTGCGTTTTATGAGCCTTACATGAGTTTTAGGGTAATCAGTTTGCAAGAAGATATTTGCAATTACAGATTATATTCTTTATTTTTCCAAAGAGAAAAATTAAACCATAGCTTGTGTGTTTGGTGGTTTTGTATGCAAGTATTTTCATTAGTTAAAGAGATAAATTCCCATTAAATGTTCACCTACAATTGATTTCAACTAGATATTATTGTAAATCTCTATATTTCACCTCATTCCTATTCATTTTGGAGCAAACCTTTGTGAATTGAGACAGCTGAGTTTTATGAATTGGGACATATTACATGTCCTAATCATACTAAAATAACTCTAATTCAGTTTACTGGAGTCCCATTGCAACATTTTCCTACAGTAGACTATAATTAGATTAAAAGATGAAAAGAAAGCACTTCTAAGTCCTTGGTTGTCAAAACAGTTAGAAAAACATTCTCAGGTAGGTATGAGTTGAGACATGTTGGGCATTAAACGCCCCGTCTTACAGCAGAAAGCAACATTTCATAAGCTTGCCTTTCTTTTATTTAACTTTTTCCAGTTTAGTCCCACAGAGATCAGAGATCTAGTTTACAACAGAGACCAAGGCAGCAGCATAACTACAGTAAAAACCAACGACGCACTCAGAAAATATAGGTATTGCATATATTTTCTAATCTGAAATAATATCCCCATATTTTTAAACTTCTTTAATTTAGAAAGGGTTTGAAGTTATTTTCATTTTATGAGCTGGTTAAAAGTTGTGAAAATTAATCCAGAATGAATGTCGAAATCAGTGTAAAGTCGCCGCTTTGTGGTTTACCAGCTAATGCAAGTTGATCACCTTCAGTCTGGGGTCTTTTATGGTGTCAACGATCTACATATAAACAGAAATGATGTAGGTTTTTCTTTTAAATCTCCTTGAATTTTCTGAAATCCAGACATTATTAACCTTCTCTGTTTTTATTGTCTACCACCGGGTCGCATCTGTAACTGAACGCAGACACAAGCCGCACACAAAAGGTCTTCATTTCCAGTCGAGACGGAAAACATATAGTGACGTTATAATACCATAATGACTTCGGCTGAACCCTCGTGCTGTCAGAGCTCTTCTGAATGTACTCAGTGTATTTAATCAGCTCAAGAGGGGACTGCTTATCTCTTTGCACTTGTCATGGATAGCGTATTGAACATATCAGAGAGAGAAATGGGAATGGTTCATTATTTTCTAGAGCTCACAATGAGCCTGATGTATCTCGTTGCAGGCCCTCCACTGACAGCTCATTTTTTAGACAATCCTGGCATTCAGTTCACAACGAGAAAGGCAAAAAAAAAAAAAAAAAGAGAGGGAGGGAGAGTGAGAGACAGAGACTTGGAGAGAGGGAGGAAACACAGAGGCAGACAGAAAATAGGTCTCCGGATCTCCATTGCTTATTCATGACGCTGTGGCATGCTAGGTGTGTTAATAATCTCCGCAGAAACCAAGAGAATCGCAGTTGTTTGTTGAACACCTTGCCAAGCTGGGTCCCAATCAGCAGCAGATGGGAAAACAGGGGGATCAGGATGATCCCAGACAGAGGGAAGGAGATTAAGAGCAGGTAATGCACAGAAGTTGATGGGGGCCGAGTGTGTATTAAAGAGAGAAGGGGAGAGTACCTGAATTTTAAATCCATCTGAGGGTGTGCGTACACAACATACTGAGGAGCTTCTGTGTGCATGCAGGTGTGCGTCTATAAAGGTTAATCAGAAATGGAGTGGAAAAGAGAGAGGCACAGGGAGAAAGATGAATAAAGAAATGCTGCGGGTAGGAAGGGAGGAGAAGAGTGAAATTCAAGAAGCAGCGCTACAGCGTTGTCTCCAGTTTGCTTGCCTTTTGTGGCCCTGATTGATTCTGTTCTCGTCTGAGGAACTAAGGCAGCAGCCATTTTTCTAACCGCACTGCATTGTGTATTTAATTCTTTGAGGTTGCGGCGTGGACACAAGCCGCTTCCCACTGTAATTCAAAGCAAGGAGCGACTGTGGGCTAAAACAAAGCAGTGAGGACTGCAGTAACATTAGTCCTGAAATCACACACGCCTCGTGGGTTTGGGTTGTGTCACTTTCAAATGTACCTTGTTACATTAAAGCAATGCCTACAGAGAAAGACACCTGTTGGAGTGTATTTGCATTTTGCAAACAGGGAACATGCCCTGTGCAATTCCTGCACACATTATTTATATCGTCCAGAGGCCATGCAACCTTTTGTCTATTTACTATTGAATGCAGCATGTCTTTCTGCACAAGCTGAAGCAATAAAGGTCTCCCTTTCAAAGCTTTCTGCCAGCAGGGATTTAAAACACACATTTTGTAACATGTCAGAAATTCATCCCCACTTTTTTATAAATATATTTCTTTCACCTAAAAAAATTCTGTTCCAGGTTATTTCCCAACAAACTCTGCCAGAAAGATGAGCTGCCAACAATGCTAATGTTAGCAAACAGCTATTTCATAGTTTTTTCTGGGTTCCAGACTGCATTTAATTATCTGTGATAAAATTTGAAATAACCTACTGCAGACCAAGTCTTAAAAAATCTTCTGTCCGGTTAAGTTGTTTATCTAGCAGCATTGCTAAAACAGTGGCTAACTGTTAGCAACACCTTAGAGCTTCACAAGCTGAACTAATAAGGTTGTTGTTGTTGTTAAGACCAACTTAAGAATAACACTGCCATTAAAATCACAGCACATAGACAATTGAACATAAACTGGAATACCTAGCAACATTTTTTAAACAGTTTGAAATGTTTATTGCATGAATCCAGATTAGCAGGATTTTTTCTTTTTTAAAATCTATCCTTTTTCTTGTGGAAGAACAGTGTTGCATACTGATATATCTCAGAAATGGGATGCATCGGTACATTGCATCCACTTTCCACCACTTTAAAAATACCAGCTACTATTTGCAAGCATGCAGAAAATTGTAAATTCTTCAGAAAAGAATATGCATATATATATAACAACAAAATACATTCCTAATCTATAATCATATATCTACCTTAAGGTAAATGAAAATTTTTTGAAGGTTCTTTCAATTACTGCTTCCATGCTGCTTCCATGCTGTTTAGACTGCGCCACCAGTCTAAAATGGGCATTTTGCCATTGACAGACGATCGTAATCTGAACCCAATTTACCCCCCAGAGCGGCTATCTTATCATCATGTGCTGTAAATTTAATACAACCGTGCGTTAACAAAGGATCCTCTCAGAACTGCCATTCTTCATTTACAAACACACCGTAGGTTCTTGTAGGCTGCTGCATAAGTGTCTGTCATAGCAGTAAAAAATACACATTTCTTCAAAGGAACTGTTGTAAGTTCTCATCCACTTTTCCTGTGTATTGAAATTTCACATTTCTTGAGGCATCTGTAGAGACGCTCTCCCAAGGACAATGATAACATCAGTCGCACCAAGTGGAGGTTGTTTCAGCAAATGCCGTTTACATTTAAGTGAATAAGCCCTCCTATCTCCATGGTAATTTGGCATTGACAAAGAAACAAGAAAAGTGACGCACTGGAAAAATAAGGAGAAAAGGCAATTAGTTTAGACACATGCAGGTTAAAAACATGCTTAATTTCCCAAAGCAGATATATATAAATGGCATTATGACGTCTTGCTCTGGATACATGAATCATTAGTAGGATTAAAACTGGTGTTTATGCCAAGAGTTGTAAAAGTCAAAATTTGACTTCACTTTAAGGTCAAAGGTCTAAACCTACCACTGATGAGCGAATACTTTCCATCTATTCATTCACTTTCCATGTGGGAAGTTGATGCTTATCAACTAATGAAAGATCTGAGCAAATTCCTTCGATTAAAAGTTGATTTGTTTTCATCAATTTAAGTATGTTTTGTTCCCTAATAAATAAACTACTTCTTAAATTATTTAAAGTAAAATTACATTGTAACAATGAGAGTAAATGTCACACCTACCCCCAGACACAGAGATATTTAGTGTAATGTGTCGAATTGTTTATGTTCAATAAGCTGCCCACGCCTACGGCCAGGAGATATATGGTCGCATTTTTTTGTTTTCTGTTTGCTTTCAGAGTTACGCGTTTTAAAAAATAAGATTATTTCACTAAAAATGTATCTTATCTATATGGCAGGAGTCTAACATTTTGAAAAATAACACAATTTATTGGGATTAATTCAGTATTTTTATGAAGATATTAATATAGACGGGACTGTAGCTCTTTCATACAGACAGAAAGTAAAGAAATAATCTATTTTTATGTGTTTTTTTGTTGTTTTTTTTGTAAGATCTGATATTTTCGGCCCCGCTAAAATGTTCAGACAACACTTTATTTAAAACACACGTCATTTATCTGTAGCACAAATTCAGAGTTAAGTGCAAATTCAGGCTACGTCTTGCATGTACCAGTATTTGGATCAGGCTCATTTCAGTTTGCTTCCTCTGTGTTTTGATATGACCTGTTGATCATTTGGATCCTGACGTGTTCTTTGCGGTTCCAGTGTCCAAGCGAAGCCTTGTTGAAGATATTCTGTTCATAAATGAAGCGCTGCTATTTAAAGCAGCTTGCTGCGCAGCGTTCGGATCTCTCCCACATGGGTCCAGGAGCCTCAGGTGTTATTGGTTGAGCTGCCATTCAGCTGACTGCAAAAATTACAGCACGACAGGGGAGAATGTATCACCGCCTGATAACCTATTGTTTTTTTATGTCAGCAATGCAATCTGTGTACATAATTTTTTTATTGACCTATTAAAACCGTTTCCAGGTCCCAATCCTCTGTTATGACTCTGAACCAATAACATTCCCGTACCAAAGAAACCCTTACTCCAGCCTTGTTGACGAAATGATAGGACTGCAGACTAATACAATGTGGAGCAAACAACTTGATGAGGACATCCTATACCCATAGACTTCCTCCAAGGAACCTCTGTGTGCGGCTTGAAGTGGGCAAGATAGTTGCAGAGTGACTGCCAAGGCAAGGCTTGTATTACAGGGATCCCAGGATATGAGACACCAGGCGGCCTGAGCTCCCTCCAGGCAGGACAGAGTCTGGCAGCTGGCCCACAGCCCAGATAGCTATAATCAGCTCCATTACCTGTAGCACTGACGCCTATTTAGGGGCCATCATAGTGGAACTATGGCTGCACAGCGGGGATTAAGGACGCAGCAAAAATTTGAGGAAAAGTACAAATAGTATGCAGTTACACCAGTCGATGCTACACCTGCGGGAGCACATTCATAGCTGCACACAAACATGCAGTGAATGGGGAGAGATTTTCTGGGCATTATGCGTCTTGGCACAGGGCATTTGTTTTATCGTCTCCTGCTCTATTCCTATGAAAGGAAAGATTAAAAATACTCTGTTTAAATGAGGTGAGGGGGGGGAATCAGCTGTCTTTTGACAAGTACATTGTAGCCTGCAGTTCTCTGTCCAGAATACAAAGAGACATTTATCATTGCAGCTGTGGTAAGGAAGGAAGAAAGAGAGAGGGGGGCCTCCAGTGCTGCGGCATATAGTGTATCTGTCTTTTTTAACCCTTATTACTTCCTTTCTCTGGGAAAAATACTTTACCTCCCTCCTATTATATCCAATTGGGATTTCCTTTTGCTTGTTTTTTTCTTCTTCTTTCATTTCCACCGTCTACCCTAATTCCTTTGTCTTCTCCATTTTCCTTTTTTCCATCGTAGCTCTCATCACCTTGCATCTGCTGACAACATTATTACTCAAATGGATTATGAAGCAGAAATATGTAAAGTTATGTCGTCCTCCTCAGTTGTGGCAACAAAAGGTTACTACCTCAGGCATAGAGATGTAATATTTCCATATTTTCCTCTCCTCATGTATATTCAGTGGGAGTGATTTATCCCACAACGTTTTACGGCCGTTTAAATCCGGCATCTCTTCCTTAGACGTACTGTAAATCTAAAGCATGGCAGAATGTGCTTGTTGGATTTGTACTCTGCAGAAGTTAAACAGAGGTTAAAGAGAAGTCATCCAAACCACCTCTATCATTACTATCTTTCATTCACCAATTAGTGTCAGTGTTCCCCGCTCTGTCCCCCACATGACCTTGCAGAGATGAGCTCAGTGTGCCGTAATTCTGCATTTTGAGTCGGCCTCAGGAGGGGGAGGCACCTTATGGCTGCCAGTGACCCACATTATAAACTATTGATGAGCGACGGAGGGTGCAGTAATAGAGAGACAAGACCTTCTGGGGTATGTCAGGACCCAGATCCTCCCCGACCCCTGTTCCCTCAGCAGTTTACCCTAAAACCTCGTCTGCATTTCGTCTCTCAACAGACCTTCATTGTAAAGACCTTCTGGATGTTTTTCTGTCATCACTCACCTCTTAAAGTAACTCACTAATGCAGACTAAATGTGGACCAGTTGCTCTTATCAAGATGCACGGAGGTTTAAAAAGGTTTCAGTTTTAAAACCATAAATATTTTCTGGCATGTTGTTCCCCCTGTTTTAATGAAGTGCAAGCAAACGAATGAGCGAACTGGGCAACTCAAATGTAACTTTGTGAACCTATAAGTGTGTTTTTCTTAGATCTGGTGCATCATTTTGGTTCAAATCGGTTTCCCAACTTCATTGGGATCCAGTCAGGAGCTTTGTGTTTTTAGGCGCATCCTTACTCTAACACTGATTGAAGTTCAGCAAATCAGTCATCTATTGAAATCAGCTGGGCTGAAAAGAGAGAATTTAGAGAGATCAATAAACCTGACAGTCATGTTTTTGGACTGTGGGAGGAAGCCGGAGTACCCGGAGAGAACCCACGCATGCACAGGGAGAACATGCAAACTCCATGCAGAAAGACCCGGGCCGGGAATCGAACCCAGAACCTTCTTGCTGCAAGGCAACAGCTCTACCAGCTGTGCCACTGTGCAGCCCCCCTCTCCCTCCTGTTGCTGAAAATTGGAAGAAAGAAAGAAAGAAAACGTCTGCTTCCAAAAAAAGACAATTGTGTTGTGGAAACGAGCTCTATTAAGACATTTTGACAAACTACAAGCAGCAGGTTTATTAGACAGCCAAATGCAGGGTGGCTATTTGAGGAAATAGCCTTACTAATAATCAGCTAACATCGTGTTAGATTTGTGTTAGTCCGAGAGAAGTGTAATAATCAGTGCAATAAAGGTTAAGAAGAAATGCTAGAGAAGAAGGAATAGCAATTAGATCAGGTTACACGGTTTTGTTTTAAATCTTCCCATACCTTTAAATACCCTGGTAGTTTTACTCAACATTATCATACCATGGGAATCTCACACTGGCCCATGTCTAATGCAGATTAAACAAACACTAATTGCTGCTGAGCTCAGCTGCGTCTTCTTGGTGAATAAAGACCAAGACTGTAATGTGCACAGCCTGAACGCCACAAGTCGGCCTGAATTACCGTGCCGTGGACACGCTGTAATCTGCCTGCTTTGACTCGGTTCATTTCAGAGAAAGGTCAAGAGCAGAACAGGATCTAGAGGGGTGTTTCTCTACGTTGTTGCATAGCTGCCGGTGGTTGATAATCAAATTAGAGAAAATTCATTGCCATTAAATAGAGGCATCCTCAAAGGCTTCTGTTTTTCTGTGGTGCCGCTAATATGATGTTTCCTTTAGGCTACCACATATCTTCCTGGGCATTAGCCCAATTATTATATCAAATTAGTGTAATATGTAAAAACTGTTTAGCGTTAAACATGTAAATACAGCACAAGCTGTAGCAGCAATTTCTATATTTAGAAAAAAACAAAGGTTTTAAACTCAAATGCCTTCTGGTTTGATTGACTGAGCGACAGAATCCATCATTGCGAATCCGATGCAACTTTCAAAATCGGAGTCCCCCCTTTTTTTTAGAAGGAGGATGAAAGGCAATAAGAGAGGCAGGTTGTTAAGTTTAATGGCAGACAGGAAAATGTCAGAATGGCTCTTTTTAATGATGTGCCTCTTCTCATGCAGCTCTCGTTAAAAGACGAGGCCAGAACGCTCGGAGAGGACAGGGAGGGGACTGTGTCCGTGCGGACTCCGCACACCCCCCCCCATCATCTCCAAGATCAGCAGCAGGACTCTCACAATCCTCTCCTGAGTTCCCTCTGCCTTCAGCTCCTATTAGCATCAGAATATACTGTAAATAAACCAGGCAATCAGGGCCGTGACCCCTTATACCCACAGCATGTGCAGACTCCCCTTCCTCCACCTCGGCCTCCCCTGCTGCACTCTACATAACTTTAACTTGCTGGGATTTGCAACTGAATGTCAAGCGTGGCGTTTGGCTTTAGTGTGGGGCAGGTTGTTCCACGGCTGTCTCCCGAGAAAAGGAACTGGAGGATCGAGAAGAGCAAGGGAATTGGATCTTTGACACCTGTCACTTCCACTCTGCTGCACCTTGCTCCCTCGCCACACATAAGGACTTTTCATGTCACAGCTCAGCATGTTATCATGAGTGGGCACAGGGCCTGAGAAATCCAATTACTACCTCTGTGTCAGACCACAGCCACCATCCTTATGTATGCTGTAGTCATGTTCCTCAAATCAGAAAAGATGTGCCTATTAGTTCCCTCTTCTTTTCTTCAGACCACTCTCCCACCTGCGCTTTAATCTGTGTGTCTTACCGATCCGGCTGCAGCGTTTTCTCCTGACAAGCGTCTATATATTGTGGTGGCGGCTGGTGGGTGGCAAATGCTGCAGACGCAGGTTCTGACTGCGCTTTATTAAGTGACATCATGGTGCCGACTTTGCTGAGGTGGATAATGCAGAAACCTGGGAGAGAATCAGCAAGCCTCCAAAGATGCCAAACAGATCAGCCTTCGTGACAGGGAAGCAGGATGTGCGCTGGAGGAAGAGTTAGACCCAGTAGGTGTAAATCTAATGTATCTAGACGCAATGGGGGTGTCTCGCTGTGGCTCTTTATGTCTTTTATCTGCCTCTTATCCCTAAGTGATGCCGTCTGTGTTGTTCAGTGGGAAACAATGGGGCTGTTTGTTCAAGCCATGATCGTTTCCCAAGGTGGCCCACTTCCTCTGTGCAGAACTTTTACCTGCCTATCCCACTCCCTACCCTCAACGTGTTACAGTGTCCTACTTCCAAGGACCGCTTTATAACGAGACGAGAGGATTTTTTTGAAAATGGAAGGAAGAGGAAAAAGAGAACATGAGAGAAAGTAGACACCATGCTTTTGCTGCTTTGATGAGATAAAAAGGAATATAAAACACACAGTCCTGGCGAACGCAAAGTGAATGCGACTCAATGAGAAGCCACATTATATTACTTATGTAAGGTCCCTTTTTTGAAGCAAAACATTGGCTCACAGCAGGAGAGGAAATCCTTAGATATTGGCTTATCGGTACTGTCATGCCTCATCAGACACAGTAACAAGTTCTGAAGAAATGAAGTTATATTAGGAAGCTAAATGAACATTTAAAGTAGAAAAAACTGATGTTGGTCACTTTGCCTTTTCACCATTTTGGACAGCATTAGTTTTAGTTCCTTTGGGCCTCAGTTTAACACAAAGATTCTGATTGTTACAATTTATAGCCGCTGTGGGACTTCTTTGACCTGCTTTAACAATTGACTATTTAATAATAATTTTTATCTGACTCCAGTGAATGTTATCTACCAGCGCAAGACTGTCTGGAGTTTGATCAGGATGTCCTATTTCCCAACAACTGGACCCAACAAGCCTTGAGAAGTTTGTCCCTAAATCAGTGGAAATCTTGTGTGGTACGAAAAAAAAAGGGAACAAATTTTTCCATTACTAATGAAAAACTACAAAGTGTATGTAATAGTTTGTATTGGCAAGGCATGGGTACAAAATGGGCGGATGCACAAATTGACCTTAATACAATAATTTCTTGTGTCATGATTGTTCAAAAATCACAGAATCTGTTTGTTACAAAAACAGAAACTTTTATATTTTGAACTGCAGTTGATCAAATGCCATCAAAACTCCCTAAAGCCTCTGAAATAGCCCAATAGTTTAGCACTGATGGGAAGTTTCAAAACAGATGCTTAAACTACCGTCATTATCGGCTATCGTTTAGCCAGTTGTGTTATATTTGTCTGCTTCTGGTTTTGTTACACACCTTTTACTGCATTTCTAGCTGTTGCTTAAGGATATCTAAGTGCCAATATTAACCTGGAAGCTAGAAAGGTGACCTGAGTTCTATCCACATAGGTTTCTCTGAATCTTAAGGAAACTTCAGTGGCATTAGCGGGTAATGGTTAGCCAGTCGGGCTTCACAGTGTTGCAGTTGGTAGAGCTGTTGCCTTGCAGCAAGAAGGCTATGGGTTCGATTCCCGGCCCGGGGTCTTTCTGCACGGAGTTTGCATGTTCTTCCTGTGCATGTGTGGGTTCTCTCTGGGTACTCCGTCCAAAAACATGACTGTCAGGTTAATTGGTCTCTCTAAATTCTCCCTAGGTGTGAGTGTTTGTGTGTGTGGCTGTCTGTCTCTGTGTTGCCCTGCGACAGACTGGCGACCTGTACTGGTGACCCCGCCTCTCGCCCAGAACATTGACTGGGGATAGGCACCAGTACCTCCCGACACCACTAAGGGAAAAGACAGTATAGAAAATGGATGGATGGATGGGTTAGCTAGTCACGCTATTCCCACAGTGCGAATGATGTTCAAATATTGTCTGTCTGCTTCATTTTTCCCTGTCATTGACCTAAGATGCTTTCAGGTTACCAATTAAGAAGTGGTTGTAGCTTCTTTAGTGGTTTTATGACCAAGTGTCTCTTTGTAGGCTTTGGCAACACAGAAAGAAGAAGTCTTCTTTATCTTCCATCTTTGACCCATCTTGTCTATTCTTTTTTCCATCGCCACTCGTATATCTTTCGTCTTTCCCCTTTTACCCCATTCATGGATGTAATTTAAATGTCTGTTTTTGCCCCCTTGCTTCTCCTAGACTCAAGGGTTTAGGAGCAAATTAGCTCGCCAGATCGGTCAAGCTTAAACACAGAAATACTGCATTTGTTCCAGTGTATTTAAAGTTGTCCTCTGTCGATGCTTTGCAGAAAGAGTGAGTCAGGCAGACAGAAGCAGGCGGTCTGGCTGGCTTGCGTAGCGGAGTGGGCAGGTCTGCCATGGAGATGCTAGCAGGACACTAGCCTGCATTTTAGGAGCATACTGCAAACACTGTTTTGCATCATTTTTCTTTCAAAATTGAAGTTTTTGAAGGTCAAGACGATAGAAAAATCCAATATGTTTCCAAAAATAATCTCTAATTTTCACAGAAAATATATTTTCCAGAACAATATGTGAGCATTTAGTTTAAAGGCAATTTGTCTGGAAATTTGCCACAACCAATTACGCCACGCTAGAGCAAACACCTCATATCAAACAAACTTATATTATGATCTAATTTTTCCTCGGATGTTTTTAATAAATTCCACGCTGCAAGATATCTCTCCACCAAATCCTATTTTAACTGGAAACAAATCAAATTATGCGAACAAGGTGAGCTGGAGTTTCGGTTTAATTTGAACTATAATTGCATTCTTCCTCATCCTCCATCTTTCACAAGTTAAAATAATTGTCTCTTTAAAGCACTCCACCCGAAAAGATGAATTTTATCCAATAAAATTCATCACTGAATTACAGCGGTGAAGAGTTTTTTTTCCACAGTACTTATACAGACTAACAATATAATTCGGTTTACAAGCATAAACCTGCTGAGCTGATTTCTTGTTTCAGTAAAATCACCTGTATGAAGGGAAAAGTAGATCAAAGCAAGTCCTCCAACAATTTGCAAATAGCTACCCTTTTTCTAATTATCATTACATATTTGGAAGAGATATAGTCATCTTAAGTTTGCTACAGTTTACATAATTTTATCGGGATGCCTGAAATGTTTTTTCAACACAGAAAGCTTCCTAAAAGAAGAGTTTTCTATTGGCTACAAGAAAAAACAAATTCAGCTGAAATGTGCCCAGATGTATGACTTAAGACTACAGGCTGGATCCCAGAGCCACCAGCTAATATCAGCTTGTCAAAATAGGTTAAATACTCTGAGCCATAAGCACTTTTAAAACTATTAAGAAGATTAGTGGGTGTTTATTCTATGCTTTTCCTAATGTCTAGCAATTTTACATTATTTTGGCAGTAGGAATAATTGTTGCATTTCTTTTTTCCGTTCTCAAGGCTTTTAAACCATGAGAGTCTCATACTTTGCCTAACATATGGTTTTCCACTTTGCTTAAAAATAAAAAAAATGTGTGCTTTGCTTTTGTTTTCATTCCCCTTTTTACTCTGATATTGTAAATAAAGTCCTGAACCAACAAGTGGGAATAACAGATTTTCCACAAAGACACTTGGAAGATTTATTTATCTACTTATTGTCGTTTTATAAAAAATAAAATAACCAGAAAGTTTGTTCTGTTAGTATATTTAGATAATTTAAACATATAATAATGTCCCAAAGCTTCCTGAAATAACACGATGCAGTGTTGACATTCGCAACTAGAGAAACAAACATCAACATCTCGATACCTGGACGGCCCAGTGCTGCTGTTGGACCGCCGTGATCCAGGATTTCTGTGCCCGGTGATGGATTCATGCTAGAAACGTCTCACTTTCTCTACGAAATCTTTGCATGTTGTTGAATTGGCAGCACGGTCGAACAGTTGGGCTCTTTTCAGGTTGAGATGAAACCAGCCATCCCCACAGGCTTTCTGGTGTTCGGTGGCCTCATACGGGCATTGTGTCGGGGCTGAAGCCTGTGTTGAGAAAACCTCTCTGCTTCCTCTTTAACACAGTCTAGCCTTGTGCATCCATGCTTATCTGTTTACGCCTTCCTGCCTGGGTTAAATCCAGTTCACAGTGCCTGTTGAGAGAGTTAAATGGTCACTGGCTCATGTAATGTAGGTAAAAAGGGCATGAATTATAATATTGGCTGGTCTGCACAACAACAGATCACATCAAAGCAAACCTTTCTCCTCCAAGAGTTTTGTAAGCCATGATATGAGTCAAGGGTGACTCTTTTTCAGGCTTAGACAGTAGGACTGGGGCACTGTGACCCTTAGGAGCCAGTAATCACTGGAGAAGGGCACAATAGGGTGGGAGAATCCTCTCAGCAAAATACTATTTGTTGCCAGGCCACAGAAACCAGCCCACCCACGTATGTCATCATGACAACCCGCTCGCATTGTTTCCACTACATCAAGCAGTCCATTGGCCAGTGGTCCTGCTCCTGAACAGAGCACTGCTCTACGATGACATAGTGATTTATAAACAGCGGAGCGATTGCTTTTTTTTCTTTCTTTCTTCCCGCTGCTGTTACACAGCTGTTAAGCAGATGCTGTTTGTACCAATTTAGAAGCTAGTGCATTGTTTGTCAACACCAGTTTGGAAATTCATTCTTTATACCAGGAGGCTGTTGCACAAAGCCCTGGCTCTGCTGTATGGATGAGCAGCAGGAGGAGGGAGGAGCGTGCATTGGAAGAAAATATTTTCATAATTTGGCTTGAACTGTTCCTGGCCTGTAATTCTTATTGATGTACTAGACGAAGAAGAAAAAAAATATTTTTTTTCAAGGTCCTGGATATTCTGAGAATTTGTTCTTGACTCTCTGACTGTTGCTGAGGTCCAAGAAAAGAAATAAAAACTGACCTTACCAGCAAAACACGCAGAACTGGAGATTCACCGATTAGCGATTTTGTGGCCGAATGATTAGTTTTTAATTTCTAAAGAAATTGAAAATGTAACTGTTTTCACAAAATGTTTAATATAAAATATTCTGTAGAGGTTATGGGAAATATTTGTACGAATACGACTCAAATCTTATTGATGGCAATATAAACGCGTTTCGCACGTCAAAATATGGAAGCATCACATTTTTCTGCACGGTCGATTAAAAATCAATACTAGTTTTGTCAAGCAATTTACTGTCAGATGTCTCCAGTTTTTTATTTTTAATTTATTACAACTATAAAGGAGTGTGAAGCAGCCCATTGATGATCAATTTATAATAGGGGATGCCTGCAGATTAAACAGGATTTCACCGATAGAGATGCACAAAGTGATCAATTTCCCCTGTGATCAGCTCCAATCAAACTCAACAAGTTAAAAAATATATACATATTTTCCCCTTATCATCAAAATAGCTTACAGCATTTCTTGCCAACAAAACAATATACCATACCATGTACTTCAACATATTTATTAATATAAATAAAACAAGCTTTTAAAGCTGCTAGTACACAAAGAAGTGTTAAAACATTGAAATGGTCTTGGCTAACAACAGATGTCTTCACAGAAATGCAGCTTCCCTTCTAGTTTTTGTGCGTCCTCTAATTTCCTTTCTTTGACTTTTTCTTCTTCACTGCAGTTGACCACTTCTAAAGTGAAGAGTGCTGCTTGCTCCAACTTGTGATGCTGAGTGATGATGCATTCACTTATGGGAAAAAAAAGTCAGATTTTGACAGCTGATCGCCGTCATCTTGCATATGATTATCTGATTTTTCAGATAATCATTTGTCTGGACCTGACATGATTCTATTGTGTTTATTTTTTAAGTCTTCTCTCAGCAACAACTTCCACATCACAGAGTCTCTTCAGCACGACCTGTCGGCTCTTAGGCATAGTTGATCCCATATTACCAATCAAATTTTGGCTGATCTGTTTCAGCCAAGCATAAAATTGTCCCATTCTGGTCACCAGGTGATCGGTGCATCTCTATTGCCAACGCGATCGCTTCCTCTGTTTGATATTCTCAGCATTTACTATTTGACTTAAAAAAAAATATAATGAATTCTGGTCATAGGAAAAAAGTAGAGAGAGCGAATTTCTTTTTATGTGAGGGGTTCATTTAATTACCTCAATATATGTGAACTGGCAGTACTGATCAGCTGGGAGAGGAGGACAGAAGGAGGAGAGAGGCATAAAAGATGGCCTTGTGCAGGGAGTGTTGAGGGATGAATCTGGGGGTGTTTTAGGGGGGCCGGCTTGATGTGGCTGAGCCAGATGCTGTAGGGAGAAGGAAAGGACTCGACGCTGTGCAGAGAATGATGGCTTACGTGGCGCAGTAAGGGTGCCCCTCTACTGTTTGTAAAAACAAGACCATCACACTCCATCTTGCTGCTCCCAAAGGAGCCAAGCCTCCAGGCTGATTTATGGCCTGCAGACTGAATTGGCTGGCTGGGATGACAGCAGAGCTTGGACTCTCCCTGGTGAGTAGTGTAGGAGGCTGCTTGGCCGAGCTTCAGCCTCAGCTGGCCGTAGAGCTGTCCTCAGACAGGACAGGCTGGACGTGGAGCTCTATTCGCGGTGCAAAGATCAGACGGGACCCAGCCTGTTACGTCTCGAGCCACAGAGAGAGTCGCCCTCTGAGCTGCTGCTGCTGCCGCTTCTGCTATATTATCATGTTTTTCTCCTCCAGTCTGAGACTTTCATCAGCATCTGCATCACAGGCTCCATCAAGACACTGTAGCAACAATTTAGATTTAATCAATCTTTGCCATGTGACTGCTAGGATGGAAAATTAATATGGAGAGCAATTAGGAAACAGTCATCTCGGTGTCAAAGACGCTCACGAATACGGTGATGAGAGCAGAAAAGCAGGGAAAGTCTCTGCGGGAAACAGAAACTTATAGACAGGCTCCTCTGAGGTTCTACTTTGCTTTTCCTAAGTTTTTTTGCATTTAAAATATGCCACATGCTAGTGTGATGGGAAAAAAAGGCCAAAGAGCAATGACAGAGTCGCTGTTTGCTCTTTTAGTCAGCAGAGCTTAATAACTGTCTTCCTTGACTGTACAGGCTCTGTGTGATGGCTTTGTCACAGCATTTTAATGGGGTTCACTATCAAAGACGATGTGCAAACAACAGGAAATCAAAGAGAATGTGTAAAGTCTGTGTAGGCCACAGGAACCGTGTATCTGCTTTAAAGTGCTCTAAATTATTTCCTTTTATAACATCTGCATCACAAGGAGAAACATACTAAAATGTCTGGCTGTCTGTGCACATATATCTGTTTTTATGACTAACAGAATTGGGACATTTGTTGCTTCAGCATAAATGTCAGCATAAAAAGAAAACGCGAAAAAGTAGTGAAGGACAAAAGTTGCTGATATTCTTTGTCAAATAATTTATCATACCAGAAAGCTGCTCCACATTCTTTCTGGAGTTCATCTGCTTTAAAGCCGAACTGACTGAATTGTGTCATGCTGCACATACTTGTGGGCTTGTGGTTCATCTAAAATTAAGATTTTGCCACTCGAATCTGACTCCAGGAGGATTCAGTCCTGCCTCCTGTCCTCCATTACTCTTAATTTTCACGGTGTAACAATGCGTCCAGCTCCTGATATGATACATAAGATTGAGCTCACAGGACAAGAAAAAAAAATGATAAACCACTTTTTTTGTCTTTATGCAAAAACTTGGACTGAATGTAGAATAATTCAGTCCAAGTTTGATGAGTCAATCTGCTACAATTCTTGTCTTATCTTATCTTATCTAAGTCTAAGAGGATACTAATACCAAAAAAAGCACAAAAGATAAACCATTTATTCTTTGCAAAGAATTGTAAATATTTCATAAATCTCAAACTGGGCTTTGAAGAATCATTGCAATCAGGTTTAGTTTTACTTCTATAAATATTTTAGATGTTGAAGTAGAGCACTATAGTTCAGATGCCAGCTGCAGTGTTCTTGAAATGCTTTAAAATCATTTGTAATCTATATATTTTTTTTCTTTTTTTTACACAGATTCGTTTTAAAGAATCTGATACTCTTGTAGCTTCCAGTCAGGTTTTCATTAATTTGCTTTATGTGGTTTTTATGTTTGGTCTGAAAGTGATTCAATTTCCTAAAAAGTTTAAAATTGTTCCTCTTTTTGTTTTGACTGCTAGAACAAGGTTCTCATAAATTCCAGTTTAAAATGGTCTGAACCAAATTGCAAGCTGGTTTTTGAAGGCTAATGCTAACTAGCTAAACCATTAGCGATTTGTATTTTTTACAAGTTGTTTCCATCTTGTCTGTCAATCTGCCACCATTTATTTCCCACTTATATCTTCAGTGTCTGTGTTACAGAGTTAAATGTGCACTCTTCATCAGACAAGTGTACAAGTGTGGAACTGCTTTCCTTTAAAATAATATCAACCAAGGAATCCAGCCTGAAACAAGTCATTTTGGCACTTTGCAGCTTTATATATATATATATACATATATAGAATGTATATATGTATCATTTTTACTGGTATCAAACATTTTGTAATTCATACTTACCAGGTGGATGTTTCATGAATGGTAAAGTGAAATGAGACAATAAGTCCAATGAATAATATTTAACAGTGTAAAGTAGCTAAGAATAATTAGGCTTCCAAACTACAATCAATGGTCCTTGGTGCATATCAAACTATTCTAAATTAAACATGTGAATTGATTAAGCATTTTTAAAAATGTTAAAAATAATTTTATCTATAAAAATGCTTACCTTCAAAGAGAAATACACTACTACACAATGGGCAAGTTATCTTTTAACACAAAATGAAAACAAGAAAAAACAAGAAAGGCAAGAAAATGGCATCAGTTGGATAAAAAAGGACAAAATCATCTAGAGCACATACCTTCAAATCTGGGGCTTGTAATAACTACCTGGACTAAAATAGCAACTACATAGTGCTTCACAAGGCACATTGTGATGTTTTAATATTACGAGGTGCTATATACAGCTGGAAGCTGCAACACTTACATTTAGAACGATAAGCGGCTGTGTTTTCCAAGAAAGGCTCCATGTGTGAGCCAAAAAGGACAAGAAATAGCTGCCGAAAGCTGGAGGAGTTTTACAGGGAGCACATCTCTTTGCTTTCGTGTCAGAGGGTTTAAGTCTTTTGCTGATTCCTCGTTTTTTGCTACATTAGCAACAAAAAATAGTGCCTGCAGGCATATAATATGAAGGGATCATTATATCTAGTACACCAGAGTAAAGTGAGCAATGAGCTAGTCGGGTTGTGGGATTCCCACAGTGAAGGTAAAGATCTGTAGTTTGAAGTTCAGATGCCTTTAACTGATCAAGAGAATGAGGCATGGCTGAATCTGCTGTTGCAGGCTGCAAATTTAAGACAAAATGACTCAGAATGTGTAGGTTTTCTCCCGGTGGTGATGCAAAGGGATGTTTTTTCCAGGTAAATGCAAACAGAAAAACAAGGATAGCAGCGCAGGATTTGTCTGGGGGATTTGTCTTGGGCATTTGAAGTGGCATTATTTATTAGGTTCCCATGCTGTGGAGGTTCTCCCACAAGCATAACGGTCCTTTGACCTAAAATCTGGATTAAAGCGTAGTGTACCTGAGTCAAAGGCAGCAGTGAACATACTAGGATGTGCATTTCCAGTAGAATCCATTGTAGTTTAAGTGCTTCAATCATGTAAAACAAAAGACAAGCAACCTCCGCCCTTCAGTGAAAGTCACTTAGTAATTAATAGGTTTTAAATCTGCAAACGGAAATGTTCCCAACAACATCCTGCTTTGTGCGTCTGCCTTAAATCTGCTCCTTGTACTGATTGGCAACCCTATTTCCTGACTTTTCCTGATGACTTTGAATACACATTCTCAGCAGGAGGTGCCTTCACTGCCTCCTGTTCTGAACTCGTGCTGCTGTAAAAGCCCCTAATTCATCTCTTTCCATTACAGTCGCCTCGTTTTATTTCAAATAGGAAGAGATTATGCTTTGTCAGAGGTCGATGGCCTGTCACTTTTTTTTATTTAAATTTTCTCTCAGTTTTTTGTGGATCTTTCAGAGCAACATCTGCGTTTTATGAAGCTCCGAGCACAGGCAGGATGTGTGAGTGTTAATAGCACTTGGCTTCCATAACAATGTCATTTACAACCCAGTTGCTCTCTGATAGACCCCTAAAGGAAAGAGAGAAAATGGCTTTCACTGCATATGCAAGCGCGGCTAAGTAGCAACCAGGCAACTTGTGCATATTTCTTTGTGCCTTAAGGCTTTTCATGCCCCAGAGGATGCTTTGGGCTATAGAAATAAGCCAAAGTGTTTAGAGGAAATAGCATTCATTACCAGGATGCTTGTAAATTTTTAATCAGTGGAGGAAAAGATCTGCTTTATCAAACACGTCAAACAAGATTTTACAGGATTTCACATTCCTACATGTGTAAAATCGAATTAGGTACACGAGTGAGCACTGAAATGCTAACTATATGTTGGTGTAATGATCAAAAATGTGACTTCTTATTGTTCCTGTATTGTTTGTGGATGCATTCAAAAACCTGTCGCTCAGAAAGCTGCAACAAAAGACCTGCAGAAAGCACAGGGATTTGAAAATTGCTTAAAAAGGGCTGCTTTTCTGTACCATATAGCCTTAAGCGATGTGTTTATTTTTCAGTCATCACCATTCATTATGTTTGCGGTACCTTGTAAAGACTTTTTCCTGTGATTGCATTGTTACATACTGATTGCATATCTTATATAAAAAAAGAAAATCCTTGGCTTAATAGCTTTTGTCTGCTTGATTGCTGGCTTTGCAGTTTGTCAGTTCAATCAGTGTGGATTGATAGGAACATATACACTGGCTGCAAAACCAGGAAGAGAAAAATACTCTTTCCTCTTTTGTTATGTTTTGCTGCATAAAATTATTTCACATGCTTCCCACAGGTTCCTATGGCAGCATATTAACTAAAGTTAATATTTTTCTTCAAACATTTTAAATTTATCAGTAGCTGACAAAGAGAACCAGCATACGTTTATGGTATAATGAGCATGATCTAATTGCTTTTATTTAAAAAAAAAAGAAAAAGATAGAAAAGCAACAATTATTTCTTTCTCATGGCAAAGTACTTAAACAAACTTATTATTTATGTTATTTTAACATTATTACTGCCTATTAGATGCTTTAATAATGCATAGACCATCTCATATTTGATCAAATATAACAATCTCAGTCAACATCACAATGTTTTTGCAATAGGATTATTTTTTCTCTAATATGTAAGCATCAGAAAGTTAAAGGAGCCTTCTTTCAGCCAGCTGGTTGGTGGTGCACAGAAACAGGTAGGGGAGGGACAACTCTAGACTGTGCTCCATAAAACTGTAAAATGCTCAGAATATTCTCTGGTGTGTCATTAAAAGCTATTTTTTAATGTTAGGAATCCTCAATGGGGAGAAAAAATGTCATAGTTACATGCCATCACATAGCAACAGGTTGGGGAGGGGCAATGCTGCATTATCAAATGATGCGTAGCAATGGAGGAAACTCTGGTCACTTCTGCAATTCATCTGGTACCTCATTGAACGTCCGAGAGATCATAGGAAATGACAGAAAATAATGACATTTTTGATGCTGAGAATGCATAACGGCAAGCTGGGAGCAGCAACAATGCATCACTGCATGAGTCGTAAAAATGAGGAAAACTCTGGTGCTTTCTTGGTACATTTTAAAACTTTTAGATACATTGAAACCAGTCAGTAGCTCATGGATTACATGTTTACTCTTTTACAAAGCCATTAAATGTTCATAAATGCTTCCCAGTGTCCAAATTTAGGCTGAAATCTTCAAAGAGATGTTGTGCGGTTGTATCAGTCACTTGTGACCTGCATTCCTGGTGCCAGTGCTCATATTTTCTGCCCATAATTCAACTCCCACATATTTGGTCTTAGATAGCCTTTGATCCGTTTTATTCACTTCGTTCAGGCATTTAGTTTCCGTGTTATCTGTCAGCGCCATCAGATTATACTTTAAGAGAGACAGCGCTGACATATCTGCCCCTGAAAAGCCTGTCTCCGATCTTTAAATACCGATCCCCCGGGCCTTAGCAGAGGTGCCTCTCCCGAGTGCAGAAAAGAAGTGGGGGGAAAAAAAACAGATCATTAGTGATTTTAATTAGGTGATCTTTCAAGCTGGGATTGCCAGATGTAAGCATATGCATTTGGGTCGATCCCAATCCCTCTCACAATTCCTTTATATTTGTCATTTTGTGCTTCTGGAACGGTGGATGGCTGCTGCTTGGAGTGAAACAAGCAGTAGCGAGCACAGAAATATCTCACGTGTACTCGTGCAGCAGGTTCATTTTTAGACTTTGAGCTGGAAGAAAAACATGCTACAGCTGCAATGAGAGATTTTCAATATGAACTGTAATACTTTAAGTCAAACATTTTTGAAGCACTTTGTGATGCTCTGTTTACCTCATGTCAAATATGTTTTTATTTAGATTCTATCAAACAAATTGTTCACTGATTTTGAGGAAAAACAGCATTTAAATTTAAATGAGTGATCATAGCATCTTTCTGTCATCACCAATGATGCCAAAATGTTCTTGAAAGTTCTCCCACCAACAACAAAGTGCAGCACATCCATACAGAGTCAGACTAATCTGCTTTTTTTTCCCCCTGCTCCAGCGTTAAACATCATTACATATTTATAACTCGGCGCCAGATGACAGAGACAGAGAGGGAGGAAGAGATATGAACCAGGCAGCAACGCCGCAACTCGTCTGGTGTCTTTCTCTGAGATATCTGATTGCACTGTTTAAACCCGCCTTTTATCTATCGTTTGGTAGTGAAAACCCAATTACGCAACAGCTACAAATGGACTTTTGATTTAACAATACTTGATTTAATTGGTACATTAGATGTTCCTCAAACATCCAGCTTATGATTGGGAGAAGTGTGAGGGAGACTGCATCTTGAAGTTGATGTACATGGTAGGAATTTAACAGCCTAAAAACATTGCGGGTATTAATATTATCATTCTTCTATTAAGATATGTTGGAAACAAAAAACATGTTTTCCAAGCTAAAGTTGAACACAAACAGTTGAGTCAACATTCATGCTGTTGTGTATTTATGAGCAGAAAGGATGTGTGTCTGCTTTCATCAGCTTTTACAATGTGCTTTTTAAACTTTATAGTGCCTGATTTTATTGTGAAAGTCTACAGGAAGTTGCGTCTCGGTTCATTTGCTTTACTTAAAGTAAAAAGCTAGTAAAAATGTCCGAAAGTCTTGCCGTTCCTACTGAAAATAAGAAGACTCTTGGCTCAAACACAAAGACCTGAGAGGCCATGAGAGATTTTCATCAGCCTACATTTCCCAGAATGCTGTTTGGTCATTCATCGTAGTTCAGTGAAATTATTTACTATAGATGTATTATCTGCTGATATTGATCAGGTGTTTATTGCGATGCATGTTGTTACTGGTTTATTTCCCAGCCCTAATGATCACAAATAAAATCTGTGGTTTAAATTTAGACTAATCTAGGAAACCTCTTTTCTTTGCCTGCAGATCCCGGAGAGGGCTTCCACTGCCAGGACGAGTGCCGCATACTGGGCCACTCTGACCGCTGCTGGATGCCTCGGGTTTCGGTCCCAGCACGCGCCAAGTCGCCCGAGCACGCTCGCAACGTCATCGCTTTGTCCATCGAGGCCACCACGGTGGACGTGCCGCACTACGAGGACGGCACAATCAAGAGGACTTTTGCCACCTTTGGCAAGGATGGGCCAGAGGATGTTGAACGGGGAGAGTTGAAGGGAAAGCGGACTCAGGAGTCTCAGGTGTGCAGCCCCAAGGCCAACGGAGGGGCAGTTCGCGAAGCTGGCAACGGGCGTGAGGCCGCCAGCCCCATCACCTCCCCCGTGCACCTGAAGAGCCCAATGTCCAAGGCGTCATCTTCCTACAATACACTGAAATGTCGTGACGCAGAGCGGATCGCAAACCACAGCCTGCTGCGGCAGCCTGAGGGGAAGGACAGTGAGCCGGCCGTCAGGGAGATCAACACGCTCCTGCACGACGGCCGAGACAAGGAGTCCCCCAGCAGCAAGCGCCTGAAGGACATTGTACTTTAGCAAGCATCTTGGCAACACTCCAACATGCACACACATATACAGTGTAAACTCACATATATATATTTACCCCACGGTAGCTGTGTATACACAGCCAGGCTGTGGAAGCGTAGAGACACACCCATTTGCAGAATCCAAAACTCCAGAACCAGCTTGGGCTGCTGATGATGAACTGTAGTCTGCTGCAGCTAGTTGTGTGCTCAAGCCCAGGTAGTGGATGTGGCTTTGTCGTAGTCGCAGTACTTTTTCCTCGTTTGCTTTTGTTTGGTTTTTCTTTCAGTCTGCATTAAGTAAACAGGCAGGTTACTGTTGACTGCATGGACGCGGCCAGTGGAGCTCCTCCAGCCCTCGAGCCAAAGCAGGACACTACATGTTCGGACGCATGAGGTGCCAATTCCTACGTACAGTTATGCCTTTTGAACTACTTTTGTATGACTAAAATGACATTTGCCTTCTTTGGTTTTGCAGTGTGTTTTAGCTGCTAAAATTGCTCCTCGTTTCTTTGTATAGTGAGCGCTGACACTGTAATAAACAACCACAGATACACGCGCAGGACCCACCCAAACACATGTTGCTCATTGGCTCCTTCGTGGTGCATTCAGGACCAGGACCAAGAGTCCTCTCAGTCTCGTTTGTCTTCTGTCTGGCTGATAAGAGAAAACTTCTGCTTTTTCCCCTGAGGACAACCTGGTATCATCAGACTGTGAGGTCTTTAAAGTATTTATATTTTATCACGGATGGAGCTAAATGAACTCCTGCTATCTGCCAAGCCTCTCTGAACGCTGGAAGTGGGACAGACCGATCTTTGTGTTCAGAACAAGTTGTATGAACAAATTAAAGACTTTAATGCTTTTGAAATCTCCTGTGCCCAACCTTGATTGTAGCCAGTGGAGCACAAATTAGAGCTTTGTGCTTTTGGTCTTGTACTTTTTTTGACTTTTGACTATGGGGCTAGGATAGAAGGGATCGTCACTCATGTCTTGCTATGTGAAACTCTGTATAGGGTTTACTATTATCATTTTTAATAACCTGTTGTTATGTGACAATCCCTTTAATGTTTTGTTTCAAAAGGAAAAAAAAATCGAATAAACATTGGTGTTCAACTGAAGCTACGGTAGCGTTTGTTACACAAACACGAAAATAACATAAAAAAACATATATGCCAAAATATATTTTATAAATAATTTAAAATGTATAATGAGAATATTTAATGCTGTGTAGTTATTTTATGAGTAAGTTATACTTGAAATTAACTTGCTTTTTGTTCATTTGTCTTTTGCTTTTATATGGATCTTGATTATTATTTTTTTTCTTTTTTATGAAATTGGACTTTTTGTTTTGTTTTGCTTAATGTGTGATCCCTGGCAACCGTTGACTTGCAGTCTACCTTGTTGTAAAGAGTTTCTTATTGGTCAGTTCTTGTGCCATCCAGTTTCTGTGTGGGCTACTAGAAAATGTGGAAAAAAAAGACAAAAAAAAGAAGAAAAAAGCAATCTCAGCACCAACATTAGTGTGTCCGTCCGACAAGCTTAGAGTGAGATAGCAAAAGAAACCAAAAAAAAAATTCGATGTAAACCCAACTGTGCTGACTGCAGGATGTTGCTTATCCTTAGCATCTCAGGAGGAGAAAGCTGTTGCAGTTTCCCACCTTTAGCTCCAGCTTGTAAAGCTGGACTTGAGTTCAAATGAGCTCCTGACATGCAGACTTGCTTTACTCAGCACTGCTGTCACCATGTGCCATCTGTGTTCAGCTGATCTCCAAGATGAGGTAGAGACCGCAGCGAGTGGTAGAAATAGGGCTCTCCCCTCCTATGAGCACCACACAACAGACTGGGTGGAATCATGTCTGAACCAGCAAAGGTCCTGGAAGACCCACGCTGCACGCCAGCAGTGTGGCTTTAATGTTTCTTTGCAGTGCACAGTAGTATGCACAATGTGGAAGTCGATGAATGAAAATGGACAGATTGCATACAACACACTAGATCCTGTGGCTGAATGTTTTGCTGGTCTCACCCATGCTTCTGGCAACATAAAAATCGGAATAATCACTGAATGTATACAGCAGCTTATAATTAAACTATTAAATGTGCTCTGCATTGTTTTCTTGTCTTTACTTGACCTGATGAAATGATGCTAGTTAAACTAAAATCATGCATCAAGGTGCATGTCAATAAAATTTGAATCTCAGTAAAATGTAGTTTAGTTCAACGTATGTGAAACTTTTATCAGATTAATTTCAAACACAGCAGTACATCTGGTCTTCGAGTTTTGTATTTAAATTCAAGCAGTTTAATATGTCACTGTAGTCTGAAAGTAATAGTTAAATAAAAATATATATTTGATTTAATTTTTACATTGAGCTCTACAATTTTTTTTAAGTCACCCTGCAGATAAAAAAGCATTTAACACTCTGAATGCCCACATGCACTAATTATATGATGGTTCTATGTGTATTTGCGTATATATAAATTCACCTGATTCAATATTGTAAATATCATATTAATGTCTATACTGTATAGATTTTCCTACACTGTTTGCGCTGTTTTGGAGCCAGTTTTAAAATCATTGTACATATGTACAGTGACACACAATAAATTCACATTAAAAGCTGAACGCACTCAGTGGTGTGTTGCAAAAGTTCCCATACGTTTTCCCACTTTATCGGTGCTTTGCTTTCACTTGTCAGTTCATCCCAGTCAGCTCAATGTTGGTAACATTAAGAGACGTTGCTTGTCACGTCACCGTGTCCAACTTTTTCTTAAGGCAGTGTTTCTCAATTCCAGTCCTCACGCCCCCCTGCCCTGCATGTTTTAGGTGTTTCCCTGCTGCCACGCACCTGGATTGAATATTTGGGCGATTAACAGGCTTCTGCAGTACTTGATGGTCATGCAATCATTTGAATCAGCTGTTCTGGAATAGAGGAACATCTAAAACGTGCAGAGCAGGGGGGCCTGAGGACTGGAATTGAGAAGCACTGTCTTAAGGAAACACAAATGTCAGCCACTGGTAATGATCTCAATGTGAAATTAATCTACTGACTAACGAGTTTCATGTCAGGAGGTAACACACCTGATTCAGCAAAAAGCTTGTTAATGATCCATCAATTGAAATTCGCCTAGGCTGCACAGTGGCGCAGTTGGTAGAGCTGTTGCCTTGCAGCAAGAAGGTTCTGGGTTCGATTCCCAACCCAGGGTCTTTCTGCATGGAGTTTGCATGTTCTCCCGGTGCATGCGTGGGTTCTCTCTGGGTACTCCGGCTTCCTCCCACAGTCCAAAAACATGACTGTCAGGTTAATTGGTCTCTCTAAATTGTCCCTAGGTGTGTGTGTGTATGCATGGTTGTTTGTCCTGTGTGTCACTGTGCTGCCCTGCGACAGATTGGCGACCTGTCCAGGGTGTACTCTGCCTCTCTCCCAGACCGTTAGCTGGAGAGGCACTAGCATCTCCCGACTAGGGTGTTAGAAAATGGATGGATGGATGAAATCAGGCGTGTTGACGCAGGAAAACATCTAAAACATGCAAGGCAATGTGCTTTGAGGACTAGCTTTTAAAAACTCTGCTCTGCTCTACAAAAAATGATTTTCAACAAACTAAAAATTTCAAATATCGATTCAATAATTGGGTCACGTTTCAGGGCTCGGGAAATTCATTTTCTCTTCTTCTGATATCTTAGCAATATCTTTCTTGCTGCACTTTAAAGTCTTCTCTCCGTAGTTAAGATTAAGACTTGCTTACTGCAGCCAGTATTAAGTTGTGCTTGAAGCTTTTGTCCCATGAGGCGCCTTTTACATAAGTTATTGGCTCTTCCTGAGATTCTTCGAGTGTCTGAGTCCCAGTTGTGAAGGAAGGAAACTGTTCTCACTGACACTCTGGCCTTCTTCACAAATTTTCTGCCAAAAAAGCCTATTTTTAATTGTTATTATCACACTCTTCCTTTTTTAATTATCTTTTTCATCACAGTTTATTGCAGCACTATGCCTTTTGCAGTACAATGCTGTTAAAACAATGATGTTTTTCCATCCTTTCAGCAGTTGTTTCATGTGAACAAGAGGAAGCTGTCAATAATCCAGATAACATGGAAACCTGTGGGAAGAGCTTCTCAAATTTGGATCAACCTAGGTTGCTGTAGAAATGTTTAAAGTTGTTCATTTCTAGTTCCTTGAAAAATAAAATTTTTATTATTCTGCAATGTGCATTACTTTCTATTATTTTCTAACCTCTGGTAGTTCAACATTTACATTAATGGAATAAAAAGATTGAAAATCTGAGAGGTTCTAAAGTCTTTGAACAATAGTGAATTTGAAACACAGCAAACAAAGAAAAAGAAAAGCACAATACTGAATCAGATACATTTTTTAAAAAGGGTTTTTATTACCAAAAACCCATTTTAGGAGGGTGGACTTTTAGCAATTTTTCCAATAAGTGTATATGCCATACCATTACATTTCTATATTAAACATATATGAAAAATGTTTCATTTGAGTTTAGAGTTTTCAAAAAGTGAAAGCTACACTCATTTAAAGTAAAAGAAGTGAGCGTTTAAAACATATCACTCTGTGCATAATGAATCGATTAAATATGTTCACTGTCTAAGTATCTAAGTTTATTATGATTTACCTCCACTGAATGATTATTCATATGAAAAAAACAACAAATCAAAGGACACAGTCAAAACAGAAAAAAATACACTTACTTGTTCAACTTGATTTTTATATACTTAAACAAACAAGGAAAATCAAAACAAACAGGGACCTAACACCATCAACATTTATGTGTATTGTTTATTAAAACTGAAGGCATTAATCTTGAAAAATCAATAAAATAAATGTGGGATGCGAGTATGAGTGTGTCCAGATTATATACAGAGTTGAAGCAATATTTTATACAGTCTAAAATATGAGATGAGAATTAATGTTTAAAAAAAAGAAAACCAGGATGGTAGCTTATTTATTGCTGTCATAAAGAGAAATAAAATAAAATTTCTCTGCTGAAGCTGCTTCAAGCCGGCCATGAATTTTTCCCGTGGAGAGAGTTTTCTCTCACTGTTTGCTTGGAGTGGGCTGATTGTGGTATTTCCACTGAGGAAGAGGAAAGATTAATATCTTAGGCGAACAAAGAAAAAAAAACTACAGTTTCAACATAATGCTCGTCTTAAAAGCTCACTCATCCTGTAAAACAAAACTACAAATAAACATATCAAGCCTTTTGTTTTTACCTCTGCCATTATTATTTAAAATATGATCACACACAATCTTGAGAATAAATCAGTTTGATGCTCTTTGTGGTTGTAATATGACTCAAAGTTAAAAATCCAACGCACTTTATTTAAATTTTATGTATTCAACTAAGACTTTGGTGTTCATATAATGCCTCTTTTACTCTGATGAAGAAAATGTTAATTAAAAAAAGAAGTTTAAAACCACAAAAACTTAGATTTTGAGGAAAAAAAACCCATTGCAGTTGTTTTTCACATGTTAGCTATATGCTATATCCTAAATCATAATTAGGCTGATTTTCTAAGTTAATTTGTTCACATGTGGCAGATTTAACTTGATCTTTCCATCATTAAACCTTGATTGTATTGATAGTGATGATCATTAAAAAGATGCTAATTTAATTTAACAATGAACAATTACTTTTCCACTAAAAAAATGTCACATTTGGGCCAAAACATTCTGTCACAATGCTAAAATTACTACAATGGTGACACATCAATATGACAGTTTTAGAGCTAAAACCTGAACTAACAAATTAATTGACTTACTATAAATATTTGTTATGAAGATTTGTTGGACATTTTGCATTATTTCTCCACTTTTAAATTTATATTTTCCAAAACAACAGCATTTGCTGTTTCAATCATTCAGTTAGAGTTCCCTGATCATCATTAATATTTATTCAAAAGCTAAAATGTTGCTTTAAGCCTGGAGTCAAAATGTGGGCAGTAGCTGCTGGTCTAAACCTACACACCGTCCACTGTTTCTCTGATCAAGCACCATAAGGGAAAGAAAAGAGACAGAGAGGATGGATGCAGAGAAAGTGCCAAGGCAGAGGCAGTTCTCAGGACAATATGAACGACTTCACACCTTCTACTGCACCTTGTGTTCCTGGCAGTGTGAGGATGAACTGTCAAACACTCACAGGAAGATGCTCCTTCCTGCAAGGCTTCAAACAAGAATCTGGCTTTTTAACCTTTTTTTTTATAATTATGGATTGATTTGTAATGTTTTCAGATAATTCAGAAACTGATTCATGATTTCTGTATTCTGAATCTTATTGAGCCTTGCAAGTTTTTGCAATACAAGTCAAAACCACATACAAAAACTCCTCAAAATATATAATTGGGTTTTATGTGACCAATATTAAAATGAACCATAAAGCAAAAAGTGTCACGTGCATGACATAGATCCATCCTAAAACAAAATTTGTGTGCTTTACACATTTAGAAATATATATTTTTTACCCTTCTTCTTTGGGACTCACTTAAATTGGACAAAGAGGGTACTTGCACATCCACATTTAAGTTGATAACAAAATTCTCAATTAAATTTAGTATTAACTATTCAAACACACATGCCATGATATAATCATTGTAGCAGTGGCTTTATGTTCAAAGTTTTTGTCTTGTGGGAAAGGGAACCTCTGCCCCATTCTCAGGTCATTTGCAGCCTTTAGTAGGTTTTCTCTCATCCATCCTTTTTACTTTTACTTTTTTAAATTTTCCTTATCATCAAGGACACCACTAAAATTTCATTATGTTCCAGCAACATAATGACAATTGAAAATCTTTCATGTCTAGGATTGGTCTGGACTGGAGACTTCCTGTCCCACTGTAGAGAAGCTGATGCTACCGCCATCATGTTTAGCATTAATGTGAGCTGCAGGTTGTGGCGGTGGTGCGATGGCATGGGGTCATGACCCTTTGCACGTGACGTCACCCTCTCAGAACTCCGCCCACTCCGCCACGACGGACGACAAAATAGTGCGCTCCTTCAAGGCTAGTCTAAGAACAAACATCTGTAACCTAATAGCGCTTCTATTTAGTTGATTTCACTTTAAAAATAGTCATAGGTTGCACAAACAGACACGGATGCAAATCAGACTTGTCATTTTACTTTATGACTTTTAATGAGGAAAGATACAGCTCCGATGGACAGCAGCTGTCGTTAATAATGTCACCCCTCGGTGTAATCGCGGACTTGCAGCGAACTCTTTTTACAAGGTAAGAAGACTAACGTTCATGTACTTTATAAGTAAGTATGATAAGAAATATATCAAATATCGCATTATGGAGAATGTATGCTTCTGTCAATTGGTAACCATGGAGACAGTGTCGCACTGTCATGTAGCCTAGCATGTCTGAAAAAGGACTGGTTAGCATCTCGTTTTTTGTTCGTTTTACTGCTGCTCCGGTGTAAGGGGAAATAACATTAATGACATAGTGGTATAAATTATGTGGTGTGAATTCAGGAAAAGTCAGAAAATTGATCAACATCTCAGAAGGGAGGAGGTATGGGTCGGTTTCTAAGCTAGCTACCGCCGCTTATGAGCCCCAACCAGGCGTGTTACCAGACGAATTAGCTTGACTTGAACAAGTGGAAGCCATGAGTAAACTGGCAAAAACAACTTTGGAAAACACTCGGTTCAATACTACTGTCCCTCACTTCTGACATTTGCCATCTGCCGGAAATGATTAAGTGAGATATTGCAAAAGGTCAATAGTTTCCTGGCATGCATTAGGCTCCTCAATGCAGCCTAATGAATGTCATTTAAATATTGGTCCATACCATGTAAATGCCTGTATTAGCCCTCTGTCTTCTTAGGCCTACTTTCAGCAGAGGAAGCTCATCTCACCTTAAACTGAGTTCTTTAACATAACATGACTTATTCTAATACAGCAAAGCTGTGATATACTGATCATTCTGGATGTCCTGCTGACAAATCTCCATCCACGTCAGGATGCTTTAATGTCAATGTGGGCGAAATTCTCCGAAGAAAGTTTGGAAGAACCTTTTGAATCTATGCCATGAAGTTCAGATTTCAATGTGTGAAAAAATTAAGAGGAAAATCAAAAGGATTACCCCAGAGGATGGATGTCAAATTCACAATATGATGTAATGCCAACTGGTTAAATATTATTTATGTAAATAAGTCAATCCCAAATACCTATTTTAAGATGTAGCATAATTTTGTTTGTTAATGAAAATCAGCCCCTAACATACAAACTTAATTAGCTTTCATTTCAATGCCAGAGGAGAAATGTGTGCACTAGCATTGTTTCTTGATATAATACTTTTTTAAAAATTTGCTACAGCATGTTAGACCTGCCATATTTGAGATGTCTCTCAAAGCGCCACAATTCTGCTGCTGATCAGAGCCATGTAGCCTGTCATTGAGGCTCTTCATGCACTAGCAGTGATTTGCTTTCACAGTTACAAGTATGATGTCATTAAAACACCAGATTGTACTTGGAAGTATTGATTCACCAGTCAACCGTTTTTCCATGGAAAGGTCCTACAGCCATGAGACAAGTGGAAAAGCAAGATTTTTTTCCCAGTGAGCCTACGACACTTTCAGCGACACTTTCAGCGATACTTTCACTCGATAAAAGCTCCACTTTTCACCTCCCCCGCAGCCAGCAGGTATCTCTCTTAAGTAAGTTAGTATGGATTGATAAAGAGCAGCGGAAAAACGACACAGAACTGGACGCATTCTGGCGCTGCAAAGAGAAGGGAGTACACAAGTGGAAGAAAACACACAGCTGCCCTCTATGATAAGAAAAAAACAGGCTGGCTTCATTTCTATAATTAATTTGCCATTCCCTCTATACCCCCTGGTGGAGCCAACATGAAAGCTGGTCTGAAAGCTTACTTGCTAACACATCCATTAGTCTATAAGGAAGATCTTGTTTCCTCCAGCTATGTTTTCTTCTCATGGGCAATACCACCGTTCTAGCCCTGCCCCACTCATATGAATTACTCATGCCCTTTCTGCACTGTTTAGACCCCTGGGTTTCCATAACAAACTACACCAAAGGTACAGTCCTGCCTCCATCTGAAGGGCAAAGTAGGCAGTTTAAACTTCGGATAGAAAACCTAGTTTGATTGTCATTAACCTCAACACAATGTTGCAGGAGTTGTTCATTATACATACATGTGCAACCTCTAAACCTCGTTTTTAATGCAGGAAATTCCCAAACTGCTTCTTGTGCACACATATTTAATTACCCTTTATTCTTAGTGGTCACAGAGAGTCTTCCACATCATGCTGAGGTTTATAGCAAAGGTTACCGGGACATACAGCCCATTAAGATCCTATTAATGTTTTAATTACCACGTTGTAAAATGGTGACCGGGGTAAACATGGAACAATTACAGTGATTCATTTCAGCATATTTGTGCATTGACAAAGAGCAGGAGGAGGGCTTGCAGCTTGACATTCCTTCAATACGAAATAGTTTGTCGTCTGTTCTTTTGAGTGGGATCTGCGCTCAGCCAACCCCCCAATCAGACACACTGATAGCTCTTGCTCCAGTGACCTCATTCTATCAAAAGGGCTTGCAGCTGCTGCCGCCTCATTATGACCAACAACTCCATTCACTAACCTCTGGTGGAAGTTCAGGATTGGATTTGGTTGATGGCCAAAGTGTCTGACGCTTTGAAGCAGCTCCGACTCAAAACCATAAAATTATACTGGTTTCACCTTAAATGGCAACATTTATGAGAATTTTGAAAGATAAACGTTTAATTTAAGACATAGAAAGAATTAATTCAGTGACAAAACCTATAAGACAAAGAAACTGTGATGTTAGGAAGTGTGATTTTTTTTTTCCTTGTCTAGATCTCTGATAAACCAGCATTTATTTCTCTCACTATTTTTAAAAAATTCTCAGCTAACTGTTGTGCAATGAATGCTGATGGATTCAGTTTAGAGATTGTGTGGCTGCATTTCATAGCTTACATATTGGCTTATTCTGACAGTTATTAGTTTAATATGAAAAAGTGGTTATAGTTGAGTAGCAGTTTTTTTTTTCATAGATTTTTACATTTTGTGGCGTACAATTATTTTTTAAATTCTATAATATTTACTCAAGCTCTAAACATTTGGTCTTGGAAGAGTTCAGTGCTTCTCTGTTTTCCTGTCATATTAAGTCCTGTTGAAGGGGAGTTTTTAACTTCCTACAGTTGCCACATGCATGCTTAGGAAGACTGATTTCTTCTAAGTTAGTGACTCAGTGCAATTAGATTGGCTTCTTTACATATATAATATTTAACCAGTTGGCGTTCATCATCATTCATCATCATTTTGTGAATTTGACTGTATTGTAATAGAACTGAATCATTTTCCACTAAATCCCAAAAGTGTTTGGTTAGACTGAGATCGGGGGCTTTTGAGGTCATTTCCATGCAGTAAGCTCAGCTCCAAAAATTAGTCCTGCATGTTTTGTGATGTCCATTTTCACTTCTGCAATAGATAAACAATGGCAACAAGAATAAGTTTGAGATTATGTGAATTTTGTAACATGGTGCATCATCTGATTACTACATTATCACTAAAGGATTGGCCTGGTGGGGGATAAGAAATGAATAAATGCCTTAAGATGACATTTGTCTTTAACTAGTTTCATAAAAATCAGGCGAATGGAATCGGATACTGTGTGGATTTCCACTTTGGTTCTTCTGTACCAATGCCTTCACACTGTGGGGCACACAATGTCTTGGAAAAAGACACTTTCCCACAGATCCTCTAACTTTAGAAAGTTCAAGCTGACATTTCTTCTCTCATTTCCATCACTGAAAAGCAGGTGGGGCGGTCAGGAATTCAGAATCTGAGTCGAGAAGTTGGGTACGGTATAAAAATATATTATATACTTTGACATCTAATCTTTATCACTCACACTCATAATAGACATTTTCAAACTATAAATTATTTTCTCAAGAGATGTGCTATCATTTCATCAGTCTTTGGGCAATTTCCTTTATCGTGTATTTTTACATCTTTTATTGGTTGGAAATTGAAGCGGGCCAGAGTGTGTATCCCTAAGTAACACCTGCAGAGCTGTCAGTCTGGACCTGGAGGGAGAGTTGAGTCCTGGTGGATTCAGGGGTTTCACTCTGCTGGGGATGACATGTTCAGACTTTGCCACCTTCAAGGTTTTGCTGCAGTCACAGTCATTTGAAAGTTGCAAGTTCCAAGAATAGGATATTAGCTTGGAGACTGGTGTGAGGTCTGAAAAAAAGTTTTTCAGAGAATATTGAAAGTTAAAAGAATGTATTTCTCCTTGCTGAAATGCTAGGCAATCTGAACAAGAATAAGTCTTTTGTTATAGCTTGATATTGTATTGCAGAGGTTAGTCTTTGTCACAGTGGTCATTGCTATCAGTAAGAAGACTGATTATCCTCTCTATCTCCCCACCAAGAGTACATATCTAATAGGCCTGGCCCAGTATCCACTTCCCTTTGTGGGAGCCACAATAGAACTTTGATCGCCATTGAAATGAGTGGCTCATACAATAGTCCACACAGTGAGTCGAGCAGCAGTGTCTGCCACATTCCCCAACAAGCTTTAATTGGAAGTGATGCTAGACAGATCATATCATAACCATTAGTGATGCCCCGATAAAGACTGACCTGGGAGCTGCTCTGTGAAGCCTCTTTGTCTGGGAAGGGTCCGATGAGCCTCGGGACTCGTCAGTCAGCCATCTCCAGCAGCAATCACAGCCTGACCTCTGTCACCTCTCCCAGCCCTTAATGCCCAGAATGCCGGCTCTAGGGCTGTGGAACAGGGGTAGTTGACCTCCCCTTCTCCAGAGGATAAAAACGCTGATGGCAGGGACTAGAAATTAAAGACTGTGGCCTTTGAAAGCCTCCATTATTGTCAGAAGGAGTGCTGCAATGAATCTCACCAGCCCAATCCATGGACATGGATTATCAAAGGGGTGATTATTTGACCCAAAGTCTCCGCTTGTCAACGATTTATATTACCCTTGGCACAGGGACATTTTCTGATCTCGCTGACCTCCAGGAGGAGAAAAACAACAACGTTTTGTTGAATTTTAGCTCATAAGTGGTATAAATATTTAAAAAATTCTTGTAGATGCAGAAAATTGGCTTCTAGTGTTAGTGGGATCAATACAAAACAAAAAAAGTACTACTTTAGATGTCACCGCACATGACTGAAAGTGCTATCTCTTTCTGTTTCTAGAAGACAAGAGACGTTTCCTCGAATGCGGCACATATTGAAAAAACATTTAAAACAGTTTAAGCTCTTTGTTTTCTCAAGTGTTACTAGATGTTCTGCTTCTCGAGATAATTTGACAATTAAGTTTCTCTTACACAAAATATAATCAGTGCCAGTGTGTTTTCAAGCTTCGTACCATTTGATTTGCATCCGTTTATTATGGTTCAAGTTGTTTTCTTCTTAGTGTGTCAAATCCTTTTTTCCACAAGCAAAACAGTTTACATGTTTTCTTTGAATAATTGTACAGATAGTGAACATACACAACTGTATTTGTTTCAAAAGCTGCACTCAGCAACTAGATTAGATGGAAGTGTGAAAAAAGAAATACAGTTGCTTTAATTTGGGGGCAACTGCAACCAAAATATGAGTTTATATATTGTATCACATAAATTCCAGTTGTTGAGTCTTTTGTAGCTTGGACTTGGACTCTTATTTTAAAGTATTGCTAATGTCATCAGTGAAATATTTTCCAGCCTTCCTGCCATTAACAGTGAGCAATAATCTTAATTAGGAGCAGATGCAATGCCACACTTCTTTTGTGTGTGAGAGTAGTCAATGTAAAATGAGGCTAGACTTTCCTTAGCATTTTATTGTAGCTATTAGCATCGCTAACGTGACTAGCATTACCAAAACAGCCTCTAATAAATCCCAAATCCCACCCGGTTAGAGGAATCAATGTGAGGTATAAAAGGCCACAGAAATTGAATTTCAAGACAGCACTTCTGTGCTTAAATATTATATTTCCAGTCAAAAGAGCTTTTATTTATATAAGATTAAAATATATAAATGTAAAATGTTATTTAATCTTAAGAAGTACAGATCAAATGTAAAGAAAGCTATAATATTTTAACTGTTTGTAGTTTTATCTATATATTCTGCTACAATTGGCCCTTTGAGGATATTCATGATCAAACTGGAATGACTAAAATCATTGGATGTAGTTAAACATTAAAGTACTGCATTATGATACAATGTGCACAGAGAATAAAGTGCCTTAAATGCTTGTTAAATAATCCAAACCACTTTATTCTTCAAATCCAAACAAAAGTATGACTTGGAAATCTTTCTTAAAGAAAAATATATGCCGTATGCTCATACTGGCAGGGCAATCAGAGCGTGATGAACATATTACAGAGAAAAGATTAACATATTTACCTGTTTTGTTCTGCGTCTCTTGTAATAAATGTTCCTCTGTGTGTGAAGGATATTTTTTCTGCGCAAAGCAAGCTTGGTACTCAAGCTGCCTGCACTTTATCCTAAAAATTGATCTTCAGTCTGATCACCTGAATGTGGCCAGGTATCAATTAGGATTTTTTCACCTCTTGTTAGAACTATTATGCATGTTTCAATTTATAATTCATACAGGACATCTTGTACTTATATAAAGCAAATCCTAAGGAACTTAAGCTGAATCTAAGATGATTAAGTGGTACATAGTCCTTCTGTTTACATTGGAGTTCTGAATAAATACCATTGTGGATATTTGGCGAGTCAATGACAAGAAAAGGTTGAATGGATTTCAGCTCTCCGCAGAGAAGAATGAGAGATTACTCAGAGCTGAACTTGGAACAGTTTGCAGAGAGCGTTATTTAAATCTCTGAACAAAAGCTAACTGAGAGCCTGGAGCTTTTGTCTACAGGTGTGTGTAGCTTAAAGTGGTACAGGGAGAGGAAATTTGACACGTTTTTATGATGGGCCAAACTTGTATAAATTGTTCAAAACAATTTTCTCCTCAGCACAAAGGGACAGCATTAAATATTGGCTCAAAAAAAGGATGCGAGGAGAAAGAAAGTACTCAAGTAGCTGCATCATTACAATGCATCTTCACAGATTTCTTGTGGGTGGTTTATGTAATTTGTTACTCGACACCAGGATAATCAGCCTACTGTATAAGTCTCCATGCTGTGGTATTGTATTCACCAGTACTGCATAGAAAAGCTGAAGATTTACCAACACTTGTGGCCTTGCCACTGACTTACTATTCCTGGATAACATCCTTATCCGCAATATTCTACTGGCCATGTTTTTGTTGTCAAACACCGAGCTTGCTGCTCCTCAAAGCCTTATTTAAATTTCCAAGCTTTAGTGTTCCTTGTTAAAATTGATTATGGTCCCCTTTTTGTCCTTGGAAAGCTGTATTCTGCCTCCTGTAGCCAAAGTAACTTTGGTCTAACAATGCAAGGCTTTTAGGAGGCAGAGAAAAACCTGCAGAGTTGGTCCCCCATGGGGAGTAAGTGTCTTTGTATAATGTGACCTCATGAAGAATACACTGCCTGGTGTGAGGTTTTCTCCCCCCAAAAACACTCAAACAATGGAAGACCTGGGTTATACCACCATTATAGCTTGGGAGGGAGAGAGGGGGAAAGGTGCAAGGGATTCACTAAAGAAAGTTGTCGGAGTTGGATGTTTGAATCCCCTATCTCTGGTGCTTCTTATGTTGTTGTTCAGCAACTCACATGGGAACCTAATCTAAAATTCAAGAGACTACTTTCTAATCACAATGCTTCTATCTTTCTGAAATAAACCTAGTTTTTTTTTAACAACTATTATGATGGATTCAGAGAATGCTACATTACAGCTTTAGTGTTGCTATTAATCCGATCCCTGGCCCTGATGGATATGTACATTTCTGCAGAGCAGAAACTATTCTTGACAATTAAATTAGACTTGCAGCTCTTAGGAAAGGGTTACTTGATAATGATAAAACATGCTGTGAATTTTTTAAAACAAAAATTGGGTGCACTAGTACAAATTTCCTGTTAATTTTCTCTAATCTACACTAGTTTGAATACATATAAACTTCTATGATAAAGAGTCCAAAACAACATATAAATGGATTAAAGAAAGTAAAGGAATCTAATCCACAAAGTTGCTGTTATGCTGTTTCCTATCTTTCCATCCACACGATAATATTTTGGAAAAATTTGCTTTACTTTACTTGGGTAAAGCACATAGAATTTTGTGCAACATAAAGTCCTGCCACATTTTTAAGTATATGTGTTTGTGCTTTATAAGTGTGCACTTTTAAAAGGCACCTTGAATAGTAAGTTAGCCTTGGAATTAAGTCTTTGGAAATCACAGTTTTGGATCCAGACTGCAGCATAATATAAATATATACAAATGGAAAGTTAAAAAAAAAATCTTGGAAATACGTATATTTATTTATATTTGTATATTTACTTTCTTTCAGATTAATCAGAAAGAAAGTGGCTCCCACAGTTTCACCTTCAGTTTCAAACATCAAGCATCCTGAGGGGAGTGAAATGTCTGCATAGCATCCAGGTGAGATTATTATTGTGTCATTGCTAGAATATCTGAATCACAGTTGAACTATTTATGGTGCTGTGGCACTCATGGTGAAATTTCTTTCAGTAAGTCAAAAAAAAATTCAGTCGTGATTAAACAGTGATCTAGTTGTACATGTCACAGTGTCAAATGTGCAGCATGCCATTGAAATTGAACCTGTTTTGTCCAAGAGTAGGCCAGGGGTATGAAGCAGAACCTGGGTCAATAAAGAGATGAACATGAGAGCATGATGGGAACCAACAGCAGAATAGTGTGAGGGGTGAATATAAGAAAAAAGAAACATATATACTTTGAACAGTGATAAGTGAATCAAAGAGCAGGTGAGTCTACATAACTGAATAAAGAGCAGTTCTGGGAGAACATGAACTGTGGATATGAGAGAAAATGACTAGAAATGACAAAGGGAATATTTAACAACTACAAAGAAATACTGGAGAAAGATAACAGAACAACTTGAGAAACACAGGGATGAGAGAAATAATCCCTAAACTATACCTGAATAAATACAAGCACATATAAATGTCTCAGAACTAAAATCTGCTCACCCTAATGGGATATATTTAGGTGTCCCAACAGGACCAGGAGACATTAAAGGGGATCTATGATGCACAAAATGACATGCTTCCACTTCGTTTTCTACTGCTTCGAAAAACCTAAGCACCTGAAAAAAAACATCCAGCTTTTTTTTGGCAGTAAGTTAAAGTTTTCAGTGTCTGGAAAAATAATCTTTTAAAAATCCTTCAGAATGTAACGTCACAAATTAGCTAGCACTGCCCCTCACCTAGCAATCTAAGCGGAGCTCCAGTGCATGTGGTCAGCTGGTTTTCCTCTGTACAATGGCTACTGGAAAAGAGAACAGAAAATACTTGCTATATTCCTGTTAGTTATGCAGGAGACTCCACTTCTGCTTTGCAAAGATGTACGGTTGTAGAATAACGCATCTGTTTGCAGCCATTTTCATGTGCAAGTGAAAACAAAAGTTAATTAATAACTTTAATATGGCCACCGTCTGCATAAACGACGGACTTTTGGTGAGGCATCTGAGCCATTTTTTCAAACAGCACATGGTCAAATTTATAGAAACTATTTCTAAGGCTCCCCCAACATCAACAAAATACAACACTTGAGTGGGATAAAAGCCTTTTCTGGTTTGTAAGGCAACAATTTGTCAGTGTGTCTGAAATAGGCGGTTAGAGCGGGAAGCCTCGAGAATAAGCAACAAACCGATCATCACACCTGCTGCATAACAAGCGACAGAACAATGCGGTTTTACCCAGAAGATTGAGTGCACAAATAAATTATACGGGAGATAAAAGGTCAAGCATAATTTGAGGCAATATTTTTCCTTTATCACACTTCCACAATATATTTCTCACAAACAGACGATGGACCTGAACAGGAGTGCTTTGTTCTTTAGACATTGCGAATCAGTGAATATTGCTAAGACCCCTGCTAACGCATAATGCCACCATAGAAATATGATTATTCTCATGATAGTAAATCAAACGGAGACCACTGTCCTTGTGCTGAAATCGTTTAAATTATTGTCTGGATGGGGGAAAAAAAACACGAGAAAAGAATAACTTGTCACTCTGAGGATGTTATTTTTCTGTTCCCGGGGAGCTGGTGGTGTGACAAAGCGATTTGTGTGATCCAGATAGTTTCATTAAAACAAAAAAAACGCTGCTGTAACAATGCTTCAAATTCATCACAGCCACTCCTCGCTTCCACAGAGGCAAACTATGGATGCATAATGATTAATTTATCAAGATGTCACACACTGGTTTATACACAAGTCTGAGAATAAATGTGCTAAATTTCTCTTTACAGCCTCAAGATGGAGCAGAAATGACAGCTGCGCTTTTTCACATGTAATTCCTGCTTTTGTAAGCATACGTAGAGGTTTGCAAATGTATCCTGAATCCTTGAGCTTTTTCACATTTTGTCAAGTAATAACCACAAAAATCGTTGCATTTTATCTGGATTTTCTGTGATAGACAGAAAGTGGTGCAGATCTGTAAAGCGGGACTGAAAGAACATATTGATTTCACAAAACAAGAGTCTGGAAAGTTTGCCATGGATTTTTTTTTTATCCTGTCTGACTTAACACTTTGCAATGCTACTTTTTTGCTACACTTTCAATGTTAGTATTTTGTTCTAGCTCACTTAGAGACTGAATCATTTGTCAAATCTTCTGGAAAATTCCTCAACCTAAGTCAGAGAACGTGTCATAGGTCTTGTCACTTCTGAAGCCTTCGGGATTTTCCTGTAATTAGCATCTTCCCATCAAATAAACAGCTACCCTGCCTCTGCTTAAGAAAACGTTCCTACAGCAAGATGCTGCCACCACTATGTTTCACAATGTTGACTGTGGCTGTGGAGTGATGTTGCAGCTGCACAAAGTCATTGTGCATAAAAAAGCTAATTTTTGAAAAAGTTTTACTTTATCTTTTTGCATGCTGAATTTTCTTTATAGATGTTTGCAGATGCAAAGGAATCTATTAAGATTTTTCTTTCAACAATTAAAAGCAGAAACTTAATGGGTTTTCTTGTCAAATTACATACAACAGGAAGCTAATTGGTATGTGGCAGTACAAGGTTTCATTTAGGGGCGTTGGGGTAAAGGGAACTTAGTACAAACAGTGTTTCATTCTTTTTTCATTTTCTTTTTGCTTTACAAACTAAGCTTTTGTTTTTATAATCTGACAAAAAATTGAAAAAAATCAACAAACAGGGGTATTAATTCTTTGGCAAGCCACTACACCCATAACAAAGCAGAGTGGGCTGGTTCAGCTCACCACTATCATTTCACCATGACTGCAGTTAGCTCAATAAAAGCTGCCTTATGACCATGAAGTACTTCTACATCTTTACAGTAGTAAAATAAACTCCCTCTCCAGTTCTGCTGTAGCAACAAAGGCTTTTTTGCCCGGAAACAAAGAGTGCTGCTGGGTGTATGCAGGCATTCATTAAAAGTGGGATTTGGCATGATTAATGACACTCACAATTTGCAGCCGAGTCTACGGGCTCTGTCGAAGCTCAGGCAGGAAAATTGGATCTCACTGGGTAAAGGGGTGGGTGGTCCTAACTCCTCTCTCTGTGGAGTCCCACTTGCTCCGTCATGTTGTGCTGTGCTGCATCGCCTCAGAGGGATCAACTCTCTGGAACACAATGACTTGATTTCCTTCAACGAGTAGTCTCTTTGTTTATTTATTTATTTTTCGGGGGTTTTTTTTGCCCTGGCATGATCATTATTTCCTCATTTTGCATTCGTTTCATCAGAGTTAATTTATCTCTGCCTGCTTTAATGAAGTGATAATTCCATGATAATTAACGTAATCCTGCACCAAAGCAAATTTGCCTAATGACTGTTGTTTTGATAGTCGGGAGTTGGTGCACGGGAAAATGTCCACACTGGGAGGAATCAGGGCTCTGTGCCAGGCAGCGGAAACAAGAGACAGCAAACCAGGAGCCCAAAGATGGAAAAAAAACCACCTGAAAATTTTACTTTGTGACCCTGATTCTCTGCAATGGGTGCATAAGATCCTTGCACTTTTCATTCAGCAGTTCAAATAAAAAGGTGCTAATGGGTCAGCACAATGAGAGAAAGCCTATTTGGTCTGTCAGATTATGTCCAACTACAAATATGGCTCCATAGAGGTGATGAGCCAGGTGAGAGAGGGCTTTGGGCTCAGGTTTTGTCCCTCACATTTCATTTGTGCAGGGGTACCAACTCTGACATTTCATTTGTTTGATATTTGTCCGACTCGGACTCCAGAAAAGTTTAACCTGTTCAAATCCTGAATTAAGTAGCTAGAAATATCTCGGATGAATTGCAAATTATTAGTAGATCAACACGAAGGCCACAAAATATCACGTATTATATGTAGAATAACTTCCATTTCAGCAAAACTTACATTTTAGCATAATGTTTTATCTTTGTTATGCTATGCATTTCAGTGGGTAGAACATCTGCTTAAGTACAACTTTATTTTTAGCTGTTAGCATGACATCTGCTCCCTTGTGGCTTTTGCATTTTGTTGACCCTTCTGGGACTCGATGATACAGGAACTTAAATCAGAAAGAGCTTAAACACCAAAGAGTTTTGTTGAGAGTTGACGAGGTAATTATGTATGGTGTATTATGGTCTAGCAGTTATCAAGCAGTTCTCACCAGCCAGTTTCTCTGCGCACTTTTTTTTTCTTGGAAAGCTGAGGTGTTAAATTAATGTAATCAAGAGACTTGCATTTGGTCTCTTTTGTTATTTCGTATACTGCTCTTGTTTCATGTGATAAGACTCATGTACAATGAACATTTGATTCATAATAATATTACACAATACACCTCATTAAAATGTTTACAGGGATAGAACAACCCTGTGTGGGTTCCATTTGATTTTGTCTGAAAGAGAAAATCACTGCTAGAGAATGAAAGCGATTGTGGATTTTTTTTTTCCTGTCACCGTTATTGTTTTCTGTCAAACTAACTACAAAACAAAAGCACAGAGACAGGCATGGATTAATGACTTTCAAGTTAAAATGGAGGCGTGAAAATCCAGCTGGCTTGATCTATCAAGTGGCTCGCTCTGAATGCGGGTGAGACTGGCAGCCAACAAATCACCGCCATGTTTGTGTGTTTTACATGATTAAGCATATGGAGCGAGCATTAAATCACCGTTTCCCTACTGACACCTATGAGTTTCACCACACCTGTCCGTACGCTCGCCGCAAAGAGAAGGCTTCGCTTTGGAAATAAGATTAATCGTCCTAAACATAAAAAATGACAATCTGCAATGATGATAATGAATTAGCATCTACTTTTAGTGTAGTCCCCTGTTGATTTCTAAATAATACCAAACACACTTAGCTGTGTGTTTTGAGCAGTGGAAAATAATTTGAAATCATGCTGTTAGCTAATTTTTGTCTTTCCAGGCCACAAGTAATTTTTAAGTGCCGTATTTTCTGTGACAATATTCCAGGTGAAGTTTTGGATCTTTCAGCAGGCTGACTTTCCAGGCGCTGCCGACATTCCTTATTCAAATGAGACATTTTCACTTCATCCGTGAGGTGAAGTTGATATTTATTTTGTGCAAATTTACACAGAGACACATGTAAATAGACAAATAGAGGTTCTATTCTGAGCATGGAAATTAAAAAAGAAGCAGGCATTTTAATGCGGGTGAATATGAGGAGCAGAAGCTCCTCATATTAGACAAGAATATATTCAACTAATTTTGTTTTTAGAAAATTTATTCGGTGCCCTCCACAATTAATGCCACTCCTGGTGAAGATGAGTAAAAAGCCTCAACATCAGTTATTATGATATTCATTATAGTAGCAAAACCTTTATTTTGAGAACATTTATTAGCCAGGGAATAAAATATTATGAATATTTTTAACAGTGTCCCTGGTTTATTGTCACTAATATCACATCAACTCATCTATCTTTGCCCCCTTTGAGGGGACATCAAACCCTCAAAGATTACCCTCAAAGGTCATCCTTAACCCCCAATGACCTTTGAGGGTCATTGGGGGCGTTGAACCTCAAACCTTCTTGTTACAAGGAAACAGTGATTACCAGATGCATTACACTACAGCCTCCCTTTGCAATTTCTAGAAAGTTTATGAAATTGATTCCCTTTTTTGTGAGTTTATCTCAAGCTTTGATCCATGATCTATGAATGAAAAGCTCCCTGCAGCAGCATGATACTTCCACTACCATGTTTCACAGTAGGGTGATATTCAGTTTTATGTTCAGCTCACCTGAGCAGAGCACCTTTCCACGTTTGCAGTGCCAAACTTGGCTTTTGACACATTACAAATGTGACGCCTGCAGCTTTTTTTTTTTGACAATAGACATCTTCTCCCATATTGTCCAGATTTCTCTGTTAATTTTCAACAGCTTCCAACCTAAGCTGTAGCTCTCTGCAGCTCCTCCAGAGTTGCCATGAATGTTTTGACAGCTTTTCTGATGAATGTTATCGTTACTAAATTTCCTTTAAATGTATCTATGACTTAATCCCTGACCTGATGCTGTTTGCTCAGTTTTAATCTCGAGCCAAATTCGAGGCCTTTTCAGAAATGCTTTACTGAGTTAACTGAAGGTTTTTTTTTTTATTATAAATTTCACTTTAATATGATGGATTATTTTGTGTTTGTCTATCAGAAAATACTCCCATAAAATTTTTTGAAGTTTGTGGTTTTGACATGACCTCATGTTCTTCAAGGGGTGGGAAGAGTTTAGATGGCTACAGTATATTGTTATATAGAAGCCATTTTTCCTTAGGAAGTCTTAATAATGAAAAAGACAAGAACATTCAAGTAAGCCAGTTGTTAAGATCTGCTTTGATTTCCAATAAATATATGGAAAATCTGATTATTGTCTCCAGGTGCAGCAGGTGAATAGGGGGAGAAATGAATACTTTCTTCTCTGAACTGAGCAGCACAACAGAAACCCTCTTGGTGTTTATTTATTTATTTATGTCCTTGGGGCTGTCCATTGTCAGTTTAATCAAAAACCTTTGACCTGAAGTAAGCATCAAATCTCGGATCCATTAAAATGTCCAATATAAAAATGCTTTCATTTTTGTAGGAAATGTCCGACTCATAACCGCGGTCGAAACACTCAGCGCGACGTGCAGCCTGCAGCTTGGCTCGGATGTAATATTTCTGAGCGATTGTCTCTTTAAAAGAAAGGGTGCCAATTATGTTGTTATGTTATTACCTGCACACCATGGAGCTAACAAATGGCAATTGGCTCATTGTTGTTCCCTGGCCAGAGCTGCCTTAAGTCCTTCCAATGTTTTGTGGTTAGCCTTGGAAGCGAGACAGGGAGTAGGATTACAGAGCAATTTCTTAGGCAAGCATAAGTCACTATCTTACCATTAACATATGTTAATGGTAAGATAAATATTTCACTCGGCACATTTTGGCTTCTGCACAAGAACCCACTTGCACGCGGGGGACAACTTTTTCAGAATTGCATGTGATTCTTGACACAAAAATTAGAAATAAAATGTATTCAAAAAGTGCTTGGGTTAATGAATATTCAACTTAACAGAATGCTGCGTGTTTTGATTAGCAGCTTTACACTGGTGCCATTTTGTCGCATGTTTACGTCAACGCAGATGTGCTAGAATTCACAAATTCAAACCTGTTTTGATTAATCCGTTTAAATCCGCCGCGCAGACTGTGCAATCAATAACAAACTCTTTTTCCCTTCATAATTAACCTGAATTAAGATCATTTGGTAAAAGTGTGCTGGAGACTAACCACGCAAATGATGTGTGACAAGAAGCATCAGCAAAATGGTAATTGGGAAATGATGTAGGACACAAAGAAAATCTTTTCCAGTGATTCATCCTATTTACTGAGGCAGCATAATGAATACTCCACCTGGTCCTGAAATCCAGCTGTGGATAGCTGAGCTGCAAACAATGCTACGGAAAGCAGGGTGGTCGCTCGTTATAAAGCCTCCAGTTTGCTGAGGGAAGGATGACAATGCGCCCAAAAGGCCTCCGCGGCGCCGCTGATCAGTGCACCCTTTCACAGCAGCGGGAGCGTTTGTGTGAGGGCGTGTCAATTAAGGAGGCTCGCTGGGTTCCTCTCTTCAAAGCACCTAAATAATTTAACCATCAGGGGTCAGATTCTATTAAACAGTGTGACATCGGCTCTATAATGTGGCAGTGTTTATAGAGCTACAAATTATCGGGGAGGCTAAACAGAAACAGTGTGACACTGCATGATGCAACATTGCACACTCTGACAGGGAAAGCATGTCACTGTTATAACTACCAGTACCCAATACTCTCACTCTGACTACTTGGAGGGATAGTATAAATTGGATCTGCTGATTCTTTAACTGCTTCCATCACAGTAGATTAGAAAGGTTAGGCAGATGATGGACCCCTGATGGTTAATTGAAGTTTCATTAATTCTTCCGAAATTCAGCTGGAAAAGAAGCCAATATGACCGCAGGGCTAGTGTGGAGTCAGTGTTTAAACCAATTATAAGTATTTTTCAATGTCTTTATTCTTACAAAGTCGGCAAAGAAACCTATTTTATCTGACCTTGACTGTCCCTGCGTGGTTTTCTGTTCGGAGGATACAGAGCAGCTCCCTAGTGAGGCTTCTATGTATTCTGTGATTAATTATTCATCCGCTCATCACAGACAGATAGCAGTCCAGTGGAGAGACTGACATATTAGTAGTTTGCTCCAGTCTATTCATTCACCCTAAATGAAGTGTTTCTAGTTGATTATGTAACTGATGACAGATTTTGATATGGTTGATGTGGCTCACTGCCCAGGGTGGCATCGTCTGGTGGAGGGATATGAACTTGAACAAACTCATCCCTCAATGCTGAGATGTGTAAAGCTTATCTGGGTGTCTTTGAACTCTGGTGCTTTGTTCAGAGCTGAAACTCGTTTCTACTGAACAAACAAGATTATACTTAAACCCTCAACACTCTTTTTAGATGTAGGATGCATTGTGAAATCAGAAATCAGTTTTAAAGTTAAAAACTGAAAGTGGATGTTGTTGTTGTCAGGTATCTTCCTCTTTGCTGAATCATGGGCCTTAACTCAGGCATATGAGGCCTGGAGTAGTTTAAATATTGACCCGAGTTATATTAGTGACCTTAGTGACCTCCTGGATGAGTTGTTGATGCACTTTGTCAGGGGAAGTCGACAAAATCCCAAGTTTTCTTAATTTCTTTATACCTCTCTTACCTCTTAACACGGTTCTCTGTAGTCACAAACCCTTTAAGATTACTTTGTTAGTCTCGTAATGCTTTCAAATAAAAATATATCAATTAATTTTTTGTCATTGTTTCTGTAGATTGAGGCGTTACATGTTACTTTTTTAGATCTTTTAGCCTACTAATGTGGCCAAACAGGCTCTGTTGAAGTGATTTTTGATCCTGCAGGTCTGTGGTGTGGTGGATTTGGCAAATGAAATTAAAGTTTCCAAAAAATGTGTTTTCTCATAGTTTAACAATTGAGTATTTATGTTTTCACATAGGACCAGGAACATGTTTGATGGACTGAAACATTTAAATGTCACATTTTAAACATTGCATTTCATTTTATGCACCCTGTACATTTTGAAGGTGCTTGGAGATTCTGTAAACCTGCACATAAAATGTAAGCCGCTCACCAATGATCCATCCCATCCTGTAAGTTTAGCCCATATCACAAAGGCTCCATTAGAGCCATCCAGACATCAGGGTTAAAGGCTTTTCAGACTTCTGACGCCAATCTATTAGTGCGACTCAGAGTCTGTGTTACATTAATATTCATATTCTTGGTTTTAACGGAAGCGGGCAAAAAAGCTTGGGGTTTCCCGCGAGCTCTGCATTTAGCATCAATGAAGATCCAGTCAAACATCCAAACAGAGGGAAGAAGTTGGCCGTCTCCTTCCCCAGGGCCACATATTAATGAGACAATTCCACACTGCAGCCAATTACAGCCACTCCCACACAGATGCCTTTGGTATAAGACAACCTCCCACTGTAGTTTCAACTTACCTCCCCCAAAGTCACCATTACTTTACATGAGCCATACATCATTCCCCCTGATAAAAATCCATTCAGAACTTGGATTATGAATGCTTTGCAGATGAATTCACCAATGATGATAAAGGGAAAAGTGGTAAGTATTTGAATAAACATGAAAGGCTTTTACTAAAATCAGATTCTGTCTTGTACAAAAGCTAATTCTTCACCGGCCTGCCTGTTCTAGTGTTCAGGGTCGTTGAAGACGGGGTGTTCAAACTATGACAGAAGGTTTTGCACTGCATATGTGTGTCACCCATTTCCGATATGAAGATGGATAACCACTCACAGTTGCACCTAAAGACATTTGTTACAGTTTCAGTATATTCTCACCCGCCATCTGGAGTCTTTGAGAATCGCTGCGAAGCTCAGACGAACAAGGAGAGAACGTACGAGTTTGAAACACAGACGAATGAAAACTTTCCTGACAGCTCTGGGTTTTAAACCATGACCTGCATGCTGTGAGATGACGGCAATCAGTTGTCAATTATATATTCATCAAAACCTTCCCAACAGAGCACCCTATGAAATTTGGATTATGACTTTGTATAAAACTGACAAAGAAACAGCTTCAAACTAAAAAGTATAACATTTCATCCTGCAGGAGGCCAGTCTGCCAGAACAAATAAGACTCTAAATAATGCTCTTGAAAATGTCTCAGAGTTTAAAAGACCTCATCTAACCTGTGTGAGATGGCTCATTAATTGTGCATTACAAAAAGTGAGGTAGTGGAAATTAGACTACCTGCCTGGCGTCACAGCATCCGTTATTGTTGATGGAGCTACTTACACGGCCCTTTGAATAGGGAGAGTCAGTGGTAACAGCAATCTGCAGCACAACGGCAGCGAGCAGCAGATGCTGTTTCCTTATTCAACTATGAGCTGAAACTGAGAGCAGCTGATATTGGCCAAGTACTTTCAGAACTCGATCTGATATCCTGGTGGCAACACATTTGTGCTCAAACGGAAAGTTGAAATCTTTGTGGAAGATCTTATTATTTACAGTGCCTAGCAGTGACCTTTTTCACATGTTGTCACGTGAAAACCTCAAAGATCCGTGTACTTGATATGCATTTTAACACAAGCATGCACCCAATAGAGTAGGCTCAGGATTTGTTCACAAATCCCGAACACATGGCCTGCATTTGTTTTTAACACTCTTCACTGGTACCATTAAATAAATTCCCCTTTTTGGGTTATATGAACAAAATTGTACACTAATAAATCATTTAACTTCAAAATTAAAGTTCAAAAGCTGAATTAAAACAGTGAGTAAAGTCAGTTTTTAAACTGGTTGACATTGATAAACCAATGTTGACGAGCTTAAAAAAACAGGACAAAATTAAATGGTGGCTATGACAGACACTTTAAAACTACAAAACTTACATTATGTATGAAAAACTCACTCATTTGGTGTTTAGAAAAAAAAAAGTGCATTGAACTTAATAGGGCTGTCAGTTTTTACAGTGCATGTGCTGGAAAACCAAAACTATACCATGTACATGGCTGACAGTCAAACATGGTAGTGGCAATATAATGCTAAGGGTCCAAGAAGATGGGTAATTGACTTTTACTTTCTCATATCCCAATTATTTACTTGTCACATGAAATCCTCAAAACCACATTGAAGTTTGTGTTTGTAATGTGATAAAATGTGAAAAACCACATTACTGCACTGTACACAATACTGTCAATAAGGCAAACATTTCCAATCTTGTCCAAAACAATGTGAAGCTGCTATATTAGCAACGACAGCCTCTTTGCTATGACATCATGTCTGAATATGGTAATCAAGAAGCACCGAATCTGCCACAACTTTGACCATTTTGGGAGCAGGAGCAGACAGATACCTGTCTGGGGACTGGAAAAACTTTGAGCTTGGCTGATAGTCAGGGTACATCAAGGCCAGCAGTACAATGCTTAGACCCGATACAACTCAGGGCAAGAGGGGAGGTTGTGGTGGTGGTGTGACTGGAATAAATTTGCTGTGATTGAGGCAATTGCCAAGGTTACTGCAGCGAATCAAACAGTGGAATGTCATTGGAAGTATTGTTTTCAGAGGTACTGGTCACAGCTCATACCAAGAAGATGCTAATGATTGCTTTATCTTGTATCTCTTTGAAAAACATACATAAAGCTTGTCCCCCGAGGCAAAATTCTTTCTGAGGTAAGGACGATCAGACTCTTGCATTCAAAACAGATTTATTCTAATGAGCACTCTCACATATTTTACATAGCATTTCTTGCCATGGTGAGAAATATCAAAGGCAAGTCACACTAGTTTGAAACTAGCTCGGAAGCCAAACTTTTGGGATATTTTAATTGCTTATTTGTAAAAATTTACAGTTATGGGCAACATTTTTCACATTCCTGCCAGATGTAGGCTTAATAAACTGTTTAGATGAAACTGGGCTTTATTATATTTTATGAAATGCCTGTCTTGTTTCTCATTGGAAACATATCTACAGTTGAATGTATAATTTTATTTTAAATCTATATCTGCACGGGTGTGAATAACTTTGTTCCTACCTGTACTTAACAACTAAACGGCTGTTTGTGTTTAATTAAGGGTTTGCTTTTCTATCTTGAACATTATATTACCAAAAGTATTTGTTTACTTCTCCAGAGCAGTGAATTTAGGTCTTCTGATAATTTTCATGCTGCATAAAATCTAGAACTCAATTTGTGAAACAATCGTTTGCTCTCAGGAGCTCCACTTATTCCAGTATGATACCAAGCTAGGATGCCACCTAATCAAAAGTTGCAGTTGTGACATTTCCTTATTACTCAACTGTTTGTGATATATTAACAAAGTGATTCTGAACACTATGAGCTCCCCCATCAGAGAACAGGATCAGCTGATGCTGTGGGGCATAACATATAGAGGCCCCACACATCATTTGAAAAGACAAGTAACCCCAAAAGTTGGAAATAATGTGTAGAATTAGCTAATTAAAAACCTAGTAAAAGTGAATTTTACCTGGATGCTGGATAATTTCTGTTAAAAGAAATGGTGCTTGTGCTCAAAATGATTTTTTGACACACACAGGAGCCCATCAAGATTCAGCTCCATGCAGTTTAAAAGTAGGACATAGTGTCGAGGGTTTATACCACAGCATACTGGAAGTGGCTCAGCTGTAAAAAAAAAAAAAGAACTGGAGTTGCTTGACACATTGTTACTGCCATCCTATAGAACAATGTGACATTCAGTTTATATCACATATTCAACCTGACAATTTGTCAGTTTTGCTGTGGCCATTCTATGAGAAACACGCAAAACCTTGACTGAGGAGGTATTTGGATATTTTCATGAGACATGGCAACTTTCCTTTTTCCAACTTTTTATGTTTACACAATAGTAACGTGACTTTGAAATACAGCCATGTGATATAGAATCCGTTCTTAATTGTTTTTGTGACTTTATCCCTGTTGGGTCCCTGGGATCCAATTAGGTTATTTTTTGTCACTTTAATTTTTCTTATTTCCCCTCAATAGTGTAAAAATTACACTTACACTGCACACATAGCAACATCGGTCCAAAATGGTCCCCATTGACATTCATTCAAACATTATTTTAATACAGGCTTCCAATTTTTCTTCATATACTTTCAAGCTGAGCCTCTGGGTTGAAATTATTTTTTTACTTATCATGAAAATATACATTTAATCACTCAGCATAAAATCTAATTTTTTGCACAAAACAAATCAAAATACAACAAATATTTGTTGTATTTTGTTATTTCATGATGATATTCATACTAAAACCACAAGCATACCCCATACATTTGTTATAAATTAAGTGTTTTTCTACATAACCTAAAGGAAAAAGCAATCAAAACGTAGAAAGTTCAAGGAAAGGATAAAAAATTTAAGTCACAAAAGCACACTAAAATATTTAGTCTTTGACAGTTAAAAATAGAACATTAACACACACATATATAAATATATGTACAGTCCACATTCCATACCACTAGGTGGCGGTAATGCACCGAGTTCGTTGTTTGTCAACTACCAATAAACATTTAAGAAGTAGAAAATTACTTTTTTTTTTCTCTAATGTGTTTGCATTTTCGCGAACCTCGTTATTATTTATGTTTAAATATAAGGAATATGTCTTAAATTGTGTATTACTCCGACATATTCTGAATCCCCCTATTTTCTGACAGGCTAGTTAAAAGCTGCATAAATAGATGGTTTGCCTTTTCGTTGATCGCTTGATCGTTACACGGGGACAATTTATGTTAATTTATTCCTTTTTTCGTCTTTGTTTTTTACACTGCTGTGGTTGAATAAAGAGAAACCTCAGCTTTTTTCAGTGGAAACATAACGAATGTAGAGGCGACCTGTGAAATCTCCGCAGGTGTTTTCAATCAGCTAGCAAGCGCCAGAGTCCTGGCTGTTGTGGCTCTCTGTTCATTAGCATAGAGGGAGAAAGTGAACAACAATATGAGGAATTATCTTCTACCTTTTAATTCAGACATCTTTAACTCTGATGAGGTCAGAAGTGGCTTTCTTAAGGTAAGAGCGTATGAATATTACTCTGCAGTGTGACGCAGCGTCTTGCTTATGTTGTCTGTGCAGTGCTAAGAGCTCAGGCCTTTTTATGATTGCACTGTCTGTTATGACTGGTTTTCCTCTGGTTTGCTTGAGTTGCTTGTGACTGAACATCAGTTCATCTCCATTTGACATTATTCTCATAAGGCTGTCACATTAGCGCGTTGTTGTGCTCAGTGGCTTGTGTGATTGCTCTTTGACACTCGGTTACCTTTGTTGGAGTGAGTGGAGTAGCAGTACTTGCCTCTGAAGTGATGGTGGACTGCAGCAGTCACTCAGACGTTTAAATCTAGCAGCAATTACTGTACTTAATGCATGCTCTTCCTCTTTTTGACATTCACTGGTCTGTTGACATTGTGCCCTGGGCTTTGACTATGATATAATTTAAATGTTCAGATTAGACTGAGGCTGTCTACTTTGACAACATGTCTGAAGAATAGTTTGTTACTGTGGATTTGATCTGGATTGTGAAATGTCATTAATGCTTAGCGCTGCTTTACTATGGGTACACCACTAAATTAGCCCGATTTCCTTAATTTTGGGAAATCGGTGATCGGCTGATAATTGCATAAGAATCGATCTTACCCAAAGATCGGCTTCGATTGATCGATCCATCGATTGACCTAAAAATCAATCGGTGCTTCCACAGGTAGGACGTATTTATAAGAAATCTGCTGAGTAAGCAGCATGTGACGTAGCATCGACGTGCGCATGCGCATTACCACAGGGTAGGATGGATTTACAGGTAGCACAGATCTTCAGAACACCTGTTCACCAGGTCACGTCTGCACGTTTGCAGTAAATCCCAGTATTGCCACATCAAATACTTCCTTGCTATATTTAGCAATGTCTCAGACAAAAAAAAAAAAAGTATGGCCAGAATCTGGATTTTTAATTTGAAGTAAAAACATTTGAATATATTCTTCCCTGGAACAGTTAAAGCTATGTCATATAATTGTTTTTAAAAGTCTGTTTACTACAGCAAAGCAAGGAAAAAAAAACTATTTAGTGAATGAGGCTCCTGTCAATAAGCTGACTCCCCTGCTTGGAAGTCTACCTGTATACGGTTGTATAAGCTTCTCTCACACTTTCTTGCTTTACTCATACTGCGAAGATCAAATGGCAATAAACTGTAGATCATGACTCCCAACTCACAGAAAAAACACCTTCTGCTAGAACTGACTTCACTTTCACTGAGCTGCCCTGGTCTTACTGAGCTGTAAAGCTGCTTGATTATCTGGCTGAGAAATGAGAAACTATTTTGGTGAAATTTGAAAATATTACTCATAGAGTTTGGCAAGCCAGGCCATTTATTGCAGTTTTGTGTGTAATTTTAACAGTGGAATGTGACAAAAAATATTAACTCTTTTCGTTGTTTATTAGCTGCCAAAAATCGAAGTACAAAGTTGATCGATTGCACACTCCTTCTAAGCAATGCATGATAAGAAAATCACTGTGGTTCTTTTGAGTGTTGACCCTCCACCCATTAAAGCAGTGAGACCCAGAGGCTCTATTTAAAAGATGGTAGAAAAATTATTAGTTTGAATAGAGTTGGTGCAATTTATTTTAGTGGGAAGCAAGTACATTTAATTTTGTGGCTCTGCCATCTTCAAAATAAAAGCCTAACAGGACCAGCTGCTTCCGCACTGAATGTTTCTCTTCATGTTTTATTTGTTCCTCACAGTAGGATTGTGCAGTGAGGAACAAATAATAAATAAGCAAATTAAAAGGTGCATATTGTACTTTTTATTTATTTCGAACCTGTAAGTTGTTCTCTTCAGCGTTGTTTAGAGGCCGACCAAGACATTTTCAGCAGACAAGAGTAAACTCATTTTTATCTTTGAAACTAAAATGATTTGTTTATTTTTGAGTCAGTTAATGCATGGTAAGTAGCAACAGTCTTCAATGTGTAGCCATTTTAAGATGGTGTGTTTAACAATATAATTAGAGGTCCAAGCAGTAGTTTTTTGTACAGCTTTTTAAGACTTGTATTCAGGTTATTAGACTTCAAGAGAGTACTGTCTCATCAGATGGCTTTTTTTAAAAGCAGAAATTAAGTAACAGTGGAACAAGAGCAGCGGGTTTGTCGACTCCATCGCTGTTTGTGGATGTTGCTTGTGCATCAGATGTACAGGCGCACCAGAAATACTCTCCAGTTTAGGACTTTTATGTGGTAGGAGGAATAAAGTTATTATAGTTGTTATGTTAATTGGTCAAACGTAATGCGTGACTGACCAAATAATTGACTAACTAATCAATAATTGACAATTCTGACCAGTGCAACTCAACTTGATTATCTGCTGAGTCGGTAAAGTTACTGAACAAGAAGTTGCATTTGACTTTTTTCCCCGCTCCACTCAAAGTTTCTTCTTGGTTTGTCTTGTTACAACTAAAACAAAATGCCTGCTCTAGCACTAAATAAGAGTTTATATTTGAATTATGGTCTGTATATTTCGGAACACTTAGTTGCAAACTAAAGTGTTTGATGGGCTTTATTAAAATCATTTGGTCTTAAAGAAATTGCTTTTCACATCCAGCCTCTGTAAATTTGCACTTGCTTTACTTGCATACAATTACAGTAGTAGAACTGGGATTTAGTGATGCTGAAAATATGCTTACAATGCATTTTGTCGTAGGAGAGTAGTGGAACATTGCCCTCCCTAAGAAATTAATTTGTTTAAGCAAAACGTACAGAGGAGAGATTAGAAATCTGGCATCGAGTGATCAAGGCAACCCCAGGAGGTCTCGGATCTGCATATTTTTCTTATTGTGTCACATCGCTGCTGTAGTAGAGCATACTCTGCAAACAGCAATGCGCACCACACTTAGCCATGGTGTTTTAATGTATACTGTGCAGCAGGATTTCAGATGAGGCTTGTGATTAATTTTCTGGACACCGGCCTCCACTGTAGAGCTCCTTTGTACAAGAATTGTGTTCTTCTTTGCTATTTTCAACTTGGCACACATTAATGCATTTTAGCGGCGTAACAATTTAACTGTAATATTTAAAGTGTACAGATGGTAACTTAAAAATGCTGGCAAAAAGACAGTGTTTGTGTTTAATAATACTGGAATCAAAGTAATGGCAGTCACAAACAAGCTATTTAAAATAAATATGACAGATTTGTATTATAAACCTTGTGGCTCCTGAGTCACATTGATGAAATTTAATGTTTAATTTTGATTCTTGCATCTATTTTTGTTCCAACAGAAAACAAAATAATCCATAGGAGAATACGTACAAGCTAGCAGAAACTGTCTTAATGTATTCATAGATGTTGTTCATGATGTGTCCCAGAAATAACGTACAGTGAAGCCTGGACTCTCCTGTTGGCTATTTTCACACCTTTTATTCACTGAAGGCTAAAAAACAGCTGACATGTTTTCTGCCTGCAGACCATAAAGAGCAGCACTACTGGAATCAACTCAAAACTCCCTATTGGCAATGACTGTCCAACCTTGAAGTGGTCACTTTCGCCTCAGTCCCTGAAACATCTCTTTGCCACTGAGGTGTGTTCCATTGTGACAATTTGCTGTTAGGTCTCAGTAATGCAATGCGGGCAGACAGGGGTGACCTTTGCCCCTCCTTTAGTGCTTCCCACAAGGCAAAGAGAGGCTTCTGTCTTGTCTAGGTCAACTTCCCTTTCAAGCAGACAGCTCTTCAAACTGCAGGGACTTTAGTAACCTCTGAACCATCAAGGTGTTGCAGAGAGAGGCTCGGTCCTTTTACTTCTTGCAATTACTGCCTGGAACACAACACTGCTGATTCGACTGCAGGAGCAGAGGAGAGCAGGAAAGTGAAAACAAAGAGGTGGTGTAGATGTACCATTGACACTTTTAGCCAATTACTCATGTCTGTGGTCTGTAAATGGCTGCCTGGACGTGGGGAAAATTGGCCTGAAGTGAAACATCACTGGGTGTCGGTATAATTTTGTTACACTTTCCGCTCCAAACGTTCAATACCGGGAGAAATATTTAGAAATTTGTTTGAAATAGCTTGGTATTCAGAATTAATAGATTCATAAATTTAATATTGTCAGGCATTGTGCTGTGGCTCTGTGGGTAGAGTAGTCGTCTTGTGACCGGAAGCCCCTGAGCAAGGCACTTAACGAGTACCTGCGTGTAGGGGTGAGTGTGAATGGGTGACGGTGTAAAACGCTTTCCCGGTCAAAAAGATTGGAAAAGCGCTATACAAGTTGTTGAAGTTAAAAGTTGTTCTTAGTTCTTTTTATCTTTGAAAGTAATGTACATTTATCCATACATATATAAGTGTTTTTGTTACATGTGTTCTCAGTTATTATAATTACATGCTTAGATCTGCTTTTGTTTTAGCGTTGGATGAAATGACTTTTGAGTTTGCAGTCTGAAAGGGGAAACAGAGAAGTGGTTTGGTGCAGACCTGTCCAACCCACGCAGAACGGAATGGTCCAATCACACCGAGATACTGAGAGAAGAATTATGTTTAGTTCGCACGACCTTCTTCTTATCTGACCTGTTCCAGCCGGTTTGTTCCCATCCCTTTAGCGGCTGGACAGTCATGTAACTAGGGCGTTCCTATCTTAATAAAAAGCGTTGAGAGCGGAGATGTTTTCAGAGTAGTTTGGGGCATGTAACTGAAAAACATCTCCGAACTCCTCTCCTCGCGAGTTTTGAAACTAATACTCTCGTCTCTGTTGTCTCTTTGCAGTGTGTGTGTTAAAAATGTTTGGGGTTTGAACCTAACACAAGTTTAGGCCATTTACTATTTTAAATTAAACGGTCTGCTTGTGTTTGTTGAAGCATGTAAATTATGTTATTACTATATACAGCGCTTTTCCTAAAGATTTAGATGCAGTATTGTAGTCTTTTGGATAATCTTATACAAAATGTTATTTATTTCAGTAAATAGAAACTGTGTAGATTAATTCCATAAAGTAAAATTGATCCAGTTTGGTCTTAATTTGATGATTATGGCTCATATATAAAAACCCATAATTCAGATTGTATGCATCATCTTGTGGAATAAATTGAGACACCATATAAGACCCTGTCCTTTTTCTGACATATTTGGACAGACGGATCTTTAAAAATTAATTATTAAAATAAAAATGAAGAGGTTTTAAATAAGCTTTTTGTAAAACTTAATTACTACATGTTTAGGGCCCATATGTAAAACTCTGACATTTCTCATTAAAGTAGTGCAATAAGAAGTTTCCAAAATGGCTATAAATGGAAGAAACTGTTCCTTTTTAAAGAAAAACATACAGAACTGTCTAAAATGGGGTTTTCCCCAGAAAACCTGCAGAGCCTGGTGTTGGGGCCGACAGGCAGCAAAGTGAAGCACCTGAAAATGTTTGTCATGTCTGTCAGCAGACATTATATTTTGAGTAAGTCTGAATAGAAGAGCAGATTTACCCTTGTTGCACTTTTTGTCTCCCTCAGTTTGCATGGAAATTTACCTAAAATAAGAGAAGCTTAAAGTGATCAAAAATATTTGTATTGATGGCCTTTTATTTTTGTGCTACCTCTATAAATGCGTATCTCTGAAACTTCAAATGAATGGTAAAGTAGACTGCAGAAACAAGAGGTAGCCAACGCAAGAAAAGTCATTACTGCTTCTCTTGGACGTTTCCGCCGAACCCCCTATGTTCTTTTGAATTAACTTTCAAGGGCACAGAGTTTCAGCAAATATTTCATTTCCCAAGATGGCCATCACTCAAGCTATCACTTGAACAACTCAAATCCGTCTTTTGTGAAAGAAGGGGAAAGATGGAGGGTATATAGAAAGTGGAAGATGACTGAGATTACTTTGTGCTATTTTTAAGTGTCAATATCTGGAGAAAGAAGTTGGGGAAGTGGAGACGGGTCCCTTCTGAGACTCCTGTGATGTCGATGGACATTTTCAAATACTTTTATGGTATAAAAATAATATTGCTTAATTTAAAATGATATTTATGCCTTATGATTAGTGTAAAAACTGTTTTACAAATACTATAAATATATCCGTGTTTTAATTGGCAGTCAATCCTGATTATTTCATCCGCAATGATTTGATGGTGTTACATGGCAGACATTCTGCCGTGCCAGGGCCTTCAGAGAGATTTATTTTTAAAATCAGAGAGCCAGCTGTTGTTCAGGTTGATTTATGTCTACATACACTGGGCTCGATCAGAAATATTAAAGAACAAACAGCAGCACATAAAATCAATGGATTCCATTTCCTCTGCACATGCTGGATTCTTAGTGCTCAAATGTAGCATCATGATGGGCTTTCATCCTGAAGCTTTGAAGAGAAAAGGTACTTCCATAATGGGTATCAGAAGATTAATAAGGGTCTATCTTTTTAGCTGAATGAGATGACAGCCAGAAGGATTTAAAACAATGCTTTGACTGCAGTTGGGATGAAATGCAAGCTAGTTCTAATGGATACCATGATATAATTTCCAGCAGTTAGTGTTATCATTTTACAAAGAAATTTCCTTGAAAGCTGCGCTTGATTATTGCGCTATTAAATTCAGTTTTTTGTACACAATCGCTCACCACTGCTTCTCACTGCCTTTCCATGGCAGCAGAAGGAAAATCCGGGTAATTTCAACCATCAGTGACCAACAGTAGTGAAACACATGCATTTTGAACTTTTTACCTATGGAAGGATATTTTAAAACCTTTTTCTTTCCTTCACCGGCCATCTGTGTGGATGTTCTTAGTTTGTAGTTAAAGTAAGGAGACCGAGTAATGATACTAGACTGTAGGGAGTTTGAGTTTCTACATTTTCAAAGGGGCAAGTACAGCAGATAAACCGAGACGTGACCTTAAGCATAAAAGCTATAGCCTTAAGCATAAATGCAGAGCTCACTGCTACAAACTACACACATGAAAGCAGCTTAGAGTATCCTTTCCATCTCCTTGTGGAAAAGATATTCAATCTTTGAGCAAATATGTCTGAAAACTGAGTGCGTTCGGTTGTAATTTGAGATGGCAGGCATATTTTTAAAAACTAATAAATCTTAAATATAGGTGCATTGTGACCAATTCTCTGGAGATAGAAATTAGGTTTAGATTTCTATTAGTGTTGTTTAACCTCCTGTGATTCTTTTCAAATGGTAACATCATGTGAAACATTGACAAAATCCTAAACTTCTTAAGCAGCAACTACCATATGCAGACCACTTAAAATGATCAGTTTCTCCGATCTTACTGCTTATAGGTATGTTTGAGTAAAATCATTTTTTCAATTCTATAAGCTACTGACATGTCTCTGAAATTCAAAGCAAAAATTTCTTATTTATTTGCAGAAAATAAACGGTCAAAATAAAAAAAGATGCAGTGTTTTCAGGCCTCAAATAGTGCAAATAAAACAAGTTCACATTTATTTAGAAACAACAATACTAATGTTTTAACTCAGGAAGAGTTCAGAAATCAGTATTTAGTGGAATAACCATGAGGTTTTTTATGGGATTCAGTGCTGTAGTCTCTTAATATTTTCCAGAGCTGCATATTTTTCACTTATCCAGGTTGTTTTGCTGCGATATGGTCTCGTTCAGAAGATAGTTTAGCAGTTAAAAAATGTTAGTAGTACATTAAAATAATTTTTTTTTTGTGCAAGATCAATGTATCATATTTTTAATAACATGCTTCTAATACTAATACTTTTATCATGTTATCTAAATGATTAGTAACTACTGTGGTATTTACACACAAAAGTTAAAAAATAAACTGATTAAGAAATATTGAAATGAAAAGTATTAAATAGAAGTATTATGACTAGAAATAGCTCTAAGCTTTCTGTATTTGTTGTGTGTTTTTTTTTTAATTTTATTATGTTTTAAAATCCTATTAGGAGCCATGCTAATCAGCAGTGCGCAGCCACAGGTGGGGGAGTTATGAAGCTGCTTATTTATGCTCTCCACACCAGAAGTCTGGCACTTTCTAAATGTACTTCAAAACACAGGATAGAAAATTGCCGTTTTAAAACCTTGGGTATGTACTGTTGCATATCTAGAATACATTCTCTCTGAATATGTTTTTAGACTTTCAGGAAGCCGGAGTTTTGTGTGCATCTGCTTGTGTCCATGTATTCATTGAGTGGGGGTCCGGACTTGGAGGACAAAGGTCCAGAGGTCAGTGTCTTACCAGTGAAGCTTTCACCCTGTTGAAACAAGTGGCAGAAGGTCGGGTTATCCCCAGCTGGGTATAAAGAGAGAGAAACACAGCATTAGCTGCCATTGTTCCTTTATTGTCCATACGTGGACGTCTCCCTCTGCTGCTGTATTGTTTCCAAAGCCTCAATGGTCACAGGCCTACTAAGGGTGCGGGATGTTTTCCAAAGGTTGGTGTCGTCGTCTGCTGTACCCCTAAGCTATCAATGGCAAACAACTGTTGCTTCTCTATCGCAATACGGGGATATTAAAGCTATTTGTCTAAGCGCCCGTCCTCTGCAGAGACAGCTCGGAGGAGCTCTGATGCATGTTTAATACACTAATCACACATTCTCTCTAGGACCCCTATTGGCTGCACTAATCGCTTCCCTTCACCGTTTCTCTCCCTTTCCTCATAACTCCGATAACCCATTCCATGCAAACACTAATTGACAAGTAGTCCACTCAGAAAGCTACTGACATCTGGAGCACAAATACAGCAGTGTGCGTGTGTGTGCGTTGCCTTCTACTGTCTTTTAAACAATAACACATTTAGATGAAGCTGACAGTGCTGTGCCCTGAGGGGACTTGTTTTTCCGAGATGCAGACAGCTTCCTATTTTGGTCATGGTCTCATCTTTGCACACTTTTTCAACACATCCTCCTTTGGCTCACGTATCAAATCATAGCCGAGTGTTTGCATGCGGTCCAGCAGCTGCTGGTGTAACGAGTGTAATGCTACAATGTAGGCCTGGATATATTCAGGCTGCTTTCACTAAAGCTTACTATCAATGGGGCTCAAACAACAATTATTCTCATTATTGACAAATCTGCTCAATTTATTTTTTACTCTTCTCTTGAATAACTATTTGTTTACTCAATAAAGATTTCCTCCATTAGCGCTTTCTGAAGCCCTGTGGGAAATTAGACATTATAGTTGAACACCAAACCTGAGAGCAGTGAGACGATGCTAAACGTTTGGAAAAAAAAACAAAAAACTTAATTTAACAAATTACTACTATAATTGTAAATAAAGTCCTAATGAGCTAGTGTTTCATTAGTGAGTACAATTGTAATATTCAGTTGCCCCTGTTTTACCCAGTAAAAGAGCAGTTACTTTTAAACAAACTCTATACAAAACTGAAACAAAGCGCAGCATTTTCTTTTTAAATTATAACTTTTGGATGCCGGTCTGATGTTTAAAAGCAATCGTATCCAACTTTGAAAATTGGTCACCCTGTTTTGTTTTGTGTTGATATTTTTCCGTTTTGTCCTTTCATGCCACCATTTTGCAGCTGCAGTAATGCATAAATGAAGCTGCTTAGAAACCCTGGACTTGTTCCTGGTGGAACAAGTCGACTGCTGCCTTAATGGTACTTTTTAAAATTTTAACTGCTTCAGTCCTATTTGTAACATAAGATACATGACAGATTGATACAGACATGACAAATGTTACACATTATTGGTTTGAACTCTATTTTCTGATTATTGTTCACTTCACCATTTAAATTTTTATTAGTCAAGTCAAAAAAACCATATGAGATCCTAGCTTTTCCCATGTTGGGTAAAATGCCAATTTTAACCAGCAGAGTTGCTTGAATGCACATTGACACTAAAAACACAGTTGAGTGATAGTAATGGCATGTCAGGATCCACTGTAAAAATCAATACCTTTAATCATCTCTTGATTGAACTGGATTGTACTGATGTAGCAAATGACATGTTGATGGATCAATTCCTGTGATGGCTTTTTAAAAAAACTGTTCAAAGCAGAGATTACATATCAATAACTTTTAACAGCTGAAGTCTTGTTAGAGGAGGAGCTGTCCGCATTTTGTGTAGTTAAGGTTGTTTTTGTTCTTCTTACAAGAGAAAAGTGATTCTGACAGTTTTTTTCCCCCTATGAAAACTGTTTTTGAGCTATTGCTTAATACATTTAAATTTGCAACCACATAAAGTTATACGTAAACATGCAGTTCTGATCTCTTCTAGAAGCAGTTATGGATTTTATTTTTAAATTGAAGCTTTTCCCGTATTTTGCCACTTTCATACCTCAAGCTTCAGTTTTCAGGGATTTTCTGCTGCCTTAGTTTTTCCGCAGTAAAATGTAGAAAGATAGGCTCTAATTGCTATATTACGGGACTAATTATTAATGCACTGTGCAATACATAAAGTAAGAACAGTTAAACATTGGGATTTTCTGGAGGCCTCGAACTTAAAGTACTTCATGTCTCACCTGCTTCTCCATTTTTTGCCATAATTTATTCTACTTAAGTTTAATTTTGTTTTTTGTTTTTCTTTTTTAGTCATGCATAAAATCGTACTCTTTTACAGGTGAATTATTTTCCACCTTTTAGATTTCAAAGTACTGCTTCTGGTGGTTTGGTCATGTATGCAAAGCGCTGCTTCAGTTTTTGGTCAATATCTCGGCTACCTGAAATGCTTTCCAACACATGTAGTGTGTTGAGTTTTTAATGATTTTGAAGGAACAGTGAGCTGCTGAAGCACTCTAGGTTCTGTTTAAGGACTCCTTTACTTTATTAATGTTGGCATGGACTTAGACGCTCACAGCATCTTATAGATTATGATGTAATTAACCAGACCAAGAATTGTCAGGATTAAAGCAACAAGCAACTTGTGCTCTAAAATAGGCCTAAATTTGACTTTAAAGTCAGAGCTGGTGCTGAAAATCTCCAAGAAATATTACATAACTTTATTAAAATTGATTAGATTTAATAAGGTTAGGGACTTTTTATTTGTAGATATGAATGTAAACTAAAACGTTGATCATAAGCAATAAATGGCTGGGTTTAAATGCTGAAGGAAAATTATTCCTGTCTCCTGACTGACGTATCCTAACCTATCGGAAAGTTTAAAACTGGGATATTACAAGTTACAAATAAATTCAACCAGTCGGAAATAATAAATCCCATTAAGTCATAATGTCCTTCCCAGGTCCATTTTCCAAGTTGAATTTTTATCCAGCTAGTGTGATTTGGTGCTGGTTCATAAAATGTAAATGATGGAAGGTTTTAAAAGAATAATACCAGAAAACTACTTGTTCTTGAAAAAGTTTACTGCTGTTGAAACAAGCTTAAAATCACACTGTTGGCTGGTTATGCCATTCTGTTTATGTTGCATTAATCCACAGAGATGGATTGCATTTATATTTATGAGACGATTTCAGCCATTTAAATTGTCAAGTCAGAATAACTGTGGATAGTATGTCCACTTCTGGATTTTGGGGATGTTGCTTGGCCTGTCTCGATCCTTACCCAGCAAATAAACATTTTACTGCGTGCATCTTAAAAGTAAATGAATACGCTTATGTTGCCCTTTAACTGCTGACACTGGTGCTGTTGGTGTGTTTGACAGTCTGAGTGTGCAGTGTACCTTTTTATTGACAACATTTCTGCTTGCTACAGTGCTTCCATAAAAGTGTTTTTTTTAAATTACATAAGAGCCTAAAGCTGACTCGGGCAGCTCTTCCAACATTTCTCTGCTATTCACTTCTTAAGCCCTTCTCTTGGCTTTCATGAACATGAATGCTTCTTAGACTAGTATAATTATTTAGGCCGTTTTATTGAAAAACTTAACGTGCAAAGGTTTCTTTGATCCTTTAGGTGACGAAGCCGAAAAAAGTAGGGCTGCTTTGATACCGTGGCCTTACAAATCTAACATGCTCCCATTTTTAAGATGATGCAGATGAACTGCAAAGGCTATTTAAAATGTAATATTTGGTGCTTCAAGAGGGTTTGAATTAAACAGAAATACACAGAATCCATTGCATACGTAGAATACCCAGTAATGTTTGGTTGCGTATGCCTTAGCAAGGTGCATCTCGATCAGTTTTTGCAGCCATTGAATAGTTGTCTACCATTGTTTGAACATGCGTATATTTCTCAAAATTCATTTAGTGTTTGGTTTCTGGGCAAAGATTTGGATTTTTGTACTTCCAAATGTTTCAGTACGTTAGAGTTTGACACTTTTTGAATTGCTTTAGCTGTTCTAAAACTGACTCTTGGAAACAAAAGCAGTAACTAAATTATCTAGAACTCCTAACAGCATATTGTCGCCTTCCTAAAAATGACTTAGGCTGTTATTTAGGAAGGCAATGATACAAAATGTGTGTATGGACAACAGAATATATGCAAGATACAATTATATTCTTAGTTTCTAAGATAACATCCGCTTAGGAGAGTTGACCCTCTAAGGTTCTGAAAATGTGAATCTACAGCCATTGTTTTCTTGTGTGGAAAGATAATTAATTTGTACCACATGTATTTCCAGTTTTGTAGCTGTCTTTGCCTTAAGTGGACTGCTATTAATTGTATGCTTTAAAGCAATGAGATCATTTGCTTTTTTTCTATCTGTAATAGTGTGAGAAATGGTAGTAATGAAACAAAGCTACCTCAATTAGCCAAACAGATACCAAAAACAAAAATCCAAGCATTAGGGAACAAGCGTGCACAATCCCTCTGCAGCTGACTTTGCAACACAATGTCAAAAACCTGTGAGACTTATGCTTAAATGTTTCTTCCTTTTTCTTTGGTAAGGGAGGGGTGTTATGCACCACTAGAGAGGGTTACAACAGCATGCCATAAGAAATTGATACAACACAAAAGAAACTGCCTCCAAGAAATGTTCCCTCTGGCTCTTTATGTTGAGGAAATGGCTCTTTTCAGAACACCACTGGGCAAAACGCTTCCAGAATGATTTTACTTCTCTGCTGTTGGTGCCAGCAAATCTGTCAGACATGGCCGATTCCTGCAGGCGGCCACACCTTACGGAACGCAGGGGTCATATGTGGAGGTCGATTTTGAAGAAGAGTGATTAGTGTAAACGTACTTGAATGGTTTTAAGTTAATTGTATGACATCTATTTATAATTCAAGTGCATTAAATTTATTATATATAAATAAATAACACAACAGTACAACCACAAGATTTATGATCCAGGATATCCATCCATTTATTTTCTATACACCCTTGTCCCTCGTGGGGTCAAGAGAGTTTCTGGTGTCTATCTCCAGTGAACTTTTCAAGCGAGAGGCAGGGTCACCCTGGACAGGTCACCCTGGACAGGTCGCCAGTCTGTCGCAGGACAACACAGAGACACGCAGGACAAACAACCATGCACACACACACACGCACCCCCACACGCACACACACACACACTCACACCTTGGGAGAATTTGGAGAGGCCAATTAACCTGACAGTCATGTTTTTGGACAGGAAGCCGGAGTACCCGGAGAGAACCCACGCATGCACAGGGAGAACATGCAAACTCCATGCAGTTTGCATGGACCCCGGCCTGGGGTCTTGGGCAGAAAGACCCCAGGCTGGGAGTCGAACCCAGAACCTTCTTGCTGCAAGGCAACAGCTCTACCAACTATGCCACTGTGCAGCCCATGATCCAGGATATAGTTTTGCTAAATTAAACATAATTATAAGTACAGCCACTAAATGGCATAAGAGTGCTTCCAGTGTAATCCTTGGTATGTATCGAGTATGCATCAGCAGGTATTGGTGGTATGCATATGCCACATTGGCTATGTAGTTATTGCATATGTTTCACATTTATATGATATGCTACCTTGGAGTTAAAGAAAGTTTAGGAGTTCTTTTCAGTTTATTGTTACAAAAAGATACCAACTGCATGCTGATTAGGTAGTTTTCTGATTGACGTCTATTGATCCACTATCGATAACTGCTTGGTTTGGTTGACATGGCAATTAGATTAGCAGAATACAGGCTTCCCCCTACCTGGTAATGATTAGCTGTAGTTGAACATATGCTTTTTGTACTGTGTGTCCCACAAACTGAGTTCATAGATTTGCTGAAAGCACATCACCCATTTACTGCGGCACCACAAAGTGATTGCTTGGAGTCTGAACAGAAAATGGTGCAAAGCTGAAATCCTGGCTGCCTGCAGCAGTGTTCTTAAATTGGGAACTGCAACACTAGATTGAATAACTTCTTACACATCGTTGGTGACTGTATCTCTTGAAAGCTGACAGTGACATATTTTTAAGGGAATCTGCTAAAAAATGTTGGTTTCTGCCTTTACAAAGAACCTCTCAAAGCAGTTCTCAGCCAGTTGCCTGCCAAAAACTCATCTCCAAAATAGCCGTTTAAAAGCTCTTGATCTAAAGCTTCTAAACTTACCAGTATAACAACTATGGTAAACTCAGAAACAAGTCATGTTTCTAGTGTTATTTAGAAAAATGTGGGTCAGTTTTTTTCCATTTTCAGTTGCTGAGTTGTACTTTAAGAAATAAAATCTACATTTAGGACACGTCTCTGTGCTTCTGGTAAATGTTAAATGATGGATACTAAAAATATATTTTGAAATGGAGACAAATTATTAGTAAGTTGTCAATAAAGAGCAGCGACATGAAAACATTTCATGGACATAGTCACACATTATGATGATTTAGAGTGGGGCGTTAATCCAACATGCATGTTTCTGTACTGTAGCAGGAAGGCGGGGTACCTGTAGGACCACACAGCTTTCTTCCATTTTGATGCAACATGTGTGTGTGCCATTCACCAAAGACTGGGTAAAAGAGGAGTGTATCTGCTGTACCACTCCCAGTTTGACAGTTTGGGAGAATATTTCACAATTTTATATTGCCTAAAAAATGTTCTGAAGAGTTTGAATGGGCTGTCAAATATTAACACTGTTCAGTTTTCTGAGTTCAAATCTCTTGCTTTTTCACTGATGTGTTATAAATATTCTTTAGTCGTAGTTTGAAAGGATAACATTGGTTTGCTCTCAGTTTGACCCCGCCGTCAGGCCTCCCCTCGGGTTCACTCAGCTGTTTTCCACATTTTCTGGATTCATCCCAGTGACAGCTCTAACAATGCTTTACATCAGTAAATCCATGTGTACTTTTTTGTTTTTACAGTACTGGCCAAAACTGCAGACACATTAGGTAATTTAATGAGATCCATTAGTCATATTAAAATGATCTCTTTTGAAAATAATATTTAAGTTGGCATTAACCACACTTTTTGTCAAGCTAATATGTTTGAATTTAAAACTACTGTTTTCAGTTAAACCGTTCACAGTTATCAGTGTCTGAATTGTCTGAATTGAATAGTGTTGCTGACTTTAATTTTCAAGAGAAATTGTGAAGTGAGCTAAATATTAGGGTGACGGCAAAGAGGCCTTCTAACATGAAAATCTTGCAGCTTACCATCAACGATACTTTTTCAAAAATACCAGCAGAAATACGACAAAATCTGGTCAGGAATCACAGGAAGAGTAAGAAAGATATAAAGCCAATAAAGATTTCTCAAATTCAAAATGGTCTAAGACTTCACAAAGAGATGGATTGTTTTGTAAAACACACATATGCCTTTTCTGTTATTTTGTCTTATCAATGATACCCGTTACGTTGTTTAGAAAACAAACTTCCGAGTTAAAATTATTTGAATCTAAATTTGCCAGGGGGATGAATAGTTTTCAGATTTGATTTAAATGCAATATAATATAATGTAATATAATATCTCAAGCTGAAACATACTGATGCAAAAAATCAAGTATGACTTTGAATACAGGATGTCTATTGAATGTTTTGTAGTATTTATATGCATTAGGATTAAATATTATTTCCAACCATTGAAGGAAGTAGCAACAGTCACGTTTTTGCAGTTCTTCTGCTCCTTCCTAATGCAAAATGATTTAACCCAATACTGCGCTCCCTTTCTGAACACCAGGTTTTCATTTTCTGTTTTCGCTACTATTTTGTGGTAATCTTACGAGATCTCTACAGTCTGCTGTTCAAACTCTGGAAACTGGAAAAATTGTATTTCACCTTGAATTAGTTGCAACAACATTTAGTGATTTTACAAAAGTAGCACACATCCACAAACTAAGCTGAAAGTATTATATACTTATTGATTATTGGTTTTTACGCAGCAAATTGTTGAATGGAGAGTTTAGAACCTTAATGATTAAACTGCTATGAGTTCACTAGACAGATAGTACCAGTCAGTTTTTAAGACCCAAATCCCATCAAGGAACCATTAAGTTATATGATGACTGGAGGATCATTAAGTGAATGTCTAATTAACTTATTATAAAGCATTTTTGTACTGGCTATCAAATCCTTCCTCTAGGCACCAATGTATCCATCTGACCTGATTTGATTGCACAGTCACATTAATGAGCTCTGTGATGTCCCACATACTGTCTCACACCTTCCTTCCCAGCTGATGCCAACAGAAAACGGGTGTTTGGGGGAGTGGGGGGGTGGGGATTGTGTGTGATTGTGTGTGAGAAAAGCCATAGATCTCCTATGCACTTCTAGGAAAAGTGCATCAAGCACTTGAATGCCCCTACCGGTATTCAAAGGTTAATTTGTTTGTTTCTGTGATTAAATGCTTCTCCAATTACGTTGTGTGTCGGCGTTTAGAGAGTGTTTGATAAGCCAGCTAATGTTGAATCCTGTCAAGAATGCACGAGTGTTAACCTGCATGGTGCTTTGTGGCATTAAATGGTAAGAAGGAAGAAAAACAGAATCTGGGAATCTCCTGAAATGCTTAAAAAAAGCTCCTCTGATGGCTCACAGCAGGATTATTCTGTGGGATCAAAGCCCATTTTCAGTCCCTGGGTGTCATGTGTCTGTGCTTGTGGGTTGGAAGGGAGGAAAGGGAAAATTTAGTTTCATGCAAAATGAAATAATTTGCATAACATGCGTGAAATTCATTTGCAAGACTCCCCCCAAACTTTGCATTGAAACATAGAAAACAAGCGCACAAAAATATTGGAAAGAATCTTAAACTGAATATGTGAAACATTGGAATTTAAACGTTATACAGCGTCTTACAAAAGCATTCCTTCGCCTTCGGTTCTTCCCCATTTTGTCACAGTATGGCACATTTCAATGTATTCCATTTAGATTTAAGTGATAGCTGAGGATACTTTTGCACATAATGTAGAGAAATGAAAATATTTCTTGGTTTTGAAGAGGTTTTGCAACAAAAGATGACATTTGTATTTACACTGATGTCCCCTGAATAAAATCTAGGGCCACCAGTGATAATTCACAGCAAATGCTGTCTTTACAAAAGACTTTTATATAGTCACGTCAGTCCAATAATATGGGTTTAAAGTTCATACATTCAAATTTGATCCTAGTATGAATGCTGTGAAGTTTGTCCTTCAAATTGGTTTTTTATTACCGTGACAGAAAAATCATATTTGTCTCCCCAGTTTAGTGACTTCAGAATAGCACTTGTTGCACAGGATATTTTCCAAGAGTTATTTCTAAAATCAAAATAAAATACATAAAATTTGTGCTTTTGTGACGAGATGCGAGAAGGTCAAAAGCACCTGGATGCTTTTCAAAGGTCTGTGACTCAACTAGACTTCTTTCTGTTAAACTTTGTGATCTGTTGGTTACCTTGCTTTTTTCACACACACCTTACAATAGTATGGGTGTCCAAAAGTCTAACCAAAGGTCACCTACATAAATAGTCCATGAAAGATGATGGAATGGAGTTTTATTAGGATTACCGACTCTGTCTGCTTAAGCTCTGGGTTTAAACTTTTGCTTTATCCATCTATTCTCCAAATGAATTCCTCAGCTGGCTGAAGTCGGAGAGGTTTGCAGCATTGCCCCCTCTTAAAGGGGAGCAACTATGAATATAAATGGGCGAGTTCCTCAAGGTATTACAACTCATCCATGCTTCGCCGCTGGGTGAGAATGTCAATACCTGCATTATACAGGAAGTGTAATTTCATTCAATTTGTAAAGGTCGTAACAGCTGAAATTTTCAGGTTTGGTTAGAAATACCATCCCATGGTTACCTGCCCTGACAACGGGATGGGACATAGTTAACCAGCGGACTTATACATTTGGTAATGCGACTCGCATATCATGTGAAAATGTTTTGTAATGTCCATATTGTTAGATATTTAAAAATATGCTGTTCATGTACACAATGTTCTTTTGCCCCCAAATAATCCACAAATCTATTTTAGTCGTAACATCTGTAGATTTTTGTCTTTCAAGATTTTGTTTTAAAGGCATTTTAACATCTGAAAAGTATTTAGAAAGCCTAAAATGAATAAGCTAATGACTAAATACAAAGTGCAACATCAAGCAGGAAACAAAAGGGTGGAAAAAGACACTGTTAAAAATTTAGCAGAATAGACTTATGATTCAGTTTGAATCATAGTAGTCTGCAGTTGTGGGGAAAAAAGAGCAAAGCAGAGTAACACACGGAGCCTGATGCTGGGACTATGTGACTCAATCCTCCCTGGAATTCAAAAATGTTGCTCTTTCCTGTGATCAGTCAGCCCGGGGCAAAGCTGGCACCGCTGGACTGTGCCTGAGCGAGGGAGAAACGACAGACAGAGAGAGAGAGAGAGAGAGAGGAGGAGAAGAAGGCATAGAGGAGAGAGGGAGAGATGCCGGTGTGTGTGTGTGTGTGTGTGTGTGTGTTGGTCTCCAGGCTATGATACCAAACTTCCTTTGAAGCGAGCAGCTGTGGGCTGCAACACTGATATAATATTTAATGAAATAATTACATATACAGCAGGGGAAAAACTGCACCGGTTAGACGATGTAACTTTTTATGCTGGGGATCTGGAAAAATGCAGCAGCAATGTGCTGGATTTGGCTTGTTGCCCCCTTCCTCCCTGTATAGTGCGTCACGCAGCTCGACTCTGATATTAAAATTTCCGCATAATGCTAGAATTTTAAAGGTTGATAATGTAAGACTGCATTAATTTTATTTGTTTCTGCAGAGAAGTTTTGTTGTCAGCAGTCCTACAGAAACATCATTAAATTCTGTTTGCGTCTCCCATCTGCTCAGTGGGAGATGCAAAGAGAAAAGTTTTAAAAGACAGTGATGAGAGCGATGCACTTTTTCAAGGTGGAACGACCTATGAACTCTAATCTCACTTCTCCTGCTTGTTTCGCTTAACTAGCTACATTTCATTATTTTAGGTTAAATGAACATGGCTCAGCCAAATTTTACTTTTCTTCAAACTGCAGATACGTTGAACTCTTGAGACGACACAAATCATGAAAGTTGATCCCTATTAATTGTAATAACACATTATTAAACACTGTAAGAGTCTGTGATGAACATTAGTCAGAATCCTTTTAACAGCATTTTGCATAAGACACCCTTAATGTGCAACACAGCTCTTAGCAGACGATGTTTGAGTTGCATAGGAAGCTATTTCTGATAAACTCCCACATTTTTCAAGTTCTCAGAACATTTCAGAGAAATATTTCTTCAGTTTCTTTTTCTCTCTGGCTGGATAAGACAATGCAGCTCTCATGTCGCCTGGATGTTTGCTCTGATTTGTTTACCGGTCCAGCTAACGTGGTTCAGGCAGAAGGGAAAATCCTTCTTCTCCACACTAAGTTGTGTTCAGTACAGAAATCCCAGAAAGCTTTTGTCAACCAACCCGATCCTGACTGAGTCAACCAGGTTCTGATACCCTGATGGATTTCACCTGAAATAGTTATTTATTATACAGAGAGTTTACCTTGGAGTAAAGGACTTCTTTTCCTTAATTTCTGACGTACACTTATGTGCTAAAGTATGGTTTTTTTTTTCTGTCTAATGCAAACACTTGAATATCAAAATCTCAAAGAACTGTATGGATGCATTTGGTTGGATACAGTATTTCAGATTCCATCCTTTCAAACTGCTTCCTGTTAATATCCTCGGTCAGTTAAGGAGGTCACAGACTTTTCCAGTTGATCCAGATCTTAAAGCTCAGATACTGAAGCTCAAGGTGAGCGGAAAGACCTTAAAAACAATAAGCAAGGAAAACAGAATATTAAATAGTGATATAATCATCTCAATATTCAACAATTTCAGGTTGTTTTTCTTAATTGTGCAGCTCCAATTTTTTTTTTCCCAATAATGATTGGATGTTTTGTGTGGCTTACAGTCCAATATGCAAATGCAAGATGTCCAAATGAAAATGGTTAAGATTGTGCTGAATAAAATCACATAAGGCAATATTAATGTTTATTATTAAATATAAAGGGTAAAATTAGACAAGAATGACCATGTATAACCTGGACCAAAGAGTGTTAAAACTGACAGGTTTTTGTTATTAAAATGTTTAACAGGAATATAAGAGAAAACAATGATCACACCAGAGAGTTTGCTTCTAAAAGAGATGTACTGAAAAATACATAAAATGCATTTCTAAAATGTATTCAAAAGCCTCCTATCCATTGAGTTGGATTTTTTTTTTCCTTCTTTGAAATAATGGAGATAAGGCAGCTATTTAATTTGGAATAGATCCTCTGGGCTGTTACAACTTTCTGTGTGATCTATAACCTGTCAATGCTCTCATCATTTCTGCTTACGCCGCATCCCCTGCCAAGTGGTGCATACATCAAATCCTAACAGAAGCCCATAGCTCATCTTTCCTTGAGCAAACTACAACACACTACACATTCTTACCTGGTGTTTCATATAAGATTAATATCCTAACTCAGGACTGTCAGGTAACTTAGAAAGTGCTGATAAATGTGTGTTCTCCTAAAATCTGCTGTTTTTCCATAGTTTTATTTTGTTAGGCCTCTTTTTTTTTTAATAGAAAATATTTTAGTGAATTTCTGCGACGATTAAAACTCTTCTTTTTCCTCACCTTATCTGAAGTGCACAGATTACCAGTGATTTATACATATAGGCTAATAGCTATACCAGCAAGACTTGCTCAATAACAGATAGATGGTGTTGCCTAGCAACTGCTGAGTCCCATAACAGTGACTTGTACCTGCTCCTGGAGGCAGACTCCATCTTGTAGGTTTCTCTGTCTTCTAATTGGTCATTTGGGTAAACACGGATACCTCACTCCTCCATCCTCCAATTTTCATCCGTGGTCTTAAGTGACAGATAGCAGCGGCTTCATGCTAGCCCCTCGAACTGCGAGCAGTCGCAGCACAAATGCACTGCTACTGGCATCGGTTGAGTCGAAGTGAAAAATGGAAAGCGTTTACTTGCCAGCTGAAAAGCTTGTAAATTTAATGCCTAACAATATGTAATATTTCAGCGATGCTTCACTGTGTGATATCTCTCACTTCCAGACAATTAGAAATCATCCAGGAGCTAAATTACAAGGAATCAGTCAGTGGCACTTTAACAGCCAATGAGACAACAGGTTGGAGGAATGGGTTGCTAATTATAGACAAAGAAAACAGATTTTATTGATGCTTGCCATATTGTGGGCTTTGCAGGTTGTAGTTTTCAACCTGTAAAGTCCACAATTTATGGGCTATTTATTCTCTCAGGTTATGCATTCATCTGATTTACTGCAAATACTTTTATATCACTGCATCAAAGCAAAAAAAGGTACTTCAGCAGAAGAGCTGCACAATATATCAAATCACAGTTGTCATTGAGGTACCAATCTGTGGAATATTCTAATCACAAATGCCCACTTGGATGCAATATTTGCTAAGATATTACATCATATCTTTCATTTGTCTGAGATTTTATCTGCCTCTGATGTCCATATGTGACATAAATTATTTGTGGACATTCTCACAGTGGCCTGGACATTCTGATAAAGAAATAAAGCTAGGCGGGAATGGGTCAATTATGATTGATGGCAAGCAATAGTTTGGTAATTATATTTTTCATCTGTTGCAGCTCTAGTGGACAGGTAGCAGGAAGTTCCGGCTCAAGACTTTCCAAAGAATGAAAGTCGCTCTCCAGTTTCCATCAATGTTTTGAACTCTTATTTTGAAGAACGGAAGAAAATAAGCTTGACTGGTATTGGTAGTATCAATGATGGTAATTTGGGCACTAATTAATGAGTCTTAATAGTTACAAACTGTGCATGATTGTGACTGCTTTAAAAGATCAACTAATAGATGCATCACTTTCTCTTATGCTGTTGGACAATAGGAAACTGATGTGAAACTTGTATATTCATCATGCTTAACAAGCAGCAAGTGCTTCTGTGGCCACTCTTAAAGCAGTTTCCCATGCAGCAGTTGCTCCACTTTACCAAAAGTAAAAAAGAAGAGTTGTGTAACTCTTTTAGATTCCATTTCCATCTCATTTGTCAAATTTATTTTTCCCCAAGACCGTATGATTGTGCAGGATTGCAGTCATTACATTAAAAAACCCAAAAAACTTAAGAAGTTGATTCGTAAAATGAAACAAGTTTTATTTTTTTATTTTTATCTCAACCATGTTTTTGCTCTTGTCTACAACCTTCTTTGAGATTAGATGCACATGGACACTTTTGCCAATTCACATATATTATCCTGCAAGGTTAAGGTGAGCCAATAACTGTCCTTTAGACTGAGCACAGAAAATATAGAGACTAGTTTATTATTGTTTAGTCTTCCTGAGCTGAAGTAGCCATCTGCCTCAGATTCAAGTTACAGCAGTTATGCGACCCAGATCAGATATTTTATTTTATTTTTTCCTCTCTCATGTGACCCATATCCAACTTCTTCATGGCATTCTAAACGGCCCGTTATGATCTTTTCACCCTAAAGAAAATCTGATTTGTGCAACTTCCATATGTATTGCTATGTCGGACATGTATTGGATTGCTTTAGAAGTGTCTTCTGTATATTGCATTTTATCCAACTTTTATGTCGTCCAATCCGATTATGCATCCAAACAGACTTCTCTACAGAAATTGCAGTCAATTCTCCACAAAATACCCCTGGTGTTAGTTGTGCTTTAATACCTCAGCCTCCTTCGTGTTATGATCTTGTGGTTATACGGTGTGTTCTCGTTACTCTAGAACTTTCTAAAATCAATCTGTAGATGGCAACATCTATTATTATATCAGTAAACTGTGCATGGCTCTGATATCTACATTCTTCTTCTGTGCATGCGGCTCGGTTTGGTGTGTAAACTATTCTCACAGGAATCTGATTGTGGTCGCATTTAATTAGCATGGATGATGATGCAAAAAGAGTAAAAAATAAATAAATATCTGCTGTAGACTTGGATTGATTGGGCCTCCAGCTACTTGTTTTTTTTTTTCTTAGGGGGGATTTATGACACACTTAATAATTTTTGCCTAAAACATTACATTATACTCGTTTATCCTATTCCCTAGCACTAGCACTTTCTATTACTACAATATTGATTAATGTCCTGCTTGCAATGTTTCCTGGACAGCCAAACCTTTTGGCATTAAGCTCCTCTTAAATAAATTCATAGCTGGAACATAAAACTCAAATGACATGAGGTATATTTAACAAGCTGGAATTGGGACAATGATTTTTCTGAAGAAATGACGAGGTCGGACCCGCGATGAGACGCTCTTTTGATGTTTCCAGCAGCTGCCTTGAAAAGGTGCATCATCTTTCGTGCTTATCAATACTCACATCAGTGCCTAATTAGCCTCAATTAAGTTTGGACCGAGATGCAAACAGGAGGGTCAAAATAGAACACTTAATTATCTTCAAGCTGTTTTCAGCCCTGTAAGGAAAATGCTAATTAGCTGCTCCATGAAATGGCCTGCATTTTGAAATACCTGGCACCAGAATGAGACGCTACGCTTCCAGCTTCCAAACCAGGACTTGTTTTCACAGTGCGAGGTTTAGTTTCACCATTTACCATCCATGCAGTTCCACCTTCAGATGGAACCTCCACTACAACTTATTAATAATTTAAAGGATTCACGGAGGAGAGCACGAGTCCCACGCTGAGATGTTAAGTTACTTATTGGTTAAAATTATCATTCGAAAAGTTTACAGGTTTTGCCAAAATGCATATAGATGAGACTGCATTTATAATTGGAATCTAATGAGCACATTCCCCTCATAAACTTCTATCAGGATTGTATATTAATGTGCAGATGGCTCCAGCATTTTAATGTTCATTTTTCTGTTTTTTAAATTTTTTTATTTGTAGATGTGTGCACAGATATGCAGACGTGTAATATTTCTTGCTTTGGTATTCTAGATATATAATCCAGCAAAATGACCCGACTGTAGACTTTGCTGTGATTTAACAACATGTTTGTCCTATGGCAAATACATGACATTTACTGCTAATTAGTATTCCCTCATATCTCCAACACATGCTGTAACTCAGTCACGTTTCAGGATTTGTCATTGGGCCCCCACGGCATGTATTAGTGCAAGTGAGAAGGACCAAAATAGCAGTGTGTCCCTACACAGACAACAAGAGTGGGGTGTGCATCTCAGGAGAGTCGGCGTGTTTAAATTCATTTGCTGGGGTGCAAATAACGGCGGTCATTTGTAGATGCAGTTAGGACCGGCTGCCTCCAGGAGAGCCAAAAGAGTGAAATATGGGGAGAAAGGTGGAGAGCAGGGATATGGCAAAACTTCTCACTTAGATGTGAGCCAAAAAGAAAAAAGCCACAGTTGCTGATAAAAGAGCCATTCAGCTGACAACATCAAGGGCCTAATCACCAAAAACAGCCTTGATACAGAGCCAAATCCCAGAGGAGTGCAGAATGGAGAGATGGGGTTTCTGCTGCCCCCTCATTAATAATGTCTATTTACACCCTGCATGAGGTATATCGATAGATTTTTAGATTCAAGTTAAAGTTATATCTAAATTGGGGAAAAAAAACAGCTAAATGGGAGTTTGTGTGAAAGGTGAGGAAAATGGAAAGTCAAAGGAGGACGGAGGGAGAAGGAAAACCACTTGAGTTGAATATATTCGGGATTACAAAATGCCCTGAGACATGTCATGAGTTGCACAATTCCTGCAATTTCTCTGGTGCAACAAAGTGTGTTTACATTTTAAATCAAATCCAGATGGAAATGGAAGTTTTAGCCCTTGGTGCTTTTAGCCACTTTGAGCGGCTTTTACTCTTCACATTTGACTGCCTCCTGGGCAGCAATATAGAAAAAGCCTTTTACATGTCTTTTACACCTAGCAGGAAATTGCCATTGTGTTGTAGTTGTAGTTGTCGTATATCATTCTCTCCTTTCCATCTCTGTGCACATTTATTTTGTTGGATCCTACCTGCTTGACATCGACACACACAAACCGTTTTTGGCTCCAGCAAGCAAATAAGGGACTGACGAGAGGTATTTTTACTGGTTTTTAATATTTTGTTTTTACTGTATTTTTTTTATTTTTCTTCTCTTACAGTTTCGATTGTGTCTTACCACATTGACTCAATCTCTCATAAGTCTTTGGTTTAATGATGGAAGAAGGAGTTTTCTTGACCCGGCTGGACAACACAGTTCTGGTTCTAGCCTTAACGGATCCTTTTACATGCTTGCAAATTACATGTTGAGTATCTAAATAAATGCAACAATGGGAGATCATGGTTACTAGAACGAACACCTTAACGGCAAAAGGCTAATAAGTGATATCTAGTATGTAAATGACTTTAAATATTGTTTCTGGATTTTTCTATATGTAATAAAATGGAGCCTAAAATCTGACTTTTGCAGGAAATCTACATCACGACATTGGATTAATCTAAAATATTTATGCCGTAGCATCCCACAGATGAAGGAAGTCAAAATTTTATGAACAAACATGATCAAGAAGCAGCTTAAGGAAAACATGTGCTTGGAGTGAAGCAACTTTTTCTGCTTGTTTAGAACTATGTAAGCTGTGGAAATTATTGGTATAGCTTGTCAGATGAACTTTAAATGCATTCCTTTTTATCCTCTTTAATGCTGTTAATGCTTTTTAGCAAACAAAAATCTTAAAAATGGCTACATGTTTCACTTGCTGACTTTGGCTGTGGCTGACAATTAGAAGTATCAAGTTTAGTCAGAGGCTTTGATACTAATAACTGAAAACGCCTTGATTGGGATGTGGTAAAGGATCAGGAAATACAAAATTTATACACAACATGGATACAATATAGATTATTTTAACCTATCTGGTTAAGGTATTATTTATTACCAATTTATCAAAAAACAAAACAAAAAAACTCCCGAAAAGGATTAACAGTTAGACTACTCTTATGTCGACTCCTTATACGTTTTGGTGGCCTCCTCTGAAGAACAAAAGTACAGCAACTGTATGTCAAACATATTTGCATGTATGATATGTACAAACTAAAAAACCCAGCAAAATTATTATATTAATTTTGGCAATATAAATTAGAGTAATGGGAAAGTATGGATGTGCCTGGCTGTCATTTGACACTGCTTTAAAAATTAATTTACCAGCCAGTAATATTGGCACATCACTTGTACGAAATAATGTTTACTACTTGTAGAATGGAGTATTGGGACCATTATTAATAAAAGAAAATTGGCCAGAGTAAATTTATTCCAAAATACTACAAGTCTAAGAAAAAACTTGCAAATTCTCTCGGTTGTAAAGTTGCAAAAAAAATGAACATTTTCCATTTTTCATAAATGCATAAATCTAATATATTAACACATTTTTTGACAGCCTTATTTGTAAGAAAAAAAAGAGATCATAAAGTCAGACTTATTTGACAAAAAGCAAAACAAATCTAAGGTGTAAGAGGTAAATCTAGGAAGTGGACATCTGGATGTTTTCCAAAGTATTAGAGTTGAATTTTTATTTATTTTTCCTGCATCAGAATGACATGTCCTCTGTTCAGACCCGCCTTGAACAGGATCCAGGAAACACGCTGAGACTGTGAGGAAAAAACTGCAACAGAGCTGCACTGAGTCTGGACCTTAGAGATGTTCTGATTAAGAAAAAGGGCTTACATTCAACACTTTTTTGGAAAATGTCCAGATCAGCATCAGCTAGAGTTGGATATTCTGGGGTTTTTTTGTTGCAAACTTTGGACTTGATATTTATGCTGGTTTAATGATGAAAATGCATTTTTTTTCTTCCAACTTAGAGATCCCAACATCAGAAAATATTTTTTTTACTTGTAAATATGTGAAATTAATCTCAAAATTAGATGTTTTTGGGGGGAGGGGGGTTCTGCCTTTTTGGTGCGCACCTCACATCTGGCCCAATGGCTCCTGAAGACGAGCACCAATCCCCCCCCTTGGTGCAAACCTGCAAGGATAAGCGTGTTTAAATAATGGGTGGATGGATGTTTACTCCTGCAGGTACGTTTTTTTGTTGTTGTTTATATTTATCATCAATGACCCTAATCCTTCTGTTGTAAAATACTCTGGGCTGTTAAAATCTTGAAATTTATAAGGCAAGTAGTTTATTTACCATTCTGCCTATAACTACAGTAATTTACCACAACGATGGACACACATGGGGATGCATATACTAGGCTTAAAATCCAATAAATCAAGCTCACAAAATACAAACAGTGGAGGATATAATGACTGGTGGAGGGCGTGGAAACATGCTGACACTCCCCAATAACATCAACACCTGTTCTGCCACATGGAGCTGGACCCAACATCTGCAGCAGTATTAAAATCAAACCATGCACACAGATGCACCAACATGAACCATGCACCACTAATACAAATCAGCGTCTTGCTGCAGACAGCATGAGCAACCTGGTACAGAGGGTAACACGCCTGCAGAATCACATCCACCACTGCGTTCCTTTAGAGGGGGCAGCATACAATTTGCACTTACTGCAAATAAACAAATGGACCAACAGAGGATGCAAATGTCTGGCTGTACATTTAAACTTCCTGCTCCCATGGACAGTTTTAGTTGTCAGTGAAAGCACAAGGAGAACTTTGACCAATTTTCTGACGTTTTACCTGAAAGGGATAAGAGTCAACTTTAATATACTGGCTGAATATATTTTATCTTTATAAAGAATGATTCCTTTTATGATGTAGCATTTGTAAAAGTAAAACATCCAGTCTTTGCTGATTGTGACTTCCTGACATTATTATTTTGCATATATTCTAACACATGAATGTGCCATCATCTGGCTCCTTTAATTGTAGCATTGATTGGATATTTATGGTATTTTTTAAAGATTTCAACAGGCATTCTTCTGGAGAAGGGTAACTGCAGAAGAGTTGCCCTGAGTAAAATTTACTGGAGTTTAAATTTTTCAAAACTCCAGTAAAATATGTGGATGATTGATTGCAATACTACTAAATATGAAAAAAAAACAAAACATTTTTATCAGGCTAGTCCCACTAAGGTAAAAAGCTCTTTTTAAAGGAAACATTGGCCAAGAGGCAGCAAAGGTTATACAACAGTTTAAAATTAAATAAGTTCAGTTAATTTTTAGTCATTTTGCAACTTGTTCTGAGTACATGGACTTTATTTCCCCCGATTCTCTGAGGGGAAACAGGCCAGTTTAAGAAGTATGAATGGTTTTCCAAGCTGCTGCATCAAACTGTGAAAATAACCCTCAAAGTCGATCTCTGGGCGAAACTTCTGATCAACATTTCCTCTCGACAGTTTGAAGCAGAATGTGCCGTTTCTCTTAGTTGAGGTGTGGATGGCCACGCGCAGCTCTGGCTTGGTTCCTCTCTTCCAAACACTGCACCACCGTGAGGGACGGAGGAACATGATGGACCAGGTACAATGATTTGGTCATTTCTGCTGCCAGAATTAAGTTGTAAAGAAAACCAGGCACACACACTAAATGTGTCTCACCATCCAGTGAACCAGCAGAACAACTGATTATTATTCATTAATTCAGATTTGATGCTACTGGGATTTTTATTTTGTTTGTTTGTTTCTGAAGGCCCATGATTGGGCGAGGTGGAGCCCACCCTTGGCTATTTTTCTCTTGCATTAGTGAGGTTGTGAAAGGAATAGGTGTGTGTGTGTGGGGGGGGGGATATATGTTTGTGAGAGTAACCAATCAGGACTTGAGAAGCAACCTGGCTCTTCTTTGTTTTATCTTGGTGTCTTATAAAATTATCACCAAAACATCAGCAATACAAAATAAATTAAGTTTAGTTCATTAGTTTAATGTTTTGTGTAACTCTTTTAATTTTTATTGAATTTAAAGCTCATATCTTCAAACTGTAGAGCTGGATTTGATCTCATAATTCTGTTTGTCAGAGTTCAAGAATCAGGACATGTGAACTAGTTAAATCGTGTTCTCTGATTTTTGCGCTCAGGTTCTTGGTAATTGGTAAAGCTTTTGCTCTGGTTTGCTCTTTAACTCGCTGGGAATGAGGGAATCCTGTTGGGGTCTTTACTGTCAGCCGCTAACATCATCAGACTCTTCATCAAGTCGAATTTTATGGATTCTTCTCTCAGGTCAGAGATAAAAATTAAACTATTCTCTTCGTTTCATATTGATTTTTTTTTCCTTTCTACTGTCCTTTTTAGCCTTTACAAAGAAAATAATAAGATGCAGTTAAATAATATGAGGGATTTGTCTGGATGAGTTTACCAGAGCACTGCTGATTAGTTTTATTATTGATTTACTCTGCGGTTGTTTTTAGTAACTGGAAAAAATATGTAGTTAATAAGATTTATTTGAGACACCTTATTAGATGTTGGTAAAGGCAGAAAGTTAGTAAAGTGACAGGGAATCATGAGTGATTGTGTTGATGTCAGGTTAATAAGATGGTATTTTTAAGAAAATACAGTTGAGCATAAAGTAATTTATCCTCCTGGCAGATTTAATTAAAGCTATTTTTATTTAAGTAGGATGTATTTTCTGAAATAACAGGGAGGGAAAAAAGTTTCACAACATAACTTAAAAATTATTATGCAGACTTCACTAATGCCCTTTTTTAGCCAAATTAAGTGATACTGACAACAACTGGATATTTGGTATAAAAACCCTGACAGTCCTTCAGATGAGGGAATGGTCTTGTAGCATCCATGTGTTACCTCGTCTTCTATTTGAAAAGGTATAGTTGTCAGCATTTGAAATTGCTGGTAACAAATTTCAGCATTTAATTTAATATAATGTAACCAAATGGTCCAGCAAAAACGGTGTTGGTAATATAATAGTTTCAAAAGCATCATTTTCATGACGTTTTACCCAAAGATGCTGCAATGCACCAAGCATTTGCAAATTTCTATTATTTGAGGTAATTTAGGTTAATTTTGATCCTAAACATAGTTTTTGTTTCCATTTCTCTCATTCAGTCATAATTAACATGCAATAGATGGTGCAACCTTCGGCGGATGCTTGTATGTTGCATCTTTTGTCTTGATTAAATGAATGCGGTGTCCTTCGGTTTACATGGCGCTGTACACAGTTTCGCTTGGCCTTCGCTGCGAAATTTGTGTTTTTAGCTCTGTGGAACAGAGGCATGAATTGTCTCAGGTCTCCGTCTCTCTGGGCTGCGAATGATTTATTTGACTCCCAAATGCCTGCACCATGACAACTTGTCAATTAAAGTCAGGATCATGGCTAGTGACACATGACACTTTTCATTTCGTTCACTGCCATGCTTCTCCTCTTCTTTATTTAATCACAGTGGGCTATAAGAACCTTGAGTTTTTTATTTCTAGTGCTGTGCTGCTATGTAGGGCTGTTTTGTACATCCATTCAATCATCCTGTGTTAAAGCCCCAGATTGACTGAGTGGTGTGTCCTTCACATTAAACTTTATCTGAATTAGATTGTAGCCGAATCTTCCTGGCTCTGGTACAAAAAATGTCCTGTTGTCTGGAACTGAATGATCAATCAGCTGCTCATATTTCAAGCAAACGCTTAGGCTGGGGTTTAGACACAACTACTTATGCTCATTTTAAGCGTCGATGTGTAGTTAAGGGAATGATGATACATCCAGTTTCTGAGATGACTGCACAATATCAAAGCTGGTCTGAGATATAAACGAGAGATTCACCGATCCCATATAAATATCTGCTAAACATTAAACCATTTTCAGGAATGATTGTTGTGCAGCCCTAGTTTGCACAAATAGAATAAATGTTTTATAGACTGATTAAAAACCTAAATTACACTTCACAGCCTAAGAAGCTGTGAAGCAAACCTTAACTGTAGCTAAATGTTCTCTGTTCGTCACTGTTTTCTATCACATAACTGATAAACCAGTGATTTAAACCACTGGTTTTAAATAGTAAAGACTTCTTCAGTGCTTACTCACTCAACACAGCAGAGAAAATACTCGAACTACTTCCTTTTATACTTCAAAACAAGAGCCTAAACAATTACAGCCTTAAAGCAATCATCTTTATGTGTTTCATAATGGACCCATTTAGCCAGTCATGCTCTCATAGAGAGAGAGATTCTTCATTTTGATGAAAAAGTGTGGCCTTTTTATACCCCTGGTTGTCCTTAAATGCTATTTTTAGATGCATAACGAAGTGGAAATAATAGATTAGTTGATTTATCAATTCTTAAGTCAGTCAAAACTGCCCAACTGTGTCCGCAAACCAGTAAAAGCTGCTACTGGCCCAGTTGACCCACGGCTTGCACTGTGGCAAAGTTAATCATCAATGTTAACTTCTGACCACTGCAACTGCATGTATTTTACTGGAAGATGCCCGGGGATCATTATTCGACATCTGCAGTGCCACCCGAGTTCTGGCAAAATTACAGCCTGCAGTAGTGTGTGATTGGCACTTAATGAGCAAATGTGAGTGACGGTGAGCTTTAGCCGAGGGGCGGCAACAGCATGGAGCTGTGCTCGGTCATGAATCTGGAATAATGAAATGGTAAGCGGCCTCGATCAGCCGTATTGATTTTTCTTAGCTGTAGTCTATGTTTTATGTCCGCGACGCTCTACCTGCATCTTACCCGCTCACACACAAAGAAAGCACTCAAAGCCTCTACGGATGTCACAAGAAAGGAGCAGCACACTCGGATGCGTGATCTATTCTTCTCTGATGGACCCTCTTAGCACATATTTCATATTAGGTTTAACAGACTTTATTAAATTATGGTTATTTTATGTCTCGCCCCGTCTTTATGCGAGCTAAGGCTTACAGAGTCTTGATAGAGGTCCTCTGTCATCACTTTTGAACAGGGAGGAAAGGATAGGTTCACAGAAATTATGCCCTAGCGGAGGGGTTGCACTTGACTTCTGCTCTGTTGTCTTATCAAGTCTTTCATTAGCATGCTGCTGCTGAAGTGCCTCATAAATGTAGCTGGTAATTCGCAGGAGGCCTTCTCTGCCTAGTCTGCAGCCATTATGCAATTCCTCATGGTTGTCTGACTCTTCTCCACACCCACCTGCTTGCTGGTCTGCTTCTTTTCCTTTCTGCCACTCACATTTTTATCTCCAGCCGCCCCCTCACCCCGCTGCCACACAGTTTTTGTTTTTTTGGTTTCATGTCTCCATTTGTTGCTGGCTCCAAGCACAAGGATGGATATCAAATAGAACTGGAAAATTTACGTTTTCTGTTAATTATATTTCCTTGAGTGCTGGCAGCAGAATGACATCATCTCCCAAACACATGAATTTTATTGAAAATTTATGCGTTTGTTATTAGTTAGTTTTGATGTGTTGAGTCATCAGCATGGAAGATATTTTGAGAGAGACGGCAGATGTGCCGGTGCAAATTAAAGAAAGTTATCAATTTTTCAACTCCAGTTTTTCCTCACTGCTCTCATGGAGTGTTAAAAGGAGGAGCACCAGGTATCCAGACTTGAGATAATTCTCATTAATCAGTCAAAAAAGCAACAAACATTTATGTTTTACATTAATCCGATTTAAGTTCCAAAATAACTCATGAAATATTGAAACAGGGGTTCTGTTAAGCTCAGTTTGGCATTTAGTCATTTATTTCTGGCTGAGCATGTTCCTGCAACTTCTAATCTGTCTACCTAACGACTGCTCCGTTATGAGTTCATTTAGCATTTTGAGCTTGCTTACAAGGGTTAGAAATTTGATCTTTTGTCCATTAAAGTGGCCTCAATCTACCCAAACAGATTGACACTTCAGATTTTAATTTGGAAAAAAAATTTAAAATATTCACTTTAATATTATGTACTAACTTTTGGTTTTCATGAAGCAGAATTTATTTTTCAGTTGGTTTATTTTAATATGGAAATGCTAAAGGGGGTATGAATACTTCATGTGGTTATTAACCCTCTGAAAATCAAATTGGGAAAAATTAAGAAACCACTTAAAATGATCCGTTTCTCTGATTTTACTTTTTGTGAAATGAACATTGTTCTTTTATTCTATGAACTACTGAACATTTCTCTGAAATTCCAATCAAAAATGTAGTATTTATTTGCAGAAAATGAATTGAAAAATATGCAGTGGTCTCAGACATAAAATAATGCAAAGAAAACAAGTTCATATTAATTTAGAAACAACAGTACTAATGTTTTAACTCAGAGTTCAGAGGTCAATATTTGGCGGAATAACCACGCGGTTTCCAATGGGCTCTTCATTTTTTTCCTCCGTTGTATTGGTGAAAAACATGTTTTAAAATCATTTGTCAAACATAAATGCTCCTGGAGATTCAAGAAAATTAACGACCGAGAAGACCTTACAGATGATGACAAATTCTGTGAGGTTAGGATTCGGTGTCTATCGCAGGTTTAATTTGTTTATCTTCTTTCTCATTACTGCTCTTCAGGCTGTCATTAACTCTGCTGATTTTAATTTTCAGCCGTTATTAAAAAATTTAATCTGAGCGGATGCAACATTTATTGGTAATTCAAGGAGGAACATCTCTAAAACATTACCTTTCACTCCTGCCAACGTGCTTTAATGTCATGACTTTCTTCATCTTAATGAATTTCCTCAACACTTTGAGTGGTTTATTATCCAAGAGGGATAAATATTTGGTGTTGGGCCTGAGATGTCGGCGTTTTGCAGCGGCGCTTGAAATCCAGAATCAAATCAATTTAGTACACGCCTTGCAGTCGAATGTTGTTTCTGATAACCTGCTGTGTGCTTCAAAACAAAATGTTTCCTGCTCATACAGAAAATACTTAACACTAATAGGTTAGTGTGTGTAGCTCGGATGTGTTATTGAAAGCGATTTGGCTGACCAACCAACTGAAAGGCTTCAATGCCTTTCCTGGAGCCGCAGTTCGAAATAAAACCGAGCTAATTTCTCTCAAACTTCCTTTATCCATTTTCCCAGAGCTCATGGAACAGGGCTTCCCTGCATGACTGCAGCAAAATTAATTCAGGATGAATGAGACCAACCAAACATTGAGCTACAAGTCCCACTTTTGATTTGATCAGAATATGTCTTTCCCCAGTACGCTTTTCAGCTGGAACTGTTTCTCATTCCTCTCTTTGCTATGTTTTCCTGGAGTTCGCTGGCGAGTGTAATCACTTGTGCACTCAGTGGAGATAAGCATCCAAGACACCAAATGACTTTCTGTGATTTCACAGTTTTTAATTGGATCCTATGGATAAAACAATTTGTTATCTTAGTTTCGGAGGTGTTTGTGACTCTAGGCAAAAACTGTGAGATCTGATTTGAGTAACGGGAGCAGTGAGTTGACACATTTACCAGTGGATTGCAAAAGATTGACATTTCCATACACACTACCTCCGTTAGGTAGTGTGTATTAATAATAACTGCAGCTAAAACTAATTTATAGACCAAGAAAATTTGGTCTATAAAGCATATGAGTGGAAAATAGGGAGAAAAATATATTTTCAGTATTGAAGAAAACATCTTGATTGCTGCCTGCATTGAATTGTTTCACATTTAATGATTAAAACTTTCCATGTACTTTATTTGGAGATTTTAATGTGTACATGCAGGTCTCTCTGGGATAGCAGACTGTTCACACAGATCAGTTTGATTCTGGTCAAATTTAATTTGTGGTATGAATGACGATGCAAAAATAATTAGATTTCAGCAAAAAAAATCGGAATTGAGCATCAAGACCCGCCGTGTGAATGTTGCTTTACTCGTGCACAAAAAGAAATGACTTCTGTTTTTAGTTTGCTTCGTGTCGTGTCAGTGCTGCATTAAACATGCGGAAAAGGGTAATTTGATACCAAAATTAAATTTAATTAGATGTCTTTGAAATAGTTTTTGGTGGAAAGCAAACATCAACACCAGAGTGTTGATGTTTGCTTGTAGAAATGCAATCCTATCATTGTATTTCTGCATAAATGGATGGAGCTAAGTACAGGGCAATCTTCTAGGAAGGCCTATTAGAGGCTGTAAAGATTGGAGTGGAGACTCTTTGACAAATGACGACAACCCTAAACATAGAGCCACAGCTACTGCAGGATGGTTTACATCAAAGCTTAGTCAAGCTTTGATGGAGTGTTAAAAAGAGGAGCTTTAACCAGGTTCGAATGACCCGGTTAAAGTTTAGACTTAAATTTTAAACCCTTAGAAATGAATGCTGATAGGAAGACTGGATGGAGAGCGTCGATGCAGCTTACCTATTTTTAGAAGGGTAAAAAAAATCTTAGCTTTTTCTGTTTCACCACAAAAGTTTTGCATTTAAAGTTTGTTCTACCTTTAAAGAGTATTGAATACAAGTCCCACATTTTTCAGATTTTTATCAGTGAAACAGAAAAAAATCAAGTCTTTGTTTTGGCCCATTACATGAAATCCCATTAAAATGCTTTTAGGTTTATGGTCATAATGTGACAAGGTTCAATGAGTATCACTTACACAATTTAAAATGTATGTACACAGAATTGTTAATGATTCTTATTGAAAAAGATTTTAAAAAAGCTTTTATTGTATATAAAGTAGAGTGTTTTTAAAGTTTCTTATGGAGCTAAATTTCTATTTTTGCCTTTCAGCCACCCTCACAACAAGCTCATTACAAACTGTTCACCAACGTTAATCGTTGACTTGGGAGTCCTTATGGCAGATGTTCAATGTTTATGGCATAGCTCAGGGGTACGAGTTGTCACTGCTGAAGGTCTTTCTCTTAGTTAATGTGTAAGAAATCTACAGATAGACTTCATCTGAGCTAAAAACAAAACCCTTTGAAATGGCTTATTGATCTTTTACTCCCCCTCTCTTAGTGTTGATGTGGTGTAACCAGATAGTACTCACTTTCTTTTGGTTGGGCAGAGGAGAGTCGCTTTTGCTTGTACACACAAACAGCAATGCAAAAACGCGCTTCTGTTCATATATGGGCCCAAGGAATTGGATCTGAATGCAGCGGGCTGTGAGGACGGGTAATGGAGGACAGTATGTGTCCTGGGATCACGCGTATGGATCCTCCATTGCGAGGGCGATGAGACCTGAAGGGCGACAGGGAGATGGAGGCATTGAGGGGGAGAGCTGTCGTTGCCCAACGCTCTGTTAGGCGCCTAATGGAGAGACAGCAGCGAGCTCTGCAGGGCCCGCTGCTCACAAGGAGCCCGGGAACGCAAACTCACTGGGAGGAAAGAAAAGTCAGGCAGTGGCGGCTGGTGCACAACTGGTGCAAGGCTGGGGCCTTCCATGACTTTCTATTGAAGGTTCTGTGTTGGTCCAACAGCCTGGAATTAGGGTTGACTTACAGTTTTATCACAATATTTTGCGGTACTATTATGATGATGGTAAAAGTGACAATAAGCCCTATTTGTTACTTTCTTAGATTAGCTGCATGACTCTGCAATCATAACCCCACAAACACAGATGTGTCATCTTTTTTAGGACACCAGTCACTCGTAGAAGTGTACCTTTATCACTAAGCTGCACACATATTTGGAAATGTATTAATATTTGTTGATACATTGAACAAACAGGAGAAAATACAATAAGGACAGTTCTGGATTAAAAAAATAAAGATCATTAACTGGAATTTATCATGACAGCAAAAAATCAAAACTCTTAAGAAATTCACTCACTTCCTATGAAAGTTGTGCAACTAGACGACAATCACTCGCCCACCTCCAGCCAAGCGATTGGTGACATTTAAACTTCACGAACACAGGCATGTCAGTCACCATTCATGTTGCCGTTGAATTCTCATAAAATTTAAAAAATTGAAATGCCTCTTTTGTAATTTTTGTGACACCACTATGCATATGCAAGTTTGTAGAGTAAAATAAGTTAGAACCTGGCATGCAGCAGCTCAGGCCTGTGGACTCTGACCCAGTGGATGGATGGACTTCTATCAGTTATTGGTCTGATGCAGCATTGTTTGCAAAGACAGTTAATTAGGAGCAAGAGATGAATCTAATCTGAACCAAAGTGTTAAAATCTACCATTTAGCTGTTTTTGAGAGAGGGAACAATTTTTAAGGCAAGAAATATTGGGTTTATTTATTTTATGTGACAGCTTTTTACTTTAATGTGCAAAGCAAGTGGTGCCCTTATCACAATATTCATATTTATAACATGGAGCATGAGCTGCGCTGTATTCAGCCATTGTCACTGCATATGCAAATTTGCTTTGATCTTGTAGTTGGGGAAATATTCAGATGGTGGGCAATGAGGACAAATAAAATATTTAGATTTACCCCAATGCTAAATTTGATCAGCTTTTTATTTCAACAAGACTTGCAATTGTTCTACCATCAGTGAGGCCATTGTAATAATCCTTCTTAAGTCTTTCCTACCTTATCTGCATCTTTTTGCTTACTCTTTACTGGAAAAGCCAAATTTGTTTATCTGTGAAATATAAACATGCAGAGTGTAATGATAACACACAAGCATGTGTTTATCTGTGAGCTTTATATTATTTAAGATCACCATTCAACTAAACTCCCATGAGAACCTATACACCTTAACAAACATTTAAAATCTGTGCCAGAGTCACGAGCATTCATTTTTTAAGACCTTAGCTGTGCTGAACAAGTTACAGGGGAACAATTGACATGAATTATGAAAATAGAAGTACTGCACTCAAACGAGTGGAATATAGCCTACCGGTTATGTAAAGGTCGGTGAGTAGGTTGTTAAAGAGCGAGAAACACAGAAAAGTACCTTTTTCACTATATAACTACAAAGTGCGCACATATTGGACACTGTACCTTCACATCATTGATATCTGCACACTTACCGCCCTGTGAGCTGCATACTGAGCATAACTCTACCTGATGATTGTTGAAAACTGCAAGGCTCATCAAAGCAACACAGAAGAGATAGTTTTGTCTTTGTTTTACAATTTGGTAGTTATGTAAATTGTGAAACGACAATCATATTAATACTCATTGTTTCCCAGATGGGGATGCTGTCATTGATCAGAGGTCCAGTAAAGAGAGAATGTGACTCACTTAAACCAAGTCCAAACTGCAAAATTCCCTTTTTTGCACATTTTTGGTCTCTACTATGTCTATAAACAGTCCAAGCATTTAAAAAAAACCTTTCCGCCGTTTTCTGTTAAGTTGATGTATATATATATATATATATATATATATATATTACTGGAGACATTCTGCCTTAAAGCCTTGCTGAAAAGCGGAGGATCAGGTTTGTCTGTAATATCTCGATTTTATGAAGAATCGTTCCTTATCAGTCAGAGGTGTACAGAACAAAAAGGAATGGTGAGAATACTGTCCCCTGTGGTGCTCCTGTTTTGCTGACCACCTGCTGTAACACAAACTTTCAGCTGCACAAACTCTGGTCTGTCAGGTAGTCATTGATCCAGAAGGTTTTGTCAGCCTCCAATTGTGTCTTCTGGAGTTTCTGACAAAGCAAATCTGGCTGAAATGTATTAAATGCTCTGGAGAAACCAAAGAACATGATCCCCACAGAGAAGCCAGATGTTTATAGGTGTAGGAAATCACTATCAGTACATCTGTTAAAAATCCTGCAGCTTTAAACGGTAATATCACTTCACTCACAGATCCTACTGTTCGTTTTTTTTTTATCCCACTACTCATCCGGCTTCTTTTTCTTCATGTATGTTTAATTATGCTTCTCTATTTCTTACTGTCTCATTATACTTCATTGTGTTGTTTGTCTTGTTTGTGTACTCTGACTCGGAGTCTGCTAATAAACTCAGCAGACTCAATTGAATTGCAGTCTAAACATATTTCTAGTTAGCTATGCAAACCGTGCAAACAAAACAAAGGAACCAACCAGTCAAAGTAGCAGATCTCGTAAAGCATTGAGGGACATATAGCATTTATATCCATTTGTGATGGGCAATGGGAAAAGTAGGAACAAGTCACTAGAGGACTAACGGAAAAAAGAAAAAACTAATTTCTAGAAATGTTTTTTTTTTTGCAAAACTCACTAGTTGAAGTCATTAATTATCAGTTTCAGAGGTTTTAAAATGGTAAACTGTGTTTGAATTCAGCTTGTTTACAGTCGTTTGAGCCGACGGCACATTTGACTTTCGGGATGGTGTGACACAGCTGATTAACAACCCGGCTGCTGTTGAAATGGCAGATGCAGTGCTGCTTTCCCTGCTGTCCTCCTGCTGAAAGATGGTTGTATACCTTTTGTGACACCCTCAACTGGAAAATGTACATCCTAATTTCCTTTGTTTTCTTTTGTGTTTCATTTATTATTTTTGAGCAGTGGTAATTACTTCCTAAATGGTTCTCATATCGAGCCTCTTCTTCTGGCACTTAAAATAGTCTCCCTGTTCTCATCCTCAAGCAGCGTGTACCAGCTTTCCATTAGCTGCACATTCATAAAAGCAATAGAAAATTGTTTAAGGAGCAAGTGATAAAAGTTGGATGTACTTTTCTTTTTTTTTGTCTGGTGCATGTGGACTTCTCCTCTCCCTTATTCCGCCCTGAGCAACCGCCCAAATCACTCATATCAAAGGTACACATTTTTTTTGTTTGAATCAAAATACATTTATTTTTTGTTTTATTTTACTATAAACACAGCAAAGTCAGTTGAAGAAACTGGATGCCTAAAAAAAGTTTAATTAGTAGTTAAATTGTGTGAATATTTAGATTCACTAATCCTTTTGTTTTATTTTATATAACATCTCACATTGAGAGAAATTGGGTTTCTTCATATTATTGTCTGAGGGACTGAATATCAGACTTAATTAATATCTTCCATCACTGGCATTTCTTCTGTTCCTGCATAGGGAGCACATGTAGTTTCAAGAGAGAGTAGGTTCATTGAAAAGACAGGACAGAGTGATGTTAGTGAGCAGAAACCCCAGATGGACTCCACTACACTCCACTCAATAAGAAAAGCCCTAAACGGATTTCAGTGAGGGAATTGCTCAGGGAGAACAGAACAGATTGATGGATACACGTTCTGCATGCTATTGCCGGTGGAACAGCAACACCAAAAGCATCTCATCGACAATTACAGCAGAGGGAGCGGCGAGAAAGCGAGAGAGAGGGTGAGATACAGCCAGGGGAGGCCATGAATTTCAGGAAGATATTAGGTTTGGGGAAGGAAGAAAAAAAATATCCGCACAGCCTCATTCAGTCGGTTTTCAGCTCACTGTGACAAGAATCCTTGGCAGCACTTCACAAGTCTATGCAATTCAAATCCTATCATTGTATTTCTGCAGATTCAGGATGTTTCAAGGTCACTTGTAGTCACCTGTAATTGATTATTACAAGCGCACAGCACCAGACTGATAAGCTCATTTCGCAATCTTAATGTTGAGCCTATTTGACGAAGACTGTATTCATTACCACTGTTGGTTGCAGACAAAGCAGCTGTAGTTTATTAATAGACGAGACCAAAGAATCAGCAGGCTTACGTTAAAAAAAAAAGCTCAGTGATTGTGTAGGAATGTTTGAACCCAGTGTATTAAATACAGAATTGTATATTATGGAATAGCAGTGATCGTTATGCCACAGAAAAACTGAATAAAGGACATGCCAGATCAGAAACTCTTCTGCAATTGTATAAAAACCAAGAGGAAAGAAAAAGGTTCTATTTTCTTAGCTGTTAATCTGTGTAATCTAACAGCGTAGGACTCAATCTCTGGAGAAGAATAGGTGCGAGACGATCCACCTTCCAATTCAAAAGGACATGAGGCCTCAGCAACACATCACAGGTACTATTCAATGCATGTGGAGCAAAATGGCATCAGCTTCTGGGGGGCTTTGATAAGATATCTCCCTCTTGTTTCTCCTCTTCGCCACTGCTGCCTCACACACAGCGGGGGAAGCGTGTGGCTTGGCACAACTTTTGAAGTCTCACTTGGACACAGCAAAGAAAAAAGGGTTGCAGGTGTTGATTAGACGTCAGCTTCACTTTAGGAGATAAGTTGCTCTGTGGATAGGCTATTCTTGATTTTTCAAGGGCGCAAAATGCGTTTGAGATTTAATGTTTGTATCAATGTATTGTTAGTAATAGAACTAAGTAGAGATTTATAAAGCTTATTGCTCTTTATCATCGTTTATTTCACAATGTACAGAGTCTGCTTAAATGAAGTGAAAATCAAGCATTAAATTAGATGTGCTCATCAAATTAAATGCTTATCATCAGACTAATCCATCTTAATCTTTTAGCTCATATTAATCAATAGCGCTTAAGAGCAGGATGACAAATGGGTGCATAAGCAGAGCAAAAATGTAAGCATTGGTTAAAAAAAAACCTTAGGAAACTGGAGAATAAATTTAAAGGCTTGTGAAAGTGTGTGTACCTTTGAATATTACATTACCAACACAAGGTATTGGATAATAATGAAGTGGAAGGAAAATTACCACAGTGAAGGGATATTCTTGCTTACAAATATCTCACAAAGCACCATCTCACCACAGCAGCCACTAATAAAGCAATTTGTGTGGGACAAATGCAAAGCTACAAAAACATGGCCGCCTTCCTCCTACACTGACAAACCAAGCCCAGGGTAACTCTGGAGGAGCTGCTGAACACGGAGACCCAAAGTTCAGGTAGGGCAGCTATTACTGGATTTGTTAAACCCCCACAAATATGAGTGAAAAGAATGTAGTTGAAATAAAACCACAAGTCCCATTTACAGTTTTCTTCAAGGTCTCTAAGAGACGGCAAACAAGAAAACAAAGTTTCTAAGGGGTCTTAACTTTTATTGAGGGGAAAAGAGAACTGTGTGGATTTTTTATTCCTTTTCATTGAGAAACATTGAGAAATCAAAAGTAGGTCTTTTGCAAGCCATTTAGTTTCTAAAGAACTGTTTGAACTGGACCAACAGATTTTTTAGTCAAAATACAATATTAAAGTTTTCACACTGTTTAAATGAATTCCCATCCAGCCAAGAAACCCCCGTTTCTTATTTGAAAAAGTTTAAAAATTAGGTACAGGAATCCTCAAGAAAAGTTGAATTTTGTGTCCTTAAAGCAAGAATGTAACCTTAAAAGCCTGTGAGGAGCTGCAGGAAACTTTGAGACTTGGGTGGAGGGAGCCCTCAAAACCAGAAAATGATCTGAAACGTACTGCCAGAGCTTGAACTGAATGGATGAAATCATAGTGTAAGAACAGCCCTAAATCCTTGTTGTTCATAGATGGTCTTCACCCAATTTGAGCTTGAGCTTTTTGAAGAAGAAGAAGACTCGAGAAAGGGTTTCAAAGTGTTGACTTGGACAGAATAGAAACAAATGTCACACTTTTCAGATTAAAAAAAAAAAATCATCATTTTAATTCCACCAGCCAATTATTCTCTCACATAAATTGGTTTATGGCTCAAACATGAGGAGGTTGATTACTTTTTTTAACATGCATACGCACATTCATTTAGTTTAATGACTTGAGGAAAAAAAAAATTCTTTGCTGCATTTTGTTTCCTATTTACAGCTTTGAAGGTTGATGCACACATAAGACAAAAAAACACCAACTTTCTCATTCTGGAGGGCGCTGTGGGACTCGAGCCAAGAGGTCTGTCATTCACCATGTAAAAACAATGCAGGCACTGACGATTCGGTCACTAGGCAACACTAACTACTTTATTTACTGTAGAAATAAGCATGTTTGTCTATATAGTAGGGAGTCAATTATGAATAAATATGCTAGATTTTTCTTCATATTATTTCTCAGAAGGAGGAAGGCCATGTGATAGCAGTCTTCCTCTAACATAAAGCACAAGAGATAGAGCTCAAGGCCAAAGGAAAGTTGTGACTAAGCTTGTGTATTTATCTGTACAGCTCTTAAGTCGGTCTCATTTGCTGTGTGGGTGGGTGTCTGTACGATTTAGTTTATCCTCTTTGCAAATAATGTATATAATTAGGTAAAACAATCTTATTTCTGATAAGCCCCTCTTAAATGATAGCAAAATCTTTCAAAGTGGCATTAATGTTGTTGCATTTGACCCGAGCAAACTGATAAGAGCCTTTTAATTGTTTTCCTCTCCCAAAGCTGCGGTAAATTAGTGCTGACTGAATCCTGCTGCTTTCGTTTCGGAGCGGCAGCATCGCCCATGTTCTGAGTCCACCGTGCTGCATCCACCTCAGGAGAAATGTAGGTCATGATATAAAAACCCACCTCCAACCCCCTACAGCTCAAATTCAACTGACATCTTTGAGGCAGACAAAGTCTGCACACTAATCCTTCCGGTCACACCGAGTTTCAAATTCAATCTTGGGGTTTTCTCATTATTGGTTTCGCAGATGCTGAGACCTCATATCGGCCAATAGGTAGTTCAGCTAATCTGATAAGATACTGTAGTAAGGCCAGTAGAAACTAATGATTTCTGGATCTGTAGGTTAGATATTTTTAACGGCACACAGGAGGCGGTGAGGAGAGAAAAGACGGCCGGCTAACACTAAGCTTGGAGGCTGGAAACTGATGGTCATAGTCACCAACTTTATAAACATACAACCAAGAAAGTGCTGATATGTAGCTGAACATTGCGACCGTTCATCTAGCTGTTACTGCAAACTCCTATTCAACCGGCTTAAAAAAGTTTTGCACATTTTCCAAACAGCTGAAAGCAAATTCAGCTGTTTGTTTTTCAGCAAGTGAAGTATTTCCACTTAATAGTTTTAAAACTACAGACAGTAGAAGACGTGCAGAGGCTGTAGTCCTTATGGTTATTACCCTGGGTTTGATTCCTGGTGTCAAAGGAACTAGTGCCACTAATTTATACATTTTTTTCTTCTGCTCGTCTCTGATCCAGCTGCAAACTCATGTACATTCCCAGTCAGTAACAACAACAAAATTGGTTTAATCCATTAATTTTAAAGGTTGGCAGGTGAACCGTCAGTTTATATTCAGATGAAGACTTTGAAGTTAAGTTTAAAGCCAGGAGAGAGTCATAAATCATCAGTATGGGGTCACCACAGGACTTCCTGTGTGTGCAACACGTGCAGGTGGTGTGTGCACACACACTTGTAAAAGCACAAGTATTCAAATAAAACTTTTCCGTACCCACATGTGCTAAAGAATACAATGTTCTTTCAAACATGAAAACAAGCAGAATAATATTAATGCACTGAACTAAAGTACAAAAATATTTTACTTTAAAAGTTGAAAAGTGACACCAAAGAAAACTGTTTCTTTAAAAGATTTATTTTTCTCCCTTAGCTACAGTGATGATGAAGAAAGAAAGGTGGCTCGAATAAGTATTGAACTTACAGATCTGTACTGACTTTTAGTCAAAATTATACATCACTGGTAAAGAGGAAACTGGCTAAAGACTTATTTTCTTTAGTGATTAAAAATAATAAATGCACATGCTACTTCATATTCCTAACCTTTCTGCTGTTGTCAGCTCTTTGTCAATCTGATTATGCCCTGTTCTTTTTTTTTTATTTTATTTTAAAATCCTGTTTCCTCTTGGATGATATAAGCGTCACATTTTTCCCCTCTTAAAGGTTAAGGCAAAAGTTGCAATAATAGTGTGTCTTGTGTGACAAGCCTCTGATTCCATCTCATAATAAACTAAAATCCCCCTCATTGGGGTGAGCAGAAAGATCGATACTGTTGACATGGTAGGAAATGGGCCGCGATGTCTCTGAGCCAAAGCAGCAACACATCCAGTTCATACCGCTGTCTTCTGGGAAAATACAGCTGTGGCAGGAAAATGGGCCAGTAATGGTGTTTGGACAAAACTACAGTATAAAAGAACAAAAAAACTTTGTAAGGTAGAGCAGTCATCTACCTGCAGAACCTGGGAATATGCTAAATGCCCGGTTCATTTGCTGTATTTTTGTGAGAGTATTTTTAGGAAGTACTTGAGGTTTTTCTGCTAACATTATACTCTTAGATTAACCTTTTCTCATCTGTGACACGTGTGCACATGTGGGAGTAGCAGAATGCAAACAGAGTGGTGGGAAAGTAATCTTGGATAAGTGTTTGGTAGTTTTTGTTGCACAACGGTTTTGCAGTCGTATATCATGTCGCCTTTGCTCGAACTCACTTGTTTCTGGACTTGGAGATGATTTGCTTTGGTTGGAGTAACATATGTTTTTAATATTCCATGAGACTATTAGATTGTTGCCAGAATAAATGAAACTCTTATTCTCAGTCTTCAAGCTGTTGCAACTTCATCTCAAGGGTTGTGACCCGTTTTATAGTGTTTATGTAAGTCAAATTTGAGGGTAGACATGGTGTGCATCAGCAGGATGGCAAGCAAAGGATGACAGGTTATATTTCACCCAAAACTGAATGATACAGATAAGATGCAGGTTTTTTTTAAGCTCAACTTATCTCCCAAACTGTAAGTAGAGACTTGGGCAGCACAGCTGGCAACGTGGCACTGCACTAGACCTGCGGACCTGTGTGGGGAGATGTGCTGCTTCGATCTGGCTGAGGGCTCATATTGGTAATCCAGCCTGCAGGGTGGAGATTGAAAATGGAAGCAGATCACAGATCTCCCTCTGAGTAGATTATGGAGATATTGGAGCCCTGGATGCCATGCGATGATGGCACAGTGAAGTGATCAGATACTGAAAATTAAAATTGATTTGGAGAATGCCGTTCTTATTTTAGTCATAGATTTTTGCAGGGATGGATGTTTAAGAACCATTTGATACAGCTACTGACAGACTGACCGTTAAATGTTTCAGCATTTTTATGTTTAATTTTAAGGAACTACTAAACATGACATCGACCATCTACAAACTGCCACAGTGTAAAAGTGCAGGCATTATTTTCTGCCATTTTAGACAATTTAGTAAAAAGTATGAAAGCACAACACAGTGCCTGTTTGTTGATGCTATACATCTAAAGAGGACACACCTCTCCTTTTTTACATCACCTGTTCATCAGCCGGCTAGAAATTATGTCTGTTTTAATTGATGACACATTTACTGGCAAATAATAAGGACCACATGGCAAAGAAGAAATGTGCCAAGCCTATATGTAATATAATTACCCAACCAAACAGATGTCAGATCAGCTGTCCAATGCAAAGTGCCACGACGTGTAATTATTTATAAGCAGAGTCACCCTGTAGATTTCCTTTAACTGTAAGCCTTATACTGAGTTTATCTCCCTGAAAACTTGAAACACAGATTAATAGACAGTGGAGTAAATAAATGTTTCATACACAGTTGGATTTTCCAGGTTTTTAAAGAATGGAGAGTTCTGTAGGCTTTGATTCATCTCAACTGTGAGACAGAATCTGAAAAGGAAATCCAGAAAATCACATTGTGGGATTTTGAAGTAATTAAGTATTTGATCACCTATGAAACCAGCATGAATTCTGCCTCTTGCAGAGCTGTTAGTTCAACTTTAGAAGCCCTCCTGTATTAATTGCACCAGTTTGAACTCATTACCAGTATAAAACACACTTGACCAGACTCTAACTTCTCCACAATGGGCAAAACTAAAGCTCTAAGGATGTCAGGGATGTAATTGTAGGTCAGTTTAAAGTTTGGATGGGCTACAGGACAAAAAAGCAAATAGTTTGGTGATAAGGCAACAACGGTTCATGTAATTATTACAAAATGTAAGAAGCTTCAGATGGCTGTCGATTTCCACAGGAGATTCAGTGAAAATGCCACCCTGACACATGCTTATACCACCAACAGCTGCTTTGCATTTTCCACCTTTTTCTTGCTCACAACTAACTTAGCCACATCCTTAAAAGCATTTTCTTCATAAATGTATCACCAGTTACAGGAAAACAAACAGGATCTTGAATGGTATTAAACCTGTTGCCATCAAGCTGCTTTACAAGCAAAAGTAATTGACTGAACATTAATTTCGTACTTTTTATAAGTTTTATTTGACCTCACATCTATTTAGAGGCCCTTCAAGTGTCTCTTGGCTTTGCCCACTTTGACATTTTTCTAAATTTTTCAGGGAGTGGAGTTATGCTTTAAAGCTAGATGCACTTTAAAGATTTGCACAGCATTTGTATGGCATCCCAGTGAAGTGTATTACCAGCTAACAGAAATGGGTTTCTCTAAATAGTTTGTAATGTCATGTAGAGTATTTGTCCTTTAATGTCAAGCAGCTGTTGTCTAAGCCGACGAGGCCCTTTTCTCTTCCCTGTATTTGCTGCAGAGTGAATAGTGGGCAAGGAAGCTCAAGTTTGGGAAGGCATTGTTCTGTTTATTTCATTGACTTGCATTCGTTCAGCACAGTGGCAGACAGGATACAAGGAAAAGCTCTATATCATTGTTTAAGGCCAGGTTTCTTCTCTTGAAACTGTAATTTTACGATTGGATTAACCTAAAGTTTAAACTTAGTTTGTAAATTTAAAGACACAATTTTACCTGTTTATTATTATTAATGTCCAAGTCGTCATGCAGGAGGCTTAACCTATTTGTGTGGTTCCGAGGGATGTTAATGTTATCAAAGCCGACTTATCTCCACAAGGACTGATGGCTGATTAAAGGTGGCTTTTAAGGCAATCCTATGCTGAGATTCACCTTCACTAGGGGCTAATCCTGTTTATAAGCTGCCTCACTTGACAGCTGGTCTTCCTGCAGAAGGACAGAGTTTAAAACCTGGACAAAAACACAAAGATACAGTATGTATCCATACTGAGTGTTGAGTGTAAGTGGTGGACATTGGGAAAAGCTCTGCCAGTTTACCACACTTATTTGCTCACCAATGGATTAGCGGTTAGCCCAGCAGCACACCTTGATGATGCGCTTTATGGTGACAACTTGAGGAAGGCTCCATTATTATTGACCCTCATGTTAAACCAAGCAAGCTGAAGCTTTTTCTCATAACTTTGCTGGTGAATAAATCTTTAGGTTTTGTACCCGATGCATGGCCAAGTTGCCTGGCATTTTGTTTCGCAATTACCTGACAGAGGCAGACCTCCTGCTCTCCAGATTTTATCATCACTACATGCACTTTGGGTCTCCCAAATGGCAATTATCTCACCATGCTCACAGGTGATTCAGCATGACTTCCATTAGTCTCGTGGTGAAATGCTGCTACATTAGTTCACGGCTTCTTGTCTCTTGTCAGTTTCCGATGCACAGTAATGACAAATTGGAGCACAATTACAGTTGCATAAAAGAAGAAACATTGTGATTTTTATTGTTAAAGCAGAATGCAAAGTGTCGTAGCTTTGTGAGATATTGACTAATTTAATTTGAAAATGGGTTAAAAAAAAGATCAAATAGAACCTTAATTTTCTTTGTAAAAATGATTTGAACGTCACTTATCCATATGGATCTCTGCATAATTTATATGTCTGATTGAATTAGGAGATGAGACTGAGACGCTTTCATTTACTATAACTTTAAACACTTGTTTAAAAATGTCCTCTCTTTGTATTTTAGAGACATTTACTGGAAACTCTAAAACTAGAACATCATCACAAATGTAATTGGTTCAGGAAATCAGTTTGTTTTTTGTCCATTTTGACGATTATGGCTGACAGCTAAATAAAACCCCAAATCCAGTTTCTCAAAACATCAAGATATTAATTATGAGCAACAGATAGCATGTCAACCCAAATCATCACTGACTGTGGAAACTTCACACTGGAGCCTCACACAACTTGGCCTCTCCACTCTTCCTCCCAGACTCTGACACTTTAACATTTTGTTTCTCCTCTATGCTTGACAAATATAATGTGATAATTGAAGAGTAAGTCCTGAAAATGTCTGTGTGGTGGTGGTTATTGAAACATCAACTCCAGCTAAAGCCAAACTTTTCAATAACTTTTGCTCCATTCTTCTTAAAAGCAACAGGTATTCCCTGTTGTTTGTGCCCTTTCTTTTTCTATCCAAACTTCTTCCTTCCACTCAACATTCCTCCTTGAATTCCACAGTACTCTAACAGCCCCTTCTTCATCAGTGACTTTACTTTTAGATGGTATCAATATCTTTAATCCCTGTATATAACTTTTTAGTACTAGATGTCCGTGTTGTGCAGTTTTTACATTTTTAGAGAAAAAAAAAAACTTTGGGTGATAATCTTTTTGAGTTAAATCCCTAAAATAGTTTTTTATTTGATCAAATTTTAACTCCTTGAGATGTATCTTTATTTATTTGCTGAAATCTGTCAGAGGAGCTTGGATCTCTTGGCATCATTGGTGGGATCTTTCTGTAATGGGTGTTGCTCCTCTTCTCTGTGATTGATGATCGGGCCTTGCTCTCTGTGGTCTCTGACAGGGCCTCAGTGGACTAGTCCAATAGCAACTACTCAAATGTGACAAGTTGGCAGACAGTGGCCAAGGTGAGAAAAGGACAGCTGGGAAACCTCCCTCCAGAGTATCTTCCACAAAGCAGATCCAAACAAATGGCTTTAAGATTCACTTTAGATTACCTCCATTTCTACTCTGCAGACTTGGGCCTCTTCTGGCTCATCCAACAGACTTTTTATTACTTTTTTGACACAGGTGTTCTTCACGCTCACTTGCTGCATTGAGCTCCAGGCCTTCAAGGGCAATCAGTTTGGTGGTTGTTTATGCCAGGGTGCATCTGTAATCTTATGGAATTGGCCATATAACATGGAGAACGTTGAAGGGGGGAGCAGGTACACAGCCGTGCTTAATAATAAACTCTGTTAACCTGTAATGGCTTTGAGCAGACGAGGCTCTCCTGTGACTTGCTGTCAAACTTTCCAAAAACGTATCAGGGAGCGAGTAGAAGTCATGTGAGTCACCTGAGGGGGACGGCAGTGTTCACACCTCCAGAAAAACAGGCCCCGCTCCTCCTCTTCACGCCTGAAAGGCATCCTAAACATGGCAGCGCTGACCTTGCAAGCAACCATTAAACACCTGGAGGAATTTACTCGATTTAATTGCATTTGGCATTGCTAGCCCTTCAGCAAAAACAGGGGCCGCTTTCCTGAGGCAGAAAAAAAAATCTAATGGCTAATTAAGTAGTATTTGCAATTCTGACTTATTGGCTGCGATAAATTGTCGAAATTTCTACTTTTTTGTATTTTAATAACATTTGTCCTCCAACATAAAAATAGACTATAAAGTTTAATTCAGTTTTTCGTCTAATCTAAGTTTAATAAGAAAAACGTTGGTAAACAAAATGGTCAAATTACTAATATGATGATTTATATTTGAATCTTATTGATAAATACAGCCCAATAAATATTCAGATAAAATTAAAAATAATTTCTGCTCTCTAATCAGTGGTTTTTCAGCTTCATTTAGGTTTTTATTAGTTCTGCAGTCTGAGTTTTAAAGTAATATTTTTTTTCCCAAATGCATAAATCACATTTTATGGACAACCCTGAGAATCCTAATCATGAGTCTGTCTTGAAAAAAATAGTCTCTTCAGTCAGAGGCATCTTCAGATTCACTGTGATACAGACTGCTACAGGATCTCCATCTTCAGTAACTCTTTGAAGAATCTGAATTTATGAGCTGCAACAACATTTAACTTCCCTTTAGGATTAATAAAGTATTTTTGAATTTGAATAACTTCAGAGTTAAAATTGTTTCTCCAACTAGATTTTTTCCAGTTTCCAGGTCAGTGTAGGCCAGACTGGGAAAAGCCAGTCGGAGGCCTACAAGAATGCATGTACTGCTTCACAGACAAACACACAGACTGCACTGTAGATCTTCTCAAATGCACAAAGATTCAAAATTAGAAGTACTTAAATTTATACATCTTCAGTTAATTGTACCTCAAATTGTATTTTGTAGTCATCAAACCAGCTTCTCTTATAATTCTGGCTGAATATCTTACCCCTCTGTAAAATCCTCTAAATTACTCACATCTCCGTTGTAATTGTGGCCAAATAGCCTTCTCACTGTTTCCTCTGACAAAAATGACTTTTCGGTGCATTTTTGTCTTGCTTGGCAGCTTCTCAGTCCGTGTTTATGCTAAACTCGCTCCATTATGGATGCTGGCACTGGTGTTGCATCATCTGTTTGATGGCTTGAGTTTCCGTGGTTGCAGGGTTTCTGCTGTACAACCTGATCGACTTCTGTCAGAATGTAATGGATCAGGTGTCTGACTTTTAATTTCTGACACAATTGGATGATCCAAATCAACAGACAATCCTAAACACACCTCAAAGAACCAGAACTTTGCCGGGATTTTGTTGATTGCTTGAAAGAAATGTGATTGAAGTGCAACATCTCTCTAAGGAGAAATTTATGCAAATGTTAGTGGAGGCACATGGATATTTTTGTCTCTATGCTGTAGGTGTCATTTGGAAATCAGCAAATTAAACTTTGGGCTTGCAGCTTTTCTCTTTTCTAATCTAAGTTGCATCATTGCAGAAAAGACGGTTTAAATGCAGCCATAAGTGAATAAAATGATTGACATTCATGTTCATGAGTAAATCAAAATATCTGATAACCACTATCATGGAAAACTATGAAAAACCTCTGGATTTGTACTGATGGGCAGAATCTGTTTCAGGAAATTCAGGTAGTTTTCTGCTGACAGATTATTTTCTACATGTGCAGAAACGAAGCTGTTTTACAAGAATGGACTCATCTTTTCCTAAAAGACGACGCCTCTCTTCTTGGTTCTTTTTGTGGCTTTCTTTGTAAAACAAACAAAAACGGGTCACAAATTACACAGTCTAAACCCACCTGATAGTGTTCTCAGCAGTATGTCTGCAGAACAACATGCAAACAAAATGGCTGTCATAGCAGGTGAGATTGGTTTATCTATCAAAATAAACATTTAAACCAGAGCTCTGCACACCAGCTTCATCTGTGTGCATCTTGTTGAGATGTGCCCTCAGGTTGCTGGGATGCCAGGTTTGCTGTTGATTACAAAGCTTCCAAACAGCTTCATCTCGAGTTTTCACAATTTTGCCATCTGCTGATTAAATTTTGTTTTCTTCCCTCCAAGTAGGGCTTTTTAATTTGCGTGGAGTGCAAATCAGTCTCTCTCCGGCTGATTGTTGATGAATTATTTTCTTTGCTCAGCTTAACCTACATTTAAGTTCTGTTTGAAAGCGACTCCACTCCATGCTGCGGTGAAATCAGCGCCTCGTGAGAGTTGCTGGAGCTGCTTTTTCCATCCATCCATCCATTTTCCTGCACCCTTTTTCCCTTACTGGGGTCAGGAGGGTTGCTGGTGCCTATCTCCAGCTGTCATTTCGGGCGAGAGGTGGGGTCACCCTGGACAGGTCGCCAGTCTGTCGCAGGGCAACACAGAGACACACAGGACAAACAACCATGCACACACACACTCACACCTAGGGACAATTTAGAGAAGCCAATTAGCCTGACAGTCATGTTTTTGGACTGTGGGAGGAAGCCGGAGTACCCGGAGAGAACCCACGCATGCCCAGGGAGAACATGCAAACTCCATGCAGAAAGACCGGGGCCGGGAATCGAACCCAGAACCTTCTTGCTGCAAGGCAACAGCTCTACCAGCTGCGCCACTGGGCAGCCCGGAGCTGCTTTTTATTGTTATCAAATGTCGACAAATTAGTGGTGTTGGAGTATCTGCAAGAGAGTGCATTTAAATGAATCCATACCACATTAAATTCAGTTAAATTTGGAATTACTTTGTTTATCCTGAAGGAAAATTAAATGCTGTTGCAACTCATGTCATCCAAGTGTCTTCAAAGTGTCATTGTGGACAGTGATGCTGTTGGGTGAAAAGATTTCTGGAAGCAGTCAGTGTTGCAACAAAGTTAAAGAGTCCTCTGACTGAAGACTGGTGCTACATTAGTCTTGTTATGGTCATGACATGCTAACAGCCCCATTTCTGACCAGCAGAGATGATATTCCACCCTGACATGTCCAGAATGACACCATAAGTTTATTACTAATCCATCCCGTTTGCTTTTAGCCACTCTTTTTTTTTCAAATCTGTGTTTGGTTGCATGGAGTATAGAAAGCTGGGCAAAGAGATGTTGGAGTCGGGGTTGTGATTCTTTCCCATCATGATCGATGGATTTGGTTTGAACTTCCTCCTCCTTCTCTGTCTGTTGTTTGGTGCTGCTCTGCAGCCATGAAGCTTCACTTCAAATTTTAATGCTTAAGGTAGAGAAATGAAAGAATTAAATTGTTCCTTCATAAGGCCGTTAGTTCATAACTTTCTGGCCAGTTAGATGAGAATTTTTTAGACTTAAAATTGACATGAGGCCAGGAATTTTCTAACTGATTCTGGTACTATAAGGGCGACTTAATGATTGATTTTTATTTTTGACCTGTAATTACATTGACTTTGTTGTTGAGCTGCAGAATATTTTCCGTTCTCACGGCAACAAATCTCAGCAGCGGAGGACAAAGCTTTTTGTCCTACAGTATAATCTTTGAGATGCAGTATATCACACTTCATCAAACAAGAAAGATAGCAGGAGTGTACCTTTTCAGTGTCGTCCTTTGTTGACACGTTCTTTGCACTCATCTTTCATCTGGCTGCAAATAGAGACCGGTGTCATGTTTTCAACGAGAAGAATAGTTTTTGCTAGAAAACTTGTTTTCCATCAGGCTGATGTTTTATTTTTTACTTTTGCATGATTTTGCTGTTTGCAGATGTCCAAAACATTCCTAATATTGATGGGCATTAATTTTAAATAATGGGGTATTATGTAAAACGTGCTTTTTTTTTTTAAGCTTTACATCATGTTGTAATGTTATTCCTTCATCAAAAACATACCTGGAGTTTGCTTCAATACTTTCATGCATTTTGAGGAATCCTTTCATCTCCCATGGCAACCATTCGGGGAGCCGAAGCACTTGCTGTCACGATGCAGGTCTGTCAGTGTCCAGGCGAGTTTCTGTTTCCCACCCCTCCGAATCTCCCACTCTGTTCCTCCAGACTAGCAACAGTTAGCAAACACCTGGTGGAACTGCGAGTCTGCTGAGTATAGTACGGTCTGCTTTTTAAAGCAGTTCTTCTAAGACAATGTTAAATTCTTAATGGAGGAACTGTTGTGAGGCCGTGCCGTTGGTGGAGTGTCTGAAAGAGAGGAGCGACTTAAAAAGACAGAGGGTTAATTTCAAGGCGTTATTTTTAAGTCATGTTTGATTTATGTATGTATATACATTGATGTAGTTCCTTGATTGTGCTACAAAAAGACACTTTGCTTGAATTATACATTGATACTGTCCCTTCTATTTTTTTTAATTAATATTTATATGCCGACATGGATTTTGAGAAATATGTTAAGAATGCAATTTTCAGTAAACGTCTAATGCACAGTATATTTGGTATTCTGGTATTTTCCTTGTCGAAATTTCCACTTTTAGTTAATTGGAGTGAAGTTATGTTTAACTTCAATTTTTCATATTTCTACAATATTTCTAAATATGTGGGTGGGAGGATGGTTTACACGTTGCCTGACAGACTGATTGACTTGTCAGCAAGTTGAACAAAGGAGGAATGGAGGATGAACAAACAATGGACATTCAAAGACCACGACAAATTGAAACACTTTTAAATAGAAGACTAAACTGGACAGAAATGGACAAAATTGATCGCCTAATCCATGGACAGAAAGACAGATAATCCATTAACAATTCAATGAACAGACCAACAAATGGACAAGCTGGTTGACAAATGATGGATGGACAAACAGTAACTGAATGAACGGACATATAGACGAAAGGACAATTACTTTTAAGTGGCTGCTTAAGCAGAGAGATGGAGAAATTATATATTGTTTAGGGGAAAAAATTATAATATAGTCTCAAAGCTACTGTTTCTAGTAAATGAGAGCAATACATATTAAGATTTTATAAGATGTTTAACTTTTAACATTTGACTTAATACTAAATTTGAGATTATAAAAAGCTGGAGGCTCACCTCCTCACATAAAAAAAAAAATCCTCCCAGCTTTTACAGATGAGGCAAGTTATTTATATGAACCAAATCAAATGTGATGTTGTTTTGAAAATTGATGCTCATCTAGCCACACTCAATATGTGTCTCTTTGATTACACACCTGAAAAAAGAGGACTTTGTTCACATGGAGCCACGCTGAAAAGATCTGCGGTGGGTCTGACGGTGGTGGAACAATTCCAAATAGGCCTCATGGTTGAGTGAACAAAAGGTGTCGGTAATGACCCTTCATTGCACATAGACAAGATGCTGAGTGGAATGATCGGGTTGCATTTTGGGATCCGTCAAAAGCTCAGCCATGATTTCTCAAAGCAATTCCTGTACTGTCATTTTTTTGTTATATTGAGATCAGTAAAAACAAAGCAATTACTCCTCGCCTTATAGGAATGCAAACACTTCTTGTTGGTAATGTAAATTTTGACCTATGCCTGATAGAGTTTTGCGTGCGGCTTGTCTAAATGCTCAACAAAGCTTTCAGGGTGAAAGTTGTGCTGACAACTCTTTCTTAGAAGATGAAATTTGCAGAACATTTCACGCCTTTTGCACAAATTTAGGGTTTTTGAAACCAAAATAAAGTTAATTTCATGAAGAGCTCTCTTGAAGAGATGCACCATCTGCACCACAGATCCAAAGTCTAACTCATTGAGCTGGAGTTTTATGTTACAACCACTGTTTTCAATTTATTTTATTGGGATTTGATGTGACAGACAAACGGTGCCTAATTTTGTAGTGGAAAGAAAACGATGCATCGCTCAAAGCTTTGAAAAGTGTCTTTTTTTTTCCACCATATCCAAACTTGGCGTCATCTTTCATTTGAATTACAGATGTGTTTAGGGATATGTCTCCAAAACTTTTCACACCTAGATGCTGAAATATTTGCTTATTTTTCTTAATAATAAATTAAGTTGAGTGAGATTGCCTGGAGACCATATATTAACATCAGTATGGAGGTCAGATCCTGCCAGAACTGGTAATAAATATAGAATTAAATAAATAGCCAAATAAAGTGCCAAATATTTAATATTAAATAAATTGTTTAATTTTCAACATCACTAATTTACCATTGCCGCAATTATTTTTATTTTTTAAATGTCCTTTTAGCACACAGAACCTGAATCTTTCTGCTGTCCAATAAAAGAGGAGCAGATTCTGAATCAATGCAGAAATCTGTCCAATGATTACATAGCATCCACTAGTACCAGCTGATCACATCAAACCTCTCTGCCTGCTATCAAGCCTCCTTGTCAACTCTTCATTGTTTGCCTTAGTGTGACGACATTGGACCCGATACTCATTAAAAACCAACAACATTTTCTCTGGGTGCTCTTTACAAACTTCTCTAGTGGAAATCCATATTTCAAAACACATGAAGTACAGCAAAGTGTGCTTTACTCTCGCTGTGGTCAAAAGTTACACACCAACAAGCTGCACTGCCTCCTAATTAGTCCAACATGCTTATCACAGAATACAGTATGTCCTCTGCCTCACGATGCTTTGCTATTTACTGATAGCTCCTAATGTAAAGCATGCTAGCTCAATGTTTTGCTTGAATCAAAAACTTGCAGCTTTAACCCAGGCAGTAATGCAATTACAATATTGTATAAGGGAAAAGGAAAATGTCAATAGCAATAAATGCGGCACAAGTGGGCTATCTGCCACTGTAGGGGGTTACCATTATTTTGGCAACAAAAGAGATTGAAAACTGGATTTTTGTATATTTCTAATTGAGGAAACTTTACTTTGTAATTCATACTATCCCATACTTATGCAAATTTTTGAAAATAAATATTAATAGTTATTACATTTTTCTTTTTTTAATAAAATCTGAGCAAAAGGCACAGACTTCTCTGGGTTAAAATGTGGAACATCAAAAATAAGTTTGCATTTCTGGACTTTAAAATGGGGGAGCAGCTCCTCTGTTTTGTAGCAGTTGTTTGTTTCTACTGTCGCTGCATGCCTGATCAGGATGAGGCTGTGTGAAAAATCTATTGGAATATAATTAAGATTAAATTGGAGTATTTGAATTACTATTATTGAATAGTATTGGACTGAGTTGGGTTGATATAAAATGATTTTGTCAAAGTTTACTTTGCCACTGTATAAATTGTGAATTAATCTCTCTGTGGTTAAAACGTATAAGCCCAGTTCACAGGCATTGTGCAGTCACTGAGACATTTTCTTCATCATCTCATCATTTTTCATCATCCCTCTGTCTGAACAGAGTTAGTTTATTAATGCATAAAGAAGACCTATTCTCCTGCTTGTTTTCCTATAATCTCTGTAGTGATGCTGCTGTAGCTAAAGGCTTTGGCTACTGGAGGATAAACTGACCACTTCTTTCTCTGGTACATTCTGTGCTTCTCTCCAATTTTTGTAGCCTTTACAATGGATTCCGAGCTTCTCTGTTTAGCTGTTTCTCTCTTAAATAAAGCCATTAAAGAAGCTACGACTGCCATTAAATCCTTAGTTCTCTCCAACATAGAAAGTACTCCTGGATCAATCATTTTGCTTCCTTTATTTATGTATGCTGTGTCCTCTCGAACTCCCCAGTCAGTCATGGTAAAGTCACTCATATTCAACATGGTTCTGGTTCTGCAGAAGGTTTCTTCCTGTTAAAAGGGAGTTTTTTCTCTCTGCTGTCACTTCAGAATGAGGTATTGCTGTAAAGTCATTGACTTGATGCAATCTGTTGGATTTCCTTGTACAGAAAATGTAACCAATTTGAATAATAAACTGAACTTGATGCACCGAGTTCTGTTTTTTGTATATAAATCAACTGAATTGAGTTATGACAATTCATCTGACGCTGCACCATGTTTTGACTCCAGTTGCCACTCAGCATCATGCAAGATTATATGTTATATGTCAATATAATTGCTGACCCAACAGAACACATCCATCTAAACAAACAATATATACGAGAACGCTGGGCATTGCTTCCAGTAGTTGCTTAGACAGCTCATGCCTCTGATTATTGTCAGATTGTGGTTTGTTGTGCTTGGCTTCTGATAGCGCTAAGAAGATGATACAAGCTTCTCAAGTTCTGTGGATGTAAACACTTCACCGGTTGATATGAGCCGAGTCCTGTGGGATCAAAGTTCAGCTTACAGAGGCTGCCTTTCTGCCAGCTGCACCACTTTATAGTCTTTCAACTGGACAAGCACTCTGATCCTTGAGTTGACTCCAGAGTTGCCCAACTTGTATTCTCAAGAAAACAAGGTTGCTCTGTAATTGCTGTCATGATTGTAATCAGCGCACATCTTGACAGCTTGTTGTTTGAGATAAATGTTTGAAGTTAACTGCATGAGCAGTGAAGGTTAATAGACCTAAATGAGTGCTAATCTATCAGTAATTAATGCTGCATAAATGAGTAAACTCTTAAATGGATGTTAGTAAAAATGTATTTTAAAACCTTCAGACTTCTATGGAGCTTGTGAGCAGGATATATGAGAGGTGTTTGTTCATTCACAGTCTTGACCTTTAATTGAAAACAGTGTGATGTGCTGATGGCAACCATTCTAAATGTGACCTTATTTTAGTACATGTTTGCCTTGAAAGCTCAGATTGTTTTGAAAGTCACAAGTTTAACGTATGGGGATATATAGAACAGTTATTAGAAATCTAATCACAGCAAGAAATGATTAGTAATTTTATGTGGTCTAGTTTCTTGAATTCAGCTTCTTTTCCAAAGCCAAGGCTGATTGCCCTTCCAGGTGCCATAAAGGCTGAATGGACCAGTGGCTTTGTGCAATGACATGGTGGTTATTTCATGGCACTCCCCAATGGTCAATGACTCTGCTTCATCATTGTTCCACGCCATTGTGCAGCTTTTTATGAGTGCAGCTGCCACCTGTCCTCCATGCAGTGCTACCCTGCATGGGAATGGCATATTTATACCACAAGAAAGGGAAGTGACAAGCATTTGACAAGCTGTTTGAAACCCCAGACTCACCCCAGAACAGATGGACTTGAGTTGGACTCTGTGTGGCGGTAGTATTTTAGGTGTGTCGCATTAGGGGTATGTCTTAAAGAAGTATGATGATAAGAGATTTCAGATTTCTTAGCGTTAACCTTCTGTTATTGCTGATGGCTGGCTTTTAATTTCTTTCCGGACAAGCTGGAGTCCTCATGAATCTCTCTGTACAGGCAGATTGTTCATGAATATTAAATGCTTAGTCAAAGCAGACATTTACACAAAAGGGCAAGACATTTGTGTTAATCACTAATTGACATCACATTAGCTTTGTGCAGAATATAGCGTCCAGACTGTCAATCACATCCCTGTCAATAGGATCAGAACTGAATGTTGTTTGTTTCAAATACAATTCATCACTATTTGTTTTTAAAAAATATGGCTGCATGTTGAAATTGATCCATTCATTAACTGGTCTGTGGGATACCAGGTTTTTCACTCTCTTACTATTTTGTTGCTTTCAACTGATGATTATATTGGATTCAGTGGTTTTGTTGCTTTCTTAAACCCCATTCAGCAGCTCGTTGGAAACATGTTGCCTCCTGTCTTGATCTTTCCAAAGGGAAATTTACAAGCCAAACTTCACCCAATAAAATTACCTTTGAAGTATTAACTTCTTGGAAAAAAAAATTCTGTTTTTTTTTCAGTTTTACTTTTATCCTGACATTGCATCCCAAACAATACTTGAAAATAATTGGCTTTTCCTGTAAGAGTTGAGAAATGACTAATGGTTCAGAAGGCATGGATAGACCCACCATTGTTTAATATAACATAATTAATGGAAGCATTTGTCTTACTTCGTGGAAACCATCGTAGGAAGCTAACATCTACTCTCCTCCTTGTATTTGCTTTTTGGGAGTACAGCAATCATCATTTGTTCAGTGCAATGTCCTGAATGTTCAGAACTGCCTGTCTTCGGTGGTAAAATATTTAAAATGTTGTGTTGAAATGTTATGAAAACTGTCCAGTTCTTATCACAGCACTGTGTAGTCTCTGTTTTCACACTGAATGTCAGAAGAGTGCATGGTCAACAACAAGAGGTAGAAACATGCTCTTAAAAGTGGATAAAAAAAGAGTGCAATCTTCAGCTTGAGTCAGGTTGACATTTCATACTGCAGCCGTGCAGAACTGGGTAGGGCTGTTTGCTTGTTTAGAAGACCGGTCCAGTGAAATGACCCAAATTAAGCTGTTAGAAGAATAGCTTTCATGTGCCAAAGTGCCTCCAGTGTGTATGCATGAGCAAATGTGCATGCACTGCTTTCAATCTGGGCACAGGAAAGTTTTCCAATAATTCATCTGGTCTGTTAGGCCTGCTAGAGGCTCAGAAAGGCCTTCATTTCATTGTTGTGTTGCAATGAAGTGTATGCTGGCATATACTGTGAAACAAGAATATTTAAGCAGGCTGTTTACAGTTTAGGAAACTTCCTGTCACTGATGGTGATAATAAAGCAAAACTGGCAACAATTCCACAGCTGTTCAATAACAATGTCAGCAAAATTCTAATATTTTGAAATTAGATGTGCTATAGTTACATATCCATAAAAGCATGAGAGAAACGCAAAGTAAAAAAGTTTATGGATTCCATTCAGAGATGTGGTGTTGATATTGTCAGAGATTTTGACAAATCTCCTGATTCTCCTTTGGTGACTTGTGGATGAAGTTAATTATAATTTAGAAAAATATTCATCATTGTTTAAGGTTTAGCAGAAGATTGAAGGTTTGTACTGTGATTTTCATCTATTTTGTCTACAATCTGATGTTGATGTTATCTGGCCGTGATGCTGACCACAGTATTCTCATTGTGTTCAGTGAGAATGCAAATTTAAAGATCCCACAACGAATATTTGCAAGTATCGAACACTTAGCATTTTTGTGCAGTGATTGTTGCTGCAGCTGACGTCTTATAAATTGAACAGATTGTGCTGCAGCAACTGTCTAGGATCTTTGTGTAGGATACCAGCAATTACTGTCATGCTTGCACCGACAGTATAACTTTTAAATCCTGAAATCCTACAATTGTGTCCAAAGTCAGTCGTTAAGGGTTTAAGTTCTTTACTTGGTTCGACATACCTGAATCAAATGATGATTCATTAGCAGACCTATGCAGAGCATTGCCATGCTAAGAAGGTAGTCGGACCATTTAATCGGCTGTTTTGGAGCAGAAAAACGTCTAAACCTGGCAGGAACCTTGAAGAGTGGACATCTATGCCCTACAGCTGTGGCCTCCAACGCTAGTCCTTGAGGGTCAGTGTCCTGCAAGTTTTAGATGTATCATTGGTCCGACATACCTGAACTAAATGTTTGAATTTCATCTTCTGTATGCAGTCAAGTTTTCCAGAGTCTTGCTAATAACCTCATCATTTAACTCAGCTGTGTTAAAGCAGAGACGCATCTGAAGGTTGAAGGACACATCTCTCGATGACTGGAGTTGCAGCCCCCTGTCCAACGAGTTGCTAACCAACAATGCACAATAAATGCCAAGAAAAACTTGATCCATCAGAACATCAAGTCAGATTATGTATGCAGCAATCAGAACAAGTTAAAAGTTAATGCAACCTTGCAGACTGCTAGTAATTCAGACAAGGATGTCATAAATGAGACAGTAAAACACACTTGTCTTTAGGGAAACCTGAAATCTTTTACTTGCTAAAAAGGAACCTTACTTACCCATGGAGTTTGGAAGTACAGAGAAAAATTGAAAGGGCAAAATGGCAACACTTGTAACTTTGAGTTTCCTGCTGGTCCGACTTGTTGGCAGGATTTCATTTTAATACTTGATCTTGAAGGTCCAATGGTCTGTAGAGGGACCAATGAGTCAGAGCCTGTAGTCAGGTTGATGTGTCTTGGCACTTAACAGGAGGGAGAGGGACAGTGCTGTGTCAGATCATGCTCTTAAAGACCAGGGAAAACGCTGGTAAATCCAGTTATGTTGATACTTTGGGGAATTCCATAAAAATATGCACTTCACATTTTAAAATAACTTATCTTGCTCCTCTTTGTTAGCAGTAACTCTTACATAATTTGCTCATTTGCTCAAACCCTGCATGTCTGGATGCGAGCCAAATATATTACCTTTAATTTGGATTAAGACTCCATAAAATCCAGCAGGAGAAAGAAACTGTTTCTTTAGCAACAAAACTGGTGGTCCATGAATTGTTTACAGCTGCTGTAATTGCATGTGTTGTAAGAATTGTTTTATTCAGGGTGAAATGGTTGTCAGTCATGTCCGCTATGAAATTATGTTTCTGTAATTTGAAGTAACTTGGTGTTCTGCACATGGTTTGGTAGAGTAATAAGCTTCAAATGCTGACAGTGCATCAGCAACCTGGCCCCTCAGAGAGCCATCAAGCAGAAAATGATAATTAATTAATCATGGAGTGTGAGGCAAACTCGGTTCAATTAGACCATTAGTTATTCCTTCCCCTCGGCCTCCACTCTAGCCAAAGAGAGCATGCCTCTCTAATAAGGCTGTTTTTCCTCTGCAGCACTTGGTCACTGTGCTGCTGGCTGGTTGGATTCCTATAATTGGGGGTGGGAATCCTTAGTCGGATAACGATTCGATTCGATTACGATGCAGAGGGCTACGATGCAGTCATATCCTCAGGCAAGACATTTCTCTTCAAAAAACAAATTAAGTGCTGAGATTTATAAATTACAGAGTACATAAAATAAAAACGGTACCACTGGCTCTAAAATACGACACGAGACATCAAGCTAAAGATTTCGCTTCATGTTGCTCTGGTCCAAGTGATGTTTGCAGTGATGCAGGGGATGTTTTGTTTTGAAAAATATATTTTCTCCCACACCTACTGATAAACGGTAATAGGGATATTTGCTCTTGAGCAACTTTTTCTCCTGAAAAATGAGGATTTGTCTATCGGTTCTATAAATAGCTGCCTTCTTTGTCATTTTCTTTTTTTCAGTTATATAATGGAGGATTTGCTTAAGGGTGAAAAAATCCTATAAAGTCCTTGCTTTCTTTTCTTTTGTCCTCTCTTGAGTGCATCTTGCGAACACTGTTTATTTATCATCTTCCTCATAATTTGGCTCAAATACATATAATGGGGAGTGGTTATGTTTTTGTTTGACCTTAATAATGGGCTGTGTTATTAAAGCTCAACTAACTTTAAAGTTTAGATTTGCAAGCTAATTGGTTAGTTAAAATGATAGGAATTTCAGTTCCAGGCATTTTCATAACCGGAGGCAACAGTTACTTGATTGTGGTGTGAAATGGCTGGAAAATATAATGCCTCCTCTTTAAATAACAAAATAAAGTGTTTATAGAGGCCAATCTAAAGTTTTCACTTAATGAAGATGATGTGGTATGATCTAAATAGGTAGTTTCTGCCAAAAAATCCCTCCTTTTCTAAAGCCTTTTCACCTTTTATAGAAGATGACCATGCTCTACATGTTAGGCTACTAAATTAATAACTTGATTTAGTTTAAATAACATTTCCACATTTGAAACTTTAGGAAAAACATGATCACAATTACAGTAAGAAGACAGAGCAGATCTATTTTAATTTTTAACTTCTGGCTTGACGTTCCCAAAAGACTGAGCTTTTTCTAATTTGCCACAGTCCGTCTCTCATCCATGCAGGTATGTATATATGGGTATTTTATAGGCTTGCGGTCTGGCAAGGACAGAGGAATTAGCCTTATCCACATTCATTAACCTCATTTTTATTCTCCGGAGCTACAACGCTGTAGAACTATCTGTCACCACAGCACAAAATGATGAATTGGTAATCAGTTGAAAAGCTGTCAGGAAAGCCTCAGGAATGCAAACTTGATGCCCTTGAATTAACCGTTAGTAATCAGATCAGCATTTATTGTTGGTTCAGTTAGACGTGTTTTATGATCCAGTGTTGACATATATATAAATAAACAAGGAGACATCAGTGATGGTCCTTATTAGAGACGACTCTAAACCCTTCCACCCCCAAAGCTTATGATGTGTGCTGGTTATGATTAATTTTTAATCACCCCTTTCAATAATTCATGTTTTCCTTATTGATAATGGTGTGCATACAGCTAATCAATATGTTTAGCTGCTGTGCACATTTTTTTTAAAAACTGCAAGATGTGGAAAAATGTTGAAAAGTTTCCCCCCTTTTTGCAGGATTTCCGTTACAGTTGAACTAAAATGTGCAACTTCAACAAAAACAAATAAAATAGCTACTTTTTGTTGCTTCAATGCCCAAGTTGACCACTGTGTGAAGCACAAGAATCCTGAGGAGAAATCAATACAATGACAGCTGAGCTCCAGAAATACCAGACTGTACCCTAATTACCGGGTCAGTGTGCACCGAGACTTTCTCTCTCTCACCTAATCGTGCTTTAAAGTTCAGAGTCAGTGAGTGGTTGAATAGCAGAGTGCTTGGGAGGCCAGCCGATGGGTAATCTACCAACCTGTTGTTAATGGCTCATGTTTTAAACGTTAATGAGAGCTGGAGTTAAAAGCAGCATTAGCTAAACTCTAGGTGGACTCCAGCTATGTGGATTAACTTTTCATTACCTCCTCATTAGGTGAACCTGGGGATTAGAGAGACCTCTGTATGAAATGTAGCATGAAAATATCCAAATGGGTCTGCATAAAGCCAGTTTGCAGATGAGGAAAGTAAGTGATTGAGCTTTTAGCCTCTCGTTCTCATCGCCGAGAATCCCTCCGCAGTTTAGCTGACATCATTTGCTCCCTATTAGCCAATAAGAAGACTTGCAGGAGCAAGGAGGCTACTGATTCCTGAGGAGATGACTTTGAAAACTAAAATAGGTCATTAAAAGTAGAGTAGGAAGGCCATTATAATTCTAACACTGAAGTTGCCATTTATTTGCATTACGAAGTCCCTGGTGTAGTAGTTAAATGTCACTTGCCAACTTTAATGAGAGTTAAGTTGTGGGAGTAAGCCCAGAGCTGATTAGTGTTTTTTTGCAGCAGTTCCATTCAGTGGTTTAACCAAAGGAATCGGCTCCACACATTGATCGACCTGTGGATGGTAAAAGTGTCCAGCCCCGACCCCCTGAGGTCAAGCCCTGAGCCGTATCTCCAACTTTTATTTCTTTTGAATGCTAAAACAAAGGTACACCATTATGCAAAGGTATTTAAATTTACTCTGAGTGATCTGCAGTGCATCCTGGCAGCTAAAGATGCAAGAAAAGGATGTGGTGGAACGAGTCAGCCTGGATGACCTTTACCACCCGCCATTAGTCAAATGGTCCGACAGGAAAATACTCAGCAATTCTTTAAGTTTCACTAAAAAGACTGATTGAGCATATACAGTCCAACAAATAAAGAAATATTACAATAGTGGCTTTAAAATGCTGGTTCTGCTGATAAAGTTTTGCTTTGTTTTCTAAAGCTCATTCTTATGGAAGACAGTTTAAAATCACCAGCATGATTTCTTTAAATTAAAATACCTTTTTGAACTTTTTCCTTCTTTTCCACATAGCATGCGTCAACATTTTTGTGCTTTTAGCACATGTGACAGACTAGCAGAAAGTACTGCATAGCTGGAAGGAAAATGATGCACGGTTCTTAAATATTTTTTGAGCAAATAAAAAAGTGACATGCGTTCGTATTCAACCCCATTTACTCTGATATCCCCGAATCTCTGAAATCCCTTCAAGAAGAGTCACAGTAACCACTGATGGAAAGAAGCTGGCCTGATGACATGAGACCAAAGCTTAACTATTTAATCCTAATCAGGAATTCTGTGTGGTGAAGCTAAAGGGATATTAACGCTGCCCTTTAGGCATGTAAACCTGTCTAGTTTTTTATTGGTTTAGGTGAGAGGGCAGTTCAGAGCTTGCTCCCAAACTCAGAAATAAGATTCAGATAATAGAAAACAATGGAGGAAGTCCTGATCATTTTACATTCTCAGGAAGAGATGGAGTGGTAGAGAGACATGGTGGTAAAACACAACATGGATGATAATGATGTTCCACCATTTCTGTCATGGTTTTCACTCCTTTCACTAGTACTATGCTATGCCTTCCTGCCCATGATTATCAGTGACATTGCTACTAGCCTCCCTGATAAGGCACTAAATCAATTAATTTCATAATAATTTAAAATGAGCTCTAATATCCATTTGTATGACTGTTTTTTTTCCTCTCTCACTCATCTCTCTTGAGTTTTGTCGAGAGATGACAAAACTCTTCAGTCTGGTCTCAACTGGCTGCTTTTTTTGGAGGACAGTTTTGTTTTCTTCAGTATCCATTTCATTTGTAATTTCGGTTGTTTATTTATTTTGGACATTTAAAATGTCTTTCTGTTCCATTGTTAGATGTTTGTTAGAAATTAAAGTTTGTTGATATTTGAGAGAGTGTGCTGGCATTGTTATGCCATTTTCATTATATTAAACTACAGTGGTGAAAATGTGATGCTGTTGAAGATGATTTTGGTTCAATACAGAGCAAAAACTTGAGGATGCAAAACACTCAAGATATGCAGTCAGAGCTAAATTACAATGGTTAGATAAAGTTGTAGAATGGCCCAGTTAAAGACCAGATCCTGCTGGGAATTTGCAGGAAGGTTTTAAAAGTTCTGTTGCTGATTTTAATAAAATCTGACTGTGATTGAGGTTTTTGCAAAAAGGAAGAAAGGCATATGGCAAAGAAGGTGCAGCAGAAAGTGGTTTGAAAAATGTACACCACATTTTCAGACGTTTATATAATGCTTAAATATACATAAATATGTTAAAGTTTATGCTTGTAGCATAGAAAAAGTTATAAAAAGGAAAAAAACAACAACAAAGCCTTTTGCAAAGCATTGCACATATGGGCGACTGTTGTTTGTTGGTTTGTATGTTGCCGGACATCTTTGGTCCAGCTGGTTATGTGCAGTTGAGATTTGACCCATTTGGCTCCACGGGGGCTAGAACTCGTTCTGAACCCGGTCTAATTGCATCAGGCCTAGTTTTATTTCAACATGTCACAGCTCTATGTGTCAACATGTTTATTCCCCCAGTAAATCCCAATGGATGCATACTTAGAACAAACACACAGAACACAGCCGTGCTCAGCGGATGTGCCGCACACCGAGTCTGTTTCTTATTATGCAAAGGGAAGGATGTTTGATTGTCAGTGAACCAAACGATGGTAGTGTTTAAGACTATATCCGTTTCCACTGGTACATCAATTACTGGAGGATTTTGTTTAATGACCTACCATTTGTTATCGAGCATCATTTCATTTTAATTCGTTCACCATATGGCTGCTGCATTTGTTTTCCTGCTGAAGATGTCAAAATTATGAATTGTTGAGAAACTGGAAATGGAGAACCAACATTGTCTGGGAGTATTTTTAATTTGATGCAGATGATCCATTACAAATGGTACCAGGGAAATGTAACAAATCTTGTGTATCCATTTTTTTTTTTTTTTACCCCGAACAGGGCTGCAATTTTTTAAAATCAGTAATGATTGCGTCTGAGAAACCACTAAAGTCTTTCTCCCAGAACTATGTTTAACTCCTGGGCAATTTGACATGCTCTCCTGCAGAGAGCTTCTTTGTCCGTTCCCGTGACCTGTGAGAAGAAAAAATGGAAGGCGTGAAAACATCTCAGAGAGGTGTGAATATAATCTGAATTAATGAGGGCGCATCTTACGAGGGGAACAGTCTGCAGTAACTGTGGGTGAACTCGTATAATTTGGATAATTAAAGCAACTTACTTTGACATTTACCACACGTTTGTGAGATTCACGCCGAACGATAAGTGACACCGACGATGGCCTCTCTGATTATGGTTGGGATCAAATGATTGTCCTCGTTTGCATCTGCTCTGATACTCTGTTATTGACTAGAAGAGAGACACCAGTGTCACAAGGAGCATTTAAACCACCCATTATACTCAGCTGCTTGTTTCATTATATCCTGACAGCTTAGCCTGTATTAATTAGACATTAGGCGTAGAAATGTGTGCTATTATTTCACCTTCTCTCAGACTCATTTAACAAAAATCTTAAGTAAAGAAATAGTTGCTTTGCTAATGTTGGCCCCAGACAAGTTCCCTTACCCATTCGCTCATTGCGATAGCACACATTCACTGTGACACCATTTTCCTTGATTTCCCTTGCTGGCCAATTAAGGAGCTGAACAAAGTAAGTTAGTTGTTGTCATCCCCCTGTTTTCTTTCCCACAGCAGAGTGAAACGAACACCGCTGAAGTTATGACACAAAATGACCGCATTTTTAAAAGCAGTGCATGTCTGGGACTTTACGAAGCCACCAGCATCCCAATAAAAAATGTTTTCTAGTGCTTAACCAGCATAAAGTGTGGAGAACTTTTATATACAATGATGAAAACAGCAGATTCATAATTGAGTCCATTTTTGGGGGAGTTGGGGAGATTCCATATGCAAAGGAAGGACTCCTGGTGGTCTTGGGGCTGATGTACCAAACTACCAATTATTGATCCTTCTGAATGTGGATGTTTATTACACTTGCAAATCCCCCTGGGTAATTAAAAGAAATTGCCATGCTTATGATAGCCATTATCAGTTTCTTTGCCACAACGGTCAATCATTCTATTAAAAGCCTTGCAGGAACTCTGCATGCTACAGAGCCGGTGGCAGCAGAGCGCCTCAGGCCAGCAGAACTAATTAGAAAGTTGCCCAGTGGAATTCCTTCACCACCATGTCCAATCCGTCCAGCAGGTTTCCGCTTTTCATCCCAACATTCAACTTAATTTCAACATGCTGTATATCTCTGTTTCTCTTAATTCCCCTGCCTGCCTCTCCAGGGCCATCAATCACATTTAACCGATGCATACGCTTAAAAAAGAAAAACACACTTGCCTATAAATGAACCGGAAGCAGGTTAGGACCCATTTTAAAACGACTAAGGATTCCTTGTTCTTCATTTCTGTTAAAAATAACTAAAATGATGTGTGAGGTTTGATACTGCAGATTTATCAGCAACACTAGTTGGCATTCTGCATCACATTTTAGATAGAATGTAATAAATTAAATATCCTTTATTGTTCCACAAAGAGGATGAAACAGCAGCAAAATGACTCGCAAGGAAAAACTATTAAAATATATACAAAGACATATTAAAGCATAAAAATGCTGTACAGTAAGGGTACATTTTCAACATCAATACCGTGTACTTATAGATGCAGTAGACGGCAACAAATGGGAACTTTAATGTTTTGCCTAAACGTCACTTTTTGTCCTCTTGCTTTCATGGACAGAACTGACTGATAGACGTTGAAGCTGGTCGTCTTCTGCATACAGATTTAATCAGAACAGGGCTATTAAGAGGGAAAAAACAGAAATGATTTAAAAACACAAAAAGGAATGAAAAAAAAATTCTATATTTAGATGGTGTGACATGAGTTGTTTCCATCAGTGTCAAGACATCAGGCCTCCTCTGGGGTTTGAGGATGGTTCTAGATGCTGCCAAAGATGGATAATTGGCTATTTTGAGTAATTTTTATGAACAAAGCTCAGCTGCTGCAGCTCAACCTCAAGTAAACAACATACCTTGGGAATAGCCTCTGCTCAGGCAGCATGCGTTTGTACATTTCTGTCTGGATGCATGTTTTCGTCTGCCAGATGTAAGGAGTAGGCCTAACCCTGCTAGTTCAGATGGAGCTATTTTGATTTCATTTGATCTGAGCAACGTAAAAATACAGATTAGTGGAACAACAATGACATGCATTTTAGCAGATATGTATGCATAATTTTTTAAAGCACCTTCAAATGCTTAGATTTCTCTGTAGGTGTGATTACTAGAATGTTTTTGATTGCATAGATTTTATAATATTGAGAATATTTGTGATTTAAGTGTGCATTTCTTTTTGAAAAAATATTTGGTGGTGAAGGTTAGTACATTTAAACCAGCATCCATTAATTTCAACGTTCGGAATCTTGTATATATGGCAGAAAATAAGAAAACCAAATCTCTAGAAGTTAAATAATAGCCACATATATTTTTAATCAGATGAAACCAGTCTGCCAAGAATCATGTTTTTGTTAGGGTTTCCAAAATGATTTCTGTTGGAAACCCAGAGAATGTGCAACTACTTTCCTCCAAAGTAGGTTTGCCCTGACAAATTGTGTCTTGGGTTGAATGTTTAAATGTTTGACGACATGCTCGGTGTCATTGCCAATTTGGTAGAGTGAAGCTTTAACCTAATGGTGAATGTGTTAAATTGTTGCTTTAATATTTCTGGGGTCATTTGTCTTCATGACGCCATCTTTTTTGTGAGGTGCACCAGTCCCTCGTGCTGCAGAGAACCCTCAATGGCTCACTCTGGCTTGCAGCTTTCTCCCTTCTTGCTCCTTCCCTCTTTTAGTATATGTTAACTTCTGAATATGAAAATAATAAACAATACGATGAAAAATATTCAGTTATTCTAACATTTAAGGATACATATAATTTTAATTGTAGCTAACACTGAAGAGGTTTTGTTTAAATTGGTTTAATTTGAGAAGTTAGACAATGAAAGAAATGTAAGATAGTCCTAAAGTCCTTCATTTGTGTCATGATTTTCTCCTGACCATTCAAAAAAGTTATTTTCTCGTCTCTTTGAGCCATGGAAAATAAAGTGCAAAATGCAGCACACAGTCATTACAGTCAATGGACCAGGCCTTTGTGATTGTTACATCAGCTAATTATTATTTCAATGAGTAATTAATGAATAATTAAGCTGATTGAATTGATGAAAGCGTAAGAGACAACACTGATTTTGAAGAACAGGCCACGATGATGGAGTAATTATCCTCACATACAAGCAGATTCCCCTCGGTGTTCTTGTTCTGCAACAGCCCTGCATGCGAAACAGAAACCACATGAACATCTGTTATCACAGCTGCTTTAATCATCGAGATCTTTGTATGATACGATCCACACAGGATCAGGGTCTAAAGGGTTGCCTTGTTCTCTGATCTCGCCTTAACAAAGTTTCCTTCCTGTGAAACCATTATCTCAGGCAATGACAGCCACGATTGTAGTCCTAACAATGATCTCTTTGTTATTTTGTGAAACTGTGGGAAGTGGCAAATATGTAAATCAAGTAATGATAAAACAGCAGAGCCATCAAAAGGCACTCTCTTAGATATAAGAAACAGTTGGTTTGCTCTGGTTTAATGAGATTTTTTTTGTGTCTGTGTGGGTTCATCCGAGTCTTTTTGAGTTTTATTTTAGACGTTTAGATCCTTTAATACTTTCTCTTCTCTTTTCGAGTACTTTGACTAATGGGAAAATTACTTGAGCAAACTGACTTTTAATTTAGACATCTGTTGGGTTGGAGTTTTATACGCAACCATCAGCTTACTAAGCTTTATTATTGGTATCATTTTGACATGAGGCATATGTTTTTTCCAAAATCAGGAGATTAATCTTCGTTTTAAGCAGCTTATTCCAAACAACACATGTAGGGACATTATAACTGATTTATTTCTATAATGACTCTTCTTTAGGATTTAAGAAAACCTTGACATAGTGCTTCTCCTCTTGTGAGGATAAATTAGGAGGTTGAAAGCTGCATGAAGAAATATGGTGGACAATTAAGTTGGATGATATTTACCTTGGACCTGACCTACGACACCAAAACATAGAAACAAAGTGAGTTTCGTAAAGTGAGTTTGAACCAAACAGCGTCAGGAGAATGCTACTGAACCAAGCCAGACATTGTTTTTTTACCTTTTAGAAATGTTTCCCGGGCTGCCCAGTGGCGCAGTTGGTAGAGCTGTTGCCTTGCAGCAAGAAGGTTCTGGGTTCGATTCCCGGACGCGGTCTTTCTGCATGGAGTTTGCATGTTCTCCCTGTGGGTTCTCTCCGGGTACTCCGCTTCCTCCCACAGTCCAAAAACATGACTGTCAGGTTAATTGGCCTCTCTAAATTCTCCCTAGGTGTCAGTGTCTGTGTGCATGGTTGTCTCTGTGTTGCCCTGCGACAGACTGGCGACCTGTCCAGGGTGACCCCGCCTCTCGCCCGGAACGATAGCTGGGGATAGGCACCAGCAACCCTCCTGACCCCAGTAAGGGAAAAAGGGTATAGAAAACGGATGGATGGAGAAATGTTTCCCAAAGTAAAACTGAATGATTAATTGATTGATTGTTGGAATAATGTGTTAATAAAATAATTTTTGTTTGCAGCCCTACTTTGTTGTCCACTTCTTGTCCTCACTGACCACAAATTCCTCCATCTCTTATTTTTGGGGAAAAAAAACTGTGTGTCTGCCTGGAGCTCCTCCAAAGGGAGGCATCCAGGGAAAAACTGCACCAGGTGCTGGAGTCACTTCTCATTTAGGCTCTTATTGACGTGAGGGAAAAGCTCACTTCGATTTGAATCAAGGGGCATTCTGACTGGTTAGAGAAGTCTATTTTCTAAGTTCAGCCAAAAATTTCCTGCAGATCACCATCAAGTTCTTAATTTTTATCCTTGAACTGCACATTTGAGCAATAAATTCCTGACTTTAGTGGAGGTTCAGGTTAGACTGTTCTGTCACATAAAAATGTTTCTCCATTCCTCGCAGACATGAGGCGACCAGATCAGTATGTTGATTCTGTGAGAAAATGGAGAACAACAAATTAATTAAAACTAAACATATGACGCACTGCACCATCACGAGGGAATGACGAGTTCCAGGTTTGCGACTGACTTAATGAAATTTGGGAAAATCAAACAAGTGCAATTAAAAACATTGGACGTCGGTGTATGAGTCAGATGGCATGTAAAAATTTAATTATGGGATATTTTTCATTGATTACTATTTTTACCGCAATTTCCATAAATGCAAGTTAAAACTGTTTTCCTTCCTCTGCAAGACTTTCAAGGTGCTGCCATTATGCTAATTGCAACTGTTAAAATATAAATGGGAATAAGACAATTAAAGACAAAGACAATCAAGCAGCAAGATGGGACGATTTGTCTGAGCCCTTTGACATCATTATGCAGGTTATTGTTGCAGGAAAGCGCTAACCTCTCATTAGGCGTCTGTACTGCATTTTATGTCAGGAGAAATGAATCCTCGTGTTATTAGTCTAATATGTACCATATTATGCCTACATTCCCACATATTCCTTTTAATGCTGTAGGTTAATGTGTGAAATATTTAGTGTTTTCAGTAAAACTGACAATAAAAGACATGAAAGTAATTTAAAATTAGTAAAGAGAACATAGCCCAGTTTTTTTTCTTTTTCTTTTAAATCGCAGGATTAATTCATAAAAATAATTTTTAGATGGCAACACCAAAAACCTTTTCCACCACTGATAAGTGCACACATTTCACAGACTTTCACCCAGATGAAACATTACCTCTCATTTTCCACCCGAGGAGGAAATCACAGTTCAGTATGTGTTCATTAGGAGTGAAATGAAGCTAAACTGGCTTATTGCTTATGGACAGTGTGTAATGTAAGGTAAGTATGTCTTTATATGTACTTTTCTTTTTCTTTCCCTGTCGTATCGGATTGGGTGAGAAACCATATTATTTTTGAAAGACAGGCTTAAACTATCACATAGTGATAGTTTAAACTAACTAAGTAACTAACAAACTAAGCTACAGTGCTCAAGCTCAGTTTATTTTATTTTTATAAAACATATACAACATGTACATATTTTCTTTTTGCATTGTTTTGCATATGTGCAAAACAATGCAATACATGACAATAAACGGCATGGAGTTCACAAGAATAGGATGAGATTTTAGCATTTTCCTCTTTCTCTATTTTTATTAAAAATAATATTTTTAGTATGTTATTTATAATATTATTATTATTTTTATTTAATAAAATATATATTTTATTAAATGATAAAAAATATTACTTTTTATTATTAAAAATGTTTTTATTGTAAAATGTTTTTTTATCATTCTTACTTGAGAAAGAATTATGCTTTCTTAATAAAACATCATTTACTAAGAAATTTTGCTTAAATTCTCACAGAAAAAAAGTATTGGGTGAATCTGGACTGAATAATTCTACACTTAGATTTTATTTAAGTTCATACATTGCATTTTTTTATGCTGGTTTAAAGTTAATATGGTCATTTTTTTAGTAGCATTTAATTTCACCATTTTTAAAATTTTATGAATACAATAAAACTACTGTATTTCAGAACAAATCAGTGTAATGTAGTCAAAACACTCACTTTGTAAACTCATGCTAACTTTAGCATCGTAGCAGCTATCACTCTTCCAGTTGAGGTCTTAGTGCTAAAAATCATTCCAAATTGATATTTCAGTTTCATTCTTGTTGCAGCTCTCATATAGTTTTAGATTGTGTCCAAAGTCAGGGGCTGCATCCTTTGAAGGACCAGGGCTGCCCACCTGTCTGATACCTGTAGTGATAAGCTAGCGATGCTAGCTGAATGGCTATGGCACCATTCTAGAACATGGAGAAAGCGGCACATTAAGGATGAGCATTGGTTAATGATCATCGTGTGACAACAGATCCTTTTATTTAGCTAAATTGTTATTAATGGTTAAATGTTGTTATTGAGCGGTAAAGACAGGCCTCCACACAAAAAGAGCCTGGAAATGAGGGCACTTGGGGCATCGAGGATGAAAAGGACTGCTGCTCAAGCCCCCTGCGCCTCCTCCGCTTTTTTCCTTTTGCCAACTGGAAATCTGGCAAACGTACATGCTGGGAGGGTAGGTAAGGTTACTTGAGATGAAATGTTTTATAAAGCATTGGGTAAGCAATTACCCAAAGGAATTTACATTGTACATAAAAGCCAATTAAGCTGCCAAAAATGTTAGTCATTTGCTTTTTCTTCTAAAATATTCTTGAATGCTGTAACAAAGTTGAGGGAAAACAGGCTGTCAGAGATTTTGTGAATCAGTTCAGTTTTCTCCAACAGTCTTATCTCAGCACTTTGACTGAAGGTCATTGAAGCACCTGGATTCTTTCTGTTCTTCTGTTCAAGATTTTCACTGTTTTCAAGTGTTTGATTTTTGCAGGACCCGGTTTGGGTCAATGCTGTTTCACTGATGTCCCTTCATGTGGCTCTGACATCAGGACTGGTTCAAGAACTTCAAGGTGCCCAGACCCTGCAGGTGCAAAACAGGCTCATAAGATCTTGTGCTCCTTACAGTCTCACCTTGAACTGCTCTGTTCGCCAAAGCATTTTTGAGTCAAATATGAATAAGATTTTTGGCAAAGGAAAATGTCCACAAATGTAAGAGCAAATCTCCATCTGTTCTTTTATTTGGTGCAAGAAATCTCTTTTTGCAGTGCAAACTTCAACTAAAGTTTTGAGATTTTACTAGAGTTGCCCACAAACCTCAACCTGGAGGGTGTACAGTTTTTTAACCTGGTCTGAAATGCTGAAAATTGTAATTCTTACTGCTATGCTTAGCATGGGCTGCAATTGCAGAAGGTACTACTGGCACTGAGACATGACATGAATGATAGATTGTGTGTCCGTCGAACTCTCACCTTTCTGCCCTCTCCTCCTCCACTTAGGAAGGATACAGCCTGCACTAGTTGCACAGGAGTCCATAAAGAAAACATGAAATATCCTAGAAACCAGCCTCACCCATTTTCTTTATTGTCCTGCGTCAAGGGAAGCAGCTTTTCTGGAACTCCTCTCGGCCATATTATGACAGCTAATTAAGAGGATGACGAGTACTACTTTGCTCTGATGTGATTTTAAAAGATTAAAGATGAGAGATGAGATTACGTTTCTATTAATATAATTTTATTTGCACATGTTCCACACCTCACTCGTTTCATGCCTGAGACTTGCTGAAAGAAGGAGGCCAACCACAAATCTGGGCTAAGGGGTGGCTGGTTCTCCTTCAGAAAAAAACTCAGAACTTGGGATAATTATTCCATTTTACATGCAAAGAAAGCAAATTAAAATATTTTTTTCTCCATACTAGGACAACTTTTTAAGTAAAAAAACATGACTTAAAAATGTGTTTTTTTCTGATCTAGAACAGATAATTTTTTTCTGATCTGTCATAACTTAATATGGCACAGTTTGACACACATGGGCTATTAAACAAAATGAAATGAATTTTAGCTCATTTATAGAGGACATATGAATTCAATTATAGTGTAGAGGAGGTGTGTTTGAAATAAGCAATAATATGAAAGAAAGAAATAAAATAGATATTTAGCAACAAATCTCAAAATCAGAGAAAGTCCTGCGTTCTGCGCAGCTGGAAAAGCCCAATTTAAGCGAAATTTAAGTATGTAACATGTATGTCTTAACATTATTTCAGTAATTAAATTCCAAAACTGAAACTTGTACTCAGTTTAGTATGTTTAAAGTGTTTTATTTAGTTCTGAAAACAGGAAAATTAAACTTAGTAGGTTGTCTGGTTCAGAAATGTGACGCCTGTAAACCAGCATTATGAAGCTCCTGAAGTCACATTTTAATAAGGGATCAGTTTATTTCAATCCTTCTACATTAAATGTCAGATGGATGGATGGATGGATGTAATATGTACATTTTAACAGTAGATTATCAGTATTGATGGCTTAAAATAAAATAGTTTGACACACAAAGCAATAGGTGATGAAAGATTTGCAGTTGAGTATAAATTTAGAAAATGGTTGTTTAAAGCTTATTGATGACAAAAAAACAATAAATCAACTGCAGAGTAACATGGTAAAATTTGGCAAATTAAACTTGATTTAAGATGTATTAAGAACAGATTTTTGCATTACAGCATTCCAAGTAGCATTACATTTAATTAAATACTAATTGGTTGCTGTGTGTTTTAAAAATGCCTCCTAATTCTGGGCGGTGGCATAAATATGAGCTAAACCTTGAAATATTCAGATTATATTGGCACGCATCTTCCATGTAAGAAAGAATATTAGTGTTTAAGGAGAATCATATGAAAAACAAATCAAGTTAACATGAAACACAGCCTTTGTTTAGCTCAGTGATGAGGTGAAAATATGTTCTTCTATGAGTTTATATGAGCATTATTTGTTTCTACACGGCGTATTGATGTGTGGGCAGTCAAAACTTGTATATGAAACACTTTGTAATTGTGAGAAATTTTCTTTCATAATTATGTAGCACCTGGAGCATTGTTCTAAATCTTGTATACTTTTATTATTTTTCTTTTTCAATGAGTTTTTATTTCATAACTCGAATAAAAAAGAAGTTTATACAGGTTTATAAAGTCCATTTTTGAAGCAGACGTTACGGCAGCGTGCAGCACGATAGAGATTTTTATTCCTGTTTGCCTTCATATTGTATTTCTAATTTTAGGCTTAATATAACAGATATTTACCATTTTTACCTCACATACTGAGGAAATCTGTGGAAACATGTTAAACCCTCTGTGCTCCAACTTTTTGCTTAAAAAATGTTCTCCATAAATTACCTGTCAGAATAATGAAAATATGTTTATATTTGAAGTAACTAATTAAATACCTGCTGGAAATTAATTGCTCTAATAATAAAAGCATGTATTTTCAGTTTCGCTTTTGCTATCTTTCCTGTTTGTGTCAAAATAAGATTCAGTAGTTTTAGATGACATAATGCACAGTATTATTTACTGCCATGTTGCAGGTTTGATGGGTTTGATGGGACAATGTGCTGCGTTGTCCTGAATACTGAGGCAGATTTCGTTACAATGACTTTAATGTCCATGTATTGGTAAAAAATTAAGATGATTATTGTCATTTTAGTTTAATAAGGCTGAATTTGGTTGGGCAATTGAGATGTTTATAAAACTGTGATTCATCTGTTGTACATTTACTCAGGAATTGTAAAGTCAAACTTTCCTGCACTGCTGCTAATACATGACAATATTTACTCCTTACATGCTGCTTTGCAAGATGCTTATAAATAATAGTAGATGTTTACTTAATTGCTCACTATAAGTAGTTTAACTTGTAGCTACATAATTTCATTTATGCAGGAAAAAATCTCTTGAGACTCCATTGTCTCATTTTAATTGAGATTTGTTACATTTAAAAAAACTTAAAAACAGTAAAACTTCCTTAAAGTTGTTTCACACTTTAGGGCAGATTAAATAAATATTTTACATATATAACTTTTAAAATGTCAAGTTGTTTGTATGGTTGAGCACATTGTCAAAGTTTTGAACATATTCCGAAGCTGCATTTTATTTTGTCTCAAAAGAAGTGCATATTGGTAAAGAGGGATATAGTTTTCAATTGTTTGTCTTTAGAAATGGCAAACTATGGCATCCTTTTGTATTCAGATTTCTTAATTAAATATCCCCAATGAAATTCAAGGAAGCCAGCTGCCTCAAAAGACATACTTATGCATTAGAATGGTCTAGTCAAAGTCCAGACCTAAATTGAGAGCTCCCTATCCAGTCCAGCAGAGTTTAGCAGAGTTTGCGCATTACAAAAAGAAAAGAGATTTTTCATTTTAATATCAGACCTAATCAATTTCCTTTCAGACCTTTAATCAATTCCCTTTCACTTCGCAGTTATGAATGTCTTTTAGTTGGTTTGCCATAGAAATAAATCCCTAATTAAACACATTGAAGTTTGCAGTTACATTAAAAGAGCATGAATACTTCTGAAAGTGCTACATGACTTTTGTTTTTGTGTCCCTTCTTTGGTCCGGTTACATTACAGAAAGTTTGTCACGGCTTCTTTCTCTTCCATACTCACTCATGTTCTCAGATGTGCAGAATCCACCCACAGCCAGCCAGACTCCCACTGTTTCTTTCACACAATGAAAGAAATATGCATTTCTTTCTTTAAGTGAACAGCTATTTGCTTGGTGTGATTTTTATAAGGTGCACCGACAAACAGCAAACTAACAGCCTCAGTTACAGTGTACATCAGAATTTGGGTCTGAGGTAAACTTTGAAAGTCACTTTGAGCGAAGGCTACCTCCAAATGTTATTTGAGGCTTGGCAGCAGAGTTCCCTGACAGGTTGTGCCCCTGCTGCCCTACTTGCTGCTTGGCCCTCTTTGCTCTGTATGTGGAAAGCGCCGCTCAGCACTGGCATGCCTGCAGAGAGGCGGTGTGAGGGGCATTGGATGGTGTTTGTGGTTCTACGTGTTGCAGGTTGGGACGACTTGGCAAACCAACCAGTAGTTGACACTGAGGATTTACTGAGACCGTTTCCTTCATCCTTGATGTCAGAAACTCATTCGGAGAGAAATGATGCAACTTATTTTTCATTTCTTTTTTGTTTGAGTTGCCAGAAAAATAGTTTTTCAACCTTTGATGGACATTCAAGCCTTTTAACTTTGACAAACCCAGTGATGTAATATAAAAATGTCTCGTTTCTAAGCCAGAAAATAAGTACAAATGTTGACTCTTCTACTTTTTAACCAGACTTGAACCCTATTTTTCACTCTTATATATTGGATAGTAAATTTGCATATAAGTTGATCATTACAGTTTGTAGTTTTTGTGCAAAATTATATGAACATTTCATAAACCTTACTAAAAATGTAAAGTTTTTCTGTGTTTGGGTCTTGTGGGATGAAACTAGGTCCTAAAACACCTTGATACATCATTTCCTGTTCCTTTTGAACCCATTCTGCAGCTTTCTAGCCAGCTGAGCTACAAGTATAAGCCTGAAACTTTGTTGTTTGCTTGAATTAAAGAGCTGTCATTTCAGGGGGAGGGAGGTTGGCGGGGGTGCAGCTTTATAGTCCTCTTCTGACACATAAAATTCCCACCTATGTGTTTGTCGTGTGTGGGCGCTTGTTGACAGGTGAGCATGGAAGGCAGCGGGATGCAGGAGACAATGACGCATGTTTTTCTTATCCTTACATTTGCTCTGCAGCTGAGATATATTTAAAGAAAAAAACTTTCGTATTTGTTTTCAATAGGCTGCATATAACTTTAGAACATTGCACTGTACTTATTGTTTAAACAGCGAGTCTCTGGAGTAAAGAGTAGGAGATATACCTACAGAGTCGGAGAATTAAAGATGAATAAGTCTTGGCTTCATGTAGCGATGGCTCTGAGAATGTTGACTTTTACGAATAGAAAGACTCAAAGTTCATTTTTCAACATTTATAGTTTATCATATTAATTGATAAAGTATTCACACCCCTGAACGCTTCCATATTCACAACCTGATGTGAATTTTTATTGGGGTTTTGTGTGGTAAACCGACACAAAGTAGCACAGAATTGTGAAACAGAAAGAAAACTATGCAAAGTTCCCACAAATAAACGTCTAAAAATATGCCATCCGTTTTTATTTAGCCGGCCTGAGTGAGTGCTTTGTTTTTATAAAAAAATGTTTTGTTTTTACTTGCTAAATGGCTCCAGCTCAGTCAGATTGGATGAAGAATATCTGTGGATATCTGCTTTCTAAACTCACCACATGCTGTCAGTTAGCTGGACTTTGACTGGGCCAAGTCAAAGCTCTGGTTGTGTGTTTTGGTTTTATTTGTTGTCTCCAGTATTTTGCATTTCCTAAGAGGAAGTACTTTTCTTAAGGCCCCGTGTCCTGCAGACACAACTGAATCAAAAACTTTAGGGATGCTTCATGGGCTCTTATAGGAACCGGAAAATCCACCAACTCACTCCCTCACTATGAAACCATGTGCTAGAACTAAAACAGCAGTTCATCCCCCTGTTTCAGTTCTGTTGGACCACAGAGGCACCAAAGGGTGTTTCCACCCCTGATAGTTCAGTAAACTCAGTTTGATTGTGGACCAAAGTTGCAACATTTGTTGCATTTTCACAATCAATACAGAAACTAATGTCAAAGCTGGTGAATTTATTCATTTGGAAAGCAGGTTAGCTGTTTTATGTTGGTTTTCCTTTCATTTCCCAATTATGTTACTTTCTGGTGTTAATGCACATAAAATCCTAAATAAGTTTATAATTGGACATGTTTTGCTTGCTGCTGTATTATTAGATATTTTTTGCCCAAACCAGGAGATTCCTGTTGGATAAAACCAGTGTGAACAAAAGTCCATATTACTGACACGTAGTTCTGGCTGATAAATCGATGCATACTTTAAAAAGAGTCTGACTACTTCTCCCTGAAGAATTTAGCCCATGCCGAGTCTCTTGCAGTGTTGGAGTGAGCACCTGCTGGGCCTGGATGTGACCTACGTCAAGAGTCTCAGGAGATTAATTTTCTCCGCCTGTTTTCTTAGATAAAATTTTTGACAGAATTAGAAACGGAAGACACCGGGAGCAAATCTTAAAATGATATACAATCCAAGGGGATTAAATAAATCAGCACATTTCTCACTTTCTTCATATGCCCTTTGTTTCAAGCTGATATCTTTTTAAGGAACATGGACTGTCCGCCTTGTTAGAATGTATGAAGTCGTTCGCAAGATTATCCAGTGAACACTTTGGATGGAAAATGAAGCTGGGGACTTTATGCAGTGGTAATCAGGCCTCCAAAAAGCCCTCAGAGTAATTTATCCTCCCAAGTAATTTCAGTATTTATGGGATTCACCTTCAAAATGTAATGTGGCATGCAGGTAGAAAAAACATAGGAAATGAGAAACCCGCTGAGGATGATAGTAAGGGAACGGCAGAGAGAGAGAGAGAAAGGAGGAGAGGAAAAAAACGGATGCGGGAGTCATAAAGTAAGTCATTTCTGCAGCCTGCCACCCAGACGGGTCTCCCATGACCTCCAGCACCACTGCCCTTCACATCTGACATAGTCGGGAGGACAAGCTGGAAATATGAGGCTGCCTCGGCGTCTTCCATATTTGAATGCACTTATTATGTCTCTGTCTGGATAAGAGCATCTGTTAAATGACTGAATAGTAAATTGTGTGCTGAGGACAGCGGAGAAGCAGGGCAGATAAAGGAGCTTTGTCTTAGTTACATTTCAGCAGGTAGCAGCATGGCTTAGACTGCCAACAGGTTTTGCTACTGTGCAGGCCTAATGGTGGATGACTGAGGGGAGGAGAGGGAGTCGCTGGGAGAGGAGATGCGATTTTCCACTTGTCCAAGCAGTTTTCTGTGAAATCACATGAGTTGCCTCCCACTTTTTTCCTTATTTTTTTTTTTTAGGAAGTGTGGTGCCTCCAGTCTGAAATTAGCATCATCTTTCAAATGCCAGAAAATAATCAGATGAGATAAATTGCATGTTTTTGACAGTAAAGGATACAGTCATGCAATGTTTATCTGTTTACCTTGAATTTAAATTTTTATTCAATTATCAGCTGACATAGACTGGAATGGATGGGTTTGTTGACTTTATAGAAAGCTGAGAACAGAACATGGGTTAAATGTTTAAAAATTCATTCTGTAGTTGGGGAAGGAAACAGTTTTCAAAAGTACCTGGAGGAAGTACAAACATGAAGGTAGATTTACATGATGGTAAATAACAGGGCTGTGAACTGGCACAAGTTTTGGGCCAGGAAAAGTGCAGCTAGCATCTCTGCAGACCCCACACATCCTGAACACAAACTGTTCTAGCTTTTACCTGCAGGTCGGCGCTAAAGAGAGCGTCCTGCTACAGCTAGTTTGGAGAATTTCTTTCTCTAAACTGTTAATCGTCAGATAGCCCAGATTCGCTCATAAATATTTGCACAAATTCAAGGGTCCTCTTTTATGTATACGTCTTCATGTTTAAAGAAAAAATATATTGCCTTTTTGTATTCTTTAAACAACTTTGTCAAATTCGTTGTTTTTGTCTGCAAACTTGGCAAATCAGCCCGATTCTGATTCTAAAATACACATTTCTTTCATATTTGAACTGTTTACCTTAGTTTTCACTTCATATCTTTTTTTAAAGTTAGGATTCAATAATAGTTTGGATCACCATATTCAACTAGGAAATGAAGGAAATATCTGTGATTGTATGGCTGACAGACTTTAGAAAAACACGACATTGTGATGTTTTAAATAAATATTGTGATTTTTTCCATATTTTTCTCACCTTAGCATGATCTCAACTCACCTTGCAGCTTCATGATCTCGGCTTCTGCGATCCTCAGGTGTGGATGTGACGTGGAAATCCATCCAACTCAATCAACCAATCAAGTTTATTTGTGTAGCACATTTCAGCAACAAGGCAGTTCATAGTGCTTTATGTATTAAAAACACAAAAATACAAGGTCACAAAAGACACCATACAGTCAATTGATGAGTACCATCACCATGAAATATGCTGGTCAACTCACCAAATATATTGTCAGTATTGTACACATTGATAATGCGATGTGATAGTTTTTAAATCCTGCAATATTCAAAAACAAGTCAACGCATGATTTTGCATAAGAACGTTTTTAGAAAATGTGTGAATCTGTGTTACCGCGCACCTGCAGATCTAGATACAGTCTAGCAGATGAGATAGTTGCACATTTGTAGCGAGGAGGAAAGTTCTTCCTGTATTTTTTTGTTCTTGCTGGGATTGTGTATTAGTGCTTGAAAACCATCCAGAGCCTTTTTCTTGCAGCTGATCAGAATTCTTGGCTTGACTTTCTCTTCCTTCAAATCTTCTATTTAAGGATTGCACCCCCTCCGAGCTATTGTACCAGTGCCACTGCGCTAATCAATCACAGGCCACGCTGCGTGCGGCACCGAGCGTGTGTGTGCATGCATCCATGCACATTCTTAAAGGGGTGTTTAGCTAATGCTATTCAAATGATTATGAGTCCTTAAACATCAAGCCTATTGCCAAATTGCCCTTGACACAGAAATATGTTGTTAGCTAAGATAATGTGGTGCCCATTATTTTAGGCTGTGGTGCTTTGCCAGAATGCAGGATTATTTGTTGCTTGCAGGGCGGCGGCAGCTGCACACTCAGAGATACACAGAACAAGGAACAGAGAGCATCTCCACCATTATGCTTCCAGTTATGGCGACAAGAGGGAAAATTGTAGGTTATACCTTTGACCGAACGAAAATGCCTCTTTGCCTCCTAGCATAGGTGGTGTTTAGAAAAGCAACATTTTTATACTATAAGACAGTATTTTCTGGTAATTCTTATTAAAGAAATCAGTGAAATTATTATATTACTTGAGTTTTAGCTATTATGTAAAGATTAGTTCCGTGCTTTCATCCTGCATATATCTGATAGTCTTTCTATGTAAATATAAAGTTCTGCTCTATCCAGCCACCCCTCGCTGGATGTGATGTCTTTTCAGATCAATCTGTAAACCTGACAGATTTTGGTGCATGGAAGTTTCTGAAAGTCGGTGCTTGGATGGAAGGAGGCTGGACTTCTTCTTGCTTATTGAAAAGGCTTTTTCAGTTATGAACATGGTTGAAATGATGTGTCCAAATTCAGGGAAGGACCCGACCCAAAGACTGGAAGTGAGCAGCTATGAAATTAGACAGTCTAGCCTTCGAATTTATTCCTACCTTTATCTCACCATATTTTCTGTCTCATAGCAACAAAACTAAACATAAGATGCTAAAAATGGAGCCAGACATTTTGCCGAGCTTTATTATTCTTTTCAATTAAATAAATAAAATAGAATGCGGTTCTAGTGCCAGAAAAACACTACATCCTCCTTTTTTTTGCTTTTACAAAATGATTAAAACATTTCAGAACAGGTAGCAGCTAATTGTTTTTTATTTTTATTTTTAGAATAACCAAAAATCTTATACCGCAACATTTTGTGACACCCTTTGCATAAAGAAGCTGCATCATTCGAAGGCTTACCTTGACAACCCTACGTTGACGTATCCTCTTTTGCCTGGCAACCGTGATGTGCAAAGTCGGGAGGTGCTGGTGCCTACCTCCAGCTAACGTTCTGGGTGAGAGGCGGGGTACACCCTGGACAGGTCGCCAGTCTGTCGCAGGGCAACATAGAGACAAACAAGACAAACAACCATGCACACACACACTCACCCCTAGGGAGAATTTGGAGAGACCAGTTAACCTGTCTCTCCAAAAACACCAAGTCATGTTTTTGGACTGTGGGAGGAAGCTGGAGTACCCGGAAAGAACCCACGCATGCAGACGGAGAACATGCAAACTCTATGCAGAAAGACCGGGGCCGGGAATCAAACCCAGAACCTTCTTGCTGCAAGGCAACAGCTCTGCCAACCGCACCACTGTGCAGCCCTACTATTTACTTATTCATTTATTTATTTTTAATAATTTGAGAAAAACATTTCTATGCAAATGAGAAAGCTCAACAACTTTAAGCTTCTAACTTTTGTGTTGCCAGATTTTAATATACTTTTAAACTGTGCTTCTCTCCTGCTGTAGCTTCTTCTTCCTCCATCTTTGTTGCAATAATAAAAATCTCTTGTTCAGCCCACAATGCATCTTAATAATGAGATAAGTGAAGTTTCGGGCCCCATATATTAATTTTGAAACGGCTTTGGATATAAACCCTTATTTATTTTGAATCAAATAATAGTTATTTTCCTTATGTACTTGGAAAGCTTTTCTTTGGTTCTTGTGTTGAAAGTTTTCCACTGAATAATATTTCTTTTCTTTAAAATGTAACATTTCTGCACACAGCAATCTATTTTATTCAGCTATTTTTGGCGGAGTTAGTTATCAGAGGCTGTGCTGCGTTCTGATTTTTTTCAAGGCTGGAATTTAATTCATCACATTTAACCTTTTGTTCCTAAACGGCTTTGAATCGACGCAGGACTTTAGCACAGGATAGGATATAATCATGGACTGATGACAAAAAAGCGGCGCCTGGAAAGCTGCTGGTGGTTGTATCAATTAAACGGGTTTGTGTTTTGTGGGGAAACTGCAAATGAGTGTCCAATAGATGACAATAAATAAATGGAAACACAGCAGCTGAGACCGTTTCTGCATCAGAGGCTTGCCATGGGTGGTAAACCAGCAAAGAAAAAAAGGAAATTGTACACCACCTGGTTGACGCATTTCACTGAATACAACATCTAATCATTGACCCTTTTGGTTTTCAGAGGGGAGAGAGGGCCGAGACAGAAATAAATGTCTCAAAATGAATCTATAAGATGTCATACGAAGCTTTAATTTTAGAATCCTCATGAAGCAAAATGACCAAATGCATTATGAGCCCAGGCTAATCCTTTTTAAATAAATCCCTACATTTTCTACTTAGTCTTGCTGCGAGAGGCCGCATGTCGCTGCTGGATCCTCACTCCCTTTATTGTTTCCTAAAAAACATCAAGTGCTACGCCGGGAGAGAGACACAATCTCATCCATCATGATCTATGTCTCCCAGTGACTATCATATCATTTGAAAGCAGAACCCTATTCACCTTATCTGTGCCTCCCAGTGAAGCAGAAAATAAGGGCAAAACTGAGTCTGAACATTACTGAATATAAAACCGCATTGGAAAGCCAAGTAAAACAATAAACATCAAGTAAATAGACAGTGCATGTAATGGACTGTGCACTACATCCCTTAGGATAATGTCATTCACTCCTTCAGACAGACGGCTTACTGACTGAAGTGAATTTCTGGTCAAATCTTATTGCCTGTGTATCTATAATCCCATTACACCTCCTCAAACTACCAGGTTGATCACATTTGAGTAAGACATGCCTCATGGGAGGAACTGACGAGCAAGACAAAACTAAAATACCAAAATTGAATAAATAAATACAGAACGGCGGCTAAAAACTCCAGGCTTTATTATGAAATGTTGAATTTAGAGTGAAATTCTGTGGCAGGAAGTTGTGTATAGCTGAAGTCTGAAGAGGATTACGTTAGCTGACAGCTGGCTTGTGAGAATACTTAGCTGGTTAAGCTACTTCTAGGAAGAATAATACATGGCTCTGTATGTGGCTGTCATGGAGATTCATTTCTGCATAGAGAGAACTTGAGCTTGGTTTCTTTTAATCTGTTGATTTAGCGGAAAGCTTGACTTCTAGAAATAAGTGAACATTTTCAGCAAGTCAATTATGGAGCGGCAATTTACAGCAAATCATCTGATTTCTGTTCAGAAGAAAAACTGGTCCAGTTCATTTCCAGTTTTACAGGAATCCATTTCAGGTCAGGTAGAATCACATAAAAATCAGGCTAAGAGTCCAGCAACAGCCAATCAAATTCAGTAATGCTTTAATACAAAACTTTTCAGCTACTTGGATATTTTTGCTTTGTTGCTTCTACAAATCAATTATGACCTGAATTTTTTACAAACATAGTTACAAACATAGACTTTTAAATCAAAGTATAAGCTGATTTTTCAAAAATTACATCTATATAAAAATATGGGACAAAATTTAACAATTAAACAATAAATCAATATTTTACTTAAGATAAATACAATGAAGCAATTGCATATATTCTTTAAGCTCACATTTTTATAAAAGTTTTTGACATCCTAATCTTATAAAATTTTATTTTTTATTAACTGTAGATGGATAAATAATAAACATAAAGGTTTAAAAACATCAGTTTGTGGTCTGTGTGTAAATAACGTGCATACATTACTGAAATAAATGAAATATTTGTTAGTTTTTATTTCAGATACACCTGCTTTCGTGTGACAGTAAAAGGCTCAAATCTGCCTTGAATTAAAAACATATTTATAATACTTTGTTCTCCTTTTATGCTACTTCTTCCTTTATGTGCAATATTTACCAGATCCACCAAATCTTACTGTCTTTCTTAATTTAATATTACCATAGATGTCCATTAGTAGAGCATATAAAAATTATGAAAGATGTTTTTGCTAAGATTTCAGAAATATGTGGTGCTAAAACAAAACTGTGGACCCACAGGAGAGCAAAGTGAACTGTTCATATGAGGTCTTACAAAACAATAGTGAATCACACAATAGGGTCATATCAAGCTGTTTAGATACGTAGTAATGTTGAGCTTTTACTACTTAGTTTTCTATTAGTCTTCGATCAAGCAATCATGTTTAATAAGCAGCTTTCATAATCAGTTTCACATTGAAATATAATATAATTACTTACAGATGTGTAATATGAATAACTGATTACATGCAACATGCACTGGCAAGTTTACACTACTTTTTAAATATTAATTAGGTTATCTTGACTACTGTTGTCAGTTTTTATTGCAGAAGATGTCTTTTTGTAAGAAGATAGTTGCTGTATATTTAACACCAGGTAAATCTGGAAAATGTTGATTTAAATTCCGTTTAAAACAGCCAGTTTCTTTGTCTTATATTGTTATTTTTATGCATACTCGGTACCATAATTTGCATTGAGATGTGATCTTTATAATCTTAAGAAGCATTTGGAAAGTTTTAGTCCAATCCAGGAAAAGCCCATGTGGCTCTAGAAGGCCAAAAAGATTGCATCTTTAATCTCACATTTTGGCTCATAATCTCACCATCAGCTGGGTGTGGTGTCTGAATCCTTTCTCCTCTTTTTATATTTATATATTTTTCTGTTCCCCATCGTAGCTGTTAGTCAAATGAGGCCACTGCAATCAGCCCTGACAGATTTGGAGCATGTTTCAAGCCCTGTTTGTCACAGGCTGTACCTGCCACTCAAATAGCAACAGAGAGAAAGAGAAGAGAGAACAGGTAAAGTAAAAAAATAAAAAATAGAAAGCATTGTCATTTACCTTTTTGATATCCTTAGGTAACCTGAAAAGAGGTCATTTTCAGCCCCCCTCTGGGGCTTAGCAGCACACCTTGATTTTGCTGAAAAGAGCTTCAACCCAAAAACACGGCGCTAATTCTATACGTTCCACTAATTGCTCGTAGTTGAAACTTCACGAACAGCAATTCGTGACTGAAATCTCAACGACGCTGGTGCTGACTGAGGGTAGCAGGTACAGTCAGAGTGTCTGATTATTTAAGATTTTTCTGTCCTCTGTGAGTACAGTAGTTGTAACATTAGGGGAATAATGTCCTTGGAACGGCTGTATAAAACAGCAGTCTGCCTCGGACAATGAGCTGCTCTTTTTCCAAGATAAACGCTGGAAATCCATCTAAATTTAAAGGTTTTTGCTGTACTTTAGAACCTGTATTCACATTTAGTTTTCAGCTCTTTTAACACAAAGTTATTCATGCTTTCTTAAGCAACTTGACCCTGTCTGAAAAAGTAATTGTCCTCTAAACTTTATTGTGTCAGCCTTGCCAGAGACAACTAGCCTGTCACTGAAGATAAGTCTGTTGCATCACAGACATTTTAGAAAAATTGTTTCAGTTCTGCAACAATTGTTGGTTTATATAAGATCTTGCCAATGCATTTTAATACAATTAAAGTCTTTGGCTAATTCCAATTTTTTTTAAATTAATTTTTTTGCCAATATGTGACTCATATATGACTTTTTCATGGTAATTTTGATCTTTTCACGCTCCAAAAAACCCCTGATTTCTGTCGCTTCTATAAAAAGTACTAACTATCCAATTTCTTAACATCTTGTTTAATTTTATTTTGTCCAAATATTCAGCCAAACTTATATTCATATTCAACAAAGGCTTCCTTCAACTTCTTCTGATCCTGTGACGATACTGTCAGCTCCCATTGCTGAATAACTTTAAAATTGAATCTTTGATGACAGGATAAACTTTTGCTTTCCTGAGCATCGGTGTGACATGTACGTTCTTCTGCGCATGGAGGACGCTTTGGGGTCATAAGTCAATCACGCAGAAGTATAGATGTGGTTACATTTAATTAGTAATATGAATGACCATGCAAAGAAATAAAAAGTTTTTTTTTTAATACCAATAATCACACCTGGCTGTAGATGGGGAATCTTAACCAGATATTGTTGTTGATCAAGGAGGGGCGTTAGGTTAGATCTGGTAGTTTTGGTGCATTCAGTAACAACACAGCTTCTTGCTGTCTGACATTAAACTTGTTTGATGTGAAATATGAAATCAAACAAGTTTGATGGGTTTTATTTAACATGATCCACATATTTTATTTATCTTTATCTTTATAATATTGCTCTTTTCCAGACACAAGCATGTGACATTTAGAGTGGCTGTTCCTACTTATTGATAAATATACTTCTTACTTCTTCCTACTCCTTTTTCAGCATGTTAAGATTACTGTGGTGCAAAAATATGACTTTTGCAGTCATTGTTCTTGTGCATGATTTTATACTATCATCATATTTGAAAATGAAATGAATAAAATAGATTTCTTGCATTTTCATTTAAAATGTAAATCTTTTTCAATCATAATTAATCTAAAGACATGGTCCTCTGAGATTTATTTTTTGCCAAAATCTGCAGCATTTGCAACTTGCAGGAACCCTCTAGTTGCTGTGCTTGCAACTCTTAGCTAGCCTGCTTACTACATGCTAGCTAAGCTCAGTCATTTACAAACCACAGAAATGCATTTTTGAAGCCCACAATCAGCAAATGATGTCAGTGCACGAACCAAAAGGCATGACAAACAACTTCTGTCATGTAGAGACGGTGTGTGTAGCTGCATTAACCATTAATCTGGCTCTGTTTGTTTTATATGCATAAATGCAGACCAATTTTTACTAAGTATTAATAAATTCTAACTGAACGCTTGTCGTTTGGCCAAGATTAAGAAGGAAAGAGGGAAATTATTTCTAAATGGCCTGTAAGGGGGAAAAATGCTGCAACAAAAGATTAAAGCATGGCATGATCTTTTGGTTGGAGACTTGGAGAACCTGGTCCAAATACCAGGGAAGGCCAGCTGGGGCTTTTGGCAAACATATTTAGCACCAAGTGGCAGACCCCGAGCCCCTGAGCTAATCCTGTTGCAGGTGATTATGTAGAGCGAATTTCAGAAATAGGCAGAGGAGTACATCCCCCTGCTCTCCTCTTCCAGACTGCCTGCATGCTAGTGCGGACGCAGCGTTTGAACAAACATGCCTTACTGGCCTCCATTTAAAGAGAAGCTGGCGTAACAGAGGGGGGTTCGATTAAACTTTATATGATTATGGAAAATAATTAAAACTTTAAAACTGCCTGTCCATCAAAGAAAACATAATTTGAGTTTTTTGAGCAGACTTTAATTAGTTTTCAGTTTTACTGGTTGACCTTTCATAAGTAGAGGAAAATTATGCTCAATCTGTGAATGTTTAAGGAACAGAAAAATAATTGTTTTAAAAACGTTGCTAACAAAGAGCCTCTTGCTACACAAAATCTGGTTTTACAGCTAAAAGAATAAAAACAGGTCAGAGTGGATTTGGTCAACTTGATGGTCAACTTGTTCTAATCCTTTGATACACCGACCAGTAGGATCCCTGAAATAAACTAAGAAATAAAAGCAAACATTGGCTGCATATTTTGACTTCAATGCATTGTGCAGAACGTTTCACTGCGCTTCTGTAATCACTCAATGGCACTTAAAATGCAAAATCTCAGAATCAAGTCCAAAATTAGCCAGACAGGTCAGAATAAGAATAAATCAAAACAAGTTTAAATTCAGGTCCTCAGTGTTGAAGTATAGCAGTCAGACGGACATATGTTGATCAATGTTAGGTCAAGTGTGAAAGATTAGGACTCATACACCTTGCAGTCCTATAAATCTGTCTTTGCTCTTTGGTGTGAAAAAACGTGAGTGTCCTGCTGCTGCTTATCCCTTCCCCGCATGGCTGCTGCTCTCGTCCATGGAGGAGGACGCAGGTGGGGACCTGGAACAGTGTCCTCACGAGTGCCCGAACAGAAACGAAGCCGCTTGGCCCAGGAACCAAGAGCTGGATTTTAGGCACGGCGGGAAATGCCGGCCAGATGCCTTTTTGCACCTCTTGCTTCCATACTGTTGTCTCATAACAATATCAGGAGCCTTTCGGTGGGCAGAGTGAAGACTAATATTGAACAGGGAGGCCAGACAAATAAGAGCAGTGTGTGCATAGCCACCTGTGAACCAGCTGGAGAGGAGACGGCCATAAGATGGCTTTGGGTCCTGAGAGATTCAGTCTGATGAGTGAAAACACCAGAAGTGCTCAACCTGCTGCCACACAGAAAATTATACAGAACCTTTATCAGAATTACAAATGACTGCCACGGAACGGCCAGGCATCTGTGGCCTGATGAGATGTTGATGAGGATCTATTGGGCAAAATAAACCTGATCAACTCATCCATCACAGGCAGCCAGGATTCTGACATTTACTTCATAATTCGCCAAAGGTGGGGCAACAGAGGAATCTTCTATATCAATTAACGTTCTTATTCAAGCTAATTACATTGCTCCACTTTTTAAGCTCATGTGCCGGCAAATTATTGATAAAGAAATCAGTATCAATAACTAAAAAGTGATAGATTAGAAAATGGTTCTTGGGGAGAAACAACCTGCCTTAAATTTTTAATTTCAGCCTTCAGGCGTAGTAGTTTGGATAAACAAAAATATTTGTACAAAAAGGACAATTAGAGGGATTTGCTGCGTTAAGTAGTGGTGAAGTGCAAAGAAGCCCACATGAAGGAAAGAACAAATGGGAAGTTAAAACGATAAACTTCAACCAAGTTTTGCTACACATACAAATGGAATGCTATCAATAGCACAAATGCCATTAGTTTGATTTTTGATGGCATGTTCTACTTTGGCTCTAAAGGTTATTAAATAATTATTAAATGATCATTAATAATTTTGGAAAAAGCACATTGCAACAGGCAGTATCAACAAAAATGTCCCAAGAATATTTGGTCTTTTGTATTGCAGTGATTTGAATCTGCTTGATCTGAGATTATTTGAGACACAAGTACATTTGTACATTTTCACATGAAAAAACTAATGAGGTATAAAAAAAACAGCACAGAAAAATACAGTAACCCGTATGTTCCACTCACCTGTGTTGGGTGAAACACAGCAGATACTTTGAATATTCCGATTTGAAGAATAAGACCATTGAACAAAACCTCCCACTCTCATCAGGCATTATTTTGCAAGAGCAGAGAAGGATCATAGAACAAGAGGAGTCTTTCTGAAAGGCTTTCTGGTACTTTTTTAGCTCCATGAAGCAGAGTGTGGAGTGTAGTGGTTTCAGAGATTAAGTGCTTGTTCTGTGATCATTAGCTAAGGATGGACAATTCTTTCTTTCAGTGGGCTGAGCTCCTTATGGCATAGGTGATAATCACCCACTCCATAATGCTCCTAAATCTGGGATGAAGGGGCATAAAATTAACCAGTATCCACACTGTTCAATTTCACTGATTGCTATGAACGTTCTGGGAGCATGCTGAGGGCTTGGAGGGATTGTTGCAGAACAGCGGCATGTAAAACACCAGGGGTTGAACTGTTTTATTAGGCCCGAGCAGCGAAGCAAGCGCTGGCGAAGGCCTATTGTAATCGCAGGATTTCTTTTTCTTTGTTTTTCTTATTATTTTTCCGTCACTTCGCGTCGCTGCTTGGGGCCTTTAATGTATTCGAAAGGTCACCAAACTTGACCTTTCGAGTTCGGTCAAGTTTGTCCTAGGGAGACAAAATTGTCCCCCTAGGAAAATTTTCGGATTCTGGTGGAATTGCAACTGCTCTACGGCGCCCCCTAGAGTGAGTTGGGGGAAACCGTAGGTCGTAGAGATCTGAAACTCGGTACGTAGGTAGATCCCCCCGAGTCAAGAAAAAAAGTCTCTTGGAGGTACCTCCTAAAATGTACAGAGAGGTGGCCATTTTGGTTCAAAGGTCAAATTTTGGCCATTTTTCACTTTTACTCACGTCGAACTTTTCATTTACACTTAGAAGATTTTGACAAAAGCGTTCAGATTCTAATGTTTTTCAAAAGCAACATGCATAGCGGTTTAATTTAAAGCCTTCTGCTAATTTGAAGTGTTGATTTCTGGAAGTCTTTAAATTTAAATTTGCCGTTTATTGGGAATCAAACCCACAACCTTAAGATTATTAGCAGCTTGTTCTAACCCACTGAGCTAACCGGACCATACATAGTATTGAGTTTTCATCAAATTATGAAAAACCTATATGATCTTACCACAATGAAGATTTAAGAAAAGTGCTCATATTCTAATGTTTTTCAAAATCAACATGCATAGTTGGCTGTGGCCAGGGCGGTGGCGAGACCGTCGGCGGTGGCGAGACCGTCGGCGGTGGCGAGACCGTCGGCGGTGGCGATAGCGTCGGCGGTGGCGAGACCGTAGGCGTAGGCCTGCTGCTTGCGGCTTTAATTTATTTCTTTATCAAATGATAGATCATTTAAATCCACTAAGACTCTCAATATAAAATTAAGTCAGAAATCTATATTTTTTTCCTCAGAACATGTGCAGATGTTTTGTCTCTTTTACAAATTATTTCATCTCAGATGGTGGATTCACATTAAGTCACCATATTCAATTATCTGATATACAGCGACTCCAGTCTGCCCTGTGCTCAGTATTAGCACTGATCAGTATTAATCTAATCAATTATGCAATCATTTGACAAGCCAAAGGCTACACAAATCTGAGACTAACTGAGCTCTTTATGACACGTCTTGCATAGCAATGAGAGTTCTTGAAAATATCCTTCAGCTGCAGTCGTTCGTGTGACAGCCTGACTCGATTATTTAGAATATTGAGAACCGCCAAGGCATTGTTGCTAATTATATGTGTGTGAAAGCACAGGGTTGTGCTCCCCAGTGGGCCAACTTTCTCCAGGTCTGATGCACACACTCGGAAACGCCATATTCCTTGGTAACACTGAGCTGTGATTGCATCCTGCCTGATATTCTGCAGTTCATTAACCCATAGCTAAAAAAGTCCCCAGACAGTTGATCTAATAGAGAGGACAGTGCTCTATCCCCTCCGCTCCAATAACTAAAGAGTAAAGCTAATTAGGGCCCAGTTAACAAGAGGAGAAGCAGATTCTCCTTTCCATGATATAGTTCAATTATAATTTTCTCCCTGCGGACTTAATGTTCCTGGGAATCGCCAGCATGTACACCCAAGGGTCATCCAAATACGTTTCTGTGAGCTTTTATTGCATTGCATTTTCACGGCGACACAGAGGTAAAGCGTAATCCTTTGGTTATTTCACGTCAATAACCACAACTCCTTCATTTAGCTCACACCTAGAGCAGCAGCAGGGAAAGTTGGCCCTTCTAATAAGAGGGTGGAGGGAATAAAAGGTGTATAACAATGCCAATGCATAATGGATTAGCCCAGACTTGCAAGCTGAATACCAAGCAGCTCCTCCAGCACAACACAGGCCACCTGAGCTATGTTACACAGAGCTGTTAAGGTGTGAATAAGCCACTAGGTGAACGCCCACCATGACACTCACTCTGACACGCGATTTAGATAAATGAAGCATGCTTAGGAGCTTTCCAGGGGCTTTCCAGGAATGAGAAGAAATAATCTGCTAGGTCTCGAATTAATTTCTGTCTGAAAGCGGAGTGGGCAGAGAATGCCTCAACAATAAACACGCCTCAATATTTCCTTGAGGAATGGGGTCGTGGCCGTGTGCGCTGCCTTGCAAATCTATTCATAACCTTTTTTATGTTTTGTCACATCATAGCCACAAACATTAATTTTATTAGGTTTTATATGAGATAGTAACACAAAGTACAGCATAAATGGGTGAAAAGGGATAGTTGACGTTAGTGCTGGACAATAAATTGATAACTAATATCGAGGTAGAAGTGTGATCAACATCAATAGATAATACGATTCAGAACCGCACTGCATTCTGGGGGATGTAGGCAGATGAAAAAGCTTCAGCCACTTAACCTTTCACGGCCAGCTGCGTGAAGCTCCCTTTGGTTGCCTAGCAACTCACTCACTCTTTGGTTACCTAGCAACGAACTGTTGAGTAGCTTGCGCAGCAGCAGTTTAAATGTTTCGCCATCGTGCCTCATAACTGCTTAAAAATGAAACAGTATGGAGTAAAACCTGTGGATAAAACGGGAAAGGTTGTGTCGTTGGTAGTATTTCAAACAAAACAACAAAAAAACAATTAAAAACATAAAAGTTATTCAAATGAAACACGCTTATTGTCCAGCCCTATACGAATTTAAGTATTTAGCAAACTTCTAATTATAACCTGCTGTATCACCTCTGCTAGGCTATATCACCTCTACAATCGTGATACAGCAGAAAAACATATAGCAGCATTCACATTAATCAATATTGCTAATTATTGATTAGCTTTTTGTTTTAAACATCTGAAATACTGCCAAAATGGTGACCTTTCTTGTTTTATCCCAAATTACAAATTTTTTTAATAGTAAAAGGAAAAGGTAAAAGTCATTAATTTAATGAAAATAGGTAAAAAGACCCAGGATTTAAGGCTCTCCAATCTGATGGAGTTTAAGCTATTTTCAAATAAGACTGAGGAGAGAAAAAGTACAGAGCTTCAGGAGCTGCACCGTATCAGCCATCCCTGGTGTCACAGCGGCAAAACATGGTTCTGCTAAGTATTAAATCTCAGAGGCTTATTGCTAATGCACTCCACATTTTCAGATTTTACTTCCACCTCACAATTGTGCTCAAATTTGTGAATGTTAATCATATAAAATAGTAATTCGGTGTTAGGGGATATGAACATTTTATATTGTTGAATTAGTCAAACAAAAGTAGGTCTGTGTGGTTGAAGTGAAAGACGGAATTAGCTGGTGTCACAACATTGGTACTCTCAATGACTGCCGCCAAGATGTTCCCATAAATACACAGATGTTGAATGGGTGGGGGATGTCAGAGTGAAAAGTTGCTGCAGCTGGTGCCAAGGTACACAGTGTTTGGAAATAGACACAGGTACGCATACCCGGCGCTGCATCCAGGCACTGGCACATGTTGAAGTGGACTTGGCACTCAGGTTTGCGAACAGATGTTAATCCAGGACAGATGATTACATCAGTGAGCGAGCAGACATTTTTCTACTTAATTTCCGTCTTTTAGAAGTGTGACTACTCCCCAGAGGGAGACTTGCTATAGAGAGCTGCCTCGGGTAGCTGGGAAGACGCCTAAAGCGCCCCACTGAGAGGTCTGATCACTGAGCTTCGGCGTGACCTCGTCCTCAGTGGGAAGCCTGTCGGTGTCTGTGCCACGATCCACAGATGTGTTGAAGTGTGTTTGCACGTGTGAGATGAGTTAAATCGTTAGCCCATTGCATGGCTTGTGTCATTTATAAATAGCTTCAAAATGCTTGAGCTAATTATGAACTACAAAGCCTTTTACATTGCTGTTGTGCACAAATCTTATTTTTATTGTAAATTTTATTATTTGGCACAAACCCATTTACAAATACAAATATTTCAGGAGTGGTCTGAGCAAAAGGCAATTAATTTTGACCTTGATTGCTTTTGCCTCCTTTGTTTTATAGCGAATTGAAGGTTCAACTGCAGCTTCCCACCTCTGTTTCCAAATGTTTCAACATGTTCCATATTCATATCCATTTTAACAGAACCACTGAGAGCCTGTGGTGTGTTTTGCATACAAGTTGGGCTTGATGGCGTGATAGCAAATGACTTCAGTGTGCTCCACTTCAGCATCAAATGATTCTTCATTATTGTCTATCTGGAAAGCAGTAAGTAGGTTAGATGAGCACAGGGCAATTTATCCTGCGACTTTAGTTGTAATTTAGCAACCCAGATCCACCGTGGCACAGAGTTGAGCTGCGGGACAATGGCTCTCCGTTGCCCAGGCCTCAATAAACCTCACTTCAAATTAAGTTAGCATGTTCTGCTACATTGCGTAATGAGCCGCTCTAGTAAACAATATTGTGCTGCTCTCCCTGATTGATTGGCGACAACAGCTTTACTGCTTTCACAAAGGCCTACGAAAGGACACAAGGGGTTCTTGTGGTTGACGCTTTTATCACATCTTTCTTGCAAACACATACTGGGGTCGTTTTTGCTCAGCTCCCAATGAAATCTATGAAGTATTCCCTCAAAGGGCAATCTCTGTCATGTTCCGACTCTCTACATAGGGTGTACAAGTTTGATTCTTTTTTTCTTTTACTGTTGCATGTGCAAATGCATATGTTTGTTGGGTGAGTGTGAAGAAAGGGCGCAGAAGTGCATTAGAGAAATTTATAGCCCATAAGACATTAGGTAATTTATGGAGTGAAACCATGCAATAAATAAAAGCACAAGCGAGGGTAAATAGTCTGCAGCAATGAGCGTCATACTTGGAAAAAGACCTTCCAAAGACCTTCTTGCCTTTGACAGAGGAAGTGAACGCCAATAAGCCCTCCTGACTGCTTCTTGGCAGAAACACAGAAATAAACCACAAACACTTTCCTCATTTAAAACAGGGATTTTTTAACAGGGTTTTTCAAAGTTCCAGGAGGGTAAATGTTGTCTCTTTATGTTTATTTTATCATTTACTTTCAGCTGAAGGTATAAAAAAATCCCACACAGTAAATAGCTGCATTTGTCTTTTTTATCTCGAGGTGACCTATGTGGACCAATTTAGTCTGGCATGCTCTCAAACGTCAGGGTCATGGCGTTAGCTTAGCAAGCATGTGACATCTTTTGGCATTCCCTTTTTTCCTGTCCGTCTACCTGACATGGAAAATATTGTTGAACATCACTCTTGTTGCCCTTGGCGACTAAAGATGTTTTTTTTTTCTGGATGTACTCGACATGTTAGCGTTGAAACTTCCAGCAGCTGATTGTTTTGGTCAGGTGAGCCTGAGGGGAGGAGCTAAGTGTCTGTTATTGCAGCGCTGCTGCCGAAAGAAATGCAACTGAGTAATTAAAATTTTAATTTTGATGAAAATTTTTTTTGCATTCATTATATTGAAGGACTGATTATTTTGACAACCATAAAACAGGTAATATAATTTTAAAAATATCTGAGAATTTTAGGACCAAAAGGTTAAAAATAAAATTTTATAACTTTTTAAGCTACTTTAAAATATGCATATTTTATTTTAGAAATGTTTGAGTTAGTAATGCTTCATGACTAAACTTGAAGACTTTTAAGACCCATCTCTGCCATTGCTTTCTCTCATCTCAGGAAATCGACGCATCCACTTTCCTGGTGATGTCTTGTCTTCTTTCTATCGACAGATACTTTACGTTCCTCTACAGTGTTGCAATTAAACCTGTTCCATGAGGTATAATTAAATGTAGGAACCTGTTTGGTGTGGGAAATTAAGTGTGCGGTATTGAGCAATGTTGATATCCAAAAAGCCCTTTCCTATCGATTCTGAGGAGAACTTAGTTTAATGTCCTTGGAAAGTGCGGCAGGTAATCTATTGAGTTATTAAAGTGTGAAGGACCGGGGAGAGCTGAGAGAAATTGTGATTCCTTTGGGAGTTATTTTGCACAAAGCGTTTGACACAACCAAACTCCTCTCAATCTAATATTTCTTTTTTTGGTTGCTAGATTAAGCCATTTCCCTCCTGCATTCAGATATTTAAATGTTAGAGAAATGGCTTAGCATCCTGAGGGACTTAATTTGTTGCAGCTATCCATTGTCAGCAGCACATGACAGAGGGACACAGCGAAAACATGGTTAATACATCCAGTTGGCGGGAAAGGGAAGTCACCAGGATAACACTTGAGGAGAAACATGATATATATCTTTGCTTGAGGGCTTATCTTCCTGTCACAAAAACAAGCAACAGCTCACACAGAATTCAAATTGGACCATACTCTCCGATAAAGTTGGGATCGGTGAACTTGAGTGGAGGTAACACTCGGCTGGGCAGCTTTGGAGCCTGAAGTATGGGACAAATTCATTTTTATGAGCGATTCAGGTGGACTGAGCAGGCATCCTCAGACTAGCTGACAGGGTCTCGGTGGGAATTCCAATACGCCCCAGAATGTTTTAATCACTGATCAAGGAGCACAGAGGACAGTAAGCCAGATCTGACACATTTTAGTTAGCTGAGACTCTCGTTTTCTGTGCCACTCAGAAGAACATGGAGTTTATTATTATTGAACAAAGAAAAAAGAAATTGATAGCTCAGAAAATCAAATATGAAGATGTTGTTTATTTCAGTAATTGAATTTAACAAGACTCATTCATCACACCCAGCATATGCTTCCGGCAAGTTTTGATTAATATAGCTTATAGCTGCTAAAAATACAAAACTTCCTTTTTTTGAAAGGTATGATATCAAGCAAGACAAAATAATTTAACACAAAAGTATGTGGTCATGTTATGGCCTTCACAATTACAGGATAAACTTTTGACTTTACAGTCACTGAAAAGTCATTAGTAGAAAAATTGGTTGCCTGCTTTGCTGTATCCAAGCACAGCAATAGAAAATTAAATAAAAGGAAAACCAGCATAAGTAACCATAAGCCTAGATGTACATGGTCGTCACCTTACTTTTGTTAAATCAAGTCGTCTTTTCAAAAAAACAAACATATTGCATTTTATTGGTGAATTGGAGAAAAGTGTAAAGTCCAGTGTAAAGGTGTGCTGATATTTAACATAACTACCAAACCCCCCATTTGGGACTTTCTTGTGTACAAAACTGTGTAGCTGAGATTTTGTAGTACCAATAATATGGCTTAGTCATTGGGAACCAATATATTTTGCAATAAAATGTAAGGAGGAATAAAATACATGTTATATCTGAGCAGTGGGTGACATGCAACAATCTGCAGACCTGGAGTCTGCATGGGTGGCCTGGGGTTGAGCCACAGAGCTCATGTTTGAGGACAGGAAACTATCCTCAGGATTGTGTTTACAGTAATTTTGAAAGATGACACCCAACCTGAGCGTTCTTAATGATTGAGGAAACATTTCAGTCATCGTTTTGAGAGAAGGTATAGCTGTAATTTTATAGCCCTCGCTGCTCCTATGTTTGGAAACGTACATAAAAGAAAAACACCCGCTGAGGCATCATTCAAACTAAATATACACAGGTGCACTTTTAGTACAATAACCCCTACAAATCAGTTGCCTGTTTTTATTGTCCTAAAACACAGGTACATTGCCTGACCATATCCAAACTATTTCTTTCAGATAAATGTCACGCGGACTAAACGTGTCCCTTACCAGAGAATTGTACCTCCAGATAAGGACACAATGTAAATTAAACCTGGTGCTGCACAGCACCATAACAGGGCCTGTCATATCCCAGAATTAAATGCAAATCATGCATTATCGCCAAACACACTCCCTATCCAGGAGAGTGATGCCTTTTGTGCAGAAGCAGAAGGTGCTCTGCTTTCTAGGAGGAAAAAAAGACAGAAGAAAAACAGGCCTTTGACAGAAAACTGCACTCATGACTGAAAGGGACTTGTCAATCGCACAAACAATACCCGTCTCTCACCCTGTAATTATGGGTTTCATTACACAACCATGCACCTCTCTCATGCTGTCACTACACCTCTGTATCTTTGTGTCCATTTGCACACACAGTCTGCGTGCAGAGACGGGCTGCAAACAGGATATATGGCAACATTTAGCTTTTTTTTTTCTTACTTTCGATAATCCTCTTAGAGAAATGTACAGGAAATGTAGAATACCCTCACTTGTCTTTTTAGCTGCAGAAGAAAAATCAACATTTTAGGTTAGAGCAATGCAAAGAAGCAAAAGATTAATCAAAGAGACCATTAACGCTTGAAACCTGATTGCTGTAAGTATAGGTTAAAGCATGGAACTGGGAAATTTTGACATTATGATGATAAAGGTTTCAGAGTTCTGCAGTTTTACAGTGATCTAACCCTGTTATTTTTTAAAGGTTGTTTTTGACATTGGTGGCCTTTATTCATACACAGCTCGACAGGATGTATGGTGGAGAAAAAAGGGAAAGACATGCAGTAAATTCCCCAGGAATCGAACCCAGAAGAGCTCCTCACCAAATGGTGGACCCTATTTTAAATAAAGCAGCAAATCAATAATAAGGAGGGTTACCTGCTTAAGTTTAAAGCTTTCACTAGTTTTATTTTACTATTAGACCAACAAGGTAATTGTGAGTAAAGTGTTTTCCCACATTTGATGAGCACTGACTGATGAAAGGAGGATAAAGTGTTTTGCTACAGTTTGAAAACATCACAGTAACAAAAACTGATTTTTTGGTAAACCAGGTGTGCTAACATGATCTTGTACTTAGGGAGGGAAAAATTTGTCAGCTGAATGCCTAATGGAAATTGTGCAATACTGTGAAAAACCCTTGTTTGGTGTTGCAGATTTAAAAGTGTCAGTAAGGCCAGGTGGATGTGCAGCAGAGGTGATTGTGGAGGTTTTAATCAAAATGGCATAATGATCTGAAATCACACAAATGGTCATCTTTTGATAAGACCTCAGCATTTTTACAACCTCCTTCATAAATCATAATAGATGCTAGTGGCATTAGGGCAGTCTATACAGTCTTTCATTCACTCTTTTGTTCTCATATGTATGCGCCATAATGCTTTGGTGAAAGCTATTCAGAGCTAATGAATGAACATAATTGAGAGGCCAGAGTATTACACAATTGAAGTCTTTCACGGGTTTTATGGATCTGGAGCTAATTAATGAAAAATAGAGGCCGCATTGTCTCCCATCAAATCCAATCCTTAATTCACCAGAGTCCCAATCACCCCTTCACTGGAGCCTAACATTTTAATCATCCTACCTCTAGAGCACAAGGCCAGTCCCCTAGTCGATTATTGCAATTCAATTTAGCATATTAATTATAGCCACTGCCACAGGATATGTACTTTCTCCCATCTGGAGGTGGACCTGGCTCATGTTTTCCCACTTTAAACGAGTTTGCTTATCTCTGGCCTTGTTGAGGGTATCACTACTAGAGTAGAGTATGGTAATTTCCTCCCATGCACCCTCACCTATTGGTGTGAGCGAGCAACTCTTCGGTGGACTCCCATTGTTAATCCTTCAGTAAAGGATAATAAAATCAATAACGCCACCCATGGGAGGTTATTGAGTTCAGAGTGTGCTTGATGGTGCTGCAGATGGCCTTGAACTTTCTGAAAAAAGTCTATTGTATGGGTTACAGAGAAGAAGTGCGCTGGTGGCAATCTAAGGTCAGTCGTTTTGTCCTACATAGACCAAGAGCCTCAAGTGAAGAGGTTGTGATTGAATAAGAGGATGTTGCAGAATAAAGATGGACTGATTTTGTGACCAATTTTATTTATCTTGTTTTTATAAAGCTTCGGCCCACTGATACATTTTAGATTTTCTTTAAGAAATATAGTTAAATGTTCAATTGGTACTCATCTTGACTTCTTTTATTTATACTAATTATACTGGAAGCAAACTTCAGACCCTGTGGGAGAGATGGAAATTATAGAAATAAATGCTATTTATGATGAACTGATTTTAGCATTTAGTGCTTTTAGTGCAACTTTAATTACAAAACATTATGTTTTTGTTTATTCTGGAATATGATAATACTTATACAAAACTCTTAGATTTCCAAAATGTTTTCTAATCTTGTTTGTCCAATAATAGAGCATGAAAGCTCAAAAAGGATAAAACTGTTGTACTCTATTTAGCTTTCCTGCTGTTGAGTACAAGATCTGCTCTCCCTCGCCGTCTTACAGCCTGAATGAACAGACATCAACATGTTATAGAAAATAGTTACCTTTTAAATAACCAAAAATAGATTGTTGTTTGTCGTAATGTCAAAACAATATTGATATTTTTTATGTGTTTCTACCAGTTGAGCAAAGGTTTCATATTTATTTAATAGTATAGCATCTTCCTCTAGTTTAGGTCCAACAAGTAAAAAGTGTTTTGAATTTACCTGAAAGCTACAAATCGGAGGCCAAATTCAGGGTCATTAGCCAAATGCAATACAATGGACCTGAGATCTGCAACTAGTGGCTCTTAGTCTTTTGGTGAAGAGAGTGCAACAATTTTATCAAAGACATGAATAGAAAATAATCAGAATCTAGATATTTTTTGTACAGAATAAATCCTGCATTACATTTCCACAAAAGAATGAGATGGGTATCAGTAGAACTTTTTTTTTCCTCATGGTTACGTTGGAAACTTTTGTTGAAATAATTTTTCAGAAATATCAAATGAAAATGTATCAATTCCTTTTTGTAAATGTTCAATTTTGTCTAAAAACAGAAATAAAATGGTGGTTCTTTTAAATGATGACAAATTTCCCATAGAAGATATAAATAAAATATTTATATATATATATATAAAAATTAAATTGTTTTCAAAAAAGGTTAAACATTTGTGGTTGGGACCAGGCATGCACCAATCAGGACAGTGATGCTGCTACTTTCCCTTCTTTGAATAATGTGCAGATGAAATATGAAAATCTTGTCTATTAAAATATCTCCCTGCAAATTTAGGGCCTAAAATAATTCCATTAGCCTAAAGTTAATGAGTTAAGAAAACACAGTTAAAGCTGTTCTCTGTTAATAGTTGATAGCCTGATTTGTATACACAGCAACGAGACGAACATGCCTAAAGGCGAGCCGACACCACCCACATTGTGATGCTGCAGAGTCTGCATGATGTGAGGAGATGATAAAGTAAGTCCCCTCACTGTGGGTCTCTCCTTGCTTGTTGCAGAGGACTGCCTCCCCCCTCCTGACACCCTTGCCTCATCTTTGCCCGGCTCTCCCTAGGCTCCTGGCATTCCATCCCAGACCCCTGTCAAATCCCTGAGCAGAGGCAGATGGGGCTGTTTTTTCTATGTACTAATCAAGGAGGAATTTGCTCCCTCGCAGACACGTCACCTCTGACCCATGTGTCTCGTCACATTCATTATTCATTCTCACTGAGGTGAGCTTATGCACAGGGTGGAGTGCAGAGTGGAGGATGTGCAGGCTGAGTGAAAGTGGATGCAGGGCGGGGTGAGGAGAGCTTGTTGTGCTCTGCCCCCGCCGCCACCTTATCCCCATATTCAAGTGTCCCTTAGTCCTTCATACCAGACAGAGGACCTCCTGGGACATTTCAATCAAAACATTGGAGTTATTTTTGTGCCCTTCCTGTTTGTACTCGCACGCTCAACACCTTCCTCATGTCCTGTTTGCTTGGGTTGTAGCAAGGGACTAACCTGGGAAAGATCAGAAGGATTAGGAAGATTTATTTTGAAAACAGAGAATTCTTTTATTGCTTTCTTACATTCAATCTTCTTGGTCCCTTGTTCAGTTTGCTGGTGTTTTATTTCCAACCCTAAGTGGGCCTTTCTTTGATTTTAGTTGGTGTAAACTCTTTAAATCTGTTATTAACTTAGTGTTGAGGTTTTATTACTTTTTATTTATAATTACTTGATGTTTTGAATGAAGCGTTCACCTGCTATTGTTGCTCTACTCTGTCCTGGTCTGCAACACTGAAGTCCTCACAAAATAGTTTGAAGTTTAAGGTTGTACTCGGCTAAAATGTAAAAAATTTAAACGGTTATGAACACATTTACAAGGCAATATAACCATCAAATCGTGGGCATGCAGTTTATGAGCAGGAAATTGTAATAATTTTAATTTTAATTGACCACCAGAGGATTTTTGCTATTGTTCACCAACAGTGGAAATACGAGTTTTAAAGGAAAAAATGCAGGAAATGTATGAGACAATAGTGTGACCTGCAGTAAACAGGGTAATTCTCACTGCTGGTTGGCTGCTAAAGGCAAACGAGATGAATGAATAAAGGAAGTAATTGGTATTTAAATAAAAAAAATAAAAGAAATAGATGGCTGTGTTTAGATAGTGGGGCAATGGGATCTCAAAAGCAGACAGGAAAACAAAAATACAGTAATTATAATAAAATACTTTCATTATTAGACAGGAAATAACCATGGCAGTAATAAAAACATGCAGAAGGTCAAGATATTTTAATAGAGTCGACACATTTAATCACAAGTAAAACGATGCTGCAATTCTTTCTCTCACTATTAATGTTTAATTAAATTTAAAAAGCCAATGGTTGAACTCAAACTCTTTTAAACCCGCACTATAATAAAGTAAAACATTTTACAAAAAAGTACATTGTACACAACATAAATAATCATAATGCAAAATAATTTCTGAGTTTTTATTCTATAGTTTCCTCTAACTCTTCATGTCACAGTGATGTTAGCAGGATCACATATTTGGTATGTAATCATATTTGATAGTTTTACTTTCATTTCACCATTTGCATTGCAGAAACTGCACTAATTAAGTCTGTTTTATTCGGATCTATATTTGGATTTAAACAAGTTATGCCAGCTCTAGAACATTTAGCATGTTATCATATTTAATATAATGCACTGACTTAATTAAGTTGATTTGAGACTACTTATGTTGCTTAATTAATATATGAAATCCATCACTGCTTGGTTATAAACAGCTCTTACATGTGTGTACAACAATATTTTTTAAACTTCACACACATCTTAGATTATTTCAGCTGTCAGTTTAACGTTTCTAAGCCTCTTTAAGATAATAACCTTCTCATCTACACAAGCCACAAAGGCACTTTACACCTTCTAATGTTTTGTTTGCACCACTTTCAGATCATGTTATATTTGAGGTTTAAGCGCCTGTAAGAACATCAATGTGTTTTTTAATCATCACAGCAGAGGGGAAGATGAAATAGGCGTGGAGTATGAATACAGTAAAAATCAATAACTGGAATGCAATAAGGGCAGCCAAGTACTGGAGGAAAAAATGTGATCACACTTCTCAAAGGCTAATTCCATATTGCATTCATGTTACCACACTAATCAATTTAGATTCACCCATCAAGCTCAGTCAGATCATTAGGAAGCAATTTTCATTTTGCCCGAGACTCCATTAGTTGGTCGAGTAACATTGGACTCCAAATTGGTGCACTCAGAATGCATCTGGACTGATTTCTGAACAATAACAGGCACACAGAATTGCATGCAAATGCATCATTAGATCTAAAAACACATTGCCAGTCGCAGCCACTAGTGATGAAGACACATCAAGCAAACATCTTCACATTAGCGCCAAGTTTGCTCATCGTTCCAATTGCTTCCTTTATTGATGTGTTTATGCCGGGTTTAGCCCCCTTTGCTCCTTCACATCTTAATAGATGGAAATAGCAGCATGTACGCTCCACTGAGCATTACAGGAAGTGACTTTCAGCTACCTTACACAAGGTGGGCAAATCAGTGGGGAGCAAGCCATTATGGCAATGTTGTGGTTCATTTGAGTGCCATGCACTGTGCAAGAAAACATGATCTTTCAAAATGGCCAGGGGATTCTGCACAGCAGGGTCGCTGGGGAGGAGTTGCCCCGTAAATTACAACTAATTACAGCTTCGATTGAGCTGAAATCCAGCCTGCTCATGCCCACATTTCCACCAAGACACAGGAGCGATTTCATGCTTTTCCACTTAAAACTCAGTTTCCATGGGCAGCAGCGAGACACTCTGCAGCATTCAAATGAGCCTTCCAACACGCTTTTACATGTGCTGTGTTGCACATGAGGGGGCATATTTGCAGAAAAAGATGTTAAAATATACTCCATGAAATTATAGTTGGACGATTCATCTCAATGTCCTATTTCTTTTTATATGAACTTCAGGTTTTCACTGATGGAAATCGTATGTTAGTGTTGAATGACCAAGCTGTTTTGCATGTTGTATTTTACCATCTCAATTAATAGATACTTGCATAGCTTGTCAGTTTTATATTGTATTATGGACGTTTGAAGACAAGAACCACCAAAGTGAATAAAAAAATTGAAGGAGTGCTGAGTGGCTCAGATGGTCGAACCATCAGGTGCAGAGGCTGCAGTCGTCGACACGGTCATCCTGGGTTCGATATCCAGCCTCGGACCATTTGCTACATGTCTCCTCCTTCGCTCCTCCCTTTGTTATGCACTTTTACTGTTAAATGCAAGCCGCTAGAGCCTGAAACATCAAAATACAGAAAACTAATAATCAGTCAAATGAAGCTTAAAAAAGCTGGTAAAACTCACTAATAACAGTTCACAGTAAGAAGGCAGATCAAACTGATCTTGAATTAAGTAAAATAAAAAACTGAGTTTTAAACGCCAACAAAAATACTTTAAGGCTGCCATGCTTTGGCATAGCAACTTTCAAATCCAGGCTTCCACTGCTGCTGTCCTGCAGATTTTTGATTTGTCTCTGGTCCAACGCGCTTGAATCACATGACTGAATGACCTCCTCAGCATGCAGTCAGATTTTCCTGATGACCTGATTGCTTGACTTATTGGTACGTTGAAGCAGAGATACATCTAAAAGTCGCAGGACACACCCTGTACAGTGAACTCTGTTTTAGGGTTTATCATTGCAAAAACCTGATCTCTGTGCTTCAGTTCTGGCTGCACTTAGAGCGTCTGACTGGTTGACTTCAGCGCTGTTTTGGGATTACATCAGCGGATTAGAAAACTGAGGGCCAATCCACTTAAAACTTTAAACATGTGCAAAACAAGCTGCATCAGCTGGTACGAAAACAGCTAATGCAAATCTGTAAAATCTACAGTTTTCCAGTCATCTGTCTTATTTTAATTCATTGTTAGAAAGTTCTGCGTTAACTAGCCCCTCCTTAGCATGGTGTAGACAGTAAAGCAAATGCTGCAGTACAGAAGGGAACATTAAATTTAAAAAGAAAATAAATTTGGACGTCTTCAATGTGACAATAAAAGGACATTTCATATTTCTTGAATATTGGACCCTAAGTCATTAATAACAGAGGAGGAACTGAAATGGAGCTAAGAAATAGGGGTGATAAAGACCATTCCTCCATGGATGGATCCAGAATATGACCTCAGAGTGAACTTGATTTAAACCATAATAAAACTACAACATGTTCAAGTCTTGACAAAAGAATTTTATGATCAACTATATTAAACATAGACCTCACATCCAGGCAGCGTGAGTTAATGGTTAAAAGACGGCCATTAAAAACTTGTAAGTGCTGTTATCATTTAAGTGTACTGCATTAAACTTTGATTTTATTAAGAGAGAATTTGATACATTTAATAAATATAAGCTTTCCTTTGGCAACTGTTGTTCCCAACATTTGAAAAATGTCTCCTTATATTGTGCAGTTTTTCCAATTTATCAAGTTATTTTACTTTGCAACAAAATGATGCAAGATAAACACGACGCAAGCTGTGACCCGCAGGATCTTAGCATTGTGTGTTGTGTTTACAAGGATCTTCTAGTAATAAAAAAAGCCCAGAAGCAATAAACACTTGGAGAGATAAAAACAGGTTGAGATGATGGGTTTTAGTTGAAATAAAAGATCTGCAGTATTTCGATTAAGAGGCTAATAAAAGACTATTTGCAATTATCACAAGATGCTCTATGCTTCTTTCTTTTTAAGTGGAAAGAATACATTATAACTTCAGATGAAAATGAAAATTATATGTTTGGCTTAATTTAAAGCCCCTAATCAAAAACTCACCGGAGCCAACAGTGGCCATAAACCCGCCCAGCCCACCTCTGCTTTGTTAAGGCTGATCTCCAAGGAATCATTCATTTCACTGTTACTATGGGTACAAGAACAGATCTCTTCCCTCCCTTTCTGTCGCATGTTTTGCTCTCGTCTCTTCTCTTTTTTACTTGCCAAACTACTATTATTAAAAACAACAAAACAAAAGGAACAAAAAAAACAAAAAAAAAAAACAAATTGCATACCACCACACTCTCGACATGACAAAGGAATGATTTCCACTCGCTTCCTCTGCCGCGCCTGTCACTGCTATGAGGATATTGCTCTCACATCACCTGAAAAGTGGTTTGGCGTGCTTGGAGGTGGGAACTTTTGTGCCAGCTGCTCGGTTTTTAAAAGTGATTGAGGTGTTCAGGTTTCTCAGTGAGGGTGGCAGACAGAGTGCACATTAACACCTGCGACACTGGTAAGCCATAGCTTTGGCAAAGCTTCTTTGCACATGGGCTGTTTCATCCATTTTATATTGCTCTGGCAGAGCAGCAGTTTCACTCTGTAGACCCTCGGTGATGCAATTCTGTTAATTTCTTGTCCCTGTTTGGTCTTAGTATTAGCCCGATTTTAGTATTGGGTGATATAATCGTGAAGAATTTGAATGTTTCGATTGTCAAAATGGTGAGATTGTTGTATTGTTTTTTGGGCTTCTTCTATGCACAGCAGATTCATCAGTTTAATTTTCTCTTTTTTCCTTCAGCTTCACAAATAAATATGAAACTATTACTGTTTCTATTGAGTCCCTGGTAAAATCTCATGAGTGTTTTTTAAAACTGCAAATATTTTTTTTTTTCAAATACTGCATATAATCTCTACACAGTGTTGAGCAGATTGCACTGTAAGCAGAGAATACATTTTACTACTAAAGAGCAACACATGTGCAACAAAGGATTCTGTGGACATTTCTGCCCTCACAACATGCAAAAGAAAATGACTCAACTTTTTCACTTTCAGCCATAGTTAGTTTTAATGTGAGCAGCAGTTTTGGATTAACTGTAGAAGTCTGATTGGCAGACTTGTGAAGACACTGTTGCAGTAATCAATGCAATAAAGATCTCTCTCAGCACATTAAAATCAAAACCTTTAAGAAATAATAATCTCCAGTTAAAAAAAGGCTAGAGGAGTCAAGGTTATGACCTTGGTCCCTTCTCTTTTATCGTATTAACTTCTTTCCAATGTTCCCTTCTGTTGAAATGCGATCGTTCTTTTTTCGCCTGAGAATACATTTTGGTTTACCCAAAGCTTCCTCAAAGCAAATTGTGATTAAAAGTAAGGTTGTTCTGATCTAGACACAACCTATCACTCCAATTCATTTTTTTTCTCAAATAGAAGGTAGCTGGAAAATTAGAAGGAGTTCTTAAGCCGAAGCTTAACAACTTCTCTGGAGTCTTCCTCTTTTCCTCCTCAGTATCCAGCATCTTCGTTCCAATATATCCACCATTTTCTCTCACAACATGCCCAAACCATCTCAACTTTGTCTGAATGTATCTTCACTGTTTAATGCTGTCTATTCTGGCCACTCTGCTGTCTTTTAGACAGTGGCATTGTCTTCAAATCATGTATCATTGCTGTTTTATAAACTTCTTCTTTCAGTCTTGGAGCTGCCTTCTGTCACACATCACTCCTGAGTCTTGTCTCCATCCACTCCACCCTTCCTCTTCCTCTTCCTCATCCACTGAGGACTGGCATTTTTGAAAAGGTCCACAGCCAGAGGACAGAGGTGAATATTGGATGAAAGAGTACACGAGTAAACAACTGGCAGAGACAGTCTGAAATATTTTGAAGAGATTGTGTCAGCAAAGGAGGATGGATCGGAGAGACTTTAACACCAGCTACAACTTCATGTAGTCTTTGGATCGGGTCAAACCTCGAACGACCTTGAGAACCCTCCCCTTTATATTTCATTGGTGTATCAAGAAGTGAAGGTAGATTGTAATTATTTTTACTCATCTTGGGATAAGGGGATCAGAAAAAAAGCCATCTTAATTTTCTGCTCAGTGTTTTGCTGCAACATGAACCAATATATCCTGGAAGATTCTTCAGCTACTGGCAGATCTAATCTACCCCCAAAACCCCTGAGGCTTACCATGGCAGCTTTTCACTACTCCATTGACTGACTGTCATGTTAATGTGGAAAACTTTCTCCTCTGGACACATGTACTGATGTGGCACAAAATATGGGAACATGCAGATAGTGAAACTTTTATATTGTCAAACTTGGGAACTTTTCCGGATGACTTTTATCCAACTGAACAATATATTGATGTGATTAAATTTTCATTTCTTTTCAAATTTGCCCAGTAGGGTACAGAATACATGAAGTAGGAAACCATTCCTGGAGAGCATTACCGTGAATTACATTAATATTGTATTTTCCCTTTATCTATCTTTTGGTTGACATTAATGACTGGCTTCTTTGCTGTGCTGCTGCATGTCAGACATGCATGTAATGGTGCTGAGATCCACCTGACGCTGAATAATTTTAATCAAGTTCTCAAAAAAAAGCATCAATAACAAATCTATTTAAGCTGTTACATTCCCATCTTTTTCTTTCCTACTCCACCAGCAGCAATTTATTGAAACAATAAGACATAGGTTCATTCTGCACAAGCAGTTTTGTTTTTTAGGGGTTTTTCTACAAACCTAAGGGGAATCTAGGCAAATATCACCAATTATGTTTCGCTTGTTAGCTGAAAATGATTATAGAAACTGCAATGCAGTATAACAAAACAACACAGAAAAATGTGTGAGAGAGAGCAATGAAATGAAAGTTGTCAACCAGTTTGACTTTGGATAATACAATGGACATCCGAGAGGAATAGCAAAGCGTGCGGCTCAAATGTGAGTTCAAATAGCTTTAAAGGTCTCAGTTGGGAGACCTAATTCACCATAGTGACAAGAAACATTTATTATAAGTACCAAATTTTTGGCAGCATACAAGTAAGCAAAGCAATTTCCAGTGTAGCTACAATAAAGTCTTCTCTCTCTCTGATGTCTAACAGAAAACACAAAAAAAACTTTAGATAACAAATTAAATAATTTTTCTTCTTTTGGAAACATTATGCTCACAAACAACACTAACAGTCAAATCTGTGGCCTGGTTGTTCACTCTTTTCGGTTAGTCGTGGCATGGACTGTGTTGTTTTCTGTCCCCAGTAAAGCTAATTGCTCACCATCCTACTGAGCAACCAGATTTGAAGACAGTGAAGCAACAGAATCGTCATGATTCATTTATTATGATTGTGCCTTCCTGTTATAAAGGGCTGGCTTTAACATCAACATATTTAATTTGCACTTTCAAGTGTTTTCAGGTCTTTTTGAGTGAATGTTTTTCTAGCCCAGTTTTAGCCATACACAAAATATTGTTGTTTTTTCAATGTAAATAACATTGGTGGGAAAAAAAGATTGTCTGAAAAATTGTATATTATTTTTGACAGATCATCAGTAGAATACAAATTAAATAAAATGTGTGTGTTAATGCTGTGTTGTCTGACCTGCAGGTTTAAAATATGGCTCTGGTTAATGCATATGTAATTTTTCTTTAACCTTGAAAGTACGTTTTATACTTACTCTTTGTCACTTTAAGTCTTTCGGCTTGACATAAAGCTAAGCGCTGTCACCATTGTTCTGACAGCGCCCCAAATATATGGGGGTGGAGAAACAGTTGTAAGGAAGTGAAGGGAGATATTGAGAGGACAGATAAATGATGATGGGGGGAATATGGTGGGCACATCTGTGTTGCAGGATGCTTCAACATGGAGACACAAAAATAGTCTGCTGTGATAGTCTCCTAGGGGAGGCGCAGCTTAATCTACATCCCAGTAGCGTGGTTGCAAGTAGGTGTGGAGGCTAAAAAATGATCATTACAATCGTTAAATCATTCTGACAGGTGACAGCAGTCAGGTAGGTGCTGAATTCTGCCCAGTGTCTGTGGGATTAAGGTGCGACGCGGATTCTCTGTCGGTAATTCTTCAAGACAAATAGCAGGGCTCCCCAGACACCGCCCCCTTCAAGGCAGCAGGCAGCCTGCACTAATTAGCAAGGGAGGTGTGAAGGAGAAATCATTACTTTATCTACACACTGTGCCCTACATACTCTCTCTTCCCCCACAGACACTATTCTGGCCACCTCCCATCCATCGTCTCCCCACCATCTGCAGCAAGGTGTAATGCATGTGTTTGCTCAAGTGCTCACATGGATTCAGGAGGAAAAAGTTTGCACCCGGCAACAGTGACCGCATGATGTGAATTCAAAATGAGGGGCAAAGTTTGCCGCCATGTGATAGACACATGCAAAAAGAAATTGCATTTGGTTTAATTGTTAACAAATGAAAATCTGAAGAGTATTTTGTGCATTTGTAGTCAGCCTCCTTTACTCTGACACCCCTATATGTAATCTTGTGTAAAGAATCACCTTCAGGGGACCAAATTAGTACGCAGAGTTCAGCATTTTAGTCACAGTCCACAATATCCTTGCAAATATTTAAAATTAGCTCCACAAGTCAGTGTTTTTTATTGGAGGAATCCACTAAATCTTGGTGGAACTGATTAGATTGAAAAGACTTTCAATATTATTTAATTTCAAGAAGCACTTATTGGAAGCAGATTGTTATTAATTCTTTAACCGTTTATTGGGTTTTATCAATATATTCTGGCACAACTGGCTCTTTGAGAACATTTATGATCTTGATATGGCCCAAAATGGAAATGAGTTTAACACACCTGTTCTAATGGGACAAAATGTGGAAAAGCTTCAAGGAGAACGGATGCTTTTGAAAACGTGCGGAAAGGCAGAAGTGGAAGAACGTGAAACTGGTTGTAGACTTAGAAGGGAACAGAAATGACGTCAGATGGAGGAAAGAAATTGAGCAACGGAAAGAAGTGCCATCTGCTGCAAGGTGTGGACAACTCAGTGCTACAGTGCTATGGGTGTAATTACAGTAGAATGTTCTCTGATTGATTGCTTGAGCTGGCAGGACCTTTAATGCACCTCTGGTCTCTGTATGAGGCCTTTGTAGCAGGGCTCAGCCGCCCCCCTCCTGTGGACCTTCGCTGGGCTCCGATTCCCAGCAGTATGATTCATGAGCACTTGAGCACTTGTCTGACCCAGGCGTGCTTGCAGTCCAAACCATCAGGTAGCACACAAAACAGTTGCCCTCTGCACAATTAATTAGCCTGTAAAGCCAGAGGTCAATCATCACTGGCACAACCTGTGCTCTTTCGCTCTCCAATTTTAAAGCATACGTTCACAGCTCATAAGAAGTTCAACAGGAAGGAGGGGCACACTCTGTAGGTTGATCCTACTAAAAGTTGTGGTGTGTGTATATATATTTATATATACATGCACACAAACACAATCCGCCACAGGCTGAACAGGTCAAGTGCGTTGAGGAATAAGCCTGATTTAAGGCAAGATGCCACAAGTAAAGTGCTGCACTTAGTACAGCCTGGCCACTATCTCTTCAAGAACATCTTGAATATTTAACAACAACTCGATTTTACATACAAGCTTTTAAAAGATGTGATATTTATTTCATGGGGACAGAATGCATAAAAGCGGCAAAAAATTGAAACCTGTTACTTCTTCCTCATCCTTTCAGAAACCCACTTTTACCGAGCAGCGGTTACTTTACCAACAGAAGGCGCTCGCTCCAAAAAACAGGAATGTATTGATAAATGGACAGAGGTGGGGACTGCAGGTTGTCGACAAAGGTTGTCAATTCAACAAAGGTTTTCTTTATTTTGCAAATACAGGCTTACATGCGCAGAAAGGAGGGAAAGAAATCTGTTCAAGCATTTCTCTAAAATGCAGCCATTACAACCAGCATCTCTAAAAAGGAAGGGAAAAGAATAAATAAAACAGTGCTCTAAAGTGGTGCACAGAAATCTAACATTCATGGGTGGCTTGCAAGAGCATCCAAGGCAAATGATAGCATTCCACATAAATCCCCCTGAAGTACCCACCCACTCAGTCCCCACCCATGAAAAGGGGGTGAAAAAAAAACGTCCTTTCAGCACATATTCATAAAGGTTCTTTAATGGCTTCCAGAGGGACGTGGGGGCCTTCTCCTCAGTCGGAGACATTTCACAGGCCCACAGGCAGAGTCGAGAAGAGCCTAGAGAAAAATATCAGGGAGTGTGAGGGAGAGAGAGAGAGAAACACAGTGAGATAGGAGGAAAGTCAAAGCAAGAGAAAGGGAGGGGATGTCTTCATCATGAGTGGAATAGGAATGATGCCCCACTGGGGTCTATTAGTGAGTCTTTACATACAATGGCGACCTCACCCATTTACAAGAGAGGCAACAATGTAAAGCCACCAGTTGACCAAGGTAAATATACAAAAATGAGCCAAAACCAGTCAAAATTTCCTCACCTTAAAGTGGATAAATCCTTCCTTTTCTTATTTAAATCAATCTTTAAATGCAACCAAGGTCACCTACAGGTAGCAGGCCATTCTACTCTTCAATGTCCTGCTATATGTATATCATCTGTTCCCCAACACAAAAACAATATAAATAATGCTAAGTTGTTTATACTTTCAGTAGCTAAAAGAAGCTAAAAGAGCAGAAGGCACCATGCTACTGCTACCAAAACCATGGTCAGGATGTAATGTCAGCACACATAAAAGAATGATATCTAAAAAATAAAAAAAAAGTCATTTTAACATTATTTTCAGCGTACCTTTTTCTGTGTCCATTGTATCAATTGACAGAAGATACTGAAGTCTTTCTGTAAATCCTTCTTGATACTGCACTGGTTGCTTAAGCTCTCTTTCTTGAAGCTCTTCATGCAAACAGGGGACTTTTCCAAGAAAAAGAAAAATTTAACCAGGCACTTCAAAAAGATTCTGATCCTGAGGGACGGAATAACTAACTGTATGGGTTAATTCACCCAACAACATTTTGACTTATCCGCTTGTAGCTTCATCATCCTTGAACTTGGACTAAATGGAATAAAAAATGGTAGATTTTTACAAAATTGCTTAGCCAGAAGTCCATGACATTGTTTAGCAGTTGTGCTGCAAATATTGTGGTGATATTGTTCAAAAAACTTTAAAGGTAAAAGAGAAAACTGAACAGATTGAAAAATATGACCCAAACAGAATACAAAGATATCTGCACAGCACAGGGAGATTAAATTAAATGCTTCTGCACTCTTAAAGGTTCCAAGTACACAATAAAATGTATTTAAGGGATAAAAAAGTGGATTTTGCATGATATGAGAGCTGCCCCTTATGGTTTCAGATAGTGTAACCATGCAAGACATTTTGAAGCAGTAAAATTTAAAATGAGATTACTCCTCAGTAAGATTACGGAGTATTTAAAAATACACACTTTCTCTATTTATTGTTTAAATGGTTGAATTGGATGTCACATTCTGTGATAGGCAGCACTACTCACTTAGGTATCCACTTTGTGGTTCAAAAACAGCTGATTATGCGTAAGACTTGTTAGAAATTGAGTGATTATCAACCAAAGATGTTTTAGGAGGAGGATTGTAGGGCATATAAGTTCTGTCCTGCTCTTTGAGACAAAACTGATCCAAACAAGTTCACATTAGCTGGTTAATTACCCAGACAATTGGCTCAGCTAGCTAGCCCATACTCTGCTGCTTAACACATCTGCTGCTCAAGCCTCTTCACATGTCGATTGCATTTCCTTAAAAAAAAGCATCGCCTTCGTAACAGTGGTTGACGAAGCTCCTTTAGTTTTCACACCATGACTTTTCAAACTACTAACTTACAAATGAGAGAAACCCGCAGAAAACAATGTGCAATGTGCTGAAACACAAGAGGGGCAGCAGTAAGAGGAAGCGTTCTCTTAGTAGACAGACTTTAACCCACAAGGATCTTATGACAAAACATCTTAGTGGTTTTGAAACCTTAACTTTTAAAATCATAGCGTAGCAACTCATGCTAAATGCATTCTAGTGTGTACACAGAAATTGTGAACATGCAACAATAAGGACACAAAAATTAGATGTTAGATTTGTTATATAGAAAATGTTGGTTTGTTTAGTGAAAGATTTCTGTTGCGATCTGATACCTTCTCTCCTTTTGTTTTGCTACATCAATACTTGAGTTTTTATCACCCAATATTTTGATTCGCTGAAAATGAATCAAATACAAACTCATTGAAAAAATGAAATAAAGTGGTTTAGCTAATATTTAGGACTCCTGAGGTGTTTAGTCCACTTAATACTAACTCTGGTTCATGCTACTTTCAGGAAATATAAAGAACCATTCTATATACATTATATTCTGTTTTCTACTAGACCTGCTTTCTGTATTTACATTTGGTTCTCCTGCCCTGGACATGTCCGTCTAACATTCTCACCTTGTTTGTTAAGACAGATTCAGTTTTCTGTGCTTTTAAATCAAACAGAACTCATTATGTCTGTATTTGACTATTTTTAAGTGGAAACTGTGATGACATACAGGAATAACTTACCGACTATAAAGGACATTACTTGCTATTCTCGAAAAGGAGTAAGGTGAGCAACACAAACAACTTGCAGTTTTATGATCTGCAAGTTTTAAGAGACTTTCAGATCTTTAAGAAACTTGATCTTGTAGCTCTTGGTGTACAGAGCTACATCAAGTTGTGTAGTTCTGTAATTCTCCTTATGTCTTCATTCAAGTTTCCTCAAATTAGTATCAATTATAAGTTTACAGGCCTCTGCAGACTATCTCCCATTATGCTGAAAACATTCTTTGTGTCTGTTTCATTTATTGATGAATTTCTGAAGGAAATTCTCCTGATGAAAGTGCAGGAGTCGGACACACCATTGCCAAAAAGTTTGACTGACATTGAAAGACGATGATTAATCCTGGTTCAAATATGAACCCAATTATGGCGATCCTTTAGTTCAAGTGCATTTACCAATTTCCTTCCTCAGTACTGGGAGTCTGAAGCAGCCCATTAACAATTCTTCATGAACAGGGTCCTGTTCTCAACATGGAGCTCATTAAAATTGCATTGGGAAGGTGCCATTTTCACTTATTAGCTTAATTGTCAGGTCATGTAGATTGGAAGGATGACAGTGAAGGTGTCTGTGCCAAAGGACATGCTAGTTTCATTCAGCCACTGCTGCTGCAGAGTATAGGTCATTAATTGTTGAATGTGCCACATATATGGGCCACATTAAGCCACAGACAAATTAAACAAGCCTGCTCATAAATTATGAGACAGGGACTGGGGCGCTCTATATATCACAGCCATAATAATCATCTATCATTGCGAGGCTGGAACTCCTTCACTTCAACTCTTCTGGATGAACGTGAGGCTTATTCTCTCAGCCTCTCTTCCATTGTCCCTTCATTGTGTGATGAAAGTGAGACATCACAGTTGATTTGACTACTTACCTCTGCCTTAACTTCCTCAGACTTGCTTCATTATCCACCTAATTTATGGTAATGTGTTTGAACTAAGTGTTTGGTTCCAATAAGCCTGTTAGTAGAGCGAGAAATAAAATATTTTAAAGAGCAAAGCGTGAACCACAATGACCTTGAAAGCTTCTGCAGACAAAAAAAAAAAAATCCTTGTATATCTTTGGTGGATTTTTCAACAGGTATCATTTATTTGTGTTTCTATAAACTAATATTCTCATTCACGGGTACAGTTTTCTGGGGCAAGCAGTGATACTCCTCCAGGCTGTACCCTGAATTTCTAGATTCTGCATTTCTAGATTCAACATCGTCCGAATGGTTAATGACGAGGCTTTTGGAAAACGTCAACGTTTTGTTTCAGATGTTCCTGCAAGGTGTATTTTTTCAGTTTAAATCTGAAAATGTTATTCAAGAAATTACAATAGCTTGTGTTGTTTTAAAAGGCTTTACCAGGATAATCAAGAGTAATGAAACATCAGAGCCGTATGACTAAACCTTCTCCAAAAAAGGGCGAGAATGCAAAGGGGGATGTGGTAAATATTTTTCAAATTTCTTTTTTTTTTTGTTGTTGTACTTTTTGTACTTCCATTTGAGTGTTTACTGCTCAAAGTAAGCGAAGCAGTCCTTAAGAACTTAAAAAGTAAGCTGGTGCTTTAGAAAAACATATTTTTTGGCCATAAGTTAATGGTTTTATAAGACTCGCTTATTGTATTGTAAACAAGATTCCTGAATGATATTTGAGAGAAAATTATATGTGCGTTAAAAAGTGTTTTTAATCATTTAGACCAGTATCTGAGGCCATGCACTGCAATTGCATAAAAAAGTTAAAAATACAGAAATTAAACCTAGTAAATTTAGATCTTTTTTTTGTTTCGAGAAGCATATATAACAAATGACTCAATGTAAGAAAGTAGGAAGCCAACTTTGTGGCTCTGGCAGGAACAACAAAGCAGTTACAGGTGTTGTACTGCATGCTCTCTTCAACCCTCCACTATGGCTCTCCAAAAAGATATGAAAGAAAGGAAGTGAGAGGGCTGTGCCCCATGCTGCTCAGGTGAACAGCTGGACTGTGGAATATTTGGCAGGCAGAAAGTATGAGGCACAGCTGGCTTTTAAGAGGAAGAGCTCCCCTGGAGCCTCTGGGAGGTCACAGCCTGCTAGGCCGTGAAGCGCTGCTCGGCAGGAGCCGTGTGTAAAGGCAGAAGGCCTGTGCCACTGCGTGCAGATGTTCCTCCCGCTCTGCTGGCTGCCTCAAAACACACGCACACACAGACACACTGCACACAATGCACAACCCTTGGTGCGAGGATGATTTAACACATAGAGCCGACGCTATACAACAGCACCAAGACACATTCAGACATGTGCACACTGTCTGCACCACCACGTCACTTTCTTAAGCCCTCCATAGCAACAACCACCACCTCTCCACTTGTGAGTGCTATTGCTGAGAAACAGTAAAAAGGGACTAAATGAGCTCTCCAAGGTCTAAAACATGCAACCAAATAAGAAGGTGCCCCTCAAGTGCTTCATAACAGAGAAGCCTCTATTCATTACCCAGAGGGAAAGAAGCGTTACAGGACAAAGTAATGATAAAAAACAGAGAGGAGGAAAAAAACTCAAGGCTTCAACCTTCACATCCCTCAGTATTATACCTTGTTATGCATGTCTCTCACACTGTGCCACATTTGAATAGCACAAACACAATCAATAGAGGGAGAAAAAAGTCTTTAATTCCTAAGCTGTTTGCTTTTATCGACCTGAGCGCTCCTCAGGGATAAATCCGCAAGGGATGAACAATGCAGTTGGTGGAAAACATATCCAATGCCTGCGGTATCATTACAAAATACCTCATCGAATCATGTCAGTCAAAGCCGTGGAAGATTGAGGGCTATTTATTTCAGGTGGGGCTTATAGCGGGGGAGATGTTACCACTGGGACAGGTATAGTCATCAGCGGCCCTCCTGGCGGTGATGAATAGAGAAAAAGACAGAATGACTGGCAGGACTCAGTGAAGGACAACACTTCGCCGCGCAATCTCCTCCGTCTGTCCACCCCGACAAACCCTTTCTAACCCGGGAGACAAATCCTCCCGCTGACACCTATGGACAAGCACATCTGGCAACTAAGGTGCACCGAGGTCCACATTGACAGCCCCAATCAGCCACTTGGTATTCACCGGGCTGTCTTCCCCTATTCTCTGGCTCTGACACCAGAGCTGGAGAGGAGGAGAGTGGGAAGCTGGGGGTGTGTGGGGTTTTTAAAGAGGAAATCAAATATTAATCAGCTCAATCACAGGCACATCACCACAACTGCAGTCTGACATTGATGTTCAATCAATCAAAGGGTCTAATTATGGAGATCACAATGAGGACAACAGAAGAATAGAAAGATTGGAGTGAAGGATGACAACAGGGTCGTAAATATTGAAGCCTCGTAGCACAGCTAATAACTTCTGCATGAATCTTGTCTGAAAAAGCACATTACTGAGCCCTTCGTTAAGAGATTACTGGCTATTTTTGCGGTTTCAAACCCTCCACAGATATATGGATTCAGCAGCGGTTGTTTTATATGTGTTGTTAGTTCTTTTGGGCCAGCGTTAATTATGCACTACAAACTGGCCACAGGCTATATTGTTGTCTACAGTGAAAATTAAATATTGATAAAGCTCCAGCTTTCACCCCAGATTTCATTGTGTTAACAAATATGTTTTGTTTGCGAAACAATTTGATTTTAATAATTTATCAAAAAAATTTGGTGGAGGCCATTATCATTCAGCGTGAGCCCCGCACGGGCTCCAGATGTCAGGGATCATGTCTTCGCACTGACAATACAGGGAAAGCCGGTTCTCTCTTTTATACATTATTTAAAGCAGTTCTGGAGGTGGTTCTGGGCCGGCTGGGGGTTTGACATGGGCAGGGGGACAGATAAGTTACATGTATAGAGGTGACCTGAGGCGGGCTGTCAAGAAAACCCACCGTGACCATAATACAAAGAGGTATTTACACCCATCTTATGTCTGATTGTACTCAGTGCTGGTTCATGCACTCACTGGAACACGCAGCCAGAAGTGGTTGATTCAGAACTGGCTTAATTGTTCTTGGCACAGATGCACATTTTTGAGATTCTGGTCCAGATATGACTTCAGATATGGCAGATGAACATGCATGATGCAAACTTGTCGACCCACCACACCCAAAGGTGGATCGAGATCTATTGGAGTGCAGGAGACTTTGATGTATTTTAAACCAATTTCTGACTCTACCATCTGAATGTCACAGCTGATACTAGATGCAGTGTTTGTAGGAAAAAAATAATGATTAAAAATGCAAATGCTATATGCAACTAGCATATAGCTGTATGATTTAAAGATACAACAATCCCTAAATCCTTGTATCCTTGCTGGATCACATGGGGGCTGGTTCCTTTCTCCAGCTGTAATTGGGTGAAAGGCGAAAGCAACTTCTCATATCAACTAAGGGCTTCCGCATACTTGGGCATGTTCTGTGAACTGCACGGACTTTGTACACACTGTCTGCAACTAAATCATACAATATTTGAAACACGAGGGGGAGATAAGCAGAGTTTAAGCACTATGTGAACCCCGCAGTATGAAGTAGAAAGTATCTCTGCATTACTAAAAAAAGTGCACATTTAACATGCGTGTGTCTCTACTTATCTCATTGCTAAAACATGAACAGGAACACAACACTACTGGTTTAGAAGTTTTTGTAATAAATGTTTTGTTTACTAAAACACACAGTTGGAGATCTTTTTCTTTTAAAGAGTGTTTGTTAGAATTACTCTTTGGTCTTGGTCAGCCACTTTTGACTGACCAAGGGTCAATTACTAGATTCTAATTTAGAATTTATTTAGAATTCTAATAGAATTTAATTAAATTTGAATTAATCTAATTTAATTAGAATTTTCTTCTATTCTAATCTAATTATTTTCTCTAATTAAAATTAATTGTTCTAATTTTTTTTTCTTCCTTTTTCAATGCTTTAGCTTTTCCTACTTTGTTTGCATGTAAAAATTCTAGCCTTGGCTGGCTGTTCTTAGGTGCTGTGCCATCTCTGATTCAATGTTTGATGTGCGTTCATGACATTATACATCACAATGACTGTTGAAGCTCAGCTCATTTTTCTCAGACAACAATGTATTTTTGTGCAATTGAAGAAGTGTGCCTAATAAAACGGCCGGTTTCTGCAAAGTGCTGTCCCTTGTAACCCTGAGCTATTTAATGTATGTGGGGGGCAAAAAATGGTTTTCTAGATGCGTTTTGCTTCTTTTTAAGGCTTAAACTTATAGATCCCAAATGAATTCAACATGAATTCTGGCTGTTTAAAGGTTAAAACCCACAGGGCCACTACAGGCTACAGAGAGATCATGACATCCCAGCGGGCTGGAACATTAGTCACCAGCTTCATGTTGGTCATAAATCTAACTAGGCTGAATCTTTTCTTGGCCTCGTACCACAAATGTATTCCACAAAACTGAAATTATTCGTTATTTGTCATCGCTCCGGTGAAAAGCGGGTGTAAACACTGGGGAATAAAAGGCAAAACCCGAAGCATCAAAACCTTGTTGACCTGACTTCTGGAGGGAAGTCTTGGCTTGGCATTCCGGTAGCAGCTGCGTTGGGGATTCTGAATAGATGGGAAGCAGCGGCTGATAAGCGTGACGGGGAAGAGAGAGAGCGGGACAAGGGAAGCCGGTTGTGTTACACTTCCACAGGTCAGCCGTTCTAACTGGACTCCATTAATTCTCCAGTCCACCTTGTGGCACACTTTACGCTTCAGTGCTTCAACCGCTTTGGGGACAACTTCACTGCCACTTAAGTCTGGAAAGGAGTAGGAAGGGCAGCAAGCCCAGGGCCCAACAAGGAGATTTGTTCTTAAAATGGAAGAGAGGTAACATAAAAGTCACAAAGTTTCAGGCTTTTTGTGCTTTTGTTTAAATTTCTTATTTAGGTGCTCTGAGTTTATATATATATGTATATATATATATATACTGTATATGTGTTTTGATAATGAAGAATAAAAAATACAAAATACACAGAAGTTGGAGCATTATTTTGTAGTTTAGTGAAAAAAGAATTACAAAGTGTTAGATCTAATTATGCCATACATGCAGCAGTCCAACCAGCTGATCAATTGTCCCGGAATTTAGGTTGCTAGGTGATAGGCTGGAGTTCCCTGGGTTGCTAGGTAACAAGCTGAGCTTCTGATTTGTTACATTCTGAAGGTTTTTTCAAACTGCTCTTTTTCCAGACATCAAAAAACATGAACTTATTGTCAAAACCTGGCTTGATGGTTTTAGAAGCAGTAGAAAGTGCAAAAAAATAACTTACCATATTGCATCTCCTTTAATATAAAGGTGTTATTTCCACTTTGTTTCTGCATCCTCTAGTTTAGTTCAGGCGCTTTGAGTTTTAGTTTGTTTGTGAAGTTTTGTAGTATTTTCTGACTCGTGTTCCTGATGCAATAGGATGCTCCCTTTTTTTTTTTTTGGGCCCGTGTCCTGAAGCAGGCTTTAGGGACCGGCATGGGCATCATGGTGTAAATGCGTTTTATGGCCAGGCAGCTGCTGGGGGCAGGCTGTTTTTATCCTTTCTGGCAAAGTAGAACACGGCCACCTGCTTGGCGTTAAAAACCCTCAATGCTATGCTGGGCTTTATGGGCGCTCGCTCCATTCAAACAAAGATATACAAGGACGTGTGCGAGCAGGGCTGCCTGCTGCATATGGTGTGCACTTAAGCCATTCACTGGTGCCACAAGCATCGTTGGGAGCAAATCCTCGGCATCCTCCAGAGCTCCATGGGAACTGGAGGATGCTGTTTGGTCCATGAACCCACTGATGAATTATCTTCCTCCTCAAGTCCGTGTTTCCCTTAGGCATGGCTGTATGTGTCACTCCTCTGACAACTCTGTTTGCCTAAGCTCGAGAAAGCCCACTGATTATCCCGAGACACTGGATGGAAGCAGTGCGACCTGCTGGGGATTCACAGATGATCACCTCCAGGATTTGCAGAAGTGAATGTGTTTTTGGGGCTGTGGAGGGGAGGGTAAGTAGCACTCAACCACCTGGCCCTCTGATAAACAAGTTCATGTATGAGGAAGAGCAAAACTGATTATTACAGGTATTTCTGAGAGCTTTCCATCCCTCTCTCCCACTATCTCGCTCTCGCTGCAAGCAGCCGAACAAAATTACTCCCCGCCAGTGAATAATAAGGAAGCTTATGAAACGTGACGAATGCGACGGGGCTTTACATGAAATACCAATGAGGGAGGCGCCACAGCGTAACAAATGCTACATCCTAATATCAACAGTCACCTTGTGTTACTCCCTCTGCTCCTCGGAAGGACACATCACGGACAGGGGATGAACACACAGCATGATGTGGTGACACTGACGATTGCAGTGTTGGCGTGCAGGCGTAGGCAGGTGAGCAGACACATGCAGCCAACATGCACAGGATGGCGGTGGGCGGGCGGTATGAGGGGCTGTTGTCAGTGTCACCTGAGGGCCGACACGCTGTGTGCATATTTAGTCACAGAAGGGGGGCAGAGGACGTGTGCAAACTACTCAGACACAGTTTGTGATTTTGTGTCAACTTTGACACCAACAGGCTGATGCTTGTTGCTGGGGATCATTCAGAAAAATCAGCGAGGATCTGTTGATTAGTTACTGCAGAAAACACAAAATCTCACCAGGTGTTTCAGGGTTATCCTATCCCTATTGGCAGATTATTTCAATTGTAACATTGGAAAAATGTTTTGTTATAAGTGAAATAATCTGCCAGTAGAACTACTACTTTTTCATCAATATTGAGAAATATTTAAGAAACAAATAGACTCAAAACAGGCTTCTATGCCTTTCTGAAAAGTTAGTTTTATCTTATTTCAAGTGGACTAATATTTGCCCAAGAAACTAAACCAAAAATAATTAATAAGATTTTGTATTTTTGTAGTATATAAGAAGTTTACCTCTTTATCTAACATCTTTATAAACATAATTGTAAAAAAAAGAAGTTATTACACCATTTCAGTTTTGTAAGTAATATTCACTACACAGAGTGTTTATATCTGTAAAATTTAATTATTTTGGGCTTTTCTGTCTCACTGTACAGTGTAAACACATTAAACTGCTGCCAAATTCTTTGTTTGTACACACAAAAGCTGTTTCTCCATTACAAATGTGTGCAAAACTTTGTCAATAGTCAGCTACTGTCGAGAAAATGCAATTTCACAAATGCAATGTTTCCATTAAAATGACATTTGTTCACACTATAAGTCATTAAAAAACTCCTCCTGTCATTGTCTTTGTCTATCCCACCAGTAATGACATCTGGTTGTTGATCAATGACCTGATGTGAAAAAAGTATTTCCGTTGCAGTAGGAGGATCTTAAAGAGACAGAGGACAATTTCAAGGTGTCAAATATGACGATGATATGAAGTCAAACTAAAGTTTTAGTACAACTAAAGGTAACATAGTTACTTAATTGCGCCATTAAATGCTACTATGTGCCTGGAAAATTCACAATAATCCCCTTTAACAAGAGACAAGTCTGCTCTGCTACGTCTTGGACTAGCCATTAGCTTTAGTTCAATTAGTCTGGATTCATACTAAATAAAGACACCAACAGTACAGAACCTTTTAGAACATTTCTCACTTAATGTGAGATTCTCTATGAAGTACATTTAGTAAAGAAACTTCTTATGGGTGATTCAAGATCGTTATGAAATATAAAGAAGCCCACATTTTCTTTTTTTCGTTATCTCAGCAGTGTAATAGCAGTGAAAACTGGATTCCTCTGAGTGGTGCTCAGCATTAATTACATTCTTCTGCTGCAATCATTGTGTAACCAGGGTTTAAACTGGGACAGGGCTGTCTGGGGCTCAGCCCACTGTCCAATGTAGTTGGGATTCGGCCATCATCAGAAGACATATCTCTAGATCTAAAGATATAACGACAATCTGTGACTCAGTCATGGTCGGGAGCTGCAGAGCGGTTTGTGAAGCCAGCAGGCTCTGTCATGCAGGACATATGGAAATATTTAGTTTTCTCATCATGAAGCAGTCACATAAAGCTAATAGGCTTCCTGGATTCAGTTAATCAGAATATCGATAGACAGTTAATATTATTGATACATTAGCAGACAGAAAATAGACTCCCTCTGTAACTTCAAATTAATTGCATTTGATGCTGAACAAAGCTGCTTGGCTTGGGATGCACAGATTGCCATCTTTTTAATCATTTAGCCAACTTGTCCCGATGTGATTCCTGATCAAAAGCCAAGTATATCCCTGAGTGATTTATGATTTAACTGCTCCTCAGACTGAGCTATAGACGCCCTGCAACCACAAACCTCAACGTGTTTTGGGTTTCGAAGTGATAAACAGAAAGTAATGACAGTAACGCTGGGTTTTCTTTTTCTTATATATCAAAATCTTCATAGTGTGATATATCAGCTGTCGTGGGAATTGCTTTGTAGAATTTGTCTCATAATTGTAGAATTATGAGACAAAAACGTCTCATAATTAACGAATTATGAGGCGTTTTTGTTCAAGCTGCATCTTTAAAATGATGTTCAAAATAGCAAGCATACAAAATAAAATTCACATAAAAAATACAAAAATAATTTATGTGTGTAAAAGAAATTATGTGAAATAATAAAAAAAAAGATTATAAACATCCTTCAAGGCATTAAGTTTGGTGCTGTCAATTACTGCTGCAAGTCTCTGTCATGTTGTTAAAACATAAAAATGCTTTGATTTAAACCTTTTGGTGTTTTAGCTCCTCCTTTATGTTTGGAGGTAAATTAGTTTTCTTTCAGCCCTGTTTATCTAATCTATCTTCACAGCTTTTCTGGCCAGCTTTCATGTGTCCACAGCATGATGCTGCCACCTAATTACTTTCATTATTGCAAAAATTATGTCATTTTGTGGTTTAAGGCCTTTCAACTAAGAGAGTGAGCCAATGTAAGCCCCTCCTCCACCTGTTGCTACAAACTGTCAGTTACTTGACTGAAAGAATTTTACAGGAAAGAAAAATCTGGTTGTTTTTTTTATCTATTTCCAGTTGAGACAAACAAAAAAAGAAACCAATCCTGTATTACTTTTACGCATATGGATTTGTCTAAATAAGTGTGTTTTCTGTTTTTGAACAAGAGTGTAAATTAATTCATAAATTAAACTTTTGTACTTTGAAAAGCATGAAACTAGCTTTATTTCACCCACGGTTGTCACGCAGTGAGAGCATCATATCGGCTGTACTTTTCTATGTTATACAATAGTGAGTTTCTGTTTATGAAGCCGAGCAGGTTTCTCTCTGTGGGTTACAGAACCTCATGTTCATCCTGTTCCCTCTCACACTCCTGAACAGCTGAGTGACAAAAGCCTCCGCTGAGCAAAGTCATGTGTTTCCCTCCCGTCTTTATCTCCGGCCGCCAGTCCTCCTGCATGCCGCTCGTTATTTGCTGCTGCGTCCAACAAAGACGAAAATGTCCAATTTTTGCTAACTTGCACATTCTAAACCTCTCGGTATAAAAAAGCAGTTATGTTTCAACCGGGGCATTAATAACGATCTGGGGTTAAGACGGAGAGCTGGAAGTCCGAATGGAGCACCCTCCATTTTTTATGAGTGTTTTTTGCTGCTGTGTTGTGTGTGTTGGTGCGCGCGCCTTGTGTTTGTGAGGTCGCCCCTTTTATCCTCGTCTTCCAGGATGGAGAGTGAGAGTGTTTGTTTGTTTTCCGCGTTCTCCGCAGGGACTATTTCAGCTGAGGGCAAAGAACACAGAGAAACTTTGAAAGAGCTTTTATGTACTTTTGAGTGAAATGATCCTAAGAAAGGCTTTTTATATAAAAAAAGAAATACTTTTTATTCAAGCTTCCACATCCAGAAGGGCACTTACTCAATTACCAAGCTCCCTTCCTCCCTTTTTGCATCCATCAATCCGGCCTCTATTCTTAGGCCAGCTTCTGGGGTGTGTGTGGGTGTGTGTGTGTGTGTGTAGGAAATGCTGTGGGCAAAGAGCATGAGCTTAGTTGTAAGCAATGTCGGGCAAGTCAGTGAGTATGCAGTGAGTCAGTGATTTGTAACCACTTTTTGGCCATATTGTAGCTTCAAATGATCGCCCAGCCAGAATAAAAGAAAACACGCAGTCTTACTAATCTTACTCACGTTGAAAGTTTCTTTCAAAACACAAAGTTTTCCACTTTTTACATTTTTGTTTTTTTTGCTTTTCATTTTGTCACGTTACAACCACAACATTTTCACATAATCTAGTCCACTGCTGTGAAACAGAAGGAAAGTGATGCATTATCAGCTCTACAGAGTCAAAACGCCTTCCTCTGCAGCTCTTCTGGGTTTTGTCTCTGCCAGCTTTATGAAGCCACAGACTTGCATTACTACCCAATCTTCTTTGCAAAATAGTTCAAACTCAGCCAGACAGGGTGGAGTGAATTTGAAAAGCAGTTTTCAAACCTTGCCACAGATTCTCAATTGAATGGAAGCCTTGACTTGGATTGGCCCGTTGTAAAGCTCTGGGTGGATGTTTAGGTTCATAGTCCTACTGGGATCTTTTGGATCTTCCAAATTTTACAGGATTGCCCTGTACTCAGTTCATTCTTTCTTTTGTAATAGAAGATGCTCCATTTCTTCTTAAATCATTCATTTGACAGGACTAAAGGAAGGAGAAAGCTCCGTCAAAGCAATCGATGAATGCACATCTAGGAATACGTTGAGCTACATCACAATCGCTGTCTGCCATTAGAAAAATCATTTCCAATGCATTTCTTCAGGACACCAGTCAAAGAAGCCTGGTTTATATCACTCAGCTGCGCAAAGCAGCTGCTGTCACATTTATTGCTTCGGAAAGTTCATTGATACTTTCAATGAACAAACAGAGAAGATAGTAAAGCAAAAATCCTGACAACACAGTTTTAAACATCATCAATAGGAATGTGCCAACAACCATAAATCAGAATTAAGAAATTATCACAATAAATAATAAGCGATACAATAAATACCATAAGATGCCTGGGATATTTTACAGCATAACCAGCTTTAAATTTCTCGACAGGTTTTCTCCTGACCCGTCTGCTGTGTGTTTGTTCTCTCTCTCCAGCAAACAGCTGGATTCCTGAGACGCATTCTTATTAAAAATGCAGGTTGTTGCACATGATTTAATTTCCAGGTGTCAGAGTGAAAGAGACCTGAATACAGATCCATGCCGCAGTTTTTAGATTTTTACTTGTAAAAACAGACTAAGATAAAACCCCCAGCAGTTCCAGTGAGGTTTTTTGATTGAGTTGTCAAAATGTGAGAGCGACTTGGTGTTAATGCTTTGCATGACACTGCAGCAAAGTACGAAACAAACTCATTCTGTCGCCCTCACTTTGGCTTCTCGACTCGCTTTTAACTGCTTCCTCGTCACTCAGTAGCCCAAGAAGCAAAAAGCTCCCGCAGGTTTGACAGATAAAAGTCTCTGCGCTTCATTTCTGTTTGACATTTTAGCTCCTGGAGAAAAAAAAAGTTCCCTCCCTTTTTTCCACTCCTTCGATCTCATAAACACACACATTGGGCGCTCCTGTTGATGCGGGTCCATCTTCTCTCCTCCTGTCCATCTGCCAGACAAAATGGGGCCTCAGACAAAGGAGACGGAGGCTAACTCAGTGATCTGAATCAAATGGCAAGGAGAGGAGGGTAGAGAAGGAAGAGAGGAGTGATGGGTGCCAAGGAGGGAGCACGGCGAGGCATGAGGGGCTAGATGTGTATTTTTTCTGACAGGTTGAAGCCTCCTCTGAGCTGACCCTCTCCCTGCTGGGAGACATGTCTCCTGGATGTGGGTGGGGTGAAGCAGAATGGAGAATAGGAAGAAAATATGAAAAGGAGCAATGAACTGTTAAGATGGGGGAAAGCCTGACTGAACGCGGCAGTAATAATCATGTGTATTCATCTTGCTGACACGCAAATGCTTCCTCCTGCTTATCTTTTTTTCTTTTTATTAAATGTCTCAAGTTGGATTAGAACCAAGTAGTTAGGGCACAAATGTTGAGGTGAAGTGACACAGAAGACTTGACTGCTGTCTGGATCATTTCAAAACTTCATGTTCTGGAAAAGAAAGTATTGATTTGTTAGCAGAAACACTCCAGTCAGGCAGACTGGACAAATACGGTGTCGAGTGACTTCCAGCGACCGCTTGGATGAGAAGAACAATCATGGTACAAAAAAGAAAAAAGAAGCTAGATCACTGCTTTGAGGTGCCAAGGGAGTCTTTAAATGTGCAACAGAGAAGTAAAAAAAAAAGTCTGATCCTCAAAAGGTTCTTGGAGGAGTTCAGAACTGATTCTTTATTCATACCGGAGAGAAGATCAGTGGACTCTCAAGTTCACAGAGTTAATTATCTCATCTTTCTATGCAAAATAAATCTGGTTTTAAAAAGACACGTTTTCCTCTTCCCATCCTCCCAATTATACCCAGAAACTGAACGCATGGGCCACTTTATTAGGGACACCTTGTTCTCTTGCTGCTTTAATTCTTCAATTGAACAAGATGTCTGAAACATTCCTTGGAGATTTTGGTGCAAAAGCTTCATTTAAGTTCGGCGAAGCCATGATCCCAAAACCAGTTGGAGATTGTTGTGAACTGATGCATCAGGAGTTCCGTCATCTTCAGATTTTGGCTGGTGCAGATTTTTTTAAGACTGACATTGTCATCAAACTTTCCAATGCAGGAAAGTTTGTTGCTTGTCCATTTTTTGAAAGAAAAGTCGCTAAATATAGTGACAATTTAATTAAGTTGGCAACAGTGAGGTGACTACTGCTCACCTGCGACGTGGTGGTCGAGTCGGTCACTTTGTCCTCTCAGTTCAGAGGAAAACGGGACAGTGGTTGATTTTCAGATCTTTGCAGAAGCAGATGAGTTTGGTGGATAAGATCGGTTTCAAATGTTTGCATCGGTTGATCACCAATTCCCCAAAGCTAAGGAAATTGGGGCAGATTGAGTTCTGTGGTTTTAAAATCCTCTTTCTGTATTTAATTTATGTGTTAAAGTGTAATCTGATGATAAAATAATTATGTTAACCTGCAGAGCTGAGCAATAGACTGTTCTTTCACATGGTTCTTATGTAAATGGCTGTACACTCATGCATTCATAGTGCATCCTTACAGCCTCTTACAGTAAACATTTAACATTTACACCTGTTTGTTTCATGAATTTTGTGAAAAGTTTAATCAGTGATCAATAATCAATAATGGAGATGCATTGTAATTTTTTTTGTTGGGTTTTATTTGTGCAGCTTTGCTGTATTTTCAGTAAGCAGAGATGCAGAACTGGTCCTGTTCTGTTACTTTTAATTGTTGTTGACATTATAACATTTTTAATTCAGCCAAAGAGTGGAAAATGTTTTCACAATAAAAGAAAATGACTCACAATAAGATTCACAATAATCTCTAACTCCTGTTTGTAGCACTTTTAGTTAAGTTTAAGTCGTTTTTATTGACACAAGTTTTAACATTTCTTCTAGATTCCCCTCTTCTTGCCTGACAGTGTTTGGATTCATGTAGATTTGTGTCTGCATTCTGTGGACAATCTGGGCTTAGCTTCTTTTAAGAGGGAAGCTCAGCAAACTTTACGTACACAGATGTGAATAATGTCAGCCGAGTGCATTGAAAGTGAGCGCAGTGAGAGATGAATGACTTCCTGTTGGTGGGTCTTCTTGGAGATAAAATGTTTATTGATCAATTGTGATGCTCATTTTGTGTTCTTTGTAATCCAAGAAACAAATCTTTACATAGCTGTTACCACGTTTTAATGAGGTTGTGTGACAGGAAATCTTTTTGTGAAGAATGTTGTTTTGGTGTGCATCATGCAGCAGCAGTCAAAAGTTTGACCATAATAATAATAAAAAATTCCCTCTGTGTTTTATTACTCCTTCAGATCTTCAGAATCAAGACGAAAGCATAATTTCAAACAGGACGATAACATAAAAGTGCTTCTGAGTCCATAAACGATGCAGATAAAGTCTGAGTGCATCATGGATGTTGGCGCTGGGATGTAAATGCTGTCTTGATGGTTAAAATTAAATTTCAATGAGTGCTGGATGATAGAACCACCAGAGATAAGTAGAGTAATGAATAAGTAACAAAGTCGACATGCATCTGGTTATATTTAGGTTGTATGTTTAGCCTTTAAATTAGCTACAGTAAGAAGTTTTTCTGCTGCCTCATCACAGGAGTCTGTGCTGGCCTCAAAGTTTCCTTCATTTAGAAAAGATTTAGTTTTTATTACAGACTGAAATGTTCACATTGCACTGATCACCTACTGAAATGAATGGACTCAAGACCTGAAGCTCTCATATAAGTGTAATTTCAAGGAAAAGCACTCACTCTGTAAAAATATTTTTTTTCCCCCTCACGGTTTGATATCAAATCAGAGAAAACTTTGAGATCAGTCAGGGTTACCAGTGGCTTTGGTTTGATAAAAGCCAGAATAATTGATAAGATTCCTTTCTTCTTCTTCTTCTTTTTTAAATTTTTTTATTTAGTATATTTTTTCCTCAGTATTTGGTATGATTGCCTGTTAAACTGTCTGCCTTGGGTCAAATATTTTGGCTTCCCTACCTCAGACTACTCACAATGGTGCATTTTGTTTTATTTGAGTTTATTTTAAAAAAACATTTTATTTGATGTTGCCTATTCTTAAACTATTTTTTTTCCTTTCACATGTTTACTTTGTCTATTTTTAATTTGCTTTATTATTTCTTTTTTCTGCACAAGCACCTTGAATTGTCTTTGGCTGAAAAGGTGCTGTATGAATAAAGTTGCCTTGCATTACTTTTAGCTATTTAGCTTTATTTTTATGGTCCAAACTATTTTGTTTGACTTCCTTGATGATGTTTTGAAACGAAGCTTCAATATTTTCTCCTGATATTTTGGGAAGTGCACCAGTCCCTCCTGCAGCAAAACACCAACATAACATGAAGCTGAACTTCACAGTGTGGATAAATCTATAAAGCAGAAATTGCTTAGAGACACAGAATGCTGCTTGCTGGAGTAGTTTTGCTTTATGTTATAGTTTATTGCTATATTAACTTTGCTTTTATCTACACAGAGATTTTATGGTAGTAAAACAGTTGTAATCTTAGCCTCTTATCCTACAGGTAATTACAAGGGCAGAACTTTAATCTTATAAAACAGAGATTGCACTGTTTGACCCGGTTACAGCCACAAAATGTGTGCTGACATGTAACTTTTGCACATAAACATTGGACCCAAATGAACTGGCTAAAATACAAATTCACCACATTCATCAAACTGTTGTGTTTAAGAGCAAAGGGACGACCGAATGTGATTTCTCCTCCGACTGAATTAGCTCAGGTGGGGAGGGAATCGTTATTATCTTCTTTGTCTCATCTCCATAATGTTTGCATATTTCATTAGGGGGAATGCAAAATGAAACATAATTACGTTGTACCCCAGCTGACAACTGCTCTGTCACCGGGCGCATTAAAAACACGTCAGTGAAGAAAGATCATGCGGTGCCGGCTCATCTCTCACGGTTTGACAGGGCTACTTACTCCGAGTTCGTGAAAGAAAAACAAGAAGCAATGCTTGCCTCGTACACACAACTGTAACCTTAAGCTCATTAGAGGAACAAACTTTCTCATTTCGAGCTCCTCCATCCCAGCAAAGACTGAAGAGCAATTAAATCAGAGCAGACAAACAAACTGAGGGGGAATAATCTTCCTGAATCACCTGGAAAGTCAAGTAGATAAAAAATAAAAACTGGTTTTCTCTATAAGGTGCAGTCAGGAAGTCTTGTAAAAAACTAGGTTGGCCTATTTCTGCATGTTTACTTGCAGCCAAGTACAAATTAACCTCCCAAGATCAACAATAAACCTAATTAGAGTTGTGTTCGGCTGCACACATCTCTAAACACAGATCACAGCTTGTTGGGAGATGAATCTCCATCTGTCTGGCTGAACAGTGGGAGGAGGAGAGTCTCTGAGAAGATCCGTCCCAGGATTCCTCAGTGGAGCGCGCGTCGTGTGTGTGTGAGTGTGAGGGGCCAGGGGGTTGCTTCCCCCATGTCAGCTCGTGTTTTATGATGTCACGCTGCAGAGGGGAAGTGGGACATGGCACATGCAGGGAGAACACGCCGCTGGATTTGAGGATGTTAGGTGAAGTTGGGGGGAAGGAGAGGTCCTATCACGCTAAGGGGCTCAGACAGGAACAGCTCTGCCCTGCTACCCGACACTCACCACTGTAGCTCAGGCTACCAGACGCTTGAGGAGCAGAAATGTGTGGGATTGATATTTTGTAATGTTATGAACACAAACCTGATTATATTGTATGTGATTGTTGCTGTAGTTAGTAGATCAAACCTGTTTATGACGTTTGATTGACTTTTTCCTCCAGTTAAAGGGGCAGTATTATGTGTTTTCCAGGCGCCATTTTATCACACAAAGAACTAAGTTACCTTTAGTTGTTTTAAAAAGGCCATGCAACTTAAAAGACATTTGATTTGACTAAACATTTGCTCCTCCTTGGAGTTTCAGTCTCCAGCCAAGTTTCTACTTCACAGAACCCTCCTCCCTCCACCACACTTTCCCCACTCAGCTCCTCCAGACTAGCAACAGCAGCTATTAGCAAACACCTGGTGGAGCTGTGTGTGTGGTGAGCTACTTCTCTGACTAACGTTTGGAAAACATTTTATAAACATCTTTACAGATAAATGTTGTGGAGTGTCAGAAAGAGTAGGAGCTTCTTAAAGAGACAGAAGCCCAATTTCAAAGAGTTAAGTTGCGAAGTTAAATTTTTTATCTAATTAATGTTTGAGATGTACAGTATTTTTATAACTGAAAGTAACTTGTGCTATGAAATGGGACTATTTGCATGTAAAATGCATAATCTTGTCATAGGTTCTTGAATTATGATGTGGGTTTTGACTAGGCCATTCTAATACTTAAATATGTTTTGATCTGTTGTAATAGAAGGTGAGCCTCCATCCCAGGCTCAAGTGTTTTTGTTTGGTTTTCCCAGTCTTCCCCCACCAGGTTTTTCTTCTTACCACTTTTGTGAACTAATAGTTGTTGGGTAAACATTTTCTCTGACTTGACTCTGGAGGTCTTGGTAAGTTTGCAGTTCAAGAGATAAAAGAGAGAGGTTGGGAACTTGTTTACCAGCCCAACCCTTCTTTAAACTTTTCCAAAAACCTTTGTCTTATCTGTCTGCTGTGTTCCTTCATGTTCATGATGGTGTTTGTTCTCTAATGTTCTCCAACAAACCTCTGCAGGTTTCACAGAACAGCTGCATTTCATCTATTGAGTCAGACATTTCTGCAGGCAGTTGGTTGCATTGCACTTTATTAAAAATGACAAAACATAAAAGCGGTTATATGATGCTTTTTCTAAGCAATGCTTACTTACTATATTTTTCTCCAAATCCAGAGCAGATTGGTCTTTTTTTCCCCCACCAAAGACACACAAGACTTGGATCCATTTCATTAATTTATCTGGCATAAAATATTAAACAAGTTATTGATTTTTCTTCTCTGCTTCTTGCTGCTCTTTAGTAAAGGAAGAGAAATTTGAGTCATGAATGTTGAATGATTTTTAAAAAAGCCCCTTTTTTCTGGAGGTGTATTTTATTTTATAAGCCCCTGATTATTTTCCTGAGATGCCACTAGAGCCACGACAGCACTTTCACTTTGCCTTTGACACTGGGTAAGATAAAGCAGTGGGAACACAGAGGTCCAAATATGTTGCTTTTATAGGGAGGAGCTGTCCCATTCATCATGTGCTGTAACACCCAGAGCTCTAGGGAAGCCCTGTCCATAAGTCAGCACAGGGCAGGTAGCGTCTGCTCTGCCAGATAATAAAGTGAAGATGGAACCTTTGACTGAAATACATAGAAAAACAGGTAAAAATAATCAGTCGAAATGGGAAAATGTTGGTATTTCCTACTATTTGTTAACTCTGACTGTAGTTTTGTATTTGAAATTGTTTCCATGATTGGTTTTCTTTGTTCCTGTGTCGAGGTCAAACTGGTCAGTTCCACAACTGGGCTTTTCCCACACAGCTGTTGTGGTAATAGATGGACACTTTTGTTTTACAAACAAGGAAGGCATTCTCTGATGAAGACATCTAAATGATGCGGTGTGTTTGCTGCTGAAGCCACACAGATTTTTAAATGTGGAACAATGAGAAACCCACTATGAATTTTGCACTGTGTGATTTTTGACAATCAGAGGATGCAGCTGGATTTTGGAAAATGTTATTGAGCATCATTTTTGTCTCCAGCCCAGAGAAAACTGCAGATTGTTTTCATTGTTTATATTTTTCTTAGCATTTGTAACCGGGCTTTTGGCTGCTATTGTGTAAAAACACACTGATATTAAATGCAAGTTGTTTTTTTAAACACGATATAAAAAATTAATAACATAATTCAAATAATGTTTAAACAAAAGTAAATATTCAGCTGGCAAAATAACCCAACATACCTGTAGTATGAAACAGAAGCCCTATATTTCCACATCTATATAAATTCAGTCCATTTACTGACCTACAATTATCTAACTACAACTACTAAAAAGCAACATACAAAAACAAGAATAGTTTAAAAGGCTCAGCACAACTTTTATTTGAATTAGTGCTCATTAATTACTAATTTAGTGTCAAGATTGTTCAACCAGATGAAGTTGGATCCGTTAGACTCGAGACAGTTTCCTGTCACTTTGGTGAAACGGTGAAGATATTGACTATTAGAAGCAGCTCCAGAGAATCACTCAGAAAAATCCTGACTTTTCCTTTAATCTTAGATTTTTCTCAGGATCTTTTAATAATCGTTACATTTAATTTTTCTTTATTAAGGAGGAATTGTGGTTACATGTTTTTTATGTAGCCACAAAAAAAATTCTGTTTACAATCTGGATAAAAAAAGAAGACGGAGACAATATTTGTTTTCAGAAATCAGTTTTAATAACAAAGTGGTTATTAATTTGTACCTTTCTCCATTACATATTCCATGGAAGGACAGTCTTCATAACCATTTTGTTTTTCCCCAAGTTCTAAGCATACAAATAACCTCAAAATGTTAAAAATATAAATGCTTCTTAAGACAATAAAACAAACTCGGTGACAAATAAAAGGAAGGTAGGCAGGGATATGGCAGCTTACGCATCATGGTCAGACAGGGTTAGTCAACAGAAATAAGCTTTGCTTGCTGATTCAGTCGCAGCCGAACTTCATCAAATCACCAGCAAAGTAAGAAGTGGATAGAAGTGGATATGTGGCAGCTGGTAACTGTTTACCAGAAGACGTGCTTAGCAAATATTTCACTCTGTTAGCGGCAATGTTGCCTTTTACAAATCTTGGAACAAATCTTTCCTTTGTCTGTGCAGAATATCTTGTAAAGTGCTCGGTGATTAGGAGCCTTACAGTTAACCTTTGCACTTCATACCCCTGCCTCCTCACTTGTATGATAACCATCAGCATTCAGTGGCTTGTAAAACTGTTCATTCCCCTTAGATTTATACACAATTCATCACATTAAAACCACAAACTTCATTGCATTTAATTAGGATTTTATGTGTTAGCCCAATATAACATAGTAGTGAGCATTTATGAAAGTTGATATATGGATTTAAACCCCAGTTTCAACTCTTTTGCAGGTTATCATTTCCTTAGAAGAAAAGCATCCCTCAGCATGATGCTGCCACCTATTTGGTGCATTATATATTAATTAGGTGACTTCTGAGGCAATTTTTGTATTTAAGAGTGATTCCCCGAATACAACATCAATTAGCGTTATTGCAGATCCTCCCTTCCAGGCTACACCTTAAAAAGTCTTAAATTCAAGGCCTTAAAATTCCGTAAATAAATAAAAAAAAAGGCAAGTTTACTTTAAATATGTTGATTACAGGTGTTTATCCCATCGGGACTATTTTGTCATATATCATTATTTTTTCAAGCAGTACTTTTTTCTATCAGGGTAAAGTTTGAGTCATAAACATCGTCACTGCGTTTCGTGACTCAAGGTAGTTGAAGCTAATGCTAACTAGCTCTGCTAATTTATCCTTGGTAGCTGGATGGCTATCAAGGTTATTTACTAACTTATCATCTTTTGAATGTTTCTGTCATGATTTAATTCATGGTGGTCTTTAAATGGCTCAAAAGGTGAGATGGTGTAACCTAAGTAACTCATAAGTGTTTATATCCCTTCTGGTATTTGCACAGTTTTATCTTCTTACAGCCAATTGTAAATATTCCTTTTCTTAGAATCTATGGATGGGATTATTTTTGATAACATTATAGTATTTTATGTTTAAATTTTGTTCTTACTGTATCACAGTTTTTTTTAATTTTATTTCTTTTAAAGTGACGATTCCAACGAAATGCTCTGAAGTTTGTGGTTTTAAACGTGAAACATCTCTGGTGTCATAAATACCCAAAGGTTGTCGTCATCAGCTGAGGTTTGTTAGTATCAAGCACAAAGATGAAGGTATGATTGGCTGTTTTTCACACGACTATAATAGATCCGTTCAGGCGTGTCAACCTGAAAGGCTCCAGCTATTACTTTCTATTAAAACACGATGGGATGAGGAGACAATCACAGCTACGATGAGGAATGTTTTCTTCTAGGAATCTCTTAATTTGACTTTTAGCAAAGTTTTTCTGCCCTGCATGATGTCAAATTTCCTCAGCTTTCTGTTTGTGAAGCTGTTTTTGGTTGCAGGAAACTATTACAATAACTATTAATAATTACTCTACTTGTTTTAAAAATGTTTTTTAATGATAAATACATAACTTAAAATCACAACAAATCTACTTTAAAAACTGGTCATAAATATTGACCAAATAAGACTTTTTAAGATGTCTGTACAGCTTAAAGGCTAATTGAAAATAACTTTCAGGGTTAAATAAGGTTTTGAGCCAAACTGAATAATCAAAATGAAAAAACCTGTGTGTTTTTGCAGATGAACATCCAATATCATGGCAGATCTGTGTTGCTGCAGGACTGCAATCTAAAAAAAAAACAAAACCAGGACTTATTCGCAGCTTAAAATTGCCCAGGTGTGGTGTTGCGAGGTACAAAGGGTGAGAAGCGATTACAGAGAGGAAATCACTTCTTTTGACAGCGCATCTCTATCACTGCTGTGTACAACACGTCCTCAAAACTGCCGCCACCGCAGAGTCCCTTATCCAGAAAACTCATTCTCAACGCTTTCGCTCTGTGACGGCTCCAGCCTGATATTCAGCTCAGAGTTATTGTCTTCTTAAATATGCAGACTTCGCGGAGCTTTGTGGGCGCACCTCGAGCCGAGATGATGTGTAAAATTGCATTTTTTAGATGCGCGCGGGCAGAGGGAGGGGAGGCTCCGTGAAACAGACGCATCACAAGTGGCGCTGGCAGATTGTTTAAATGAAAAACCTCCATCTATTCAGCCCAGGAGTCGAGACCACTGCATCCCATTTTCCCTGGGTTCCTGTTCGGATTAACCGAGGTGGCATGAGGCGCGCAGACGAAGCCCAAAGCAAAGTTATGCTGTTGCTAAAGTAAGTTGCGTCATGGTAAAAGGGTCACTTATGTCATTAGAGCTCAGGAACCGGAAGGCATTTGGAGACTCGCTCGCTAAGACATCCGGCCTGCTGTGGCCCTCTGTCTGTAATTCTGGTCATGCCCCGTCTCCTTGTGGATTTAATGGTTGTTTTTAGTAGCATCTGCTTACAGTGTAGTGAAGAGAGGGGGACAGAGCCGCCCATAGCATGAATATATGAATAAATAGTTTGCAAGGACCCACTTTCACATTTCAATGTAAAGAAATGAGCCCACAGTCTTTCTGTAAGAGGAAAGCTCAAATGGTGTCCAGCAGAAGTAGCCGATTTCTGGAAACCTGCCGATTCTTATTTCTGCTTGAGAGAGAGAAATTAAACTGTCTTGACATCAAACTATTTCCCAGAAACATTCCCAGTGTTTCAAAAAAACAGAAAAAAGGTAGTTTCTCCAGAGTGTGGCCATTATTTTATGAGAAATAAATCCACCATTAGAAGAGTTAAATAGATGATTGAGGATGACATTGGTCCCTGTGTTGGAGCACAATGTGATGCCCTACACATAGAAATGTTCTCTATATTTAAGAATTTGCAAAAAAATATATATAGTTAGGTTATATTATGTGTTTTGAAAATACAAATTACCCAGGATATGACTGTAATTATATCAGGCCTGTGATGTATTTGGTAGAAACAAAAGGAGGCGGCGTGAACTGGGTTGAGTTTGGTCATGACATCGTTGTTTTTACATCACACAAAATCTGAAAATAAATGCATAAAATGATATGATTATAGATTAGCAGTAAAGGCTCCCACATACATCACATTGTTTTAAATGTGATGTTGAGCCGATGAGGCTGAAAGCCGATGCCAACCTGCAGACAAAATGGAGTCAGAAATTGAAGAGTGTCTGAGTGAAGAGATAAGAAATATAAAACAGTAGTATGTTGCATTAATGAGGGAATATGAAGGACTTCACAGAACAAAAACACTTGGGAAATTAAGGAAATTGTTACACATGATGTTTGTGGACGGTACGGTCGAGTATGTGGGAGCCTTAACTCTAGAGGGGGCGTTCTGTCGTCATCACTCGGCCTGGACGATGGAGGACAATGGTGGTAGGAGTTTTCCCCCACAACCTGTATTCGATCCCCGGCAACCCTCGGCTTGTGGGCAGATGCGGCTACTTCCCGGTAGCTTGCCGCCATCAGTGTGTGTGTGTGTGTGAATGACCGACTGTAGTGTGCAGCAATTTGGGCCTCTGGACTTGATAAAGCGCTATACAAATACAAGCCACTTCTTATTTGAAATGTAACACAAAAAAATAGAAATAAAATGTAGTTTTATTTAAGTTTCTTCCATGTTTCATAACTTCATTTTAAAACACCTCAGAATGACTGAAACTGGCTGACTTCAGTAACAACTTCCAGTGTGAAGAGTGTTATTTTGGTGCACACATAACATCCAGACAATCTGCATCTCTCATTAGAAGTGGATTCTACAGGATTATAATTTCGTATCTAAGGGGGCAGTCATAATTTTCGCACAGCTCAATTTTAAAAACTTAACTTTTTCCTCCATACTTCAGCTGTTTTTTTTTTAGCCCTGTTGTTGAAAAAGTGCCATAAACATGTAATACCTTTTGAACAGTGAGGTGTGCCTTGTTGAAACCCTGTGTGACCTAAACAGAGGTCTGAGTGTTCATGTTTTGTCCCCGACAGAGACCTGGATGCATTTAAAAATGTCAGCCTCTAATGGTAACAGCAAAACTAACCTCAGGACACAAATCGGCACCTGGAGGGTAAAAGTGAGATTACACAACACAACATTAAATCAACTGAAATGTCTTGCAGTTTGAATGTCAGTGAGTCACGTGCTCTGTGTTGGTGCAGTCAGCCGCCAGCTCCTGTGGCTTTGTTGGAGACGCAATTATTACTGAACAAAGGACCTTAAATGTGATGATATTACACCATCCTCTCTTCCTTTAAGACTTGTAGTTTCCATTTAAAGGACAGCTGTCCATGTTCCTCCACACAGGCTTTCAGAAGTCCATGTTGGCTGAATGTCTCTCTGCTGCTATGTTTCTCCTGTCAAAACTGAGTTAATTGAAGCGTTTGGATTAAAATATAGGTTTAAACCTGGAAATTAACAGCTTTTTAACATGTTTCAGTTCCAAAAGCAAAATAAATCTTTAAGCAATAAAAAAAAGCATACAATAAATATGTAGAGTGTCCAATAAAGACTATAAATGTCTGGTTATTCCATCTGTAGGCAGTTTTCCATACTTGGTGCTGGGTAAGCAACAGTGAGGGAGGTGGTCTATCCCTCCTGATGTCTTCCTCATCTCCTCCTCCTCATCATCGCAGGCCTCTTTGGCACTTATCTAGGGTCTTGTAGTAGACGCGGGTAATCATCGAGCTTGGTGATTTGGGTTGTGGCGTGAGCGAGACCTTTCGAGGGCTGCACGGCGGTTGTCTGTTCAAGAAGAGATGAGGGGAAAAAACAAACAGGTGAGACTGGAAAAGAAGAAGGAAGGGCTACATTGATTCATGTTTGGCAGAGGAGCTGAACTACATAAAAAAAACTGAACAGAGAAACTAAAAAAGGGGAGCGGAGAAACAAGGCTGATTGAGAGCAAAGCAGCAGGGGAGGACGGGGAAAGAAGGAGCTGCAGGAGCGGAGGCGCTTGTGTCGGGTACCATAGTAACTCCCTTCATCTGCTGATCCTGGCTTCTTCTTAAGAGACCCTCAACTGTCCTCACATCAGATGTGACATATGCACAGCAAATAAAGGAAATGCAGGGAAACAAACAAACATCAGAGCAGGGACAAAGAGGATGACACATGTAGGGTGTTTATCTGTTAGCATCAGTTTGTTATTGTCAGTGTGGATCCTCTCATCGGACCTTTTCAGTTGTATTAGGCGTGGGAAAAAATTTAGCACCTCAACTCAATTGAACTTTTTGTCACATTAAAACCACTGACATCATTGTTTGGTGAGTATTTCATATGAAAGATCAACACAAGGCTGTGTAGAACTGCAGTGGATGGAAACAAAGTTGTTGCAAGTCTTTTGGAGTAAAGATGTATCTGCTTTTCACGTCTAGAAACGAAAGTTTCTGCCCTTCCTTCTATGAAGTTAGGAGAGAAAATGAACAAGCTTCTATCTAATCAAAGGGTCTGCACCTCCACTCGTCCATTGCCGATAGCCGTGTTGCCAATGTTTTTTTTTAATATGCACATTTTAAAGCATCACATAAGAAATCTTTGATGGAACTGGTTAAAATTTGAAACAACTTCCTCAATTTTCCATAAAAAGTTTTATGCTCACTTGAGCTGGTTCTAGACTTTTGAAAAAAAAAAAAAAAAACGAGAAAATGGAAGCGTATTTGCCAAACAAGTTCTGATGTTCCAAACTTTCCCATCCACTGGTGGTTCACTAGAGGCAGGAAACTCTGAGAAATTTCTAAATCCAAATCTCCAGCTCAGAGGGAAGTACTCTCTCAATACTTTTTATGATGTGTGGTCCATGCTAGCTTGCAACCTCTAAGTCTTGATAATTACACCCTCTCTCTGGGGAGCCTGTTTGCTCCAGACCTGTAGATGGAAACACACCTAATTTGTATTTTCCTTCTTTTTTGCAACATTTAAAAGGTTTGCTTAAAATTCACATACATCCCTGCTCCAACACACTTGAATCAAAAGGCTGAATTTTCTCCTTAGCAACTTTTTCAAAGTTAATTTAATTCAGGTGTGTTGGAGCATGGAGACCTCCAAAGGTTGCAGGAGGACCAGCGCTGCAGAGCCTGATCTAAACCTATTCCAACCATAAAACAGGTTTTCTAAAGGGGATTGATGGTGTTTTATGTAGGTCAAAAAATGCCATCAATCTTTCTCATCTGAGAGGAGAACAGATTCAAGATTTCTATGTGTTGACCTAAAACACAAAAGCCTGATTTGAAAAAAACAACAACATTGCAATCTGTGGTTGTGTGGAAAATGTGTAAAAGTTAAAGAGTAATACTTTTGCAGGCACTATAAGCAGCGACAAACATTTTCCTTGGGGTGACAAATAAGCGACAGTTGAACTCTGGGGATTTTCTGTTGCCAGGTTCATGACAAAGTCATACAAATATTTCCTCCTCTGCTATCCAGCCTCGGCTGCCCAGAAATGCCCAGGACATCCTTCGGGCAGCCAGGTGGCAGGTGGGGCTGGACGGAACCAAGAAGCCGAGCCACAAAGACGACCGCAGGCACACCCACGCAGGACTCCTGGTATTTCCAAGCGTGCCGCTGCCAATGCGCCCATTACTCAGTGCTCTGCTGCGAGGTGCCAGGCGTCCGAGGCTGGGCGTTGGTTAATGGCGCTCGTTCCATCCATCATGTCAGGTAATGAGCTGAGAGCGAAAGCGATGGCTGTGAGACGTACACAAACAAGATCCCGCATTCACAGCGGCGAACAGAAAGCAGTCCCTTCTTCAGGGTTGGATACAAAGCATCGTGCAGATGGTGCACAGGAGGAGAGAGGGAGGAGGAGGGAGCAGAAGGAGGAACAGGAAGACAGTTCAAGATGTAAGAAAATGAATCAAGGTTCTGTTGTCTCTGTGCTTCTTCCAGCCAAACGCACGTTTACGCGCTGTATGCTAGCGTGAGGGCTAACGTGCTCTGGCAGTGTGTCCAAACACATCACAACTACTTATCCATGCACTCATTTCGTTCTGTCCACAGGTTACGCTTCAGTCTGTGAGCACGACTTACGGAACCTTCCTCCTTTCAAAACAAGCTTTCACAGCACACAAAAAAAGAATTGAGGGGGAAAAAATTGGGACAGTTTTAAAGAAAAATAAATAAAAGTAGATCATCCACAATTTATTCCTGCCAATCATTTACGAGTCCAGCTGCTGTAGCCTCATTTCTGGGCGAGCAGTCGCCTTTAACCTCTCAGAGGAGCTGGGAAAACAGAGCCTCGGTCTTTGGAGGCATTCATCTTGAACTACATTTAATCCAGTAAACAGGATGATGGGGGGGCAGAAAGACCAACTGGGACTTTACACAGCAGGACAAGTAAACAAATACAAACTGGATCAAGATAGAATTAAAAATACTAAAGTGGAATTTTGATCATTTGCCTCTTCATTTCATACCTTGGATGTTTTTTTTTTAAGGTTTGTGAATTACTCAAACAAGATGTTGCTGGGTTTTATCTGGGTCAATAATGTGCCATGTCTTAAGTAGAGTTGGCCATAATGGAGATGAGAACCATAATTCATGGAAATAAACAAAGAGCTCCAGTATGTTAGCATTTTAGTCTTTTTGTTTTGCTTTTTCTTGTCCCACAAACTGAGATGATGTCCAGCTTTACAAAAAAAGATGGCATAATTTTTGTAAAGAATGTTAGCTGGGAGTATTAAAATTTTGAAGTATAAACTTTTTAACAGACCTTTAAATGAATTATGCTGGGAGGAATGGGCCAAAATTCCAGGAAACTATTGTGAAAGTTTCTGGGCAGGAAACCCAAAATGCTTGACCCATTTCAGACAGTTGAAAAATAATCTCAATTTTTTTTTCCCCTGATAAAATGCATCTGACATTGAACAGAAAAAGTCATTGAATGTCAGAAAAAGACACAAAAAGTGGTGTTTGTTTTATTCTCCAGTGTTTCTAACTCAGCTGTCATTATTATTAAGGGTTGATTATTTTGAAATAAATGTTTATTATATTTAAGACTTCACATTGCTGTGGTGGATTTGGCCTCCGCTAGCGTAAAACTAACTCTTCAAAAGATGATTTCAGATTTTTTTTGCCACCTTTTATCTCCACAATATTTTACAAAAAGGAGCCAATACAGCTGCATGTGGCAACAAACTGACCCACAACTTTCCATGTAACAACTAATTTGTGTCTGGGCTTGGTTATTTTAGAAGGCGGCCATTTTGCATGCTATGTAAGCTGAAAACCGTTGACCATTAGAGTGACCGCTTGCTGCAACCCTTCAGAAGCGCTCCCTTACTGTAAGCAGTGGTTGACAAGTGCCCTTTTGGGGTTTTCAAGTCTCTTGTCTAAATGCCTAAATATACTGGAAAGCTTTTGTCAAAGACTTTGCTAAAAGGGAGAAAAACCTTCAGCAAAATGCATCTCCGTCAAAGGATTCTTGAATAGCAAGCTTTTAGCTTCTCATAAAGACTTTTCTGTTCCTATCTCCAGGTGCGTACAAGCCCATCTTTTCTCACCCCACATCAATCTATCACAACAACTGAACAAACAGCAACCATTTCTACTGGGAGCGAAACATTACTGCTAGCCTCAACTGAATTGAAAGCTTCAAGCACAGACACACATATAAATACACACAAACTGGTGCAGAGGGAAACAAAGTGAGGCAGGGGAAAAGGAGGACAGATCCACACAAAAGAAAAAAAACTATTCTCTTTTTTTTGTGCACTGATTGCAACTCTCTCTACTCGCATTGGTTTTGATGGCTTCTTTACCTGCATCTCCCAGAGGCGACATCTTTTCGAGTTACAGCAGAAGCGACACAGAGGAGCACGAGAACAGGAGAAGAAATTGACAAAAGAGGATCAGGTATTCCGTGTTACAGCATGGGGATGTTGGCATCCCAGCACTTAATTAAGTGCTGGCTTGGCACCGTTTCACAAAATGTAGCTAAACGCACCATGGAAATCAGCAGGGGTGGGTGGAAGGAGGGCAGAGACACTGACACACAGACATGCACAAATGCATACTATCTCTTTCGCTGTCACACACTTGAGGAAATGAATTGTTCCTTAAATTAACTTCAGTGTGAAATCTCTTTCTGTGCATTGCTTTGAGGAGTTCACACACGTACGCCTCTGCTTGTGAAAGAGGAGAATCTCTGCATGTACATCAGGATGACCCAGACCACACAGGAGAAAAATAAAAGACCTTGAAGTCAACCTTTTCCTCAAAGTTGCCTCCAGTAAGTCTCTGTCTTGGACTGTGATAAATGTTATGAGATTCCTTAACAGATTATGTGTCTTTATGTCCTTTGTGTTCCTGCCATCTTTTGCTAATTGCACTGAATTACATCATGATGGTGTTCAGCGAGGTGTAAAAGCAGGAAATCCAGCCACTCATCTATCAAACGCGTTCAGCTTGAGGTGCTGGAAGGAATTACCTCTCCTTGGTCAGAGCAAACAGGAAGACTTCAGAGGGATTACACTGGGGTAGTTAAATACTGCATGGGCAGCAGGCTCTGGGCAAACATCTAAATACGGCTCACTTATTGATCAAGGTCAAATAATCAAAAGGCTGAAGCAGCTTCAGACGGGAGAGGCTGAGCCACGCTGCAGCTACCGCAGTTTCCGAACACTCAGCCGTCTTTTGTGTTAAACAAGTTAGCAGTGACTTCTCTGACAGCATTGCTGTCTTTGCGTGGCTTCTCTGAGTCGCTTCACGCCTCACTTTGTGACATGTTGAAACATAATAAAGGTGATTACATCTCAGCATGTAGTGTTTGCTCCCTGGCTAAGAAGAAAAGCATCTGCAGCAGTAGCAACAGGAACAGTCGCAACCTTCTGTCGTCCCCTTTTTCATCTCCCCTCCTGTCCTGAAAATCAGGAATATTTAACATGTTGGATTGTCTTGGCTTGGTGTCGCAATATGTGTGAATGTGACAGTAACACAGAGGGGAATCAGAGGAAGCATTCACACCAGCCCTGTTTAGTTTGTTTTATTCAAACTTTACTTTGTTTGCCTTAACAATCCAGTTTGCTTCGGGAAGTGTGAATGCAGAATCAAACTGCGATACGGGTCAAAAAATGAACACTGATTCGCCTGAAAACATAAGCCTCAGTTTGGTGAATGATCCAAAGTTGTTTTAAGAAAAGATACATGTCTTAATTCACGGAAACATTTCTAAATTGGATATGAAACTCCTTGGTTGAAGTACCAACTGTAAGCAGATTATTTGTTCTGTACCTAGAATCATCTTCAGTGGTTTTCTTCCATTTGTCACACCAACTCAGGCCATTTGTAATCACATGAGGTAGTCTCAGGTACCGATAAACTATTTATGTTTTGGTGGATTATTTGATGTTTGTAAATCCCAAAAGCAGAACAATTGGAGGTGTATATATTACTGTTTCAATTGTTTTTCACAGTCTGTTACGAGAGACTCAGTAAATATAAATCCATTTGGAAATCTGACTAAATGCTCTTATTGTGCTGTTTAGTGGTACAGATTCACTGTTTTAACTGCATTCCCCTGATTGTGAAGTGTCATGAAAATTATTTTTTTCAGTACCAGAATATTAGTATTTTAGTTATAACAGCTCCTGAAAATACTGTCCAGGATGGCGTTTCCACAGCCCAATCAAATCATTTCTGGAGACGCGTTCAGTCTGATTTTCTGCACCTCAAAATTGTTTCCCGACGTCTATGAAGAGAGACGGTTTTTCATTGTTTGCTGCAAGCAAAGGCTGTCATGCTTCTTGTAAAGTGAAAAGTGAATTTGTCTTTTTTGCTGTTTGTCCAAAATAAAACAGAGTGAACAAACAAATAGTCAACCTTTGTAGCAGCTGCATTACAAAAACCATTTTTACAAATCTGATTTTTCTCATAAATACTTGAAAAACCCGTGTGAAAACCTCTTCTGTGTTACCAGGCACCAAATTGCATCACTTATCAGCACATCAGTGCTGCTTTCAGAAAGAAGCATTCTCTCATCCAACCACAGCCACCCCCCCCCCCCTTCACAAACACGCAAAAAAGACGGAGCCACAGCTGAAGGTTTGCCGTTCAATAAATGTGATAGTACGCAAAAAGGCCAAGCCTCTGTCAGTAAAATGGATACCACACTTTAATTCAAAATTTACTGAATTTATCAGTAAAGCATTAATTCAGTTTGGTAAAACAGAGTGGGGAAAAAAGACCTAGCTCTCCTAATAATTAGCTACCGTATGCCTATAACATGCACTGAAACACTGGATGGTGAAAATCTAAAAGCTTCATAAAAACATTTGTGATCTTGTTTCAACAAATCCATGAGCTCCTCTATCCAGCCATCTAGAGCTCAGGAAATTGAAATAATTGATAGATACAGAGCAGGAAAAGCAGAGAGAAGACTGCAGAGTTTATTTTCAGCAGCTGTTTCCTCACTTTTTTATGTAAACAAGTTCTTTCCTTTCATATGAAGATGAAGTTCAGAAGGAGAAGAAGAATCATAGACTTAGAAGGCAACATAAACATCCTTCTATCCAACTCTAGAGCGGCGGTGCCTGCAGCTGCCATGCAGCCAAACCTGCACAGATATTGCTATGACGGAGGGATTATCATTAGTAAATGTTTTTCTGCGTCCACAGGGGCAGATTGATCAAGCTGCCTTATGTTGCAGTCAGTGAAATGAGGAGAGTTTCCCTGTTAGGGAACATAATACATCCAATAAACGCCAGCACACAGAGCAAAATCTGTTAATAGCTGACAAAACAACAGTGGCTCCTACGACACCATTATGATCTCAAAACACACACCGCTAACATCTTAAGAAATTCATTTTGCCTTCACTCGAGCATGCTTTCAACATCACAGAAAATCTGCCTGCACAGTTTAGGGACTGGAGTACAATCCAACATTTCAATAGAGCTTGAACTCTTTTTCTCAGCTAGTAATTTAAGGGCTTTTAGAGACTGTACTCAACAGTGGTATTTTTCTTTCTGTCAGTTTCAGACTGTAGCAAAAGAAATAAAATGGCAATCTTGCTTTAAATAGTGACAGAATTTGCTTTTCCTTTTGTTGTAACTTTCTTTGTTGTAGTGGCAAACCATCAAGGTGGTGAAGGCATTCAGAACAGACCCTCGGTGGATCAAGGCCAGAAACAAGAAACCTACCTAACGGGAGGCTTCGTTATAATTTCCATTTATCCTTCTTCTACAAGCTATCTGAAACCAGTTTGAGAAGATACAAGGTCCAAAACAGAAACCCTGACATCCTTCTCCCAAGTTAGACACCAACTCATTCTGGCCTTCTTGTCTATTCTCTGTTTATAAGGAGTAAAATTAGCCAATAAGCAACTCATTATATTTGTTCTTTCGCTCATCTATTTTGGGTATTTTAAATGTCTTCCAGAAAGTGAACTTGCGTTATTATGATATTGTATTATTTGAAAACGGTTTCAAAGCAACAAACTTTTGGGAACACTTATTGTTCAGCAGAATTTGTCATTGTGACAGGCCTACGTTTGAGTACAGACATTGTTTCTGATACAATCTTTGCGTATTCTGCATCCTTGTGTCCAACAAGACCAGCTGAAATTAAAGATGGTGCAACGTCAGACAGATAAATCTGATCTCCCAGTCGTATTTAGTTTTTTAGTACCTGGAAGTCTCTGCATGACCATGTTTTCACAGACTTCAATGATTCTGAAAATGGCAGCAGATTTTTATCCAGTTTAGGAAATTGGGACAAGAACAAGGCAGCAATTGTAAAAAAAAAAAAAAAAAAAGAAAGATGCTGCAATATATGGAGCTCTTTTGAAGTTGGATTTGTGCAAAAACTGACTTTGGCTAAAGAGAGGCGCTATTCGAATTGGAGAAATAACAGTTTGGACCAAGAAGGCTGCAGGAATTGGACAGACTTTGACACTCTTAGCTGTTTATCTAAAAATGCATGAAAACACTAAAACACAGGAGTTTATATAAGTACCAATTATTGACAAATTCGTCCAAATGGACAGACGGATGGATTTTGTTTTCAAGTGCCATCTGTGATGAGTAAAACAGTTTATATTCTGGCTGCAGTGGTTTTACAAGCGGGTTCTTCCCACTCTGTTCCCGTACACTTGTTGCATTAGAGTTGAAGGGTTCTCTTCAGACTCGTCTGGATGTCCAGATTATCCGTTTTATGAGCTGTCGGCACGGAAACAACACCAGGCTGTGATTCTGGGCCGTCACACATAAAGGGTTAAATTGAGAGAATAGTGGGGCGTTGTGCCACTGCAGACAAACTCTAACCAGTCATAGATGGTGGAAAACATTTGCCTTCTCTCCACACACATTTCGGCTTCTTTATAAAACTCCCTGTCTTAGTTTCTCTTTGAGTCCTTTTCGGTTAAATGCCTGATATACCTGTAGCCAGTGATATTTTTAAAGCTGTGTAATTTACATGAGTGGGCTGCAGAATGTCATGGGATCTGAAAGTGAGGAGGCTGCAATCTGTGTTTTTCTATCCAGAATGTCATGGCAGGCAGGGGTGATCAGGCTGAAAGAGGAAAATGTTTAAGACAGGTCTGGATAAACATGCTTAGGCAAGATACAGAAATTCTCCCACTTGCCATGTTTCTCTCCCCTTCTTCTCTCTTTTTTAATCCCTCTTATTACTGACATTTCCTCCAGTGTTTACAGCAAAAAAAAGCTGTCCGCTTGTGATTTCTACGCTCATGAAGCAGAGGAACCATGCAGAATTTCAGCTGAAAACGGACACTACATCCTGTAGCATTATACCATTCAGCGCTTGTGTTTACGAGCTCACATTCATGTTTGACAGTCTGTATACAGAATTTGGAGGAAAAATATGTTTAAGTGGCAGCATTTTAAGATAAATGGTAACAAGGAGAGTTTAGCAGAGAGCAGGGTGGTCATAACACATGGGATTGGCTTTGACAGTTCAAAGGATTTGCCTCCATCACCACTCTATCTGCTTGAGTTCTGAGATGGTGCATACTTGGCAATAGTGCTGAACGACTCACTATGAATGGAGATATTCAGGTGAGGTTTACTCGTGTGCACAGTCGAGAACGTTTATTTGAGGCTAAGATAAACAAAAGCATGAGATGCCAAACTTCTTCTTTCTTCAATCACTCCAGTATTTCTAAACACCTGTAGGCTCTTGTTTTAGCCACCACCGATTAATAAAGTATGTTCATTCAATTAGCATAGCTAGGACACTTAGCATAGCTACATATCAATTCTTGAGGATTTCCAACTTTTCTTAGTCCAAAATGTAAGACAACAGAAACAGATTGAAAAGCTCAAGAGAATAAAATAGAGAAAGATTGCTATACTGTGTTTTTTGCTGAAACTCTTGCTTTCTCTAGCAGTTAATAAAAACTACAAACATGCCTCGACGTGTCACAGAAAATAATCTTCTTTCAAGAAGCTTGTTTCCACAGGAAATTTTAAGCAAATCTGTGTTATTGCAAATAGAATACTTTTTTCTATTAAAGCTTCCACACTGAAGAGAGTTGTCAGTTTTATTGAATGTTCACTGAAAAAGCTTGAATTTCTCAGTTAATAATCAGCCCAACTTGCGACATGCTCATCTGTATTACTGAGACTCGGGCGCTAAAGCTTGAACACGCTATAGAAACCCATTTATTGGTCACCGGTTAATTTCTTGGCACATCTCTATGAAGGACTGCATCGTACTTGAGAGAAAAAGAGGATATTGATCATTTTGCCTTCCACAGGAATAAGCAGTAATCATGCACTGCTAATAAAAAGCACTTGGTTTTCTTGATCCAGAGCTTCCAGATTGTGTTAAATGAAAAGTAAGTAAGAAAGATAACAGAAAACCACATTTAATCCAATGAGAAGTAAAGAAAAGCTGACCAGTTATGATGGGTAAAGATTAGGACATTAAATTTTGGATAGCCAGGTAACAACATGTAACATCTGAAAACTGAAATACGTTGTCGGTATTTTTTATCATTAAAGTTCCAGGTAACCCATGACACAAAATATGACCCACTTTCATTGATTAAAAAAAAGTTGCAGGCCTCATATTTTCTTTTCCATTCCACCAGCAACGCTTAGCTTCTCTTACCTTTTTATTACCTCAACCCTGCATGGAGTGCTCCTATTGTCAAGTATACTGTGCATTAATGCAGTCCTTTCACTGACATGTTTTCATATGCACACACACACAGCATTTAATGCACACTCCGTGGCTTACAATACCCCACACTGCTCCTTTCACACCTAGTGGAACGAGCTCGGTCTGAGAGTAATGCTTCCTGTCTGCTCGACACTAAATATGTTTCAGCAGAGGGCAAAATCGCTGCACATGTTCCTACACAAATGCTTACTTTTTTTTTTCAGTGGGATGAAAAGTACTGCTTTGCCTACTCAGTGGTGACTCTTTGACAGGTCTCACTGGGGACAAAACAGCAAGACCCGAAACGTGTCTGCACCACATGCACTTATCCACTGTGTGACAGTCGCAGGGAAAAAAAAAATACATCAGTTCTCTTGAAGCTTAGCTAACTTTTGTTAGAGTTTTGATGGAAAACAATGAGCCTGACAGTCTATGGGTGCAGGAGGCTTCTTTTTTGGCGTCACTGGTTCAAAAAGCTCCTTAAAATATCGCTGCTAGACTTGATTCCTCAGTCATGGAACAATGCCTTTTGGCATTCAGGGATGCAGCAGAGGCACACACAGCCCAAATGAACAGTTATATGAAGACGCTTTTGCAATCGATCAGTGCCTGAGGCAGAACTCTCATTCATGATTGTCCTCTCAGCAGTCGAGTTTCAACCCAGGAATAACCGCGAAAGACAACCAATATCCTCAGGAGTAAATTCTTTGAACTACTAAGCATTGCCCACCTGTTTCCCAACTGTTTGAATTTAGTTAACACTTTGACATTATCTCTCTGCTTGGGCTCAAACACTGGATCATACACTTTGCAATTCTAGTGATAATAGGAAATGCAGAGCGTTAGTTATGCAAGAGCCGAGTGCTGCTGCAGTGGAAGATTCATCTTGCTACAGCTAATGCAGGCCCTGTACTTATAACAATAAACTTCAATGTGTTCCCATGTATGATAGACCAGCTATTACAACAATATTTAAGAATTGTGTTAGAGAACTCATTGGGTCTTTACTTGATTAGTGCCAAAGATTCTTGGTTGTCCTTAAACCTGAGCTTTAATCTTGTCCAGGTGTCAACTACATTGACACCTGGTCAAAGAAACCTCCAATTTACTCAAACCTCTGCCTTGGAGCTTCAGTCTCCACCCCAAACAGCTCCTGCAGACTAGCGGCAGCAGCAATTATCAAAGACCTGGTGGAACTAAACATCTACAGTTGTACAGATCGTTGGACTTCTCAGTCCAACAATCCTAAGGACAATTGTAAATGGTATCATTGGACGCCATGGGAAAGCTTTGTTGTGAGGACATGCTGCAGAAGGAGCATGATAGAAGGTTTTTTAATGAGACAGAGACCAATTTCACAGTGTCAGATATGGCTATGATGCAAAGTCACATTTCCTTTAAATTGTTTTTGATGTAAACAACTATTTTCATAACAATTGAGAGTAACATAGTGCCATTTTGTAGCGTAATCAAGTAATTATGTGCCTGGAAAATACATAAACTCCCTTTAAAGATGGCTTTCCCTCCAGTAAAGGTCTGTTTTTCTGGATCCCTTCAACTAACAGTTGTCCTGCCAACAAATTATTCCACCTGAGCTGTGGATCTCTGCAGCTCTTCCAGAGTCAGCACTAGCCTTTTGGTTTCTCCTTATTAAGTTTAGGTGGAGAGTTATGATGTTTTTGGATGATTGCTTGTTTGTTCACTGATATTCTCTAACAGACTTGAGGCCTTTACACCGCTGTGTCTGAATTGAGGTTTTGCCTTTTTTTCTCATGTTACTCATTACAGTATGTCTGAGTCCAACCTCACATCCCAGCATTTCAAAATCATCAACAATTACTCAATGCTTTGAAGTTTAAGTTATTTAGTGGTCAGTCCCATAATTTACCGAAGTAGAAATTCTCTATAGAGGCCACCAGTGTTGTCAAATATACACATTGGATTAAAGATCTTGATTTTGGCCTTGACCAGCAGCCTGAGACCATGACCACAGGGTGTGCAGGAGCCATGGAGAGCACAGATGGGGCCTGTGGCTCATCCCCGAGTTTCACAGGCCTGCGCCAGGAGAGAGAGAAGTAATCCATCAGTCCAAGGCATTCTGGTGCCTAGGGGCGTCAGTCACTGATCCTGTAAGACTGATTAGGCCTCTGCGGGAGGCCAGGCCCCCCGACAGCATGGACATCAGTGCCCGGCTTGCTCCACTGAGGCTTGATCTGAACCGGTCGGAGCCAAGGCAGTGACCTGCTTCCATTTGGATTGAGCAGAGGCAGCTATGTAGATCAAAGATGTCTGTGTAGAGTTAAAGTAATGTAGTGAAAGGACTTTTCAAACTTTGATCTTTTACAGCAAAACTAGAAAAAAGCATTTTAGATACAAACGATGAATGTCCCGTATAACCTGTTCATTGACTACGGCATAAACCTGTGGCTTGTATCACGAGGTGCAGCATAAAACTCAAGATGAAGTGATAAGAAGTTAATTACATTATCCGGCTGTCTGATGAGCAGCTGAGGTCAGAGATGGCATCAGTCAAACAAGCAGCTGGAACCAGCAGCAACCAAGGCAAGCTGCGTGATTGACAGGTGAATGAGCAGACGGAGAGAGATAGTTAGACAAATGGAAGCTAAGATATAGTTTGACAGACAGATGGGAGCGTAAATGGATGGTTTGGCAGCATGATAAGGTAAATAGGCTGATGGATCACCAAACAAATGCAGGAGGAGGAAGGAAGAAAATAAAAAGAGAGAAGAAGAGAAAAGAATGCCTGCCTGCAGACAACAAAAGATAGGAAGGCAGATAGCCTGATAAACACAGATGGATTGTGTTGATACACAGGGAGGTGGGGCAAGATCGATAGATTGTTTTATTCTATTTGCTTGGCAAACTGGAGATTTGATGTGGCTGCTATCAAGCCGATCTGTTTCCGGCGACGCCAGCCGTGACTGTTACAGATGGTGAGATAGCAACACATCTCAATCTTTGGCGAGCCTCGCTGACGTCCATCTTGGCCGTCCTGGCAGCATCAGTTTCAGGAATGTCATCACTTCTGTGTTATTAAAAAAAATCAGGGTCTCTAAAGGGTTATGTTTGAGTCGGTGAGTGGACTACAAAATTGCAGACGAGAATAAAGAAAAGGCTTCCTCTGCTTGGTTTTGAGCAAAACAAAATGGACGCCCTGGTAACCCGATGCCTCATTACTGTTGCTTACGTTTATCATGTCAAAATAGAAGACAAGGGTGTCCAAAGTTTACAGGCAAAGGTTCTCCTAGTTAGAAAGGTGGCTTCTGTGTGCGGCTGTTTGAGGGACATGGGGGTGCACTGCAACAGCGTTGATGAGTGATTCCAGGGCTTATAATAGACAGGAAAGGCCTAGAAAGCATGCCCTTTAGAGGTGCAGCATCTCTCACTGTCTGACAGCTTACAGGGCCTAGGCTTCACAATGACACCTTCACGGCACGCTCAAGATGACACACAAAAACACATGCTCACAGGTGCAGAAAAGTCTCGGCAACACAAACAAGTTTGGCAGCACAGACACACAATTACCCAGACGTGCACCTGCGCACACACTGATGCATCTGTGACGCTGGGATATTAGGTGACAAGTGGCATCTCAGCGTCATGGTGACGGTATTAAAACGTATAAAACAAAACCAGGCTAGGAAAAGAGCAGCCAAGAATGGGCCTCTGGAAAGAAACATCTGTTTGTGCCATGTAATGGAAGGAGTGCAACTCTCTGTAAATAATCACAGAGCTAAAGCTTCCAAGGCGAGGTACTGTGGGTACGGTGCCGATTCTTTCAGAACCAAGGAGAAGATGAAGTAGGTATGTAACCAGATGTGCTCTCTTTTTACTAGAGACTGGAAATCTACTGATTAATTTTACCAGCTGAATATTTCAGGAGCTTGGTTAAACTGATTGTTTTAAATATCTGTTTTCACTAAATTAATAATTTTAGTTGGGGGCTAAATTGATTTATAAACAACAATGAGGATTTTGGCATAAAAATATGTGGTTTTAACATATTTTTTTTGGGTTTACGTCTGTATAACTAAATGTGAAAAGCTGGAAAAGACAAACCGCAATGGATTTGAGGCAAAAAGTGACATATTAATTAAAGGCAGTGGAATATGACTGGCCACAACCTGGAAGCAGTTAATCTTCTTCATTCCTATTCACAACAATGGGCAGGTAGAAACATAGGAAAGCAGCAATCCCTCACTCTTTATGTTTTAAACCTTTTTACAGAGGAGGTGCAACTGAATAATGTAATGTTACCTCACGGATTTCCCTTATGAATGCAGTGACACACATTACATAACCTGCTTGGCTACATTTGGTCGAACAAGTCAGGCAGATAAGCACAAACCTTCATTTTAGTCCTTGATTGTTTTGCACACAAAAATGGAGAAAGCAACTGGTCTGACAGCTGCTGAGTTTCCCCAACAACCCGAACTTCTATCGAGTCTTAGGATTCTTCAGCACTCTCACCACTGTTGCCTAACCCAACTTAATAAAACATGGTGTTGGGTGTTATTTATTTATTATTCCTCCTTTTGGTGTGTCCCAGCACACGCAGTCAGAGTGTGATGGAGATCACAGAAGGCTTTGCCATGCTCTTTCCTCCCCACGATCGCCGTCGGACCCATTTGGCCATGTGAAGATGCTCCCCTCTGTTCACATGGGGGATGCAGGTTGGTGTGCTTCCAGAAACACTTTTCACTTTTTCAATATAAATGATTCATGGAAAGAGATGGTCCCTCATGTACACAAAACACCACAACCCCTCCTGCGATGGGGTGCACTTTGCTACCTTCATGTTCTTGCTTGTGCATTGCCTGCATTGATGTCAGTTCAAGTTTTTGTATAAAAAAAAAACCTCCAAAGGAGAGATGGCAGATGAAAAACATATAAACTGGTATACAAATGATGCAACATCTTCACAGCCATCAAACAAATTATTTTAGGTTACTTTTCCTTGTCTGATCTTCCTAATCAAGAAAGCTAACATGGAAACTGTTATGCAAAGTTGGAATTTATATAACTTGAATAGATGTACACAAACTATAAAAGCTTCACATTTTATAACTTTAAATGCACAAACTTCAATGGATTTTTTAAAACAGATTGTCACAAAATAGCAAATAACGTAAAAGATTTAGAAGCACCTTTGGGTGAAATGAAGCCTGCGGATATTTTCAGGTTGGTCTCTACCAGCTTTGAACATCTAAAAACAGATTTTTTTTTTTACCCGTTTCCTTAGGCAAAAAAACAAGTTCAGTCACATTGGAATGGAGCACATCTGTGAATATGCAGCTTTAGGTTTTGCAATAAATTCTCAATTGAACTTTTACTAGTCCATTCTTCCACTGTCTATGTTATTGTCCTTCATGAAGGTAAAGCTCCTTTGTAGCCTTAAACAGATTTTCTTTCCTGTTGCATCCATCTTCCAATCAACTCCAATGACTTTCTCAGTCCCTGTTGAAGAAGAGCATCCCCACAGCATGACACTGCCACTGCCACACAGCATTTTGCAAGTTGGCCATTAAGTTCAAGTTTGATCACATTCGACCGGAACACCTTTCTCCATCCAATTGCAACATTTACTCACATAAAACAAATGTGAAAAAAATTAAGAGGTATGAATACTTTTGAAGGTCACTTCTTGCACGCACACTTCATTTATCCATGTGTGCAGCTGCAGGTCCAGAACACATACTCTAACGCCAGACATCTCGCCAACAAGGGATTCTGTGTGGATGAAAAATTCATCCATTCCTTCACTTATTTATCAAGAAGGAAGATATTTCTGCAGGGATGCCCTCCAGAGATGTGATGCTCACATGCCAGGCGGCCTGCCGCCACTTTACCCACAAGGTTTTCAATAAAACAAGCAAACAACACAATTCCAACGCCTATAAATAAGTGATCGTTCCTGAATAAAGTGCTGTACACAAACCCCCTCGCTGAGGCCACTCATCACACTTTAATGGGAACCCAGCGCCGGTCAAAGTTATGCCTCTCCCCTTTCGCCTTCTTTTAGTTTTTACCTTTGAGCAAAGTGAGAGACTGAAGATCTGCGGAGACAAAGCAGAGGCAGGGATGCATTCACGTCATCTCTGTACCATCACCTGCTGGTTAAGGTGCAGCACCATCTCTGTTTTATGATGGATTAAGCTATCAAAAGGTGTTGCCCCTTCTTCTCCTCCTCTATCATTTCTTCCACACACAAACTCTGGGTTACTTCCCTAGTTATCTCTCTTTCTGGAGGCAGATTGTTCACAGCAGTTCGAACGTTCAGAGCTGGTTCGCCAGATGCTTGGGCGTCTGTCAACACGCTGCTATTGTTAGTTAGTTTTTGATGAGATTTACATGGCAGGAAAGCCATCAAATAAGACGTACCACTGAGAATATGAGGGGGGATCACGTCTAATCCGTGCACCTGCATGCTGGCAGCGCAGAGTCCCTGTTCCAGCCAGACCAACTTATGCACACAAAACACAAGCAAATGCATGGAACCGCCCACACACACAATCAGGACTGCAAACTTACACAGTGGCTCGACTCTTGATTTAGGTGCAGGTTTTCCTGGGGCTCAAAGGATCATAATTACCACACTTGTTCAAAAACTCAACACATATTCTAAATAAGGATTTGGAAAGAGATGGGAGCATTTAAGTAAGTTTTTCTCAGACAAGCATTTTAAAATCATGTCTAAATACTTTCAGGAAATCATGCTGTTTATTTTCATGTTGCAGAAGTATTTGCTTTTTAACTTTATTGTATTTTATTTAGGTTTTATGGGATAGACGAGCTCAATGTAGTGCAAAACTTTCAGAATATTACAAGTACAAATCTGAAAGGCCCTAACAAAATCCACTGCAAACATTGACTTGAAAAATCACCTTCTTAGTAAAATGAGTCAACATTTGTGTAATTTAATCTTTTTGTAGCTACAGATCTCTTGAGAAAAACACCAAGGTTTGTTGGGGAACATTGCTAATATCATTAACAACCCATTAAGGGTCAGATATAAGGTTTTTGAGATGCTTGAACTTCTCATAGAGCGATTTTTTACTCATTTTTATTAACATTTCTGCTGTTATTGCACATCTATTTTTATGCACATATATACTGTATTGTAAATAGTCTGCTGTGTTTTTTTTTAAGTTCAATACTCCTGCACATTATGTCTATTTAAAATAAAATGTCATCCCACTCAGCCACACATCTCTTGGATATTGAGTGCACTACTAATATTCTATTAACTGCACAGTATCCTTGTGTTATAATCTTGTACCGTATATTATTATAATAAGTATGATAAGTGTTAATATAGCTATGTTAATTTTCTTTTTAGTATACTTTTTTAACATTTTTGGAACTTTTTTGTGTGAACCTATAAGCTGCTGTTACACCTGAATTTTCCCTCTGTAGGACAATAAAGGCTATTTTATATTCTATTTTATTCCATTAATCCACTGTCTAAGCATGAAATCCAAACAAGATATGGCCATCAATACAACTGAACAGTCCAGGAAAGAGGACTGGTAGCATTATGCTGCCGGGATGTTTTTCTTCAGCAGCAAAGCTGCTCAGAGTTGATTAGAAAATTGGCTAAAAATATGCCTGCCACACTTTTTATTTCCATTCATAAATAAAAGTTTTAACCAGTGAATTATTTTCCTTCAGCTTTGCAATAACTTCACATTGTGTTGGTCTGCCATGTGAAATCTCTTAAAACATTGGTGTTTGCAGCTGTAACGTGAAAAACCAGAGGAGTATTAGTAGTTTTTAAAAGTTTCACTCTGAATTAACTTTACAAGGTTTAGTTTCCGGAGCTTGTACTTTCTGGGATTATGTGTTCTATTACACATTTTCTCCTCTAACACAGTGATGTGTGCGCGGACACAGAAACACAAACTGAGCACATCAAACCTGCGCTGATTAAAAAAGAACTGGGTCATGAGTGTCCTGGCTGGTGGCACTGTCTGCTCTGGCTCAATAAGCCCCACAGTTACCCAGAATCCCTTGGCATCCGTGTCAGAGCCAGGCCCTGAGGCAACACACCTGTGTCCACACTTCTTCTCTGGGATCAATTAGCATTAAAGTTTCAGAGCTGTTCTCCCGCAGTGTGGACATAGTGTACACTGGAGGGGTACAGCCTGAGAGCAGCCGCAGAAACAGACCGAGGCGCCAAGTAAGAAATAGATTTGTAGACACAATAGAACGGCTGACAGAAAAAAACCCCCCCAAAACTCCAGTTTGTTGACCCAGCTATACCTCTCTGAGTACAACTCATTCCAACTGACTGTCTCACATTTAATCAGCTTCAAAAATGTGTTTCACATATATTGACTATATTTGACCAGGTCATCATTGTTTTAATAGATCAGCAACTGTCTAACTAGATTGCTGAGTGTATAAATACTATTCAGGCTTAGTATTTCTGCAGAAACCCAAACTAATTTGTGACTCACAGTAACTTATTCGATCTGACTGAAAACGATCTGTTTTTGGATCATTTTGCCATCCTATTTTAATAGGTTTTAGCAAACTGATGGGGAAACAACCAGCATCTGTCCCTAGAAGATGAATCCAACTGGAAGTGGAATTTGTTCACCAGCTTGACCAGCATAAACCTGGCAGCAAAGGCTTTGACAGCAGTTCGCTGGCCGTCATCAACTGATCACCAGTTAAATTAGATCAACTGACTTAGCAGAAAGAAAACAACTATATGGTTTGCAGAAATTAAACATACTACAGATATCTTCTTTTCAATTTCTGCTTGCCTCACCCAAGAAAATGATTATATATGCAAGTTGGATCAGGTCTTAATTAGATAATCTGAGCAGTCTTTGCCCTCCTCTTGAACTAACACTCAAACTTGAGATCAGAAAATTAGAAGAAGCACATAAAACCCAGACAAATACATTATCAACCAAGATGCACCAATTACAGATGTGTAACCAATTTTTGATTTGTGTAAATTTTTACTTGTACTTTTTACTTTTTATTCATAACACACTTTAAAAACAGATATTAACTGCATCAAAGTGCTGTACAATATTCATAAAACACACAAGAGTAAAAGGACGACAACTTTTTATTAGAACCCCCCCCAAAAAAACTATGATGTTATGCATATAAATAAATAAATAATATATAAATATTCAATACCAGAACATGAAGACATAAAAGGACCAAAACTTGTTATATATTGACTCAGAGTCATAGCAAGTAGAATGAACAGACATTATGCCTCCATAGAAAATATTTTTGCTTTAGACTCTTTCTAAGTCCACCTACTGATCTTGAAAATGGTTAAATTCAAGCCATATTAGCTCAGTGCAACTTGGTAACACTTAAGTATTGTGTATTCACTGATTAAAAAAAACACATATTTGACCATCTAGCCACCATAGCTTTATAGAAAAAACTTTATTTACCACTTCCATGACCTGTTATGCTAATGTCAACAGATATGTTTTCTTGCTTAGAAAGAAAATATGTCAAATAGTAAAAAAGGTTCTGATCTCTGGACTCCACAGTGATATAAATCGAACTTTAATTTGGCCTGAAAGTGAATCTGAAAGGAGCACAAATGATCAGCGCGAGGGACATTACTTGACATGGACACCAAGATGTGCCAGTTCAGAAAGATGGGAAGGCGAGAGAGGCACAAAGCGTGTGCTGCAGCTGCATGTCAGTTCTAACAGAGGACTGTATTTGATTCGCTTTCTGTCGTTCAAAGTAAACGTACTGAAGCAAGCTGCAGGGTTTCTGCTACTTTGACTGAAGACAGTTTCACCCTGGTTAGTGCAGAGACGTAGGTGACTGTTAAAGCAACACTGAAGGAGTTTGACTATTTTCACCCTCCACAGGGCTCTTCATCTCTTCATCTAATTTGTGTCCATTATGCTGAAAGTGCCTTTTCCTTTCAACTTCATCTAAACAACTTTAAAAGCAAACAACAAAGCATTAAAGTTTTTTTTTCCTCAATCTTGCTGTTTCCAAGGTTCTGTAAAACAAAACAAGGTATTGGTGAGATGCTATAGAGCTGAAAAAGAAAGTTATGAAGTGCAGTTTCTCAGTCCCTTGGGGCTTCTGGGCAGTCTCGGCCTTAGAATGTGCATAATGAATGTCAGTGTGCCATTAAAATGAGTCACAAGCACAAAGTGTTAAGGTCACACACTTGCTAGATTGCAGCAATAAATTATAGTCAGGAACTTTACTTTCTTGCTGTTGTAGTGCAGCTATGTTTGAACTTTTATCATTCGAATTTGTAAGATTTGAGTAACTTAGAACAGAAATAGAAATGTGGTCATTATGTGTAGTGTGTGTCAACAGGACTCAATATAATAGCTCCAATATACCCTTTTAGAGCTGGGAGCTCAATTTTAGTGTTGGTAATCAGTGCTGGCCCATGGCATAAAAGGGCCAAGAAAACAAAAGTATTTTTAAAACTTATTAGAAATATAATGTCCTTATTATATTCCTAGTTAGTTCATTCCTGCACACTCACCCTGATGTTTCACACTCTGACCATCGTAAGGTGTAACAGAGCTTACAATGAGACTCAGAGTATGTGTTGAATACACATCAACAGGCATCTTGACTGCATTAAGAGTGGAAGCAGCTTGAGGTGATTTGATGAGAAATGACATGTAATGTTATGAGATTGTTACACCCTTAATGGACCTTAGTTTTGTGCCAGGCTCCTTCTACACCAACCAAAAGGTGTGAGGTAACCATAGGATTTACCATAGAAATGAGATTTTGACATGTATGTATATAAAAAAGGTTCAAAATATACAATAAACTCTGTGAACTTAAAATATATGTAAGAGGGGGATGATTGTGAGTGGTCGTCACTTTATAACTCATCTCTGTTTTCTTATATCATCTTTGATCCGTTTTGTTGTTTTTGTTCAGATCTCTTGTAAAACTAAGCCACATAATTAACTGGATTTCCACAACTGTTCTCCAATTAGGCCGGCTTGGTCAACATTCAAGAGTTTTCTGCCCACTTCTTCCAAGATCGGTATGTGGCGATGCACATGTTCTGAACAAGCCCCTCTATACCACACTCTGCCATCGCCGCCCATCCTTCCACCTAGGCGAAGCGTCATGGAGCTCATCCCAAGCAAACAGTCAGTCAACAAGGAGGCGTTGGTGTTTGTTTTGAAGAGACTCCACAATCCTGGAGCGCTCACCTCAGGGGGTTTTCCCACCGACGTGCGTCATTTTACAGAGAACATGGATGTGTTGGGGTGTATTCTCATCTGTGTGGGTGTGTGTGTGTGTATGTGTAGTTGCCACAGAGGAAAGGGAGCACCGAGGGCAGCTGTACCTGCACTGCCTCGTGGTTGTCTCTTGACAGTGCCCTTCACATCACAGCATGGGCCTGGATATGGGATCTGACAGAAGTGACCTCCATGCCACATCAACCTTACAAGACACACAACTAGACCAGTATGCAGCACAGACGGATCAGCACACACACACGCGCCTCATAACAAGCTGGCATGTATGGAGATTTAGGGCCATAAATTCTAAATCAAAAAGCATTTTGACACGCATGACAGAAAGTATGTCTGAAAATGAAAAATAAAGGTTGTTTCTTCCTCTATTCCAGATCTCTGCAGCCACAAACTGCACACCATGCTACCCCCTCTGGGCTAGTTAGCCACCCAGCCCCCCTGTCAGACAGCTATCAATAGGGATTCCAGCAGAGCGTCTGCTAGACAGCATGGGTAAACAAAGAATGGATGGAAAAAAAGCCTGAATCAAAGGGAGAGTGGAGACCCTGTTATTCTCTGTGAACAGGAAATCATTTGCTGGCAAATTGTGACTCATTTCAAAGCATTTTGCGTGTGTGTGTGTGTATGTGTGTTATGTCTGGAGAGATAAGTTGCTGAAGACCTGAATTGTGTTAAAACTATTACTTTTGTAAATGCAATCTGTCAATAAGTGTGTTCCTCAATTGTGTTCCTTCTTCTTTTTGAAAATTGTGACCTGGTCATAATTTAGAGACCGTTAGTCACGAGGCTCTCATTGATCCGAGTCGGTGCCAGCAGAACTCAGTGTGATTGATAAGAGAGCTGAGGAAGTGTCGACTTATTTTTTCTCTCCACTTCAAGTTATAAACAATTTCCACTTACAGACCACTTTATTAGGTACACCAGTTTGATTTCTTAGCACAAATGATAAATCAGCCAATCACATATTGGAAATTCAAGGCATTTATGCATCCAGGTGTTTTGAAGATTACTTGCTGAAGTTCAAACTCTTCATTCCATTGAATGGTCCATAATGGCTCAAATTGATAGAAAGGTGCTCTAATATGCATCCTCTACCACCAAAGTGTGCAGAACACCAGCTATGAACATACAACATGTCAAATCCTGAAGCAGGTGGGCTACACCAGCAGAACATCACGCCAGATGCTCTGAGTTTCCAGAGAACGGGAAACCAAAGACACATTTTGTACAAGCTCACACATTTGGACAGTTTCAGGTTGGAAAAAAAAGCAAATGAGTCTCGATTTTCAGCTGCGACATTAAGATGGTAGGGTCAGATTTGATGTGAATAACACAAAAGCTCTGATCGATCCTACCTTGGATCAGTGATTTCAGACTGCTAGTTGTGGTGTAAAGGACACTTTGGGGACCCTGTTAATTCATTTATGGCAACAGTTTACCCATGTAGCAGGATAACGTACCATGGCACAAAGCTCAGATCTTCTCAAACTGGTGTGTTCACTGTACAGTGGACCACCGGCATTCATGGGTGTTAGAAACCACAATCACTCACAAATAGCTGAAATCTACAATATTCCCTCTAAAATGCCTATAACTGCCTACCTTAATACTTCAAACAACAAATGTACCTTAATAAGCATTAATATGCACAATGGAAACCATATTAGCACTTCTACAGAAGCCCACAGTCTTCTTTATCGCCACTCTTGGGGATACAGCCAATCAGCAACAAGGAAAATGAATGGCACTCCTTGATTGGCTGCTTTACAAACACCAGACAATATTGTGTTAAGAAGCACTATGACAAAGTATTTAATCTTCTCAAGCTGTATTAGTTTTCGAAAAAGCTTAGGCTCTATGAAAAATAGCAAATAGACTCCAAAAGAGCACTTTTGTAATGTATTGAAACAAGAGATCCTCTTCATGGGTACATACTAAACCAATGTGTAGCAACAGTTTGATGTATTGTGTGAATATAAAACCATAAGCTCTGAGGAACCTCTCTGAACCCTTCCTGAATGTATGCCACAAAGTTATCAAGTCATACAGTTGAGAATAAAATATTCTGTTTTCCTTCCATCTCTGTTAGCGAGATGCTGAGCTAAAGCTAAGTTGAACCTAGAGAAAATGACATGTTAGGAAATGTAAATGAGAGCTCTGCTTAGAGGAAATGGCACAGTAGGGGATGCCCTCTTCGGTAGCTTAGATAGAGGCTAACAAAGGGAATGGAAAACTTTTTGTTTTCAGCCATTTTGACTGTTAACTCTTAAAGGTAGCAGGTCATAACGGACCACTGTAAATGAAATTAATGAATTCAACTCACTGACTCTTCTGTAGCCTCATACATCACAAGCTTAGCATGGAGAATGGGGAATTCTCCACAGTACCTAATAAAGTGGCCGGCCACTGTACATCTACAGATGTGTTTCCTGTTTTATCAAGCAAATGTTACCTCCACTGCCACCTTGTTTACAGAATAGTCTCATCTCAATCCCTATAAACATGCCATCATTGCAAGTAAAGCCCTTCCCTCACCACCCGCTTTCTGCAGTGACATATGTTACGAGTCTCCCCAAGGCCTAATTGAAATTAAGTTAGGTGACCTTTGGGGTGTCTATAGGGACCAGATTGTTCCACCAGCCCCCTTCTATATTTCATTTGCTCAAACCTCATAAATCAGTCTGTTGAACTTGACCGGGATGATGTTCCCGACCTTTCTTATGACATTTCCAAATGGCCACATCCTCTACCTAGGATCATAGCACCATGAAAGCCATCCAACCATAGTATATGAAGATGAGAATGAGTCCACTGCAATGAGAGCGCCGGACAAAAAAAAAAATAGCAAAGCCATTGGAATATGGCATTGATTGCCACAAGTGGTGTTCTGTGTGCACAGTTTCACTGAAAACGTTCGTCATTGACATGTCTCATATTTTGAGTGTCTAAGGAAAGCTTTTGACGATAACAATAGGTGGATGAATTGTTGATATATACTCAAATTTTTTGAATGTTTCACTGAGAAAAGAAGGCCTTGTCATTCAAGCCAGGTTGTTTTATGTTCTTTACCCGAGTCGTGTCTGATGAAGGTCTTCCATGTAATCTGTCTATTCAACTCTCCAGCGGCACCAGCATGCAGGTTTTATTTTTTTATTTTTTATTTTAGCGGGAACTGGACTGTATTATGAGGAAGTGGTGTGTATTTTTTGTGTTCTGCAGGGAGAGAACCAAAGGTCCACTTGTGACAAGCCAAGAGGGAATAGGAACATCTGGTGGACCGGCTGGTCCTCTGGTTAACATGCTCCTCCTCAGTGGGCCCCATCGACACACACACAGGTAGCCATGTGTGCGCAGAAACATGCAATTTTATATACATAGTCATAGAAATATAAAATGAAGTGTGTGCACATGCATATACATTGTAAGTGCATTCCAAAATCACATAAAATCAATTTACTTCACTAAATTAAACTCAAAATGTGAACCTATAAATTCAAACCATGAGAAATGTTTTACATCTGATGGTTTTTAATTTTACTTGAGATAAATTTAAATTAAATGGTCGACACAGTTGACAGTCCGATCTTTAAAGAGTGCAGCTTGCAAACATATTACCGGAAAGTTAAGTGGAAGGAAAAATGTACCTGGACTTCCTAAATAACTACACTTTCAATGCAAAGACACATTGATGAAATAAAAAAAAAGAATAACAGTTAATGGAGTTTTAATTTGGCCAATATCTCAGCATTAACTACCCTACCATACTTTTTCCTTCCACTCAACGTTCCACTCACATACTTGATTACAGAACAGAGGTTTTGTAGCTTCTGAATCTAACAATCAAATTAACAAAGATACTTAAAAAAATATGTCCTTGTTTATAATAAAATGTGCTTCAGTTTCAGAATTGATTTATTGAAATTAATCAAAATTTTTATGACGTTCTAATATTTGTAAACAGTTTCCTTTAGTAGATTTAACTGCTGCATACGTATTACAGTAAATTCACATTTAAATAATGGTGCTTTACTGTAACAGATTTAAAGCCATAATAGCAGCATAAATAGAAGGCCTGCCGTTCACGCAGTGATACTGAAGAGCAACTATGTCCAATTTGCACCAGATGCTCCTCAGAGCCGAATTAAGCCTGCATTATCGCTTGTGGAAAATGTCATGTTATTGGCAAGGTGAAGCCTCTCTGCTCCAGCCCCTGCTCTTCTTGTTGCTATGCCTGGATATGCGCTGGCTCGCCTCCCGTGTTCAGCCCGTAATCGACTAAATGCAGAGCCCTGCCTTTTTAAAAAAAAATCCTCCTCAGACCATCGTTTATAGATATACGTGTTGTTTTCAGGTCTGTGCGCACACCTCTGATCTCACATTTGCCACATATGCCAAACTTGTTAAGTTTGTAACTTTAGATGCAGAGATTGTATTTCCGCCTGCTGCATGGCTCTGTAACAAATGGCAACGGGAGGAATGGGTTACTAGTCCCCCATGAAAGGTTCAGTCACTTGATAGAAGTGGCAGCAGTCTGACTAGAATGATTGCTCACTGCCCCCGGGGCTGGCATTTGGCGCCCTAGGCAAGATATTGGACTAATAACTCCTCACTCCCTTCCTCCTCCTCTGTCTGCCACACACTGTGGAGTCGGTGCCCATAAATACACACCCTAAAATTTGCTTCATTTGAGGGCTTCAGGGGTGTCTTGACACCTTGCCTTAAGACCACTGATTGGCGAGAGGTTTGTATTTTATTTTCTGGCTTCTACTGTCATCATGAGGGTTTTCTGCCCTCCCAGTAATGGTAAGAGAACATGAGCTAACACATACAAGTCTCCAACCTTCAGGTTTTTCTTTAGGCTTCTGCCAGGTCGTTCTGCAGAAATGCACTCTCTGAACCTCGCTGCCAAACCTGAACAACACTGAGCTGGTCTCCTGCCAGCGTCTCAGCATCCCTCCTTCACCAATCTATGTAATGGACGTGCTAATGATGGTAAAGCAGCCTGTTCCTCAGAGAACAGTAATTTAAACACAGTTGCCACTGCAGTTACTCCATTGCACTGCCATAGGCTCCTGATATCAGTCTCTGCAGATCCGTGTGAGTTTTTTTTTTCCGGTTCCAATGTGACAAAAGGTGGATAATTAAACAAACATCATATGGGAACACATCCACTAACTTCTACTGGATCTGTACGGCAAGTTCCTCTCTTGTAAATGTTTGCTTTCTCAGCTGCTCCTTGCTGTTGAAAAGGGGGGTATTGATTTTCCTTTTCAGAAAAATAAGGCTGAAGAAACCAACATAAACAAAAAGCAAGGAAACAAAACAATGTCATGGAGAAGAAGAAGAAGAGTTGAAGGTGCAGAGGAAGATGCAGCAAAACATGAAAAAGCTTTTTCAGGTATTGGTAAACAGCACTGAGTCAAACCTGAACAAGGAGCTATTTTTACACCCCTACCAAATGTGTGGAGTGATGAACCTGTTGGGTATGCATTGATTTCGCAAATATTGACCAACACACCTACCATCTAAGTATCATGAGCAGCGGCCTCCTGCTGATGACATCACAAACACCCAATTTCCAAATTGATGAATCGCACCAGGTGTCGGGTGTGTTTATCTGCCTGCCATCATTCATTTCCATCTGCTAATGGTTGGGTTTGAGTATGAACACAGTTTTACATGTACAGCTCTACAAACAGGGACTTATGGAGCAAATATATCATTTATTTCTGTGTGTGTTTGTTAAACAGTGTTGTGTTGGAACAAAATACAGTTTTATTCTCCAGTTTGTCTAAACATAACATGGCTTTATAGGTAAAAGTTCACCTTTTTGTGTTTCTGGTCAGTGCAGAATGAGCAGGTTCAGGTTTGACCCCTATAAAAATTTTACATTTTGAACAACAGACAAGAAATATTGATGATTTATTTTAGCAAAATACACATTTTAAAAAAAAGTTGCCTACGGCAGTTTAATACTGAAAAAGTATGGCTTGTTTCATAAATAAACAAGCCATGTTCTTCACAATCTCTGTAGTAGCTGTTGCTTTACAAGCTGGACCAAAACATTATTTTGATTATTACACATTAGTTTTATTTACAACTGCTGTCATTCAGTATTGAATTAGTTTTTTTCCTACCAAATGTTTGCTATTGCTGCTCTCTGAGCATTTGTACAGAATAAACACAAAAAGCAAACAGATGTGAGTGCAGAAGAGCCTTGAGGTAAAGGGGTTTAAAATAAAAGTCACATTCCAGTGTATAAATTGATTTGCAGTTTGTAAAACTTGTCTGAAGATTCAGCCGTTTCGTGTTGCCCTCATCAACAACCTATTCAGTAAAGTCTTTGTCAGCAGCACCGAGGCTGATGCAGCCATCAAGCTGTATTATGTTCTCTGTTAAGTGGCCGTTGTGTAACATTAGTCCCAATCATGACCTCAGAGATGTCCTAATCCAAAAAAAATAATGAAGTTGGAGAAAATTTAATGACACAGTTTGAAAACCCATCACCTCAATCAGACGTTTCACTCTATAGAAAGAAATGTTTCTTTCTTATCTCTTTTTAATCAAATCATGTTTACTTAGAGCAGATTGGGTCTTTTCATTCAAATACACAGAGACCCTATATAAGCGGAAAGATGGAAGGCTGATTTGCAAACAAAAAAATGAGAAATGGATATACGGTTTATTTTCTATGCTTGTCTAAACCTGGAAAATACTTGAAACAAATTCCAGTCTGTTCCTGACTTATCATTACTGCAGAAGATCCCTGACAAACTCTAACATTCTCTTCACTGAGAATTGAACTATACTTCATACAGTGTTGCCACCAGTGCTCATGCTGAAGTAAAACCAAAGTTGTTCTAGTAGCTTCTCCTAATTTGATTGGGATACATTTTGACAGAAAATCAACATTTAATGAGGAGAAGCGAGGTGGGAGAAATTAGCCATTACCCTACAGAGCAGGCATTAAATGTTCATAAATGACAAAGATGTTGGCACTGACTGTTTTCAAAGCTCGGAGCTTGGGGAACGTTGCGACGCTCAGACACTCACTTCCCGTCATTTGGGTAGGTAGAGAGCGAGAAAAGGAAAGAGGGGAGGATGAGAGACTGTGGTGATGCGTTGGAGAAAGAGAGACAGTGAGCGACAGGGCGAGAGAGTTTAAAAGGCACGATGTCTGCTGCTCGGCAGGATGGACGGAGGGAGCGAGGGAGGCATGCGACAGCAGAGCGCAGCAAGTACGGCAGAACAAACCGGTGGTGACTTATGGGCTCCTTCATTCACCGCTGTGATCAGATCCAGGAGGACAGCCCACCATATGGGATGGCACAACTTATTCATCCAATCACTTGGACTACACACAGCAACAGAAGAGGGAAGGAATGGTGCATGTCAACGTGTGTGTGCACGTAGAAGACAGGTTCTCTGAATATGACAGTAAATGTAAGAGCAAAGGGTGTAATTAAATGCATCAATGCTCTGGGTGAAGACATTTTTTTATGCTCCAGATTGTATGGAAAGCATCTTTGCATATGCCAAAGAAAAATAAGATATATTTTTTTATTCCATTATATACAGCTTTCTTTACAAACAACTTTTTTCTGCTGATTTCCTGAAATTAAATGGGGGATTTCTTGAAGCTCTTGTTTGTTTATGCTCTGATTTATTTTGGTTTCGCTTTGGGGGGATAAAAACTCCACCTATCATCCAGATGGCACGGCGTAGAAATCAAGTACAATGAGAAAATGTATTAATGAATTATTCTAAGCATATGACATTGTGACAATAACTCCTGTCTTTTCTAGGCCTCTGTTAAAAGCAGATTAAAGCTAAGCTCTGAGAGGTGAGGGGCCTGGCAAATTGAGCCCCCAGCACACCAAACGCAGGAATAGAAACAGACATAATCTAACCAAAGCCAGATATTTTTGAGAAGAAAAGAATGTTTCTACCCGGCTGGCAAGAAGCATCATAAACCCTTTTATAAGGTACCTAAACTAGACTGCGCTTCAGAGAAAGCAGAACCAATTTGCTTAACTTCGCAACATGCAGGAGCCGGGCGATAAAAGCGTCTGGCCTATGCTGAGGCTGGCAAACATATTGTTATCCACTTTATTCCTGTGCCACCTTGCCAGCTTACACAAGACAGATAGCAATCGTTTTGGGGGGTAATTTAGGGATTAGACTGGAGGTGTGCTGTAATCACAACCTTTTGTTGGAAGCTAGACAATATTTTAGTCTATAGCATAGCATAAGCAGCCAAGTTGTGTCTCTTGTCCAAAAAAAGACTTCTAAGAAATCTTCCAGCCAGCAGCCAGATTAAGAATTTGTTTTTTTATAGCAGCAGCATGGAAATGAATGTTTTTTTCTTCTTCCTGAGATAGGTGCAGCATTACTTGAATTTATGTTGCTGTGTTTTTATTTTCTGCATCAGTTTAAACTTTCTTTGCACTTAGATGATGACTCCTGACAAAATGTACATTTAGAGTCATTACAGACTTCTAAATTTTACAGAAATGTTAAGTTTCTGTAACTCAACATTACAGAAATGTCACCATTATATATATATATACATATAGCAAATATTTAATTTGGGCTTCTTTAGCATAATTACTATGCTAGGTTATTTTAAAAGGGTCTCCATTGGTGTGTCTAGGTGAGAAATGTTTATTAGTTTTGCTGAAGCTTGTTACTGACTGCAGAAGCTTTACATTACACTACAAAAAAACATGGATTCTGAGCTTCTCCTTCTTCAGTCTTTAACTGGGTCTTTAAATGAAAAATAAAATTAAAACTTTATCTGAAAAGTGTGGCACTGATCAACCGCTTGGTCCGTTTTCTCTTCTGACCAGGTAAGATGATTACGATGTTGTGTTTGCTTGAGGAAAGGTTTATCACAAAGAATGTAATAATTGTGCACCAATAATAATTGTCTCACATGTTTTCCTTCCACTAAACCTTCAGGTAATATGCCTAAATGTAACACTTTTAGTGGTCTGTCTTCTTTGTGCGGTCATGTTGGTCATAACAGTCCATGTTTAGCACAAAAATATAGTTTTACTATATCACAGTGTTATTAAGCTTCACTTATTTGAATTAAAATATTCATAAAAACTAACTTTTTACTTTTTATTTCTGATATATTGAAATATATCTCTATTTGTTGTATGAATTTTGACTTTATTATTAACTCACAGAAGTTACCTTAAGCTGAATCTGGTGCAATGCATCTTTTATTAATGCTTTTTCTTGGTACATTTTCCCTGTTGAATAAAGTCAAACTAACTATTTGGCTCCCAATTGTTAACCTTTGTAATGCGACAAATCTGTAACCTGGTTTTATAATGAAACATGGTTTTTCTTGTATAACACTCAAATTTGAAGTCTGCAGACGAGGCACACGAAAAGCAGCAGCTAAGGTAAAGGAACACATTACACATCCCCAGAGGTTAGTCGCAGTATTATCACTGACAATCAGTCTTATTCTCAGACAATCCTCCTGGCTTTTTGTTCCTTTTGCCCTCTGCCACAAGCTCGCTTTCTGTTCTCAGATCCCACTCTTCAAATGATCTACTTTTACCTTTTTGTGCCCACATTACAGACAGTTTAAGGGTAATTCAGCTTGGCAGGTACAACACTGCACATCAGAAAGTGTGCTGTCTGGATGTCTGAATAAAATGACATGTTGTATCTTGTCATTATTCGCTGCCGTCAGAGCTGAGTGAAATACATCAAGGTATCTTTTAAACTATCTACTAAAGAAGCTTTGTATATCTTTATGTGAAATTGGGTCCAGAAATACAGCAGTTTGATGCTTAATTTTAATTTTAGATCTTCACTAAAACATATTCAGTTTCCAATAATAAGATGAATACGGGCTTAAAGCGTACATTGTCATCTTTAATTTGTGGGTTTTCATCTAAACTAGATGAAAGTGCTCAGGATTTGCAGCTCTTAAATATCTTTGAAGCCTCTTTTGCCTGGAACTCATAAGTAATTGGGCACTTGGTTTAAAGCTGATTTGTTGGATATATTGTATTCCTTCTTCATCAAACACGCACGTTTTCGTACTTCTATTTGGGCCTATATTTCTTCTAAAAACATCCCAAGTGCTTAAAAAAACCTCCAGTCATTTTTTATTGTTTTTTTTGGCAATAAGTGAATGTTTTCTGGTGTCTGGAAAATGAGTAATTTCAAAAACCTCTGGAATGTAACGTCGCAAATCAGCAGGCACAGCTTCCTTACATAGTAACCCCAGCATAGCCAGCCCGTTACCTAGCAACCCAAACTGAGCTCCAGCAAATTTGGTCAGCTGGTTTTACGCTGCATGTACGGTGGCTGCTGGAAAAGACAAGTGCTTTGTTGTTGACTAAACATTCAGAAACTACTTCCTGCTTTCTTGTTGGTTGCGCAGGAGGCTCTACTTCTGCTGTTCAAAGATGCATGGTTGCATAACTGCTCACCTGTTTGCAGCTATTTTCAGATATGAGTTTAAACGCTGAGTTGGGGAAAGTGGCTGGCAGCAGCTTATTAGGATTTAAAGTGACAAGAGGCCCTAAAACATCTCATTCTGAAATAAAATCAACAGAACAGACTAAAATTTCATTATTAAAGAATAATTTTGTGCATAAAATATAATAAACATGTTTTGTGGAGTCCATAGATTTGTCCTAAACAGTACAAGGAAGTAAAATAGGTCACCCTTACTGCCTGTGAGACAGGTCTTATAGTCCAAAAAATATTACAAATTAATTAGAGAGAAAACATTGAGTTCACCACAAAGTTATGGTGTAGAGCAATACAGTACAGCAATTAATTATTTAACAGTATCAAAAAGGGGAAGGTTACAAGAGATTTAGTGGGCCAAGGCTGGAGCAGCACTCTTTAAATCTGCATAAACCAAGTTCAACCTGTAGCCCAGTGTCAGGAAGAAAACTAAATACAGAGGGGACTTAGAGTGGCTCACGGTCCGAAGCACAGCCGGCGTCATCTGGACGACACGGAGCCAGCGTGATGGCACGGCCATGCATGGCTTCCAGTAGCTTTAGGCTACTGGTGTTTATTGATGTGACAGAAGACAGACACAGACACAAATTCAGATCCATCTGGTCAAATTTTGCCAAATGTATCAGAGCTGATCAGTGGTGTTTCACAGCACAGATGGACAAACTCCTCAAACATACAAAAGAAACTCATTTTGCGATGGCCGGTTCAGTCAGCTTAGGGAGCTTTCAAAATGCGCTGCATGTGTGGCACTTAAGCTCTTCAGAGAGAGGAGAGGGACATGGTGTGGCTTTCAAGATGGCACATTTCAGAGCATATGTTGCTGAGTGACACACTGCGTTTAATTTCTGTTTGAGCCCTCAGTGCTTCTGAAGCTGTGACCCTCGACTCCTTGACAAACAATTGAAGCTGCTCCAAAAACATCAGGTTCACCTGAATCAGTTCATGTAGAAATCAACAACCTTAATTCTAAAACGTCTAAAATGTTCACTCTCACCATATTAGACTCACTATGTATGGCGAGCTAAATTGGTTTCAGGTAGATGCTTTTGCACCAAGTATTACCATAGAAGAGGAATAAGCATCTACTTTTTGTCTTGTGTTCATTGAATGCATCAAAACTAAGAAATCGCTACATTTTCAGTCTATATTTTCATAACAAACTTTATGTTGATGCTGTTTTTGAGTTTAATAAAAATCAGATAAAGGTGAGAGATCTTTAACACATTAATGGGATACTATTGTAATTCTCAAAGTTTTTTGGCTTCAGAATATGTATCTTAAAATATGCATATTTTAAGATACATATCTTATCTTAAAATATGTAAGATAAGATATGTATCTTGTATGTATACATACAAACATAACTAAACAGGCTAACAATGGATTTGGCATAGCAGACCTCAAAGGAAAGAAAAACGGGATTGATGAGGAAAAACCTGATTGATGCATCGTTACTTATGTTTATTATTCTGTCCTGCTCCTAAAATGCAACTTTGGTCTGAGTTAATTTTTTAATGTCATGATGTATTTATAAGAAGAAGTTCTAAACATTTGTTGAGACACTTTTCTAGAATAGGAACTTAAAGTATATCTGTTCAGGAGAAATGTTTCCCAGCGAACATTTCTCCTGCCTTCTTGTTCCGCTTCTCTATTTTTTCCCAAAACTAAGATTACAAAAGATCAGCAATCCTGATTGAGGCCAGCTGTATTAAAATACTCGATCAAAAAAAATCAGCTAATATATTATAACTCTTGGGATGTTCATAGATTCCAGGTTTCTAGTTGCCATCAAATCTAAATAGTTATTTTTTTTCTCCTCCGATGTGTATTTATCTTATTTTACTAATTAATTTTCACATGTATGCTGGTGTAGATTGTTAGGCATTCACTTTAAAAAAATTATTAAAATGAAGAAACAAAAAGTCAAAGAGCTAGAATGTCACTCACCTTTTAAATAAAGACATTGCTTGTACCCCAATTGCTTTTTTATTCTTTGTGCTAAGTTACAGATTTAATCAAGTCATAATATTCCACTCTGAAGATAATTGTAAAGGAGCTTATAGAAGGTAAAACCGGAGTCATCGTCATCATGTGACGATCTGCATCTGAAGGCAAACTGAAAGCTTACAGTTGTATCTGCCCTCTGCCCGAAGGCTTTCACTCTACATATTCTGTTGTTGCCCTATCTGGGGCAGTTATATTTGATGAGAGATGACAATGGTAAAAGACTGTCTGCAAAAAAAAAATGCTCGCATTCTAATTCTAGATAATAGACGCTGCCATTCTAAGCCAATAATAGTGCCTATAATAAAACCAGTGGAGCAGAAAAGAGCCACTCTTTCATTTCCTTATGTGGGGCCATGTGTTTGGTACACCCCATTATTCATCAGGTCCTGGATGCTGATAACTTTCTATTTGCATCTGAATAAAGAATGCCTTACAACCTCTCTGAAAAACCTCTGCCCTTATGCAAATTAAGTGACCTAAAAAAAAGTAGCTACTTTAGTTATTTGTAAGCAACTATGGTGTTTTATCACTTTAAAACATGAGGAATGTATCTGACAACTAGATGTGGGGTAGTCACATTGAAGAAGTTTTAATTTATTTATTTATTGTTTTTTTTTACTGCTGACCTTGGATGGTTTTTCACAGGATGTTTATTCAGCATCTTATGATGCCCTTTTCTTCTTGACATGACCTACTTTGATTAACAAAAGACAGGACAAGCGTAAGCTGTAGAAAAGGCGAAGCGTTGTCTTACAGAAACGACTGATTTACTCCAGTAAAGAGCTCTTCAGTTCAAAGGTAAAACACTTCCTATTTTAAAATCTCTGCTGAGAGTCAGGAGCATACTGTGTGATATTTGTGATCAATCATGGCTGCAGAAAAAGATTGCCCTGGCTGAAAATAATAAAAAAGATGCTATCCATAAAGTGGCGATCTTTTGAGGGATGAACTCCTCAGAGGAAAGTCTGGCCGCGCCAGACAGACTGTTCAAAATCTCAGTCGACGGACAGATTAATGAGCTGTGCCTTCACATACAGTACAGCAAACCCAAGATAGATCTGGGTGCTGTTTCTGCAGATCTGGGTGCTGTTTCTGCTGCTCTATATCGGCACATACTGAATCCCATGTTGGGATTCGGTATGTGACTATGTAGTATGTGACTTGAAAATTATTTATAACACTTAAGCTTTTACACTTTTTATTTGGGTTTTATGTGACAGACCAACACATATTAGGACTCATAGTTTTATGCATTTGTATCAAGACACATTCACTCTGATACCCAACATCAAAACCCTGCTTCTGACAGCGCTGGGAGAGAGAAAAACATTGTAACTCTGAAGGACCTGAAGATATTTCAGGTTGGAAAATTTTACAGCACAACTACTAATTGTGCACTCCACAAATCTGTCTTTATTGGAAGAGTGTCAAGTAGAACGCAATTATAGAGAGAAACCTGTTTGCAGTTTGACCAGACTTATCTGACAGGAGGCAAAATGGAAAACCATCACATTTTCCCTAACACACCACCGCCACAGTCTACCTATTAAGTTGAAGTTGATATGCGGCTTGTAAGAAATTTTTTGACATATATTTTCAACTGGTGTAAAGATCATGCTGTTCTGATTTGTAGAAAGCTGTAGTGATTCCTTAAACTTGTTCGGCTTATACTTTGTGGTCTTGCTACTGATAGGAATTAAAGTATTGTTGATGATCTATTTCTGCCTGGATTGTGTATGTTTTTGATTTGTGAATGGAAAGATTAAAAGAGAAGACTAAAATCCTAATATAATACATTAAAGTTAGTGTGCGTTATGTGACAGAATTTGAAAAAGTTCAAGAGGTGTGCATATTTATGCAAACCAATGCAAACTTGACTGCATAAAAAAAAAAATTTCCAACATAAACAGACTCAAAAATAAACTTTTACACACACTAGAGGGGGGTGGGGGGACTGTTTCACACATGTAAACCAAACACCTCTAAAAGCCAGAGGGCAAATGGATAAAAAAAAGAGGGTGCCGGGGTCTGGTGTGCACCCTGAGTTCAGGTCTTGGCCATTAAATAAGCTGGCACTGCAGATGTGAGCTGCATTGACAATGATGTATGGGAGAAACACAATTCAGCAGCGTTATGAATTGGTTGGCTCCGGTCTGGACAATGCTCGCTAAGACACACGGATGCACACAAAAAGACAAGTCGTCCTCAGATACACACTCTCACAATAATGACGCAGGGCTACAGCCAATAATATCTTCCTCTTTTTCCAGACAAATTCAATTTTTATCCAAGACATATGTAAGCTTATTAAAAGAGCCAACAAAGACTGGAGAAATATGTCACATCCTTCAGGGCTGGACACAATATTGAGTGCTGCTTTGCCGATGCCTTGCCTTTTTTCCCTGTCCTTCCTCTCTTCTGACCTCTCTGCATCACTTGATGGCATCACACATCCATTTCAGCCCTCTCTTTATCTTTTCCCTTCTTTACTATGTGACTTTCCTTCCATGTGTCCTTGGAAAGGCAAACACATTATTCATGATGGGCTATGAAAAGCCTTTTATGACTTCATTCATGTTTTCCCTTTGCTATCCATACTTACTGATTGAAACTGTGCATTAGTAATGTCTCCACGATGAGATGCTGGCAGAGCATTTTCTGCTCTCAACCAATTGAGTTTCTCAAATATTTATCATAAGCTAAGTTTCTATCTATACATGTAAAGTGGTTATACTTGCCTTCTTCGCCAGATATGTTGGTGAATGTTTTTTATGTGGGTCTGAAGGTGTAAAATGAATGTTATTCATATAGTGTGGGTATATTGGGATGAAAGGTGTCAACTTGATAGTGTACATTGCGGCATGTCACCTTTTATGCTGCTCCTACATAGAAGCTTCTTATGAAGATGCAATTGGATTTTTATTTTTACTTGGTTTGCATAAACTGGTTTGCAAGATTATCCATATTTTTATTTCATTAAAATAAGAAATAATTCCCAGATATTGTTTTATTAATGAACTGTAAACCTTCAGTGACTGAACATTGAGTCTGATTATCATGACACTTTCAATAGTAAGTGACTAAGACAAACTGTCCACAAAATTTGCACTTGTGGCTTGGGTGGAACCTTGCCAATCAAATGTGTGTCACAGAAGAACACACACATATGCACACCCACACACACACACTTCCTTCCTTGCACTACGGCCTGAACACTGTCTGTTTAGCCACTGCAGTAATGTCATACCATCAGAAGATGTGTGAATAACACATCTGAATTATGAATGGGGAGAGGTTAATTATGGATGAAAGGAGGGCAGAAATAATGCCATAGACATTTCTCTGAAACACATGGCTGGATAAATGGCTATAGACCCAGTGTGCATTTGTTGGCAAGCATTAAGTCTCTTTATTTGGCTAGTTGGTGCTGATATATGTTGGTCCTTGTTGGCGTAATCCATTCAGCATTTTCATCTTCAAGTAGTTGCTTTTAATTAGCACATTGGATGCCTATGCTAAGTCAAGTTGACAGGCAAAAGTGTTCTATTATTGATAATAAAACTATAATTATTATATGAAAAGCAATTATGCTTAGTAGTCATCTTTATCAGATAATGTAGGAAGAGTCTGAAGGACGATGAAAGTAAATCGCAAGAATTTTTGATGCCAACTTTTGTTTATATTTTAATCCATTATAACGCTTTTATTTGTTTTTAAATTTATCGACAAGCTAATTTAAAAAATAAATAAATGTAGACAAGGAAAAACATTAATCAGCTGCTATTTTCTGTGCTAATGATTCCTTGAGAGACAGTTGCACCTGCAGCTCTAAAAGACTGCAGCAGGCTGTCATCCATGAACAAAAGCTGTGGCCTTTTACAAAGAAGGTCAGAGATTTGTTGCGATAGCATGAAACCGGGGTATGCAGACTGGGTTGGTGGCACGGCTTAAAGAGATGCAAAAGGATCAGAGTGGAACTAATACGGAGCGTGCAAATGGGTGGATGAGGAAAAAGACAATACTATTGAGGAAGAATGATGTTCCTGATGCAAGTGGAGCCCTGGTTTAGGAGCTTCTGACCTCTAACGTTTTTGTAATGGCATTGAGGGATTAGTAAAATGGCTTCTCTGCTTTAGTTTTTAAATTTGTGAGCAGAACACACTGGATCTGGCCTTTCACACACATTTAACTGCTCTTACTAACATGCTTTAAAATGTCACTTTCTGGCCTCAGATTTAGTTTCAACAGTATTTTATCCGATGCTGATCGCATCCTCATTCTTGAAAATATCAATATTGTTATGAGTTACAAGCTGAAAAGAAGTGCTGTCTGAATTTCCATCAGTGAGTCAAAGTACTAAAATAAAAAAAATCCAGGAACCAGTGACCCAGCCTGATTCTTTGAGAAAATCTGGGCCATCTTCTCTGGTTTTGTCCCCTTCATAATAACATCGTCTATGAGAATTTATGAAACAATTTTTTTAAATTCTGATTTTGGATAGTGTCACAAATGTCAATTTTCATTTGACATTTGTGACACCTACCCCTTTTTAGCAGTTGTAGTAGTCTGGATATTCAGTGATAACCATTTGTTTTTCCTTAATTAATAATTAAAACATTTGTGTGTATTTTTTCCTGAAGAAATACAAAATTTCCTTCTTTAAGTATGTCAGCACATCATTGGGTAGCTACAGAATGAATTCAGTTAACTATAGGTGAAAATCAGGCTCCAAAAAACTGAAGTTAGTCGTAATTCAGTATTTCTTTGATATTTAAAAGCGTACTTCTTTGCTGGTTCCTAGAAATGTTTTTTTTTTCACCTCTGTTGTTTTACAGATCAAACTAAAAGTCTGAATATTTCTAGTAATGCAGGTGTATCATATGGAGACATTACTGTGCCTGAGAAGTTGTGACATAATCGAAGAACAAAAAGAGGCTCTTTCATCAGGTGTCTGCACTGTCCTCTGAATGGCAGCTGGAGCATGGGAACAGCTTCAGCAGTAAAAAGTGACTAACAAGAGGGAGAAAAAAGGTTAATATTTCTGTTCAGTTCAAGGTTTAAGAACATAAAATGGGAAGAGACAGAAGAAAAAGACTTTTCTCCAGCATCGCGAGGGTCAGAAGACGCAAAGCGGTGAGGCAAAGGCGCCGTATGATGTCTCCTTGTTGAAATCCTGAGGACTAAGGGCCTTGGGACATCCACCCGGCCCGACTAAAACATTCAAAGCTTTGCCTCCAAAGAGCAAAACTTTTGTTCTTTCACAAAAGGTCTGACCAGAGGTTCTCCCATAGAAGGGAGCCCCGTATAAAATCAGATTATTTCCACTGAAATCCTCCTTTCTCCACCTGCCAGTTAACTATGTCACTGCCATTGTGTCCTCTGTGATAAAGCTCTCCGGAGTGGCATAATGGAGGCTGGATGTGCATTATTGCTTTTACTGCCATTTATTCAACGATTTATTGGCACAACCCTCCCCACTCGCTCCTTCCTTTTCGCCTTGTATTTTTTTTTTTTTTCTTTTAGGAGAAATCTGGGCCACATGCCCAGAGGAACGCAAAGTGCTTTAATTCATTCGCACCTTTTCTCTCTGGCTGCCATCTCCAAGGCCTCTCTTTATGCCCAGAAGTGATTTGCTCAGGCTGGACCATCAAAGCAATTATGGCAGCGGCCTGCTTCCCTATTATGAACAGAGATGACTGACAACAGGGAGACTGCGCGGGGGTGGAGGGCACTTTGCTTCAATTTATTTGATCTGAAAACATTTTTTTTTAAACCCACTTGACTAACAAAACACAGGCAAACTCCTCAGATTACTTCTTTGAAATTTTTGACCAAAAACATTTTATCCTCTCTTCTGTGCAACATTTTTCAATTACCTCGCTCACCTTTTGGGAGCAAAGAGACTATTCGGTCGTAAGTTAGGTGAGGAGGCAGAGGATGCGCGCGATGTAACAAAATACCAGGAGGCACGGCAGGGCCTGACGTGTGGCAATTAATGTAATGGACATGAGAAAGCACAATCTTCTGACTAATGAGAATGTCTTATATTACAGCACAAATGCACGGGGTCGCCAAGACTCCTATCATTACTATGGCTCGCTACAAAAAGGGATACTCCATAAATGAATAATGCGGGCGGAGAGAGCCGGGTACGGCGCCACTGAGCCGATCGTCCATCCAACAAGGAATAATTACGCCTGGAGTTACATGGAATCAGTGGGATGAATTGGGACAGGATGCAAGGGGAAATTAGGTATTTTAAGAAAACAGGGCAGAGTGGGATAGCAGAGATTTGACCGAAGTGAAGGAGTAGAAAAGGAGTTTGTTAAAAAAAAACAAAATTAAATCATGAGAGAATAGGAATAAGGGAGATGGCGAGAAATAGACGGGAGAGCAAAGCGGCAAAGTGACACATTGGCTAATCAGTCTGCTGTCGTTCTCTTTTTAAAGCTGTCATCTTCGCCATCAAAGCATCAAGACCTTGTTCTTCTCCGTCTCTCATTGACTGATTCTCCTGTTCAATTATTCAAGGTTTATAAGCACAGGCCATCAATTCAGCAACCAGCAGAGCCAGTAAAATAATGACAGGGTTGCTTCTTCAGCCGTACTGACTGTCATAAAAGTTTTACAGTTGGAAAAAGGAAAAATCGATTTCTTAGACTTCTTGCACTGCCATAAACATATTAATGACGGGACTATGAGTGAAGACAAAGCCGCTACCTTTAATAGTGTAGCTCCCATTTGGATTTGTGCACTTTGCTATTAATTATGAAATGCTATTTTTAGCCATCACAAAATATTTATGCATGTGGTAGCTGTAAACGTGGATTTGCATGTATGCTGTGCTGCACTACTGCTAGAACATCTGTGGTGTGAGTGTGTCAAGTGACACTTCTGCGGTTTTTGCTCTGCTTGTTCTTAAAAAGCCCAACCTGTGTGAGTCACGCTGCGAAACTGAAAATCAGGTCAACTGCAGCCTTGCAAGCGAATGCGAGGCCTAACTACACGTAGCCACATGCATGCAATCAAACAGAAACAGGCTGAAAAAGCACAGCCTTCCTGAACATGCAACGGACAAACGTATATGAACACATACAGGAACACACTCTGCCTACTTGTTGGAAATCTCAAGTAGCATCCCAGCTCCCATCTGCTGTAATCTGCCCTGGGGCAACAGTGACCTGAGCCAGAGACAGAAACTCTTCTAGAGTAGAAAGAAAAATAATAATAGCAGAGGTAATGCAGTGTGCAGCTTCATCCTTTACTTAGCTGGCGATGCCCTCAGGGCTGGAGATGTTAGAAACTCAGAAACCTCATCTGGCTTCACACCGAAAGTATGGCTCCCGCACTTATGTTAGAGACCAATCATACAAATCAGACCAATTTAGACACAGAGAACTCACATTTCCATAGATAAAACTTTCCATACACATGCTGTCATCAAATAATAAAATCACCTGTGGCGCAAATTGGTGCCCCTGCTGTTAATACTTTGTTGGAACAACTTTTGCCCACAGGATGCCACCTATATGTGCCACCTTCTATGCTCGTTATGCTGAACAGCACAATACTTTTTTATTCAAACTGTTTTCTTTTCTAAAGAATTATTGCAGCTCTGCACTCTTAGAAGGATTCAGGCCAACAGCATCATGCATCCTCCATCGTATCTATGAGTGGAGTGGTTGCACTAAAGTTACATTTATTTCAAAAGGGTTATTAGGAGTAAAAGAAAACTGGATTTTAATCCATAAAAATTCACATTTTGCTCCACATCTAACTGTCAGAGGTCTTAAGAGTATTTTTGTATATGCCTCCTTTACTGTCCTGCTAAATACAGGCTCCTCTTCCAGCCTTGTGGCTAGTGGCTAAAAGAAATTGACATCTGCTTCATGTTATATTTACTGTACAGGGAAACTAATTCATGGGTTGTTACTTACTCTTATTGTGCAGTAATGCTGCTGCTGGGAACAATTATTTCCCCCCCTACCTGATGGAATGTAGACACATTAAAGGCTGGATTTCTTTACATTTCCAATATGGAATTATGGTACAGCAAGGAAAAGGAATATTTTACACCTTTTTAATAGGAGTGCCAACTAATTTCTCTGTTTTTACACCCTGATTTAAAGGAACAGTTTCATGCAGGAATACCTAAATATGATAAATGCGAGCTAAGATGAACAACAAACGGTTCTTGAGAAATTACAAATATGGTTACTTAACCAAAGGCAAGCTAAGCTAGAGAAACAGTGTGGTAGAATAAGAAAAGTAGAAGACAATGTTTGCTTTAATCGTCTGTTCTGTTTGCAATTGTTTGTTAAAATCGTCACTAGCTAGAAAGACTGTAGGTATGATCCTAACGAAGCTTTTTCTGTTGTTCATCCATTCACAAATACTGTTCCACAGAGTCCGTCTGACAGACAGAGAGAAAAATATTCACAAGTTCAACATGAAATATGAGATGCAACATTCAGACTTATCTGAAAAAGACAAAAAATAAACAGTTTGCCGTCATGTAATGTTTACTTTTAAACTTCATTAGGTTATTAAGCTTCATTACGTTAATTTGTTCACACCAAGACACAGAGAAATCTTTACTCCAAGGAGGTGTGCTTACTTTATCCAAACCGCATTCTTAAAATCCAAATAATAAATCATACTATTTCTGTAAATGTTTACTCAATCCTAATCCACTGGAGGTGGGGAGCCCACACTGTGGCAAACTGTCTATTTTTAAGGTTCCCATATTAGTCATCTCTTTGGGGGGCCTCACATTGTAATTTATGGAATTCATGAATACTAAATACTGTGTTGTGTTCCCTTCTTGTTTACCCCCACCACACCCTCGACCTCTTCTGCGCCTCCCCTGATGCTTCTGAGCACAACAGTAACTGTTTTGTATGAATCCAGATAAACTCAAAGTGGCTGATGTCAATCCACTCCAGCTGAGTGTTGTGGAGGTGCTGCATGGTTACGCATTCCTTCTCGCACCACTTGAGGTATGTGGTAAAATATTTTAGGATTTTGAAGACTCGTTTTGAAGCACACAGTAGAAGGAGATGTGTTGTTATTGTTGGTGCAGAGACCAAAAACAACTGGATTTTTCTCTTTTTTTCCCCAACAGGGCCTTCCAGGAACATTTGCAACCCAAAATGATGGGACTGTAAGAGAATAGCTAAAACAAAGCAGCACACACAAGTTTTTTCTTTCTCAAAAAAACAAAAAATAAGTAAAAAAGTTTTTCTATTTAGATGCCATGAGTCAACACATATAGAACCGCTAGTTACAATTCCAAGTCTTTTGGGATAAACCTTAACCAGCTTTGCAGATGTAGAAATAAAAGGTTTTGTCCATTCTTTCTGCTGAATGACCAACACTCAAGACTTCATCACAGGTTTTCAGCTCTTGACCTCAAGGCCTTAAATTTGTCTCCCCTCCAAAACAGCTGATTCAAATACTTCAGTGGAGTCTCCATTAAATGTAGCGCTAGACTTTGGTGACTGGGGTTCGAAACTTTGTTTGAGCCACAAAAGAGTAATGCCAAAGATTTTTCCCAGATGATTTCTTAGTAAATCTGTTTGATTATGGTAACAAATCTTTTGGATTTTATATGAGAATAATTTTACTAAATATATTTAATTTTGACCATATTTGTATTTCAGAAGAGACGACGTCTTTCAATGACGATGATTTCAAACAGCTCATTAGTTGGTAATTATTACTGCTATTCACTCTACAGATAACAACAACAAATATGTCACTATGTAAATAAACAATTATAGTCATTATGCACTCATTGCGCTATAATTGCATCATCAGAATCACAACTGAGAGGGCATTTTCTACCAGCATGCAGCCATGACAAAACATAAGGCCACGATCCAAAAACTCTAATGATTGATTTAAACAGAAAATAGCAGGTATTGTGCACAATGCTTTAAAAGAGAAGACCATTTGATGACCAACTGAATTGCAGGACAAGGACAAAGGAATGCGCTGCATGAACCTAATAGGGCTGAGAGTGCTGCTAAAGCTCTGAGAAAGGTAATTTGAACCAACTCAAATTCCTCCATCAAACACTAACCAAATAGAAGCCTAAAGAGTGAAAAATAGAGAGAAGGAGCTAAACCGCTGGGATTAGCGCAAAGTAACTAAATAGGCACGGCAAATTTTCCATTACTTGAACAGCAAAAGCGATTTCAGCTGCTGGGATCTAAATAAAAAGCCGAACTCCGTCCTTCCTCTGTCTTTTGTTCGTGAGCAGCCTTTCTCTTCCCTAACTGCCCTACATGGACAAATGGGTATTTGCCATCTCACAGCATCCTTGAGGCACATCAATAAATAAAGTTGACACAAATAAACAGATAAATAAATAAATATGAGGAGCCTAGCAAATGGGCATCAGTCAGCATTAGTGATGGAAGCATGTCAAGCGAAATCATGCTTGACTGGAGGCAGGCCTGCCTGAGTGTAGGCAGCATTCTTGCTGATTGCACACTCAGTATGGGAATGTATTTGTTTTTGTGCAACAGTGAAGGTACATCAGTGGGCTTTTTTTTAGAACTTTGTACTTTATTTAACCCTGATGTTCTCTTTTTCTTTCTTTACCTGTATCACTACTTAAACATCTCTCCATGAGAACACTATATACACACTCCATTTTACTGATGTCTTTCTATTTTCCACTCTCCCTCTCATGTCTACATTTTCCACATACGAGGAGAACAGGTTTACTTTAAGTTACAGTTTCAAGTAGTGCCTTGTTTCAATCATATATATATATATATTTTTTCCTGGGCTGATTAAGGAAACTGATAACAGCAAAACTCAGACACCCATTAAAATGTTAGGGAGGCGAAAATGTGCACATAATGCTGAGATGCTGGGAGGATTTTTTTAATGTCAACAAAGTTTTGAAATATGTATTTCATACATGAGCATAAAGATCGAGACGTCTTTCTTGCCACTTGTGAAATTGCTTCAACTTTTATGGCATTAGCTTCATCTTCCTTTTAAATAAATATATATAAATCAAACATGGTCATAGACAGACTTATTGTCTTTCAATTTTACATTTAAAATTTACATAATGAGTGAAATTTGGTTGCGAGACTCCATTAATAACAATTAAATAATAAATTGGTTCCAGAGTGAACGTTTTGTCCTTGCTTATTCATGTGGACGACGAAAGTGTTTGACGTACTTGCTAACCTGGCTAACCTGACCTCTAACCTCAAATGTGTCATACATATTAACAACGTCAGATTATACGTTTGTTCATGATTATGTTTCAGCAGCCGATGCAAGTTGTTCTACAAAAGACTCCACTCACGCTTTGTTGTTCACCAATCTTGTTTTCTTGTTGTGTTTATCGCTAACCTGGTGTGGAGGCATTACGTGCATGTTCCACACTCCATGTTTAGCACCACTTACAGGTGTGGGGAAGTAAAAATTGTGTTTTGGGTTGTTTCCATGAGGATGAAAATCTTTCTGGAAACAATCCTGTGTCGACGCAGATGTTTTTGAAACCAATGACTAGTTTTAGAAAAAAACTATCCCGTGTGGACGGGGCCTAAATCAGGCAGAAAAAACTCAGCGGTGAGCTTTTAAGAACATAAATGATGCAGGATCATCTGAGAAAGAAGAATAGTTAAAGATCTCTTTCTTTGTAAGCTCCAACCTTACGAAGTGTTTTGAACAACTAAGTGCTGTCCTGTTAGTAAAAGGGGTAAAAGTGTTGACAGATGGGGCACAAACAACTCTGCTACCAGGAGTGTTGCAAAAAGTCTTTTCCCTGGTGTATAAATGGGCAGAAAAGATTGAATTTCTTTTTTTTTTTTGCCATTGAGAGGTCTGCTACTTTTATTACGCAATTTATTTTAAAATATTTTTACACATATTCACCAAAAGGGCCAGTAGCTAACACTGTAAATATTGTTACAATAAACAATTTTAAGATTGAAGAACCTCTTATCCTAATTTTACTAAAAGCTTAAAACAAAGAAAGAAAGTGACATAATTATAGAGCTCAGAGCAAAGAACAAGTGATAATTTTATCATAGTAATTACTCATTTCTTACTTTGGTTGAACATTATTTTAATGGTTAAGGTTCAGAAAGCTTCAGTCAAGCCATAAAATCACCTTAACTTTGCAATCTCAACTTTCATGCACTCTGGAAAGTACGAGGGATTTAATAAACCTGCAGTTAAATATGTTTAATTTATTGTGGCTGCTTTAAAAAAGGAGGCTGTGTGTCAGAGTATCCAGTTATTTAAAAGCAAGTGAGTCACATTTTTACTAAGATTCCTTCTGCTCTAATATCTGTTTGACTAATACTACCAGCTGAATAGATCATTAAATAATGTTCCTGCATATCTTGTCTTTGTATTTAAGGGAATTACCTTTATCAGTCACTGCCAGGTACATAGTCCTTTTATGCCTCAATATTACAAATCATCACATCAAGACTGCCAAGAAAAGAAGCGAAAAAATTAATTCTGTTACTTTCCGTCTGACAGATTGTAAGATTATAGCTGGCACTTCAAATGCAAACATCAGCCCGGACATTATAACTTATATTTTAATAATAGTCACATCATGTTAAGGGAGGGGAGAAATGTGACAGGGGAGAAAAAGGGATTTGATTCTGGCACCGTGTCTTATTGTTGGAGGAATGCATAACCATGCAGGGTGGCATCCTATTCCACTGCACATTATTTTCCCTCTGATCATCAGTTGGCTCCGCTCTATGCCTAATGAGCGATAAATAAGGTTTAATTCAACCGACACAAGTTGCCCATCCTTCAGCACTAAGCATGATAGTTCGGGCGAGATTCCATTGAAATTATATGAGGGTAATTTTTCAGGCAGTGGGATGGTCCTATCGCCTCGCCTATATTTGGCTTTCGCAGGCATTCCTTTGTCTTTAAGCTCTGCAAGTTTATAGGTCTATTAGGAATTCATCAAACAATGAGTGGCATCAATCTTATTGTGGGAATGTGCCCTGGGTAAAAATAAGATAAAACCTTCCATTATGGGGCCCTCCAAAGCACATTTGCCCTCTAAAATGAATCTAGTATTGACAATTTACACTTGGGGTGACCTCTCTTAACTGCCCACATTCTTGAAAGCCAATATTGTTCGGGGAGCGAGTAATACGAACTCACAACTCAGTGCTAATGCGGTGAAGTTAGTGAATAGGATGAGGTAGTAAGCAGATTTGCTTGGAGGTGGGATGTTCAGTGTTGGTCTGCCAGGCGGGCGCTAGCCACTTTTTACACCAGTGCAGTTCTGCATCAACAGAGTAAGGAGATATACGTAAGGAACCTTGAGCTGAATGTTTTACTAAGCTAATTGCTCATCTCCACTCTCCCATCAGGCTTGCTCAGGTCAAGGGATTGCTGCAACGTCAATTGGTAACTTCTGATCAATTGGTGCAATAATGTGAATTAAAATATCATTAACTGTACATAGGATCAGGTTGTGTTATTGACTATAATCAGTCTTCATGGTTAGATTTTAATGGCCAGTATGGACTCACATTCCTGCCAACAATCCATAGGAGTTTATTAAGCAATCACAACAACGCATTTGTTAACTGAGTGAATGCATAGCTCATTCACTCAGCTATGAATGCATAGCTTTCACTCATGTGGGCATCTCGGTTTATAAGAGGGCTCATGAATGCAGCACAATGAGGGTACTCCCTCTCTGCACGTAGTTACCACCATAAAGTGGTGGTAACTTTTCTGACTGATGTGATTGACTTCATTTTTTTGCTGGGATCTGGTGACAGCCTGTACAGGACTTGGCCTAATAGAAGAAGAGGAGATAGAGGAGAACGAAGAAGAATAAGAAGGTATGGAAAAGGAAAGAAGAAAAAAAAAATAAAATTAGAAAAAAAATAAAAAAAACTCTTCTTTTTATTGCCTTCTTACTCTTCTTTGTCCTCCTCCACCTTACGTTCTTCTGCTATTAGGCAAAGTCCCAAGCTGATTATCACTTGGATTTCAGTTTAAATCTGGTGACTGGAATAAGTTACAGGCCCAGCTAAAAACTACACCAACCAAACGCAAAAAGCAAGCACAATTTTCCTGGAACAGTATACAGATGAGTGAAGGAAGCGTGATTTACTGCTCACTCTGATGCATTCATGGACCTTACTTGGAGCCGTGTGCTCCATCGACTGATAAATATGCCATTGTGATTACTTAAAAGCAATTAGGGTTTTTGAGATCAATGTGACATCATAGAGTAAATGTGATTTCTGGATATTTGTAATCAGACCTAATGTGCCTTTGGCTACACATGACATTTATTACATATTTGCACCATATGAATAAACTGGACTGTATTTAAACTCTTTCTCATCTGCCTTTCTCTTTGGTTGTTGATAAATATCCTTATCTGTAAGAAACAGGTGATAGATTTCCTGCAGCGCGTCTCCACAGAACGGTTTTCTCATATACCCTATTGATATCTCACATCTACTAAGCCATCTGAGCTGTAGCATGAAACCCTCCAGGTCTCTTTGCCCCAAATCACGTTAGCTCCTCTTCCTGTAGGAGTGCAGCGAGGGCAGCCCCAATGAATAACATCTATCAGCACCCAGCAGTAGAGGCTAAAAGTTGAGGAGGCAAAGCCTTCGACTCGGAGACACCCTGCAGCAGCAGTATATCTGATATGTGACATCAGCTGGAGTGTGTGTATGAGAACAACTGCCAGGGAGGCTGACAGACAACACGGTAAGATAAAACGATAGGTACAACATATGTGTGAGCAAATTAATTGTTGAGGGAATTGCGATCACTATCGCTTCCTGGTATTTAATTTAAGAGACAAAATGCCTGATTTTTCTTGTGATCAAGAGGAAGATGACTAAATAGCTGCCAAGCCGAACGTAGCGTGGTTCATCAGATCAAGGTGATGCTGATAGCAAAGAGACATAATGAGAATAGGTGTTAAAGACATCACAATACAGCTGACGTGGGAAAACACTGGCATATTCCTTATCGCGAGAAGCATATTTTAAAAGACAAATTCTCAACAATAAACTTGAGGCATTTGTCTTGAATTAACTGTTGGTTTTCAAGCAATTAGGCAAGAAAAAAAACTTGAACTTGACGAGCATTATCATTGGTGTAATGTCGGATATGTCCTAAAGCAGTCTGCTATAGTCATTAACATTAAGACTGTTTATTAGCCCTTTATGATGAACTTCTCCCTGAAACAGACAAGGCAGCGCTCACTCTTTAAGATCTTCCTCTTCTAAAAGTCAACGTCCTGCTGGTTTGTTATCTTTTCCAGAAGTGCGAAGAAAAGCTGTAGGCCAACAGGATTTTTCAATGTTGATTCAATGTGGTATCCTCTTATGTTATGGCACTGTGTTAGTTTAGTCTAATGCAAGGAGAAGTGAAGAGCATCTCTATAAAGAAAACACGAGCTGTTTCAGTGTATTGTGCCTGTAGCAACGACTATGTTAGGAAATTTGATGCCAGATTGTTAATACGTATAACATGAGTTTTTATTATATTAGGGCATCAATTTAAATACATTCTCCCCAGTATTTGCAAATGTTTCCACAATTACCATAGAGATCAGGTAAAATCTATTATACAAAACAAAAAAAGCGTGCATAAAGTTTGGAGGTTTCCTAATGGGCTCTCTTCGGCTTTGGGAACTTTTGATGGACTGGCTTGTGAAGGTGAAGCAGGATGACACTGGTAACTGGTGCAGAAAGGAAAGGGAAGTGGGACTCTGCTTTGGGATTGTAATGACAATGAAAAGACAGCAAATAAATAAGATTGGCTTGGCTCTCTTTGAAATCTGATTGATGTGTCTTTTGGGATGCCCCCCACCCCAGTACGAAAGACCTAGTGAGTCTGTGGCTTTCATCCCTGACCGAAAATCAATGAGCCAGGATGTATGAGAGGCTCCTGCTCTCTACCCACCAATCTCCTGCCAGATTCCCAGGTAACTGTCTCACAAGAAAGGGAATAGGAGATAAAATATTGAGGTATCTCACTCACTTAAAAAAAAATGAAATCCTGTTTATGAGGTTTATTTTTTTCAGATAAAAATAAAAACAGACCCTTTTTTTAGTCCCTTGGATTCTAATACCCCTAAATAAAATTTAAAACACCCAATTGCTGTGGGAAGTGAACAAATCAGTAAAGTCCACCACTGGGTAATTTAATCAGAGTATAAATTCAGCTTACTCAGAGACTTGTTATTGAACAGGCAGACTCATGAAGAGCAAGAAACACATCTAAATTACAAGGCAAGAATGTGAAAAAAACTAGCAGAGGCTCCAAAGGATGTGAAACATGAACAGACACGATCAAACTATGACTTTAACCATGTAGATCGAAGCATATTCATCTCTTATAATGGCCTAGTCAAAATCCAGGCATAAATCCAATTATGAATTGGTGGAAGACAACTTGAAAGAGCTTGAGGTATTTGACAAAAAATGGGGAAAAATGATCAGGAAATAAGAATTTCAGATTTATTCTCATTTCTCCCTTTGATAACAAAGCAACACTTTGACTTAGTTTATCACATTAAATCAAAGTAAAATACATTGAGGTTTGTGGTTGCATCATGACAAGGTTCAAGAAATATGAATACTTTTTCAGGGCACTGCACTGAAAGTACTGAGGTTTAGATTTGTAAATGTCCCCCAAAGCTCATTGCCATAATACTATGTACCCATGCAGTGCAAAACATTTGCCAACTAATTTAAGTGAACTGTGCAGCAGTTTCACTGCAGCCCATGATCTGAAGAGTTAAGGCAGGGCTGTCCAAAGTCCGTCCTCGAGGGCCGGCATCCTGCATGTTTTAGTACTCTCCCTGGTGGTAGCAACAACCTCCTCAGCAAGTCAATGTTCTCCTTAGACCTTTTAACGAGCCATCATTTGATGCAGGTGTGTTAAACCAGGGAGAGAACTAAAACATGCAGAATGCCGGCCCACAAGGACCGACTTTGGGCACCAATGAGTTAAGGAGACGCTGTCACCTTCATCCTCCCCATCCCAAAGTCTTCTAAGATGGAGGTGAGCAAAGCAAATATCTGATGAAACTTTCTCAGCCAGGGATCAGGGTTGTAAAAAAACCCAGATTATGCCCTTGAGCCATATTATAAGCTTCCATCAGAAAGTTTCATTTAGAGAAATGCCTACACCTGGAGTCCGCAGCCAAACTAAAACCCAGGTGAAAAGTAAAGTTCACTGTATTTATGCTGTTAAAATATGAAACTTTATCTATACATTAAAAAACAAATCTCATTTCATGAGTCTGTAAATAAACAAAAGAGTATTTAAATGTCAACTGGTTATAAAAACAAAGAGATAATCTACAAATAATCAAGTTCAGACGAGAATGAACCCACTGCAGAAACACGGCTTTGCTGGTCTCCATCAATCTACCCAAGTTCTGTGTGTTGAATTAGGAATGGCTGGTGTAATTGCATAACACATGACTGGGGCCCTTGGGGTTAGATTTTCCATCTTACACAAAGTGGAGACAAGGAAATAGGAAATGCTTTTGGAATTGGGTGTAATTGTGACTGGCGGGGCCTGGGATTGCGCTCAGCCTGACACTCGAGGTAGACTGGTGAAGTGCAGTATGGCCTAAAGGATGAAGGAGAATGGATTTCTGGCTTTAAATTAGCTCCTTTTTTGACGTTAGCCAAGACTCTTGTTGCGTCTCTGACAGGCTCTCTCTGGTACACGCTGCTCGTTTAACGATGACAGGAGGTTAATCAAGCTTTAAAGAATGAGATTACAACCGACATGACAGGCGGGATTGAATAGATTTGGCACACTGACTGTTAAAACTGCTACGAGAGTCTTCTTTTTACTAGTAGAAAACATGACATAAAAATGCTGTCAATCCCAGCAGATCAGGGAGGAAATGCAGAAATACTAAATGAAAGTGTATGAAAAAAGCTGGAGGATCTTTCCTTAGATTTCAGTCAAGTCTCCTGTTTGTATCCTGCATGTGGGTCAAGCGCCCAGCATGACAAAGAGCGTCCCATCCAAAGCAACTTTAAGTGACATGTTTAGTCATGTAACCATCAATCATGAATGAGCATCACCAAACTTAAAAATCTGCCCTCTAAAGTTTAAAGTAGGTGGGAATAGGTACATCTGCACTCGTTCTCATAACGCAAATGAAAATTAATTTACCTATTGTATCTTTAAAAAAAAGGCAGATGCCAGAAGGATTTTCTCCTCTCACCGCTTCAAAGTAGAGCGTCCATGTAGCCCGATATCAGTAAACAGTGATCTTCAGATGCTTAGTACATGCAGGTGGCTTTAAAATTGCTGTTCACTAGGAGGAAACAAAGTTTCCTGTGAAGAATCTGATGCAGTCCCCAACAGGAAATAAAACTACCAAATCTTGTTTGTTGTCTCAAAGAAAAAAAAAATGGAAAATGGGTCAAAGGAATATAGAGGTTTAGATAAAATATCTGCTTCGACTCTGAAACAATGACAGAGTCTATAGCTCATATAGTCAGACAGATGTAGTCTAAATTACATCTGTCATGTAATTTAGACAGATTTAAATTTATTGTGTTAAAGCACAATAAATTACATTAAGAACTTGTGATTTAACTAAAAAAATCGCTATGAAGTAACCTAACTGTAATACTTTTAAATCAAAGTTACCTAACTTAAACTTCAATCCTGAAAAAAATATATATATATGTATATATAAAAACTGCTTAACAAACTATGCTGATTATACAGATTCCCATGAGGAAATAGGTTCCAGTTGATAAGGTTAGAAGAACAGGTTTAATTTAAACATCTGAACAAAGTATAATGAGGCATATTTACAAGCCAGATTCTTTTGCAAAGCTCATTCGAGAAACTAATTATCTGGGAATAAGTTTCTTCCAGCAGCTCTGTTTGCTGCATCATGCAGCTTTATCACAAATTAGCAACACTCAAATTTCTAAGGCAGAATTACAACACAATGAATGAACAAACGTGGAATAATTTTAAGATACTAAAAATTGTAATTTTGGAGAGCATTAATAAAACCTGGACCTTTTGAGTCCTGTAAATAAGACGATTCAGTTGATTTCAAAAGGGAAGGGAACAATTTGGAAGAAAACAAATTTTAAATAAGCTCAGATTAGAGCAATAAAGATGGCTGTACATGAAAACATATAATGGGAAACATATCACTTGAACAAATCCAGAAGTTACCTTTCTGATATTTAGATTGGAAAGCTAGAGTTTTATAAACTGGTTAATGTTAATAGGAAGATGAATGCAGAGGACCAAAGAGAGAAAGAGTAAAGTTAAAACCATCTCTTCTATCAATCGTCATGGGCAAAGGTCCTATTCGTAACTCCACAACCTCTCTGCCTGGTTTCATAACCGTACGACCAGACAAGGATTTAAAGAGGAGCAGCAAAACCAAAAAAGGTGTTTTTTTACTGGTCATTCTGGACATGCTACTGTGAAATATTGTCTTTACTTTAGATTTTTTTAATATAGGATATTAATAAATACTTGTTCTGAGGGTCATGATTCAAGCATCTAAAGTTAGTAGTTAAGCCTTTAAACATAACCTGCAAAAACTTTCCCCTCTGAACTGGCTTAAGGCTTTTAGTCTTTCAGGAAATTAAAATAAGGTCTTTCATAAAAAGGAACATTTCTGCTTCTTTTTCATATATAATAAACATATTTAACAGGCTCAATAGTTAAATCACTAAGTATTATGAAGCTTACTTTTTGCTGTGGGTGAAGAAGAGCGACTCTAGCTAAGCTAGTGTAGGTCTGTGGTCACCTGTCAGAGCTTAAGGAAAACTCCAACTGAAGTAGATAAAGGTGGATTTAAACAGTTTAAATTGTAAGGAACATTAATTTATTGTTTTGTGATTCAATTTGGTATAAAATTAAAATCATAATCTATTCAATGTCTTAAACATAATTCTGGATGCCATCTTTTCTCAGGAAGCACAAAAATTAAAATGGCATCAAATTTTCCATTTAATTTTGTGGAAATGTCCAAGCTAACTAAAAAAATCAAATGAACCAAGCCCAACTTTCCCTTTCCGTCAGCTTTCTGACTCCTTCTCACGGTGAAACTCTTGAGTTTGAGAATGTTCCCTCAGTAGGAGTCATTTAATCTGCCAAAGATGCAGTCATTTAAAGCCGAGCCATAGCCTTTGACAGTCTTCCTTGGTTGTGGAAAACAGGATGTAACCGTTTTTGTCTGGAGATTTATGTGGATCACAACACTTTTCACTCAGTGTTTCCAATGTAGACAGCTAAGTTTTCTGACTCCAGTCCAACTCTTAGAGTTGTTATTTCTTGAAGGAGTCCCCCCCACCCCACCAGAGTGCTAATACTTCACATATTTTAAAGATGTTTTACAGCACAAGCCATCGTCTTATCAAAGTCCACTTGTTGCTCGTTAAATGCATCTGTAAAAGCTTTCCAATTCACATAATCTCTTAATCTGATTAACATCATTTAAAAGTTGCCATAAACTTATCAGAGTCTCATTTTTTTCCTGTTTCTTCAACATCACACTCCTGCCATACACATCTTGTCATGCAAAATTGTTATAACAGTAAAAACATATCAACAATCAAACAGCCAGTAAAGCATAAAGGTTTGCAAATCTTCAGAAAGCAAACTATCTAGTGTGCTGGTGCATAACATCTACAACAGAAATATGTGGCAAAAAAAAAAAAATTCAAGTGACCTAAACACTACAGAATAGCAGAACATGTCCTAAAACTGCTACAAGACATTCAGTGATATCATTCAGTTACCATGCAGCCCAACAAGACGGTCAGTAAAACCATCTGACTACTGAAGCTGATCCACAGTACAGAAAAATGTGCTGAGTGCTTTGACTGCTTTAAGGGTTGTGGTAATTTTTGGGATTCACTTTGAACTATGAAAAAGGATTAATAAAATCACAAAATAAACAGCATTACTTCAACATTTCGATATGAATTTAACTGAAAATATTGATTCATTCAGCCTTCATTCTGAGCTGTTTGTAGTTTTTGTCAGAGAAAAGCTAGCCTTTCATGTCATTTGCGCTTCATTTGGAATGAATATATGAACCTGGTTTATGTTGAGGACTATAATAAATTTTCTGTCTGAAAAAGTTTGTGCTGGATCAAGGATTTAGGTTTGTTTCCAGCTTTAGTGAGGTTAGCGACTGAGCTAATGCTTGGGTGAACCATGCTAGCAAGCTAACATGCTAGCATGAGGCAGTCGCACCCAGTGAAAGACCCATATTATCTGTGGTTGTTGGGGAAAACATTCGCTGTTTGACCTAGAGAGAGGTCAAAGAGGGAGTCAACAGCCAGACCTCAGAGGTGACTGGAGCTATGTTTTATGACTGTAAGATGTTTTCTCTTTGGATGTTTTTTATTTCACTTTTTTCCCCATTTTTTGACAGAAGAAAATGTTTGACTCTAGATTGGGTTAAATAAAAAACCAGGCTCTCCAGACAACCTTCCTACATGTTTGTCAAAATAATTAGCCTCAGCTGTAGCTACGTCTGAGCCTAATAATGGAGATTTTCACTGCAGCTGCTTTTTTTCTCTCCAAGTTTTTAGAAATTTTGGATTTTGAACATGAAAATTAATGTAACTATTGTGCTCAAGGTCATTAAAACTAGTTAGCTTAGTAGAGTATGAAGAGTCACGTTGATCTAACAGGCTAAATTGATTTAATTTCTCTAGTTATTAAACTATTAGAAATTTTAAGAAAAATTTTAAGATTTTTCTTAAAATACATCAAAATAAAATGTTTGCAAATCTTTCAGCTAGGTAAACAGTTCATTTTATCAGAGTGATATCAAAGTGTTTGCCTCCACTGACTGCCATAATCCTGTTTATGTGTTACAAAATTTACTGGGCTTGAGCTCATCTCCTCAGCTAATATACACATAACAATGTGATTCTCTGTTTTTTAATCTATTAGTCAAAAGAGCTTCCGGGCTGAGGTAGAGTGGCGAAACATCAACTTGTCCCCTTTGTTTAGATGGATATTTAATACCTATAAATTTTTAATGATAAAAGAGGATACTTATCTTAAAATGAGGCTCAAGTGAGTCTAATTTCATATGTTAATTTGTGTTATTCAATTTGCATTTTGATATATCGAGCTTCAAAAAAGCAAAACACATCTCGCACTCCCCAAAAATGTCATTTCCAAGTAAAGAAAAAAGTTAGCAACTCAGCACAGGACTCTGCTTTTTCATAGACCAGCTGAAATGACGTGTTCTGATAGGAAGGACATGTGAGTTACGCAGCCAGGAGCAGTGCAGTGTAGGACCAACAATCGTGCTGGGTCTGGGTTAAGAAAGGCAGTGATATAAAGACACACCTAGAGTTCTGTTACCATAGTTAGCACCCGGCCACCGAGAGGCTGGACTGGAAGGGCTTTGATCACCTGTAACAACGTGGGCAGTCAAAGAAAAAAAGGAAAGAAAAGGGAAGGTGAGAAAGGAAGAGAGAGAAATCCATCACAGGTGACACATTTGAGGCAGAACAAGTCCCAAAGAAAGAAAAAAAGAAGAAAAAAAACACATAAATGTTTGATAGAAAGAGACGAATAAGACCAAACAATAAGAGGACATTTTTTTAAGATAACATTAAAAAAATGAGAGTAAGCACTAGTCTTTGCTTTAATTTCAAGCATCAGGTTTTGGTATCAATAAAAAATAAAACATTTGATACTCACCAGCACCACTAATTATTATTTTTATTATTTTGAAAAATAAATCTGATGCTATTTTACCCCAACATACACTAAAAGTTACTTTAGATGCTAAACTATTGGTTTCTGTTCTGTGATACATGGAGAGGAGTTTTTTCAGACAAAAATAGTGGAGTTTAATTTAATAGTGTGTGATAGTAGTGTGATGAAGAATAATAATTCATCACACTACAATATGCACGTGTTTGATGGGGACACTTCTATAAAAACATCTTTTACTCTCTGTTCTTGCTTCATTCCAGTTTTATCCTGTATAATAGTTATATGTCAGGCAGTTTCTCTTCCATTAAGGAAACTAATTTAACATTCAGGCAGCATTTCTGTGTCATAGTTTGAACTGCATTACTATAGTTTTTTGTGCTTTGCAATTTTTAAATGTAAATGTTCACAGGAAAGGACTATAATTACTTACTTATTGAATTACAATAAGTCAACCTGCCTAGAAAAGGCAAGTAATAATATTTAGGTTCAAAAACAAAAAATGTCTCTTAAGTATTAATATTTTTTTTTGCTTATATTGATAACTAATATAATTTGAACAAAATGTGCCAATCTCTTCTCTTTGGAGAGAGCAAGCTACATGTCCACCTATAAATTGCATAAAATGTGCAATCAAATAACTAAAACAGTTAGTAGTTTAACATTACGGTGCTATTAAGTGAGATATTTACCATATGAGGCTCAACCTCCAAATTTAAAACCCAAATCCTCCTCTCCATGTCATCGCCCCACTGGTGTTTATATTCCCTCCCAATATCTTCTGTCATTATTGGCGGTATGGAGATGGCAGCACCTGTGGCTCAGCTGCTGAAATCTCGACTTGCATTTCATTTGACCCTCATACCTGAAAGGTAGGAGTCCCCTGAGCAGAGCTCATTCGTCAAGGTGGAGAGGAATAACACCAGGATTAAACCAAACTGGCTTTGGTCATGTTTCTGAGAGATTTATGACTACGAAGAGGATCATGCATTTCTTCTGTCCTTCACTGGGGCATTGATTGTTTACGAAGCATTGTTTATGGACTTTGTACTCGTATAAAAAATCCTTGAAGCAGGAGAAAGTGGTTTGGGATGGTTCAATATTTGCATAGGTGTGTAAAGTTTTTCATGATTATAGTCAAAAGCCAATCACTTTGCAAGCTGGATGGGAAACTGAGGCTGACAGACAAGAGGAACTGCTTTCCTACCATTTCTTGGTGTTCGTTTTCGCCGATCACGGAAAGCTGCTCCAGACTGCAGAGCTTCCATTAGACTGTCCATCACGCCAGTTTCATCCCCTTCTGCAAGAGAACAAGACAAGAGAAAAAAACATGTTTATAGTGAAAAACATAATGCAGATATTCACAAACACACTTGTATTACTTGTTTATATGACTCAGATTTTACTTTTTGACCAAAAGTGCAGCTTGGGGGCCATTTGCAGGACATTAAAAATGGCACAAATTTACGTCTTATAAAAAAGATGCAGATGACTCAGGCCTCTAGAGGTCAACCAACTTGGTGGCAAATGTGACCTAACTTTGACCCAATAGTGACATGAAAAAAAACCTGACATTTATGCGACCAAACATTTGAGGAAAACACTAAAAACATCCCTATAGTTCAAGAACAGATGCATTATTGAGGTCTAAACCAATCAGATATAGTGAAAGGCAGCTGTTCCTATATGCATGCTGCAGGCCAGTTAGATAAAGAGTGGAAGAAGCACAGATGATCAGAGATGATGAAAAGAACAACCGACTTTACAAACTATGATTTTGCTTTAATTTCAGTTCCACAGTAAATAGAAACACACACATCCAATGACATATGGAAAAGCAGAACTTGACCCATTGATTCATTAAGCTTGTTTATATAGAGCAAGAACGACCCATATAGCAACAATGTCGTTGAGTCGAATAACAGTTTTTCAACCCAAACAATTGAAAACAATCAACCAAACAGCAAAATTGTTTGTCTTTCTTTTAAAAGATATACTTTTAAGCAAAAATCGAAAAATGTTGTCACATTAAAACACTGCATTTATTTTATTTTTGAGCAGTGAACTTAAACATTTGAAATCAAAGCATATTAATGTGTTAGGGTAGTTTAGACATTACTCTGTTGTTCTAAGATTTACAAACTGACGTTCACAGATTCCCTCCGTCTAATCTGATTGAGTTTGGAGAAGAACATTTCACTGCACCTGGAGCTACAGCAAAATATGGAAATGCATGCCACACTTTTCAGATTTTTATCTTCAAACCATAAATAATTTTTCTTTCGCAATATTATATCACAGAAGACCCAGTACAGTCTGTGGCTGAACCTAGGCAAAATGTGAAAAGTTCAAGGACTGTAAATCATTTTGCAAAGCACAGCAACTAATTTCAGAGCAGCTACTCTTGAGTCTTGATGGACAGGACAAGACTCTGTTTGGTTTGTCTTTTTTTTTTAGTAAACAGCTGTGGTGGAGTAAAACACACTTAGCTTAGGTTAGAGTTTAGGAGAGAGGAGCCTCAGGATAAAAGCATCCAGTGATAGTCATTGACAGATATTCTTTCTGTGGCTAATGCAGGGGGGGAGCTAAGTGCTCTTTACAAAGATTTAGTGTGGAGCCGCTCAATACCGAGGCTTTCTATCATTGTTCAGTCAATGACACTGGGACTGGGCTCCGAAAAACACTCCCCCTGCCCACCATTTCATCTGTCCTGTGGATCCATGAAACCAGAGAAGTGAAGGCAGTCAGCATTAGAGCATTTAAAGATCAACGGCAGGACGAGATGTGGCCATACTGCGAGCATGAAGCTCCGCTCAGCAGTTCAAAAATAAGCTTAGGCTTCATATCTGGGTCATCTATCTTTGCGCCCACATACTAATGAGTTAGAGGGGAAACCTTTTCATCATTCTGGTCTAGAATAGACATTATTTTAAAACTAGGATCATTAGAGTGAGTTATTGTGGACCTGGAGACTTGGCAATCAATTCTTTTGCATGTATGAGTAAACTGGCTCTTCCTTCCTGCAGGGTTTTGCCATCGCTTTTTGCAACGTGCTTATTGCTGGAGGGAAAATTTTGTGGAGAAAAATTCTACATTCAGACTCAGCACTTTTACAGGAGTAATTAACCTTTTTTATCTGTGTGTGCTCAGTGATAGAAGAGTCAGGCAATGGTAGTCAATTAAAATATAGGTATTTCCCAGTGGTGCATCTTTTTATTTAATTTTTTTTACTAACAATCATATATTGGCAATAAAAACACAACTAGGTAAAGGATGCACTTCAATTGCAGGACACAGCGAATGAAAACACAAATTCAATTAGTCAGAAAATGAGCCGGTTGCATAACACCAATAAAGGATTTTTTTAAAACAGAAGCATAATTTTGTTTTGGTATTCTGAGTTTGTTGGCCAATCAAGCACTTTGATCGTAAAAGCAGGTGTTGATACTTTTGACACTGTGGGCATTTCCAAAGCCCTGCAGGAAAGTGAAATAAGCATTGATTGGGACACTGATTTCCAAATAAAAACCAAAACTTTCCCTCCAAATAAAGACTGTGGACTACTGAGCAACAGGGCAGTCTTCTGTCTCCTTACTGAAGGAACAATCCAAAGTTTGGGTTTTCATTAAGTGTAACTCCAAATCATCAGAATTAACAGAAATATAGGCATAAAATATATTGCTCTATTTATAGTAAATATGTATCATTTTATTTGTTTATTTAAATTTGTGATAATTATCTTGATTGTTTTGTATTTTTATTTAGGAGAAGCAGCTGTTGATGCAGCAGCGTTACAACTACTGTATCCATCAGACTCAACAGTCTTCAAAACAACTTGGCTTTTTCATGAGGTTTTTCCTTACAAAGAGATGTGGCTAGATTGCCAAATTCCCAAATCTTATCAAGTATTTCTGTCTAGTTTTTAGTGCATATATCTCTGTACGTCTAAAACACGACAAAACTTATAAGTAACTTTTCAGCAAGTTACAGGGACTTTTTTTAGTGAATAGTTTCTTAATATTGAGTAAAAAAAAAAGTACTGGTTCCACTAGCAGATAATTTCTATTTTAACTACGCATTTTTCTCAAGTGAAATAATCTGCCAGTCGAAGTAACTTGGTGAGATTTTGTATTTCACTCGGACCGCTTCAAAGACTACTTCCATATGTTCATTTACAAATTATCCTCAGACTCACACATGGATAAAAATGTGTTGCAGCAGCTGCACAGATTATGGGTGTACATCTTTAAAAGAGGAATTTGATAAAAAATATGTGCACCTTTTGTGATGTCATCATAGATGTGCATGTGGAAGTTCAGAAGGGTTTGATTTCATCTTAAATAAATGCAAATTTCCAACAAAATAGCAAAACAAATAGAATAATTTGATTTAAAGGCGACAAACTGTAATATGATTTTATAAATGGTAGCTGTTCCCTTTAATGAAATGGCACATTTTTCTGTTACTGTTTAAAGTTGTGTCTGCAGATGTTGCTTCTTTCTCCACCCAACCTGCAATCACTCACACTAGTAAGAAAAGACAGTACAACTAAGAATAGAAACATGTCTTATGCAAATTTTAAAAAAGCAACTCTTAAGACGCCCTCACTAATTTTACTCTCTATCTCATTTCCTCCCTTTCTTCCTCAAGTCCTTCCCAAGGGCTACTTTGAAATCAAAGAAGCTGTGTGCTGTGCTTAAAAGCAATCCCGATTAAATCAAGCTTAATTAGACCAGCTTTATCTGAACAAAACCAGAGCCGAGTAAAGTAGTGCTTATCTCAAATTGCAGCACTACACCTCAGATAGCGAGCTTGTTGGTTTAAAAAAACCAGGAAAGCACGGGTTCGTCTCCTGTTGACTTGAGGAACAATACGGCGAACGCTTTGCACTTCTAGAACTGTATCAGCTCCCAAGATCTTCAGCAGCTCGTCTGTATGTAGGCTAACAACGACAGATTGCGTGTTTGACACCAGGCGGAACCTGTTAATGCCAGGTAAACATTCATCTGCAACAACTGTGCTACAAGAAACTTCTTGACAGCTCCTTCTTCACGTAGACCCGAACATCACAGGGGGCGCCTGACACTTTGATCAATTTGTCCTACTTCCAGCTTAACTTCAGCACAATTCATCATTCGTAATGGCCGGGACTTTGGAGCCCTGGTAGACTGAGGTTCAGGGGGGAGAAAGTCTGCAGACAAGAAGAGCCAAAATGACTAAAATTGGAAGCTCACTCCCTGGTTACATCTCTGATCTCAATTAACTATTCCCCCAAGTTGTCCTAAGCTTAAACTCGAGAAACTCTCACAAATGAGCTTCCAGAAGGTGAGAACACACTCTGACACAGTCGTGTCTTTACAGATTATTCATGAAGTCTATAAAGACAAAGAATTTACTCAGTCTGTACGGAAATAAAACTCAATATTATTTGAGTACACTTATTCTGATAATCCTCAACTCAAGCTTTCCTAATTGCTTATTGTACCATGCCCACTTCAGCTGACATTTCTGCTTTGTTCAAGCAATTCACTCGTCTTATTTTGAGCTGGTAAACCTAAGACAAACAGTCGTCTCCTTCTTATTATCGGCTGTGCTACATTGCAAGATGAGGAATTACAGAAAAGCTAACCTTTTATACCAAGAGATCTTTCTCAAGAGGAGAGATCCCTCTTTGCTCACAGGAAATTGCTTTCTAAATGGGTTAAGATGGGCTAAGACCCAGGACATTGACAAACCCTTCCGGTGATGAAACACCTCGGCGGGGACCAGACGCCAGCAGGCCCGCGGCCCTTTAATGATCTTAATAAAGCTTGTGGAAATGTGGAAGATGGTTAATTTCTTAAACACTTAAACCTTTAATAGGAGAAATAAAACTCTGGGAAGCTTTACCGCCCTCAACGGTTCCATATCTTTCCCAGATGATCCTTTCACTTCCTTCTCATCCCGTACCTGGATGTCTGGTACCTTGACCGAAATCCTGCGTCGAAAGCAACTGAGAGCCCGAGAGATTGGCTCACCCCAGCATATTTACAAGCAGAACCATCACATTTTCTAATTAGGAGCTGTAACAAGAGCAATGTGCTCTCAGCTGGATTGCCATAAAAATTTCACACATCAGATTAGTTTTTCTGAAAAAAAAAAAAAAAAAAAGCTAGCTGTAAACTAGAAAAGAAAAAAAAAAGCAACTGTGATGTACCACCAATCCCAGGAGTGGAGCACTAAGTCAAACCTCGACAGCAGCAAAGGAGGGGAAAGGAAGGGATATGAAAAGAATAAGCACAGGCGCTTTAAGGTCACCATCAGGGAGGAAAACTGTAAAGAAGAAAATGAGGCAGGAGGAAGAATGCAGGGGGAGGTTGGCACATGCAGGGCAGAATGGGGAGGAAAGCGCGTTTGCTGGGTTATTGGGAGGGAATAGTGAGGCAAGACAAGGCACAAGGTCGTAAAACATCTTCCTGCATACTTGAAGGCCCCAGCTCTGTGACATTTAATTATTTCTAAAACATACTCTACAGCGTGCAATCCACAGACACACATACCTAGAGCTGGAGTTAGACCTGCCATGTATTAAAAGTAATACCAGCCCATGTTATATATTGAAAGAGTGCTGGATCCACTTTATAAACTAAATGTTACAGAGCGGATTTCTCGGCTGACATTTTCACACCGAGTAGATAGATACCTAACGGAGGGGGAGATGAGAACATATAACACCTCGCAATATTTGAACCGTTTCCACTTTTTGTCACCATGCAATCACTGGAATCTATGTGATATGTGCATACATATTCTGAGTCAATTCTTAGGAGAGCCACACTGTACTACAATAAGAGCTGCCGGTCTTTTGGGGAACATCTATGCCACCCTTTGCAGATCTAGACACTGAAATGTTGCCTTGGCAAACGAGCTCAAACTGAATGGAGAGCATCTGTGCACAGCTATTTTTCCTAATCTTGCCAAGAAACAACAATTCAAGTTGGGACTTTGGTTGCAATCACTATGTTTCAGAGTGGAGACTGTTTGGAGTGACTGGGACTAATAGTGAACTCATCTGATCAGACTGGCTTTTTCCCCATGTTTGCAGAGTTCTCCTACATGTTTCATGAAAAAAATGCACTTTTATAGCCTTCTTTCACCAAAGGCTTCCTCATAAAGGCCAGATTTGTTGAGTGCAAAACTAATAGTTGTCATTTTAATTGAGCCTCCCACCTGAGCTGTGGATCTCTGCAGCTCCTCCTTGGTTACTTAACTCCTTATTGCTGTCCAAACCTGTCCTGTGAGTTTATGGCCGTCTTTTGGTAGATTTGATCTCAATCCACACTCTATTCCATTATGCAGATGACAGACTTTTCATGAGATCAGAATAAATGAAGTTGAGTACATTTTTTGTTGTTTTTATATATAAAATACCAATAAAATACAAAGCATAATTTAAAGCTTGTTTCTTTTACCATGACAGAATGTCTATTTAAAAAATAGCAAACCATTCAAAATCGTGATAAAAAAAATCCCCTTCAAAACTTTCATGTTAGAAAATGAAATGAAAAACTGCTGATCTAAAAATACTTAAATACTGAGAACGCTGGCCAATCTTAAACACCAGAAATCATTTCTCTGATTAAGCAGCGGTGTCAACAAAGCCTGTTCATAACTTCAATTTACTGTCCAGCACATCCTGCTTGTTTTGCTGAGGAAAAACATTTGATCGATAAATGAGAGCTCAATTTCTGATGGTTCACATTCAGCCGTTGTGGTTCACAAAGGAAAACAAAGACAAATTCTCCTAAAAAAGCTTCTGCTTTCTGATACAACTGCAACCTCTCATCCTGCAGCTTAGGCCAATTACATTGATGAAAACCTTCAAGGATTTAGAACAAAAGCAATAAAACCACTAGAATTTTTTTTAATGTTTTGTTGCGTTACAACAGACTTTTTGTGCTGGAACACAAAGCAGTGCATAAGTCAAGATCAAGACAAATGATGCTCTTACAATTTGTTTTACCAGTAAAAATCATAGAAAACATGCTGCGCACATGCAGTCAAACCTTTTACTAATTTACCAGCTACTCTTTCAAGGTCTAGGAGTCTAGTTGGAGAGGATTAGTGCACAAACAGGATCATCAAGGTTGAGGAAGAAGGCCTCTTATTTAGCCTTTATGGAAGAGTCACAAGATTGTTACATTTCTTAAAAAAAAGACAAATAAAACACACTCTCTGCAGTTTTCCACAAGCCATGCAAGTGAAGGTTGAGGTTGAAGATGAGATTAAAATGTTATTTTAGGCCAACATGCAGAATGCAGAAAACCAATGCAACATGGAGGTGGCAGGATCATGCTGTGTGAATGCCTTTCTTCAGCAAGAATGGGGAGTTGATAGGAAGATGATGGAGCCAGAATAACAAGACCAAAGGTTCAACTTCCCAAAACATAAAGCCAGAGCTAAAACAGTTTAAGTCAGGAATCTGCAACCTTTATAATCCAGAGAGCAAGATAACTTATAATAATGTTGAGGAACATCTACAACAAGAAATGTGCTGTTATTCTTGAAAAAACACTATTTTATTTACATTTTGGGAGTTTTAAGATAAAGAAAAGCATAAAACCCTTCACAAAAAGAGGATGAATAACATTTTCGAGTGGAAGAAAATATATTAAGATTTCAACCTAATGACAAGAAAATAAATTGCAGTCATATAACTGGTACTTTTAGTGACATTCTGTTGTGGAAATTTAATGCGATTTTCCCCAAAGAAATACTGCTAAAGCCTCTGTTTGATATGATATCTGTATGTACAGATATTAGTTTGTTTATTATTTTTACCCATTTTATAAAGATCCATTTTGGAAGCTCCATAGAGCCACTTGCGGCTCTGGAGCCACAGGTTGCAGACCTGTGGTTTAGGTCAAAGCATATTGATGCATTAAAATCCAAATAAAGTACAGTGAATTTGATGGTTGTAGAGTGAAGAATGCAAAATGAAATTTACAGGCTATAAATGGTAATCATAAAAACGCTTCTTGAGACAGCTGCAGTTTCCTCCTAGCGAATGAAGTCGTTGCGTTTTCTTCCTAATCCAAATCAAAACCCAACATCTGAGCAGATTACCCACTACGTTCCACAAGCAAATTCTGGAGTCTAATTTGCTCTGTAATGAGATCTAATGAAAGCTTACTGGCCTTGTGCTTGATAAATTAAAGACAGTGTGAGAGAGTAACACAGTGAGATCTTAACCTCATCCCACTCCAGCTTTATGACTCCAGTGGAGAGGATGAGGAGAAAAGGGAGTGACGGAGAGGAGAGGAATAAGAGTTTTTTTTCTTCTTCTTGCTGCAGATTGTTTTTGAACACATTTGAGCCCATCTGTTCCCCCACAGACAGTCACCTGTGCAATTAACCTGGGCCATTAGCCGTGAAACAAAGGCCTCGGCGGAAGGAGGGGGTAGCTGCTTTATGGCCAGGTGGAGAGGCAGGCTTCTACACTTTCTTTTAATCTCAGCTCCTTTCCCCACTCTCGCTCCCATGCACCTGGCTCTGTGTTATTTCCACACCTGAATTCAGCCATCTAGATGTGCACACAGCCACCTGCATTACTTTACAGCCTCCGCTCTGCTTCCTGTTCTCTAACTGTCGAGCTTTGAGCGCCGACATCCTCCACTCGCCCTCCTCCCGTGCTGTCCCAGCAGCTCCAAAGACCAGGGCAAAAAAACACCATTACTGCCACAGAGAGACAACACAAGCTCCCTAAGAACAGCAGTCATGCACCTTTTAGATATCCTTCCCTTGTTTTTCCCTTTCCATCTTCTTTCACAATCTCCCTGCTGTCCAACCAACCGATCTTGGCAAAAGCTTTGACATGATGACCTGAGAAACTTCGGTGAGGCTTCAGGCTGTAATTTGAAGGAGTTTGTGTGTATGGGAGCGCACAGGCAGCGGCTCATGTCAAATAAAGCAGCAGGGGAAAGGGTAGGATGGCAAATAAAAATGGCGAACTTGATGAGCAAACCCACTCATGTCCTCCCTAACTCGATTATGAATGCTTGCGCTGCACTCCATCCTAGGAGGAATGGCAGCGCGGTTACTGCTTTACTCCCTGTTTGGAGCCAGGGTCAGGGGGAGAAAAAAGATAAGGGAGATGTGGAGAGTGGAAAGAATGTCATGAAATTGCCAAAGGTGCCTGGGAGGCAGGAGGGGATCTACAGGGGGCCAAGGGGAGCAACTGCCCCCCCTGCAGTAGAGCTTTGCCACGGCTCTCCCCTCCCACAAACGTTATGTTCTTTTAATCAGACTTATAAAAACTAAACTTTGTTTGTCCAGAAGCCTCTTATAGCCTTCAAATTAAATATTAATTCAGCAAAAAAATACATAATTATTGTTATAATTCTAATTGCACAGTGGGTGCAATGAACCTCCAAGTCAAACTGACAGAGGTGGGTAGATAATGTACTCGAGTAAAAGTAGCAACACTTTGACACATTTTTACTCAAGTAAAAAGCTAAATGTTAGAGAAAAATAAATGTTAGAAAGAAATTGCTCAAGTATTGAGTAACTGTTCAATCATAACACCTGATTCGATATTTAAAAATTGTCAGACTGATAAAAGTAGAAATTTACATGCAAATTTTAAAAATCATATGAATAACATCATTATAACATAAGTGATAAAAGTATATCTAACTCTTCCAAGAGACATAGGTTCAGTAATTTTTTCATTTTTTTGTGTTTTTTGTGGGCATTATGTTTGTTTTATTGACATATGTGGGGGGATTTCCACATACTCCCCTTAGGAGATCCAGCATTGCAGCCCTGCTTAGAGCTCTTATCACTCCCCTGCTCCTCCCATGTAAAAGTTTCTAGATCTGCCACTATTTAGAGGTAAAAAGTGTATAATTTCAGGACATTTTACTTCCTGAAATAAAGGGGAGGGCTGACGCTGGGTGGGTCCGGTCATCTCATAGAACAAAGGCGAAATGTCCTGACTTTGGAGAGACTGGAGGGAACAAAAACGTGCAGCCAAGTTGGATGTCGACGAGGGAGAGATGAAAGTGGATTAGCCGCGGCGGCGATTTGCATTCTGTGGTGGAGCAAAAGCCCCAGCGATGCCCCGAATAGCTGGATGCATGAATAAGTAAACAAACAAAAACAAAAATAAACCCTCCATCTGGATGGATGCTGCCAGGCCCCAAGTGTGAAACAGTAGGGAGGGGAACATAGGAGACAGGAAGAGGAGGGGAAAGAAAGATACTTGCAACACATTCGTCGTCACGCTCTTCCCTCCGCTATCATTTACAGCTCCTGCCTTAAGGTCTGTGCAGCTACCATACTGCTATCACCATCCATCCACAGCTCTGGGCTAGTTTCCCCAGTAACAGTACCGGCACACAAGGGAAAGCTCCAACCCAGCACTGACAGATGTTAAGTTGACACACTTTCCCAATGCCACATGGGGTCACAATGCCGGGGTGCCAGGAGGGTCACAGGAAGCTGCCATCGCAGCAGAGAGGGCCGCTAGTATCTCTTTTCTATAGGCAAAGTACAGCTAAATTTAGCTCCAATATGGAGGGCCCTGACCTATATTCATTTTCTCTGACCCAGCAGGACCTTCGCTTTAATGGTGTCTCTTTTTATCCAAGCTTTTGCAAAGTGATTGAGCTCTTACGTTCTCGTCAGGGCCGAAGCAGAAAGCAGGGGTTTTAAAGACTCTTTGTGTTCAGCTTTTAGCAGCACTCAAATATGTGCGTTTCACATACAGTTTTGTTTTTTATTAACTTCAATAACTTCTAGAGGTGCTCATTTTTGACCTTTTCTTTATTATGCCATGAGATACTGATGAAATGCATCTTCTTTAATTCACATTGAAATAATGTACTGTACATTTGGAGCCATCAGAGGGGTTTATGTTTTACTGTAACACTGATATCTGCTGCAGCGTCTCTCCCTAATGCAACCGCAGGGAGCTCCTTAATCCCACACCTTTAATTGCTCTAATGTAATCCTCATCCTTCCTCCTGCTGCTTTGCATTAAATGCTAATAAATGCAAACTACTAAATGATTTTTTATGACAGCAAAAAAACTACAGCAAAGGCAGCCAAGGTTTGCGGTTGAGCAACAAATGTTTCCTACTTTAGTTACAGGTGGGGTAGGATCTGTATACAGATGTAGATTACATGAAGTCCTCACTATCATGAAAGTTTAATTGTGTTTTATTAGAACTGCTCTTTTTTAAAATCATATTTCCAAACAAGTACTCGTCCATTCATGGTCAAAATGATAAATATTTGCTTAAATATATGCATAAATCCCCAGTAAGATGTGATTAAATGTCGCTTTGGAAGTTGCACCTCGACTGCAAGCTTTTGATAATTCTCACTGAGCTTCTACTTGTTGCAAGATGTTTGCCTTCCCTCCTTGGCAGTATTGGTAAAGTTGGTAGGGAATTTAAATTGTTTGTTTTCCAGGCAACGCTTCTGTATTGTTTTCGATGTTCATGCTAATTTGTTTTTTGATTACTGATGATTACAGGTGAAACTGAAGAATTTGGAGGTTTACCTTCTGAAGCATCCTCACCGCTAAACAACCCACAGCATGATGCCATTACCACCATGCATTAGATCTGAGCCTATTCTTGACTCTTTCAGAAATTTGTTTTATTAGTGTTGACAAATAGCTGTCTTTGTCTATTTAATCTGTATCAGAGGACTTAATATTGAAGTTGAGGTTGTAATCTGGGATGGCTAATTTCAGTTAACTAAAAAAACAAAATAACATTGACGTTTCACAGACTGAGCAAATATAAACAGAATGTTCTACTGTAATCTAATAAATGTCACCTAAAAAATTCCTAGTTTATTGGCCTTTAGCCATCTTTTGCAATGATTCTGGACAACTCCTCTTGTCAAGTTTTGAAGGGATTAACTTTGGAACAAGGTTTCCTTTCCTGGTCAGGATCTTGTTTGTCTATGTTGATGTAAAACTAGACATATACCTTACCAAAGAGATGCCAAAGCTCAATAACTTCTACTTGTGTGCTTTCAAACAAATCCATTTGATGCCAACACAAAGTAACTACCAGGTGGAGTCAACCATGATCATCAATTGGGTGTTAGGAGGCCTAAAGGCATCAGCTTTTAAAAAATGTACTTGAATATACCTACATTTCAACATGCGAATATGTAACATTTTGACCTTATGTAATAAGATAAATTCAAACTTGTGCATCTAATTCTTCTTTTTTAAATGTTTTGAACTTGCATGTTTTATAATACCCCTTTCCTGAACAGGCCTAAAATAAACAAAATAAATGCCTTTGATTATGTGAATGTTTGACATAAAACTGTGCATGAATTAAGACTATCCTGGCTCTCATAGAGCTCCATTTTTAGACAACGTAGCGGATGCATAGTTTTGTAATGCAGATCAAGATCGCATCTGAACTAAACCCCACATGGGCTGTTTGCCTCAGCGTAAGGCGGCCCTGTCTGGGGAAGCTAAATGGATTTGACAATGGGATTTGATGGTCTTTGTAGTGAGGGTAATTAGGTTTGATTGACTGTAAAGTGACTGGTGGGGTCCAGATCTGGGAGGGGAAATGATCAGACACTTGAACCACCCACAAATTAATGAGATTCAACTGTGCCTGCGCTTATTGCGCTGAGGAAGAAAAGAACAGTCAACAGAGTGATGAGAGAGAGGAAGGAATGAGGAAGCATGAGAGTGCCGTGTGAAATAGAGAGATCTATGGAGGAAGAGACAAAATAAAAGGAACAGACATCTGAAACCTGTCTCACTACCTGAACTTAGAAGGGTGAAACTTTAAGATGCTAAGTATTATGTTTTTAATGCAAGACATTCTTGAAGAAAAGGTTGCTCCACACGTCGACAGCACTTTGCTGAGAATAATACACGCCTGGACAGCAGAGGATGACTTTTTTTTTACTCTGCCAATTTTGTTTTAGAGAGCATACAGTATATTTACTCCGTTAGTGGAACTTGTTTTTGAATAAATCTAATTTTCTACATGTCTCAGTTCACGCTGCCTGGTCTTGTGGGACTAAGCTGAGATGCAGCCGTCTAGAAGCTCTGTGCCGTCATTGCCTTCGGGCAGATACCGATTCTTTCTGGAGATAGAGCACAATCTAATATGCTGTTATTTATTACGACGAGTGCATGACGGCAGATAATCCTGGCGCCCTTGTTCCCGTCTTTTAAGGTAATTATGGAGTTCAACAATCCATACGAAGCAGTTGCAAAGAATAGCTTGTACTACTTGCACTCCAAATTGAGGGCAAAGAAAAAGTGGCTTGCTAAAAGTTTGGTGCCACACTGAAGTAACATAAATATGCGTTTGAAGTAAAAGATGCTTGTTCTTGTGTGTAACTTATGGAATAAACTACTGTACCTCATAAAGGTACAGTAGCCTAGTTAGATGACTTTATGAGGCAACCGTTGCACTGGATTTTGTTTGTTTATTGTTTGTTTGAATGGGGACAAACATTTTGTATACATAATACTAAACTAATACTTAGCTAATTTGCAATGCATATTCCCAGATGGACTTTTAACCACATAGACATATGATTTATTTAGGGGCATCAGAGTAAAGAAGGGTTTAAGAACAAAGCAACGTGAAAAAAAATCAAGAGGTTTGTTTACTTTTCCAAGACAGTGCATATAATCAACGCATGGAAGACCGGAATTCCTGGAAGCAGAAATTACACATGGGCAAATAAACATGCAGCAAATAGAGGAGCACTGAAATATATATCACTGTTACATTGTTGAAAGGTCTGCCCTTGTTTTTTACGTTCTATATCAAACATGAAGGTCGACTTCAGCTATAATATCCGCTTCACTTTCTTCAAGCTAAGCTGAGGTAAAGCGAGAAGCTCAACATTTTTTTATCTGCTTGTGTCTCTGACCTTCACGTCTCTAAAGCTATCTTCCCCAGTAATATTATTTGCAACGTCTGCCGAGCTGTGGGGACACTATGCAAACTTGGAGAGGCAACCTGTCCACCCCGCCGTGGCATGTCAGCTCTTGTCTATGATCACCTGGCTGGCATGGATGCTACGCAGGTATGTGCTGGCCTACTGGCAGCTGTCAGTGTCACACAGAGTCATCAATCTGCAGCTCCAGGACTGTCAGTCCTGACAGGGCTCTGTCAGACACAACCAGTCAACCGGCTGCACAGAAATATGTCACTTTAGTTTAGCATGCCACAATAATGGAAACATAAATTAAAAAATGTTTTCCTTGTTTAAAAATACACAAGAAGGGGAAGACAAAGAAGCTGCAGCCAACTTTGAGAGAGAAAACACCGAGATGAGGACAGACTATCAGGTATGGAGTCAAAACGTGAACTGAATGTCAGCACATTGTGGTTTCTGAACATCTTAAAGTTTTTTTTGTATTTGGTCTGAAAAATTATACAATTTTTGGAATTTATTCAAGTTTTCAGGTTTGGATGCGTGTGGGAGAAAAACAGGATATGGAAAATATTCATCCTCTGTTCCTTTGAGCATATTTTAAATGCATTTTTCAATTTATTTTCATATCCACCCGCTTATTCATCCATTTATCCAACTTACCATCCATCCATTTATCCAACCTACCATCCATCTGTTTATCCATCCATCCAACTTACATCCATCCATCCATCCATCTTACATTCATCCATCTTACATTTATCCATCCTTCCATCCAACTTGCATCCATCCATTCATCCATCCATTTATCCAACTTCCCACCAGTCCATCCATCCACCCAAAAATAATCCAAAGCTAGTTAAAAGTATTAACTTTTGAAATAACAGTGTTTTCCAACGTGACTGACATTAAAGAGTCACAAATTCAACTCTTCCCTCTTTGACATCCTGCTTGTGTAGTTGGATGTAAACTTCTACGGAAATAAAAAACATAGGGAATGCAAACCTTGCAGTCTGCTGTCAAGGCATAACCTAACTAACCTCACCGACTTATTTTTCCCTCATATTTATAAAATATACGCCTCTCCCAGAGAAGCCCACTTTTTTATTTGTGTAAACATACAGCATTTGATCCACAGCGAGTGAAAGTTTGACAAGAAGGATGCATAAATAGAAGCTGCAGGCCCATCATTGTCAACATGCCAACTGCTCTCTGCAGAGAATCATACAGACACGGATACCTCATTTTAGCAGGCCTTGCTGAGAGGTAAGAATGCCTAAAAAACTTAGCAGCTCAAAAAAAAAATGCACACAACACGCTGTGCTTTGGAAGAGGAAAGGAGGATACACACATTTCAGCGATAAAAATCAACTGCGGCGACACTATCTTCAGCTGAACGCCATGTCCATTATTAACAGCACATTAATTCATCCACCTTTAGGCTTTATGATTTGTAAGTGCAAATATAGATTTTATGTTGTTTTTATCCAGCTTCCAGATGCTGAATGAACAAAGATAACAATATAAAAGATGTTTATATTGTGTGTTCAGTGGCTATGTTGGAACATATGTCTCATGCCGAAACACATTTCTCATAAACTGTATTCTGTTAAAGCAAAGCAATGTATGGATTTGCATTTCTCTGGTGTCTGCAAGCTGTTGCAGTGGATTGGGGCAGCTGGATGGGCTTCCATCCATTCAGTAAAAAAATGATGCAATGAAGACGGAATCAAAAAACATAAGTTCATGTTTAGAGCGTTTGCATGTTTAAGGTTTTAGTGAAACAGCTGAGGATATTTAAGGGGTAAAAAAAGTCAACTATGCAATGTCTTCCTTTTGAAAGTTTTCAACCTACTTTTTTTGCATCTTGTTACATGACACCACAAAAATCCATGTGTTTTATAGGAACACAACACAACAAATGGCTGAATCATACTGTTGAGATGCTTGAGATACTTTGGCAGGAAGGAGTTGAACACAAGAAGAAAACCTACAAGATGTGGGGTTAAAGTTCATCTCAAAGGAGGGCCTTTCACATACAATCTAAATCTAAATGAAATGGTTTATATCTGTCACCTGCAGCTCTTTAAACCTTACACAATGGCTAAAAATGATAAAGAACTAACTCATGTCTGTAAATATAGTGATATTAACAGATGGTGGTTTTAGTAGTTTTTAAAGTTTTATTCATGAATTAATTGCACCAAACTTCCACAACAGAATGACACTCTTAGTGTCATTCTATATATATTTATTATTAGGTTGGAAATGTATTTTTTTTTTTGCATAGTTTGCAGCAAATATTAATACCTCAGAGAATATGTATCTATTCTCTTTGTGTGCAGGTTTTCAAGCCTTAATTTATTAAAAAATCTAAAGATACAAATGAAATTGTGGTTCTTCAAAAATAAGAACACATTTCCCATAGTAAATATGTATCAAAAATGAAAGTCGTCTTTTCCAGTACTTCATCTGACATTCGTGGCTCTAACTCATTTTTATTTAGCTGGACTGGGGGCCAAAGTGGCTCTGTTAAAGTTACAGACCTCTGCTTTAGATCAAAGCATTTTTATGATTATGAAAAACCTAATCACAGTTCAGGCCTGTTTGTAATTGGAAACTGGAAACAAGACTTTAAACTGGTGCTTACAGACACCCCATGGCTGAGCTTTAGCTATTCCACAACTGAGCTACAGACTGACTAGCTGTTCAAAACTGTTAGAGGCAGCAAAACATTAGTCTACAGAATTTAAGTTGAAAAGAAATGCAAAACAAAGCTCAATTTTTTTCCTTTAATAATAAACTATGTACCATTTTTTCCCTTTTCCATTTGTCTAATACACAAAATACCAATAAAATCTGCATTTATTTGCTTAGGTTTCTCATAAAAAGGTCTTCCTGATACCTGATTGAAGCATAACGGTCTACTGGCATCTACTTATTTGCTGTGTTTTGTTTTTTTTCATACATGCTTCATGCCAGTCCACATTGTGCTCAAAAAGCGTACGGGCTTTCCGGGTCTTTTCAGAGTTTAGTGAATTTGACTGGGAATACGCAGATGACATGCGGGTTCAGACACTCGCCCCAGACGGGGGCGGGGGGCTGACCCCGGTGATTCCAGCCATGCCGGCGACCAGAGGGGCCTGCTTCTCTTCATTCCGATGCCTTTAGAGAAGGAAAGTTCGAGTCCTCCACCACGCTGCAGCTCTGTGCAGAACCCAGCTATCTGCTGCTGACATTGTTTCATTTCATTTCCTTGCAGTAAAAATATCCTGCTCTTAGCCTGTAATAGACACAGGCATTAGCTTGAGTTCATGTTCTGCAGAGCTCAACAGTCACTTCCACTGATCTAAAGTGGTTCTGTAAATGTTGAACAGCTGGTCAGTTCAAGAGAATCCACTTAGAGCAAATTAAAACAAATTGAGTGACTGGGTAATGATTTTATAAGATATTTCATACATTAAGATTTCAAATACTTAACTGAGAGAAGTGTTTAGTGATACACTTCTCTTATCTATCTGTCACTTTGCTGGGAAAGTGATACAAAGAGAGGACATCATTCCGAGGGGTATTTTTTTTTTTATATTACCACTTTCGTAAAAGCGTTTATCTGCTCCCCCTCTCCTCTTTCCTCCATGCTGGTGCCATCATGGCAAAAAGCTAAATGAATTAAACTCTCATTAAAAATGCATTTCATTGTTAATCATTTGCAAGCAAAGAGGATTAGGTTGCAATTTGTGAAATGACATAAAATCTATCCCTTCTCAAAAATAGACTCTTGAAATTGCGTTGAACAAAATACTATTATCCATCAAGCAGTCCTTTAAGCCACAAAACGAGCAAACCAGTAAATCCCTAAAATAGATAAGACACTGACCTGTGCTTAATTCTCATAACACAATAGGCATATGTTTACCCCATCTGCTCAGCTTATGCATCCAAAAACACAGCAAACATAGCTGGTTCTAGTCAGTCTGATCTCTAAGAGCTGGTGTCTAAACTATCTATTTCAGGATTTCATTTAGCCTTTTAACCCCCAGAATTCAAAATTAATGTCAAAAATGCTCAGCCATGATTAATTAATGGTGAGAGGAATTACACGAGTCTCTTTGTGTTGCTCACTTCTGTGTTTTCCCCAATCATCGCAGAAAACAAGAGTGATGCTCTGCATGAAATATTGATAGGAAGATCACCTCAAATAACCAACTCTTCGAATATGTGAAGCACATGTAGAATTTTAGAGCAGGCAGGGAGACAAGAGCCGAGTGTCTCAAGCCAAGGCTGTCAAACAGGGAGGAGAGGAGGCGCAGAGAAGAAAGATGCGCAACAAGAAAACATTGAATTTCCTGCTATATATTTTCCAACTAAACAGCTTAAAAGGAAACCGAGTCATGGGGCACGAGTGCAAACCACCGAGCTGCTTTAACCTCCACCCTTCTTCTGGCTGGAGCTTACATTCCCATTCATCAGACGCATTAACGGAGCTCTGCATGCGTTTGTCCTTACTTAGATTGCTTTCCACAAAGAAAAACAACTGAAGGAACAGAAAAAAAATTTCAAGGTTAAAAACAATAATAATGCAGGTAACGACCTTGACAGAGGAAAAGCTGGCAGCGCTGAGCACATCTTGCATTAGGAAAGTGGATATTCCATATTTTCAAGTTCACCATTATTAAGATGGGCCAGTACTCTATGTTGGTGCTCAACACAATCCCTGAAATGTCTGAGGCTATAGGCAAGGTGGAGTTTAGATTTCTGGCCCAGATTTCTAGAGCGCAGAGAAGCCCAAACAAGAATGCACAGTATAAAGATGTAGTCTAAATCAAGGCATAAATAGCTTAGCCTGTTGAGTCAGATAGAAAAAAGTTAAACTACCAAAAGCGCAGCGCACAACTAAATGTGTGCGCGGCCCTGCCCTGATGCACTCCTATCAATCACACATCGCAGATGATTTATGTTTGACTCACCCTGTGGTAACAACAAGATGCAGGGTGAGCGAATCCAAAAACTTACACTGATGATAACTCATTGCATATCTCAACCCAGAATTAGTCCAAAGATGCCCATTCACAACCGGGCCACTGCACTTCAGTTAATTTTTTCTATCTTCCACCCTCACAGATATTTTGGTATTTCAGTGTCAAGGCAAAGGATATGTGATACATTAACATTGGAAAAAGCTCATTTTTCCTCCTTGTCGCGCTGTTATTGCATCTCATAAACCCGGTCTCATAAATCTGGTCCTTTAACACGGGTGTGTACACCTAGGAGAGCCACTGTTTACATCTTCCAAACAAAAAGGAAACTGCGACGTGAGGACAAACTAATAAGTTGAACACACTCCCACCTGTTTCTGGTTGGAGCTTAGATTCCCACTCCTCAGACACATTAACAGAGTGCTGCTTTTGTTCGATTGCCTTCCGCATAGAAACAAGTAAAAATACACAAAATTATTCTAGGTTTAATAAAAAAAACATGCAGGTAAGAACCTTGACAGCAGAAAAGCTGGTCATGCCGAGTGCATCTTGGATTAAGAAAGAGAGTTTTCCATAATTTTCCAAGGTCACCGTCATCGAGACAGTCCAGTAATCTAGGTGTCGGTGCGCAGCACAATCCCCCACTATCTCAGAGGCTGCAGGCAACGCTGCCCATGTCATCCTCATGTTTTATTCATTCTGAATGTCATATTATGGCATTCAGAAACCAAGATCAAAATCTGCTCTGGCAGAAATATTTAATATCGCACCACTTCTCCATCCTTCTCCATCTGGTTTGCCAGACACAGAGAGAGAGGGGGTAGACAGCCTCCTTCAGCTCAGCCATGTTGGATTACTGAAAGTAGAGCTTTCAGAGAGGTCTCTGCTCAGGGAACAAAAAAAAGAGAGCGAGAGAAGAACTGTAGCATGCATCAATTATCTTGGAGAGTCTGTGGCGTGCTGGAGACTGTCTTGTCATATTTCCCAATGAGGCTGGGCGATGGAGAGGTCCTTGGCTAGCACTGACATTTAGAAACTGGTGTGGAAATCCCAGTCTGTTAGTCAAAAAATATGAATAAATAATGGACAAAAGAGTGCGCTGACTGCCTGTAAGGCCTTCCAGGCTTGAAATTCCTTCAGTGTCATTGTTGTAACTAGACACAAGCGTCAGCCTCTGTCACTGTATTTTTTCCTCCACGTGCGAAACAATGGCAGCTCACACCGATCAATACACGACAGGCTCCCGTTGCTGCAGGACAGAGGAGTCATTAAAGCGTTTCTGGAAACTGTTATACTATTGTTTTTCCTTACATTGCTTCCATGTAATGAATGGTAAACTACCAGAGCCAAAATGATCATGTTGAGATTGCCATCTACACGGCAATCTTCGGTTTAGTTGATAAAGCGGGCCTTAATTTCCTATCTTTACATGCAGCCCATATTTCATATTTTCCAGCATGTGTCTCTGAAAGCACACAGCATATTTGAGTTTATTTGTGACTACTTTCCAATAACTGGAAGCATGACTGAATAAAATGTGTTCAATTTTTAGATGCAGCAAGGGGAGAATGTTTTTTGTCTTCAGAATGTGAATAAGTAGAAAATACCAATTCTAGCATAACCTCTCTTTTGTCTGGAAGCACTGACTGAGCTATGGAAGCACTGTAAACATGAGAGTTGAAAATAAACTAAAATAAAGGACTCCCTCCCCCTGCTTCTCTACATTAGTATCAGCAGCTGAGTTCAAATCTGTGTGCAGCAGATTTCCATGAAACCCTCTCTCCACCCTTGTGCTTCTTGTCCCCTGAACTCCCCGTCTCCGTCTCGGCAGCAGCATGGGGAGAAGCAGCGTACCTTTGTTCATGTCAATCAGCTGCTTCTTCTTCTGCTGACGCTCCTGCTTCTCTCGCTCAGCTTTCTCCTTCGCCAGCTTGGCTCTCTTGATCTTCTCCTCCATCTCCCTCTTCTTGTGGTTCTCCTTCATGGCTTCCTGATGAGGCACACACACACACACACACACACAGATAAAATCAGAATGTTGCTCTGCCACCTTCACTTTTTTATCATCTTCCACACTGTATAGTTTACAGGAGCAGCAGAATACCATCAGCAAATTCTTATTCAGCAACTGGCTTGATAGAGATAAGCGTCTGGAATAAACAATGTATTTGTTGCTGTGTATAGGTCTTTTTTTTATTATAAGCCTTTCTATCAGTGAGGTTTCTGTGCATGATTTCAGTCCCACAGCTGATTTAATGTCAAACCTACATGAATGAGGACAGTCAGACATAACCGGTGCCTTCAAAAAGTATTCATAGGCTTTGGGTTTTTACACATTTTATCACATAACACAAACATAGATATCTTATGTGATATGAAAAAAATCATTCTTTCAATGTCATCAGCAAGTTTTCATGAAAGAATGTTGCTATTTTAGCAATTTAGCTTGGCTGTAGATTAATAACATTACCAGCAAAAGTTCAACAACTTTTCTTCTAAGAATTGTAAAAAGTGGCACTAAAGATGATACAGACACAGAGCATCAAAAAACCTTGGTGCTCTCAATAATTAGCTAACATTGAGGCATACTGCATAAAGAGGCACCGAAGACCCCGCCAGTTCACGGTGCAGTATACACAGATCCTTCTGCTGAATGTGGAAAATCCACCTATTTATGGATTTTTTTGTAAGGAATATCTAATATATTATAAAGAAAATGCAGCTTTGGAAGCTAAAAACCTTGGCGCCATGCTACTTAACATGCTATTGTCATATCCAGGGGCACCATTCATTGTTATTGACGCTAATAGGCTGCATCTCAAGACAGCAAAAAAACAAACAGGTATTCCTTCAACTTGATAATTATGCTATTTCAGATGGTCAAAAATATAAAATCCAATTAAAATACATTGAATTTTGTGGCTCTACTGAGATAAAATGTGAAAAAGTTTGAATTGAATGCTTTTGCAAATCTCTGTACAACATAATGCAGGCATAATTCTTCAGACAACACTGGAAATGCATTTAATTGAGAAAGCAACATGTGGCGAGCCCAGCATTCAGAAAGCATCCGTCTCCTCCGCGGTCACCAGCTGAAATGCCAGGAAGGAACCGGGGATGGAGAGATAATAAACCGTATGTCTTTAGCATTGTGCAAATCTGTCAGTTTGTTCTGCTGCAAGGAGAGAATAAGATGCAACTGTGTGACCTTTGGAGACAACAAAATGCTATTGCATGCTACGCCTGTGGTGCAGCTGAGGTTCCACGTGTGGGAGGTCATACTTCATGTTAGTAAATCCATACGATTATATGCGCTAAGGTTGGAGTCCATTTACATCTTTATGCTTCAGCTCATCTGTGGTGTTCCCTCTCCCGTATGCATTCATGTAGGGCAGCTTTAAGCGAAGGCATAACCCTCTCTGAGCAGTGATATAATATGTGGCGACAGCAGGCCCCCCATCCGCTGCCCCTGTGGTCCTGATGAGTGCGCCGTGTTGGCAGCTAAGACAGAGGGATTATGGGGATTGCGGGAAAGGAACAAGGAAAGAGCGGCTCATCATGCCAGTCAATAGCAGGGCTTTTCTACATGTCCAAGGACACCGGCCCTGGTTGTCACCGCCTCCTTGATGGATGACAAGGGCAGCGATGGCGGCAGCGCCAGAGAGAGAAGAGCGAGGTGGAGTAATTGTGACGAAAAAAAAAATCATGTTTAAATCCTGGAAATAAACAAAATGATAGTGATGAAAGGGCAAGTATTAATATTGTGTGTGTTGTGAAAGTGTGATTACTTGTCTCAAACCGCTGCAAGTCAGCGACGTCTCTCATATCAACCTGTATTTAATCACCACATCATGGCTGTGCAAATTAGACCCCTGCCCCCTACACAGAATATTGATTGCATCCACTCTACTGCTGCTTTCAACAGGATGAGAGTCGTGTTTTGTATTAGCAACAAAACGTTTATCTTCCATATCTTCTCCAAATGAAGAGCAGTTCTGACAGACATCCACCAACAGGGTTCAGCTCATTTCCAAAGGAACGTTGCTGAACTGCTTCGGGATAAAATCGGTGTAGAAATTATGTAGATTACGTCCATGAGTCCTGTCAGCGAAACTTATTCTAAACAAACAATTAATTCTGACTGGAAACATGATTATGCTACATAATTTAGCGGCTCTAATCAAACAACACCTCTAATTATCAAAGCTCTGCATCTGTGGTTTATTTTGTGTTGCTTTTCCAGTTCTCTGCGACAGGCCGACTTTTCCTTCGGGCAAACATTGATTTTATCATGCTCAATTTTCCTGACAGCTCTATTCATTGTGGGAGGACGTCCAAGATTAAAATATTCTAATGAAATGTGACTTGATAAATAAACTGGTTGATTTGACATCTTGCATATCTGCTCAGATATTTCTCAATGGACTCTATTAATGTAGGTGAGACATGATAGAGCTAAATCCTGGGTAAAACTGGGTAAAACGGATAACAGGGTTAACAAAAAGTTAAAATCAAGAGCTATAAGCATGTTAGAATGGCCCAGTCAAAGTCCAGATTGAAATTCAGTTGAGAATCTGTAGCAGTACTTGGCAATTTATATTCCCAAACTCTTTCCATCCAATCATTTTTAAGTATTTTGCAGAGGAGATTAGGCAAATATCTTTCTATAGATGCCGCTTTTTGGAGTATGTAGAAATATTAGATATTTTTAGAGAGGGTGAGGAGTTCAGAAAGCCCATTTAGAGTTTGAGGTGGTTTGGGCTTTGGGTCATGATGTCTCTTTGTTGCCTCCCTTTTTTCCAGCCACAGTCCATTTTAGCACATGCAGAACTTACTATATGCACCTTGTGACCTGGAAAACTTGGATTTGTGTGAGTTAAGGCTACAAAACGTATGAATGCATAAACAAAAATGTATTTACGAGTCCTTCTGGTTTCTAGGAAAATGTATTTATGCATGCATCAGTATCAAGTATTGGCTATGCAAATAAAAAAAAATTAGAAATGTAAAATTTTGTAAGAACAAAATGTGTTCCATTTGGCACTCAGCTGTCAATAATGCTGTCTAGATACTAACATGGCACTTCATTACTAAGGCCATGATACCCAGTCTGGCTCTGTTGTCTTCATAATTTCTAAAATGTGTGTATTGTTCCTCCTTGACCTGTGCAACACAACACATCTCCCGCAGCATGGTTCCCTTCCCATGCAAATCAGCTTGCCGGTCCAGTGAGGGCGTAATAAGTATTTCCAACTGCTCGGTTGCACCAATGATCTCACACAGAGAGGGTGCCATCGCTATATCTCATTTGAATTTTACAAACACTACAACGCCTGGGCTTTAAGTAGCAAATGTGTTTATTAGCCATCTGCTGCACCGTGTGCCAGGATGTGGGGTGAAATGGCTTCAAGAAGTTATAGGTTACAGGCTGGGAGGCTTCTGCTGCTGTATACATGTACTCACATATTGACGGGTGACCTCCAAAGTCACTGTACAGTAAGTAAATATATCGCATAAACATGACGATGAATCAGTCTAAAAGCAGCAATCACTTCTTATATTTTGAAGGAATAAATAAGGATTATATCAAATAAGGTGACAAATGGCACCAAGAAATATTAAAAACCGTATCATAAATATTCTATCCTGTTACTCTATGGACCCACTCTGAGTTATTTGGTCATATTAGAAAGTCACTTCATTAACAAGGAAAACTGTTGGCTCATCCCAGCCCATCTGTTGTGCTTTGATAACTCATTAATGAAAAAGAAAAACTCCCCATCCTCATGCTTCTGGTCAGGATTACATATAACACTCCCTGCTATTGCATTTCACCCTTACTCTATTTCAAAGTATGGCAGTAGCATTAAATTAACAAATTGTTGAACTCCTCAAATACTGGCTCAAATTATATTTTATTGGGCTCAGAAAAAAAAAGGAGAAAAAAACGAGGTGGGGGTGAGGGAGAGACGGAGAATGAAACAGAAGGAAAATAGAGTTAATGGATTCTCTTATCAGTTACATTCAGTTCTGTGAGAACTGTCTGTCAATGCGTTTGCTCAAATGCCTTATGTCGGTCGGGTGCATTAAGCTTCCGCATTTTAGTAAAAGCAATTTAGGGTGACTGTATTGCAAGGGAATTCTTTAATACAGCAGATGCTTTGTGCTGTGAATGCGTTACAAAGGGCGGCGCGACAGAGAAGCAACTTAGCGAGGATGTTTTGTCCGAGTCAAACAACTTCATATCTCTGTATTTTAAAACATAAACAAATGTCAGCGGCGCACCGGGTGTTCCAAGAGGCTAAATCCAGCTAGCATGTTCACTGACAACAAGTCATCACATTTATTTGATTTGCCATTTGTCACAATCAAGAAGGAGTCGATGTGAGTCAAAGATGAATAAAGCATAAGGCCTTTTTTTTGGAGGAAAAATGAGTTAGCCTAGTTGTTTCACAGGGTAAGAAAAATAAAAACAACATTTAAATAGGAACAACCATTGATTCCTTGTGCTCTGGAAGCAGATGGGATTAGCCTTTCTGTCAGTAAAGCTGAAGCGCCAAAAACTATAAATAATATCTGAGGAATGTGGTGATTAAAGGATTGTTTTTGTATGAATATATTAACTACACTATATCCCACTTACTTCTATCCCCTTAACCATAGCAGGAAATCGGTAATAAAATATTCATATCCAGCTATTTGCTTGAGAGAATAATTTATTTTCTTGGGTGGATGCCTCTTTTACAGATATGCAACTCTGGAATCCTTCAGGGAGTGCTGCGCTGCGCGCTCGCGCACTTTGATCAGAGAGAATGGGAAGCGGGTTTCACACGAGGATCAGAGTAAGAAAACGAGAGGGATTCTGACAAGGGGACCTTTCCATTTACATTAACGGGTTGCGAAGAGGAAAAGAGAACGCCGTCTGGACAGGATGTCATCATCCTGTCACCTGGAGCTTTAGGGGAGGTGCCAGGTGGGAAAGAGAGATGGCAGAGAGGCAAAGACAGGTAAATACATGTTTAGAAGACTGCTGAGAAAAACAGGGGATTTTTACTTTGCTTTTCACATGTTAATAATTCAATTTGCACCTGGCTGATGCGTCAATGAACTGTTAATTTTTCTCAGAGTTCAAATGAATGCATCTGAATGATGTAGTTCAAAGCCAATTTTGGCAAAATGTCAATTTTTTTGCAAATTAACATATGAAGTGTAATAATGCACCACTTTATAGTCTGACTGAAAGCACCTCCAGTTATAACTTTTAGCAAATGAACAAATATAAACTTAACTTTCATGCGACTTTGGGATAATTATCCAGTTTAAACAACTGATTTTGTCCAAGTTTCATTTCAGGAGCAACCCAAGAATCACCAGAGCTGATTGGACACAAATAACACCGCACACAGCAAAGAAACTTCAAAATCAACTTGAACTGAGAAAGTGCTGAAAGGAGTTAAATAAATATTCTTGTGCCTGTTTTTTTCATTTTATCAGCTCAAAAATAAACTAAATGTGCAAGATTTTATCCAGATGAATGAAAGAAACTTTTTTAGAAGGAGACTGTAGATAAGAACATGTAAAGGGTCTTTTATGAGTGTGTTATTAGAAGACATGCAAAGCATTTTCTAATTTTTTGGGTTATTGTGGGATAGCTTTTTAATAGTTTTTAGTCTAAGTTCAGGAAAAACAATGGAATGTGGCTCATTCTGTCTTCTAAAGCACTTGCTGGACGACTCAACGGGGGCAGCCAAGTTGTTTGATGTTTGTGGTTCAATTTAAATTGAGATTAACGCAGGAAGCAGTTTAATAAATGAGGAATATTTAACATCTTGTTATTTTAAGTCTGTTGAAAATCTCGTTGTAAAAGATTTTTAGAAAATTATCTATCTGCATCAGATAGAGATAGGCCAGATTTGTTTTACTACAGATTTATTGTCGAGGGCCGCAGAAAATCATTCATAGGGTCGCAAATGGCCCCTAGACCGCACTTTAGACACCCGTGGTTTAACTGATTTGAGAGACTGTCTGGATGTTACTCAAGAAATGTTCACTTCTAGAGTAAATGTGTTCTTAATTCAAATCTTAAGCGATTGTCAAAAATAATAAAGCTTTTTCCCAGTCATGAAAGCAGGGTTTTTTTCCCTGTTATCAGAAAAATCATTAAACTTAACCTTAGCTTAAAGGTTCTAATATAACAAAATTGTGCTAGATCCAACAACAGCAAACACTTCTGCAATTGGTTTGTCAAGCTGTGCATATATCGCCGAATCCATTGTGAACATTAATAAAACCTTAAACAAATTCAAAACCTTTAGAATTTTTGCCATTTAAAAGATAAGCACATAAAATAATCTTTTAAATGTTGTGAGCATTACATTACTTCTGTGAGAGAAGAGAGCAGAATAGATTAATGAAAAATGACTCAATTTGAGTCAAATGTATATAAAATGCAGAAGAAAAAAACCCCAAAAGACTGAAGTTGCTTTTGTGTCCGTCGGCACATGAACGTTAGTCGGCTTTTACAAGAAACAGAAAAGCGACACTATTCAAAACCTCACAGTCTGTTATTGCACTGGAAAACTATCTGCAAACAAAACGGTATTTGATACAGGAAAAGTGGCATACGGAAGGAAATGACAGCAGGTGGGCCACGTTGCATTCTTCCTGAGCACATTGAGAGAACATACAAGAACCATATTAGAAATATAAAGTCTGAATACAAAGTGCGGCACTGTTTTGGACTGGAAACCTTCTTGTATTTTGAAGTTGGCAAGCTGAAATGATTGTTTCTCAAGTGAAAGACAAAAAATATTGATGACTTCTGGAATTGCAGTGGAACAAAATCATCTTCAATGCTCTATTTCAGATTTAACTTATGGTCTGTCAAGCATGACAAAAATAACCCAGGAGATGTTGATGCCTTAAAGTAATAATTTGCAAGAAAAGGTCTTTGTTATTACACCAGCGTCAGGAGATTTGAGATTTACTATACAAAAAAGCTGAACACCAATGACAAAAAAAATTAGAAATCTTCAATCTGTCTAAGCTGTCATTTGTTTTTAGCATTTCCTTTATGAAAACCATATGAAAAGACAAATGCTAATTTCTTTCAGTAGTTTAGTTCAGAAGAAAATTCTCTACAGATGCAGTCACACTTCAAGTTTTTATTTCTGTAGTTCACACCCTTCAGTCTGGGATTTATATATCAGAGTATGTTTATGAGAGTCACATCCTGAGATGAATTAGAGAAAAAATTACTTTCTCCATCCTATTCTAATTCACTGGGACGCTCCTCTAATTGTAATCCCAATTTAACAATCAGTTTCAATGAGAACATTGTAAATTTTCACCATCTGTGGGCTCCTGCTGCAAAGTTTGATGAAAATGTGAGCATGTGCAACCAGCTCTCATTTCACTAACACCCAATGTGTGCAAGCAAGCGAGTGCAAAGGCATGTGCATGTGTGGGTGGTGGCCGCTGTTAGGCGCCGTGTGTCTGCTTTATAGGAATGGAGTACATGTGTCGTCATTTTAAACTCACCATGAAGAGGAAACGGAAGTTGGCCAGCTCTCCGAAGAAATCCTCCACGCTGACTGAGTGGGGGTCGAAAGCGAAGTAGCTGCCGATGCTCTCGTACAGCTTCTGCATGTTCTTGTGCATGGTGGACAGCTTCTCGTACTGCTCCCGAGAATGTTTGGAGAAGCCGTGAAAAAAGGCGAGTCAAGGAAAATCAAAAATGCAATGCCTCAAATACAGACATTAAAATGCTACAGTAACCAGCAATAGCAGGGAAATATCACACATATGTTGCCTTACAGTATTTGTAAGACCCACCTATGTCAAGGTCAGCAGAAGAAAGAAAGAAAATGGATAAAAGGGGGGTCTTCATCTCACTTTGGAGTCATTGACAAGGAGAGCTAATAGCGGCAGCCCTGAAGTAATGGAAAGGTGTTTTGTAGGCAGCAGCATGACACAGATGGTTGCTGGAAAAGCTGATTGCAGTCATTGTTCTATTGTTTCGCACAACAACAGTGGGGTCAGGTTGTTTTGAACCTCACAGCTCACGTCGCACTGTGTAATTTACTGAACAGGCGGAGGACTTTTCTCCCGGTGAATGAGTATTGACAGCCGGCATCAGTTAAGCATTATCACAGCAGCCATTGACCTCATGGAGACTGCACTGGGGCACTACAAGACTCCCACCCTGAGCGGGATGAGAGCGATACAGCGCAGATTTACGTGAACACACATGAAGAGGACACAAACGTGAAAAAAGGAGACCTTGAGAAGGAACTTTATTAATACGGTTCATCTTGAAATTGCAGCTTTTTACGCATTTATGCCGATAGTGGTTATTAGTGCTGGCTATCTTTTCCTGGAAGGATGAATATGAAACTCATGCACACGCAAGGACGGGAAAAAGAGACAGCATAACTTCATAAACAACCACTTGCATCAAGAGCAAAACTCATCCTGCCTCCACAATCATCAAACCTAAGTGAGGTGAACAGCTAAGAGCTCTTACAACCATAGAGTGCACACATACAGTAACACACAGCTCATGTGTGGGTACAGTGCAGCTCAGCTGGTGGACAGTCTGCAGCCACACAATGCTAAAGACAGAAAAGTGTGATGATGAAATGTTTTTCATTTCTTTTTTGTTGACACATAGATGAGTACGATATTCAGGTGTTTTATAAAAATTTGTTTGCACTGACTCCTCTGTATGTGAACTGATAACTATAAAATATAGTACAGTGTCAAATACCTCAAAAACCAACATATTGCAGTCTGATCTAAAGAGATTAAAGAACAAGATGAGAAATGGTCTGGAAATGGTTACAAACTATTTCTAAGGCTGTGGGAAACAATTTGCTGTGAAAGATGTTATCCAGAGAATAAGAAGATAATATTTGAGTGGTGAACTAGCAGTTTTAACCAATCAACCAAAATTACTCCAGTTGTTTAATATCAGATGGGAATTTGAGAAAAGTGAAATTTATGAATGAGAATGAATCCATAATATTTCAAAGAATATTTTTAGTATTACATTTCTGTTGTCTCACTTTTCCTTAAAACAGAAAAAAAAACGTAATTTATATTGAAACTATAAGAAGCTTTCAGTTCTGCTTACAATTTCAATCTATTATTTGTGTAACTGCTACTGAGTTTAATTTATATTCATTTAAATTGTCCTACAAATAGGAATACAGATGGAAAATATATATTAAACAAAACAAGGTTTCAATAGGGCAGATAAAGTCAAGCACCACCTGATGACAGGGAGTACAAAATCAGTCTCTGAATTTGTCTATGAGGTGTGTTAGCGTACATGCCAGAGTAATCGCAGGATGCACATGCAAAATAAACAGCAACAATGAAAATTAAATATTAATAATACAAAATTCATCTAATTAAATGCGCTTGTCTTTCTTATGTGCTTTCCATTGTAATCCATTCTAAATTGATGCTGTTGCTGTCAACCAATTATTAAAGGCCATCATTTGACAACACTTTGCTGCTTGCTTGTGTTACTCCTACGAAGGTCCCGGCTTCTGAGGCTGGGTGCAGTTACAGGCAATTAGTGTACTTTTGCAGTCGCCTTGGCAACATCCATGGTCAGGTGGGACAGCATGTGGCCTGCGATTACCAGGGCCAAACAGTTATCAAGATATTGTTCTTTTTGAACAGGCTGATATTATTGCGTGGAGGCCACAGCAGCTTCCAAACATGTCCTGCTTTGCTAGTTTATAATCAATGCTGTATTTGGGATTTTTCTGTTTCCCCAGCTAAAAACTCACCAATGAGGTCATGAGCAAAACACATTACAATGATCCAAAAACACACAATTGCAGATCTGTTTTTGTTGGAGTTTTGTGCATGTGGAGGAGGAGGTGTAGATTTGTTAGATTTTTTTTTTGTAAGGTCACACTGGAACGGTCAGAACATTGGGCGGAGAATGGACTTATTCTTCTGTCTCTCTGTATCCATGTCTGCCTGGACACGATTTACCCCCATTGCTCCTGTCAGACCTCTGTTATCTCTTCCTTTGTACACCTCCCTCAATCTCCTCTTCTTTTCTAGAGAGCCCCAGCGGATGGATGTGAAAGTAAAACTTTGCCAAAGTAACATATCTTTTCAACATCAAAAGGACTCTTGAGTTTTGCAGTACTAGAGTTGTGATTTTTTTATGGGTAAGTGGAAAAATAACTTTTTGGAATCTAAAATGCAGCGAACACGTCATAGAAATATACAGCCTTTTTAGAAAAGTTTGCTACATTAGGTTAGCATAAACAAAATAAATAAAAATAGTTTAAAAACATATGAAAAGAGAGGGTGCAGAAAATTATCATAATCATGTCAAGAACTCAAAAAGGAAAAAAAAATGCATCATGTTTCCATTATATGATTACATTATATTTATCACTCCTTTAGTTCTGGTGGAAAATAGATGTAAAAAAAATAACTTCAAGCATTTTGGAAAACAGAACTTACAACTGATCAGACAGATGCTATTCTGTAGTTGTTTCAGATTACAAGTAATACTCCACTCCACTGGTGTACCTCAAGGCTCTACATGAGAGCATCTGTTGTTTTTGTCAATGATGTACAACCTCTGTTGTACATCACATGTTGTACAACACTGTTTATGGTAGTAACAACAGATGCAGCATCTCTGACTTAAAATAACAATTCAAAACTATCACAATCATTTCTGATTTAGTACCACATATGAACGTGGCGTGAATCAGATTTTTTGTTTTTTAATTCTGTTGTGAAAATATTGGAAATGATTAATGTCATGAAAAAGTCAAATATCCACATCAGCAAAAAAAAGAAGAAAAAACGGATTTGAGTTGCATTTCTGAACAACATCCTGGTTCTAAGCCATAGAGCTCTACATCGTCACGGAGGTCCTGTTATCCACGCCTGGTAGCAGTGCCACATACAAGGCTTCAGTTATTTATCTGCACATTAGAATTTTTATGACTATATAAAAATGCTATCAAACTTAAATTTTACTTAATTATTTGTGGTGCCTGATGCAGCTTGTGGGCCTCTCGACGTTTTATTTTCCCCGATTTGCTCCCCTTCCCTTCTCACTCCCTGAAATGCCCACGTATGCACTGTGGTAGATGTGTCCCGCTGGGGACTGGACTGAAGCTGGCTGGGCTTTTGCTCTTCATATTTCCACATCAAAGACATGTCATATTGATGGAGCCTGACGCACACTATCCTGCAGCAACACAACCTGCACGCTGGAGCCGCCATCCAGCATGCATACAAAAACAGAATGAGAAGGCAAACATACTCACACATTTATTTATATATATACTGAAAACGTACAGTCTTACTGTCATGCTACCATTCTTCAACTGTCCGGTTGTCAATTACACTTTTCTTTCTTTTCACTATAGGATCCTTTGTTTTCTTTCTGTTTCTTTTACTTGCCTGTTTTTACACCCTGTCTCAGTCAATGGAAAAAACTCATTATAATTCTCTTTCTACACCCTCACTTGATATTCTCTCCATTCAATTCTCGCTCCCAGACACCAAATCCCCTCTTTCCTGCTCAGAGTGGACTTTCGCAAGTATTCTGTCTGAACCAGGTCTCGTATTCACACCACTTGGGCTCGGAGTGGGCACACCGGGTCACGAGGTGAGCCATTAGGTAGTCTTTGGTTGGCCCGCAACCCTGTTTGTCAGTCTTTGCTCTTCTCTTCAGGCTGTCCTCACAGGAGGACAGCTTGCCCTGCATTAAACTCTACAAAGGCAGAGAAGGACAACAGCCCTAAGGCTGAAGGGCTCCATGTAGCAAACATTGATGAGGATTTAAAGCTGTGACTCTGCTTTAAAAACATTTCCATTCTCTATTGTATGTAATACACGGAAAGTAGCACTTAACTGTGAAGCAGAAAAAGATGCATGGTTCAACAATTAAAATTATAAGAAGTGTGACATGCATTTTGAATTCAAACCCCCTTTACTCTAATTCCTCTAATTAAAAACCAGCTCAATCAATTCCCTAAAGAAGTCAAAAGAGGAGGTGACTCTGGAGGAGCTGCAGAGATCCACAGCTCAAATGACATTGTTGTAGTTTTTGCCAACCACAAATTTGATATTTACAAAGAGAAACAAAATAAAGCCATTGCCAAAAGAAAAGCGGTAAGAATTATAGTTTGAAGTAAAGCAGTAGTTCTCAAAGAGGGATGGGACCTCAACTGTTGCAATAAGTCAACAAGGCTGGAGTCCAAAGATCCTCTTCGGAAATTAAACAAAAACAGTTAGGAAAAATTTTATTTTTTATTTTAAACATTTCAAAATCCTTGAATTTTCATTTTCACTTCACAATTACGCTCTACTTTATGTTGATCTGTCTAATTAAATTCTAAAGGAATGCATTAATAATAGCACTGAGCAATCTGAATTAGATATAGTTAGATAATAAAATCTTTTTCAGATTCAGGGCTTTCTTTGTACTCGCTATAAACTCCAGTTACTTCCTGTCCTTGTAAAACCCAGATTTAGGTTTTTGTCCTGCCCCAGAGTCCTCATTACTGCATTTTAATCAGTCACTATTTATCTTTTTGACATGCCAGAAAAGGGTATGTTGAAATTACTAAGCTGCGATTAGGCACACTCATTTTTAACATCACAAACAGACATCAAAACTGGATCCAAATCAGATTTGTAGTCTTCTTTTTGGAGCCACACACTATTCATTCACATGATAAAACACAGAGAAGAATCAATTTATGGACCACAGCAAAGTAAAAACTGTGTTCACAATGGCCACCTATGAGGATGGCAATAAATTACCTGGTTTGTTTACCTGTGTGCATGAGAGAGTTATTAAAGTGCGACATAAAACCCTACAGTGGGGGCCCAAAAAGCCTTACTAATAAGTCTCCTGTAACCTAGTTCCATTAATGTTTATTTAATGCTTTTCCTATGTGCTCATTGGCCGCTCCATCCAAGGCCCCACACTAAGCCTGCTTTTCTCCAAACCCCACTATTCCTGCTCCCTTTATCCCCCCACCTACTGCCAGCAGCCCCTCTGGGCCAAATTACACCAAGACTGCCCACTGACTGGACACAAGCCATCATGTTGACTGAGAAGAGGATGAAGGAATGGAGTACAGAGTCATGGCAGAGACTTAGCACTGTACGCCTGATGGAATACATCATTTTACTGTAGTTCATTGCTTTTCTTCTTGAAATAAACACAAGAGAGGTTGAAATAGATACCAAACTCTTTTGTTTTGGTGTTTTTATGGTGTTTTCGGTGTTCTAGCAAAGGAAGGTTCAAACTGAGAGTAGGACAGTGAACACTGAGAAATGACCTGACGTAATGGATTAAAGTGACAGAGATTATTCCTTGATCTGAATAATTCTGTGAATGTTTCTACCAAGCAAGCTTGCTTTGTAAGAACACAAATAACTTCAGCTTTAAATTAACTCAAGAGTCATAAAAAACAAAGCAATCATCCTGCAATTTAATACGTGCTAAACCAACATTTACACAGAACATTAGAGCTAGCCTGAGGCTACATTTCTGGCAAGGAAATGGAAGACATTTTCTCCTACAACTGAAAATCTTCCCTTTTCTCACCTGCTGCTGGTATTTGGTATAATGTCACAGGAGCAGAAAAAAATCACAATTCAATCTGTGGGAAAACTCGGTGTATGAACTCAATACCACTACAATGCATCCAATATTTTACAAAGTATTGCACTTTGAGCCAGAGCTTGATTCACTGAATAACCGAGGAAGATTGTCCCTTAAGGCAGAAACGATAGTGGACAATACAATAGACGACTCTGCAGCTTTGGAGTAACAATGTTTTAGGCAGAAATTTAACAAAAACTTCAAAAATCCTTTTTTTTTTTTTACATAACAATGCAAGCTATGCCCACAATTTCATGTTGGATCTAAATCAAACAGTTTTGCTCATTATTTCCCTAATGCAGAATGTTTCTGCTGATCGTTGCAAGATAGTCATGTTGCCTGATGTCACATCAAAAACACAGATCATTACGAATTTTTTCTTTTTTTTATCCTAATTTAAGCATTTCAGATGCTTAGTATTCTTGTATAATTCTGCAATAGTAATGAGAACTTCATTAGACAACTACTTTTTCATTATTGAAGTGCAGTTAATGGTGAAGGAAATGCACCACTGGCCATTACGTCAATGCAACGTCAATGCAAATTAGCATTAGAGAGGACATAGACATATAATATATACATTGAGGGAAAGTAAGTATTTGATAAACTGCCAGTTTGTTGAGTTTCACCCAGATTAAACTGAATTGAGACATATGAAAATGTCATTTCCGTTATAACAATACAATGAGAGACAGAATCTAAGAAAAATCCGGAAAATTGTGTTTTACGCTTTTTACATGATAATAAATAATTTTGATTTTATCCCAAGAAATAGTGATCCAATAGATGTATACATCCACTGCTGCATCACATGAAAACCTGATCAACTACTACAGGAAACATCTGGCCTCTGGAAATGTAAACAAAGATTTCTGTACCAAATATGAAGAATTTGATAGTTTTCTCTTGTATCAAATACTTATTTCCTTCTAATTAATTATTTAAAAATAACACAATGTTCTTTCCCAGTTGATGTGTACATACAATGAAAACTCCCCAATTTTTGTAAGTCATAAAACTTGTAAAATCATCCCTGTATCAAAAACCTGTTTTCCCCACTCTAAAAAAAAACAAAACAAGATTCTAATAGTTAATCTTTTTAATTTTAACAATATCACCAAGTTAAAAAACTTTTAAGCCAATATGCATCCAATCTGGATCGACTTTTCATCCTCCGTTGATGTGTGGTACATTGTTAAAATTCAGTCATGGAAGAAGGTTATAGACAGGTGGTTTATCCGATAACCTGCCAAGCACTCTTTGAAAGTATCTGTCCTTTACCGCTTTCCTCAAACGACTTCCCAGATGGCTCTGTGCAACAAACCATATGGCACTTCAGGTTAGCTATATGCACAGTGTTACAGTCGTGGTGACAGTACGCCTTACTGATGTTGCTCAATGTTGTTTGGAAGTCTAAACTTTAAAAAACACAGCAGAAGAACATGCAGAGCTGTGTGCAAATAAAATTAAGAGCATATTTTCCACACCTGACAGGTTCAGCAAGTTATATTTCCTGCTTTGACAGAGGAGCTTAGATTTTTATCCCCTCGTAAGTCCTCATCATCCTCTCACCTACAGCCTCTACCTCTTCTTTATCTGGAAATTAGAAGGCAGGTTTAATGTCAATTTTACTGTCAATTTATTCTGCCCATCTGTCCCTGAAATATTTATACGTGCAGAGAGGAAGGTTGCTTCTGCTTAGGCATTCAAAGCTCTTCACTAAAGCACCCAGCTGGTGTTTTAACAACTCAGTGAGGGGGAAACTGGTGCATGTAATGACTACATCTCATAAAGAAAAAGACAGTATATAAATTAGGAATGAGAGGATTAGGACCGTGGGGATGACCTGTTGAATCATGGATAGTCTATTTAAAATAGTCAGGAAAATAATTTTCTGTCAGTTCTGAAATGATACTGTGAAGCACACACACACACACGTTTTCCTTGATAACCATTTATGATTAGCTTAACACTAAGTGATCTAATGCCACAACACTAAGCTTGCGCCTGTTTTATAATTTCTGCACAGCAGCTTCAGGATGGGGGAAATCTTCTGTGTTTACAACATTCACACTTGTCAAATTTTAAAAGGTCAAGTCTCTTGTTACCCTTGATGTGATCAGTAAACATCAATTCCTACCTAACATTACAATGACTTCCAAGAGATGGTGTTCTATGGACAGCTTGTAGACAGTTTTTATTATTTTTTTTTTTACAGATTTTCAATATGCATATTTGAGGCAACATGCACATATGTCAATTCTAATGTGTTTTTATGTTTACCAATAAATACCTCTATGAGCCTAAAGAAAACAAATAGTTCTAAATATGGCTTCAAATGATGTCTTGTATCTAATTTGACCTGGGTCTTCCTCTCCTCATGGTTCACAGTAAATCATAATATCACTGAACAGCAGCGTTTCGACTCGGGAGGCAAGCCAGGTTGTTCTTTGCAGCCCCATCAATTTAAAACACTTGCTCTGTCATGTTGCTCAGGGATTATATAGATATTTCTTTGAGTATTGCATATGGTATTTACTTCTTTTCTGGCTCATCCAATGCCTGTGTAGCTGGATGCAACAATGACAGAGATGAATCAAAATGACTGGCCTGCACTCTTTGTTGTTTTTTTGTCTTTTCTGCTTTGTTTCTGAATATTTGTGCTTCATTGTTCAAACTGTCTGAATTTTAATTTAACAAGCCTTCGTCAAACCTTTGCAAGCAGCTGACTGCTGCTATATTTCACAACCATAATGATCTATGGATTAGTCACTATTTAAAGATTTACTCTCATTATTTAGCATTTGGATGGCTATAATTACGGCTTGCAAAGAGGAACAACAAATAACCTCGAAATGCTTTAAAAATGAAGTGGTTGACACATTTTGATCTTATTTTGGATTGCTCTCTACATACATGGTAAACATTATAATTAAAGTCTCAAACAAATACAAAAGTTATATGAACATTTAGTCAAACAGCTCAAATATAAAATTGATTGCTACATGACTATTTTACTCTGAAAATTAATAGTTCAAATATTTGACATTAATTGCCATTTTGAGTATTTATAAGCTTTTCATCAAGTTATATGTTTATAAAAGCATATGAGCAAAGGTTAAACTATAAAAGCCTATGCATAAGCTTTTCAAATCACAGTAGTAAAGAAGGTTTGCAACAAAGTATCTCATTAAAATTAATGTATTGAACTGTATCTAACATTAAAAACTAAGTCAAGTGGGTCCGACATAAAGCCGCCTTTGATAAGAACATAAAACTCTAGCCTTCATGCTCGTCCGATTCAAACTTGTGATCAGAACATGAACTATTGCTGAATATCTTTATTTAATGTAAATTATATTTTTAGATTTTAAATATTGTGACCTGACAATAAAATGAAGAGCTTGTATGCGGGAATGAGAGCAAAGGCCAGCTGCTACAGATGTATAAAATTAATTCACAACCCATAATAAAGACTGATGAGTCCAAGTCAATTGTTAGTGAAAAGAGGAGGCTTTTTACATCTACTTTTTGCATAAATTGGTAAGCTAAAACAAAATTCAATATTGAATTATTTAATTACTTGTGCAATAACATCTCTTCTTATAACCAATTCAAAAGGAATCAGTCTGTTCCTTATCTGACTGATAATAATGACCTAAACTTTATCTCCAAGTACAACTAGTTAATTATAGGATAAGACTTTTTTCTCCCCCAGCTTTTGAATAGAGAAAGGATTGCACCAGGAGTGATAAAAGATGGCCTGCAAAAGAAACAAAGAAGAAAGAAAGAGGGAGAGAAGCAATATTGATCAGATTCCTTCAGTCAGACCACTGCCCCAGCAGCTACCGTGACAGAGTACAGCTCCATTCAATAGCCTTATCATTACCACAGCACAAACCCATTCAGCAGGTCAGCCTGTTTGGCCCCCGGTTCCCTGCATGTGCGTGTGTGTGCGTTTTCAGGAGGGTGGGGGGAGGGTGAGGAGGAGGAGGTAGATTTCGATTCTTTAAGCCAATGAATCCCATTATAAGACCACTTACAGCACATTTCTTTGTTCACAACACTGTCAGCCTAATGAAGTGTCCTGAGAGTAAAGGAGAGGGAAGTAAAAAGAAGATTTCTTTCACTCAAGAATATCACAACAAACATGCCGAGTCAGTAATGTGCTCTAACTGGAATATGGAAACAAGCGTCGCTGAAAGGAGGATCGACAAGAGACAATGACTGTTATTAAGCAGTTAGATAGTAGGACACAAATATATCTGGAAAATTTATTTCTATTATTGACACTTAGATATTAACACATTAATTTGTTTTGACATTTTAATATGCCCTCTATCAGTATCTAATTAGGTCAGTATTATGAGCTCTGAGAAATCCAGGCTTTATGTTCGGGACTCTTATTTTGAAGTCCATAAGGAAGTAGATTTTGAGCAGCCATCTTGTATTAACAGAGTGAGCTAAAAACTGAAAATAGGATTTGCTTTGGAGCGTCTTTGTTTTTTTTAAGGACTCTAGACTGAATCTGATCATTTCTAGTTCAAAAACACTTAATGATAAAACCTGGAACTGATTATTCTACATTAGGATAAATTAAAAACTGTTTAATAATGAAATATTTATACTGTTAAATGTCATATAAAAGTGGTTATTCTATGTATTTGCTAAAATGTCATTTACTTCCTGTTTTATGAACCCTCTTCTCATGACAACGACGCATCATTATACCTCTACTGACAACTTATTAGGATGTTAAATTCTGTGTATTATAAACAGTTGTGGCCTAGCAGGAATCTTTGTGCCACGTTTCTCAATACCAGACAAATATGCAAATAAATAAGGGTTTTTAATATATGATCTCATATATTAAGGGGGAAAAATGTTTCCAACGCAGCTTTGTGTGGAAAGTATAATCGCCCTCTTGCTGAATCATGAACTAACTGACGTTTACAACCTTTTTGGGACAAATTAGTTAGGTTTCTGTAGTCATACCCAAGGCTGATTACTGCCAGACCTGTACAATCAAGAAGTTGCTTTAATAGAACCCAGCAGGAGGTTGCTGAGAGGGTCAGAATCTAATATTTAATAAGCACCAACGGGCCTAAAAACGGATCAGAACCAAAACAAATGAATATAAGTAATAAAAAAAGAACAGTGGACCCTTGGCTTTTGCAGGGATTAGGGACCACAACCACCTGCGAATAGCTGAAATCAGCAAATACTTGAGACCCCCTGCAAAAACGCTCATAACTGCCTATTTTAATATACCTTAATGTGCTTTAATACATACTGTGGAAACTGTCTAGAGACTACTCTGAGCTTCCCAAAATGCATTTTGCTTAGAATATTTTCAATATGCTCTATGGGAAAAACAAAAAAAAGTGAATTGGCTAATTTTCTGCGAATAATTTGGAGTCAGAGAAAAATCCACGAATAGTGACCCACAAATCATCCAAGGAAAAATCTGTGGATGGAGAACCTGAGGTTGTTGTTGGAAACTAAAATTCAATTCAGTATATCATCGCTGTCCCTCACTGACAGGGTGCAACTGCATCCAATTCCCAGGTGAAGCTCTGGTGGAGATAACAATGACAACATCACACAATCCGAGCATGCCCTCTCAAAAAACTGCTTCCCATTTAAATACAATTGAACAACCATGTTCTTTATTAGATTACAGTCTGACACTAGTTGCATGAGTAGCTGTCAAAGTCTTGGAGTGAAGAACGGAGAGATGCAGACTGGGGAGAGAGGAATAATGGAGCCGTCTCCACTGGCAGCACAGAGGCACAAAGACTATTTTTAGCAAATTAATTTAAGGCTCTAAATAATTAACTGATAATTATCTGGCAATCAAGAGTAAGATAAAATGATCTTCCCAAGAGTTTTTTTTTTTTTTTTGTCATGTGGCTCAGCGGGTGGACAGAGGAGCTTTGAGGAAGTTGCCATTCAAAAAAACGAAAAGAGGGAGAAAAAAAGAAACCGGAACATGATGCAGAAAGAGAGAAATATAATTGACAGGGAATACAGTGCGACGCTCTCGCTAGAAGGCAAGTGGATTTGCCAATGATTAGTGCCTAATGAGTGACAGAATACAGACACCGAAAATGCATTTCTGTCGGGAATAATAGATGCTCGCACCAGCTGTCTTCCATGTGTATCTCACACATGTTTTTACAAACAAACATTCATTAATATGAATATGTCCCCCGAACAAATGATGGTAAAATTCAGATGTTGCCTGGAATTAACACCACAAAGATCGAGACTGTAAATCTTAGCAACTGCGGTTAAGGATGCTTAGACATTTACACCTGAACCACGGAGAAGATGGATTCGGAAGGCAGACTGCTTGTGACACACTTTCTCCTGCGATGTGAGAATTAAATTAACTCCATCACCAGTTCATCTCCCTGCTACGTCTCTCTTCTTCTTTCCTTTCGTAATCCTTCAAAGCAGAACATTTAACTTCTTCAGTCATCCAGTTTTACAAAAAAATTACATATGGGTTCCATTTGTAAAAATTGTAGCAGCACAGAGATCTTCCAGCAAGGTACATAAATTTAGTTTTCTTCACTTGAACCTTTGCAGTGTGCTTTAATTTATCCAAATATTCTCAAGGATGTTAGAAAGAGACACATATTTAACCGATTGCTTCCTTTCTGTCATTCAAATCTTGAAAAGTGAAAACGTGATCAGGAAAATATTTAATGAACATGGAAAAATAGTTTTTTTTTTTTTTGGGAGAAAAAAAAAAGAAAGACAGATGCAGTTAAAGGTGAAGATGCAAAAGCATGTCCCTGCATGTTGTCTTTTTTTGCAGGGATTTGGGATTACAAAAAGGTGCAATTAGTTTGACGGTGTGATGCGCTCTGGTGAAACTTAAATCTGACAGGGCTACCAAGCCCCCCCGCTGTGCAACCTTTTATAAAATCAATGCCACCACTAAACACAACTCTCCCCTGTGGAGCTGGTCCCTGTTACAGCCTCCTTCCCCTTCTTGTGTCGGGGAGGAAAACACAGACAAACAGATAAATTAGAGACTCCCCTGCTGCCCTTCTCTCATCCTCTAGTCTGTCAACTATTGTGAAGTGACAACAGCTCCGCCAATATTATTCACAAAGAAAAAGCAATGAAAAAGAAATTCTGCATTTGAAACGGGAACACCTGCATTTTAAACTTCCCCATCTTCAGACAAAATCCATTTTGTTTTAACCGTACAGAAACACAGCAGTGTTTTTGAGAAATCATCGGTTCTGACATAATTTGCTGTCGGAAAACGGTTTTTGTGTTTCGGCGTGCGTTCAGCAGGATCTTGGAGGTGACTGGATGGTTAAAGGAAATATTTACTCACATCATTTCTTCCAAGATACAGAAATGACTGTCCTTGACAAATGCTACAAGGTGAGGAAAAGAAAGAAAATATAAACAAAGATGGTGCTTTTTGTCCCACATCTCTTGGAAGGAGCCTTGACAATCTCTTATCCAAGTCCATGGCAACATTTTGACAGGTGAATCCCTGCTTCTGAATGACTTCAACACTTTGAAAAATAAGAGGGCAAAGGCATACCTCGATTTCATACCACGAAGGCAATATGGCTTATAGGGTGTATGAACTGGAGGTGCCGCATGCCATAAGATATACTTTATGTTGCTTTTTTTGCATCAATGGGGACTTTAGAGTGCTGACTCAGTGTCAGATTTTGCGTAAACTAAAGATTATCTTTGCTGTCTTTAGGATTTTGGACTAAATCTGATCAATTTAGGTGAAATTTTTAAAAAACTACAACTTGTCAAACCACTAATGAACAGATTTTTAAAAGAAATAAATTGAGCTAACATGTTCCAACAGTCATGAGAATTTTTTTTCTAGAAACTTCCTATTACAAACCATTTTACATTTGGATTTTGACGCCTCATTGAACGAAAACGAACATCTTTCAGCCAGGAGATAAAATAATATTTAGTCAATGCCTAAATTACAAGGTACACAGAGTTTCAGTAGCTTTCTAAACTACTAAACTGATATTTTAAATCAGAAAGAAATGCCATAGCGAATAAATACAGTGTCACCACTCCAGAATCTATTGCTATATGCTTCCAATAAGCAGCTTTAAAGGCAAACATTTTTTTGTTGCTTTACTCTGCAGGAAAGACAAAAACATAAGGATCGTCACGCAAAAGACAATCTATTATCTTGCCAGTTGATGAAAGAAATTACAGCCCTTATTTCCTTCAACCTGTGATCTAAAGTAAACCTATTGATAATACAAACAATTTGTGTAAATTGGAAATAAACAGAAAGAACAAGTAATAAAGATTGGAAATTCTATTTAAATTGGAAATACCCTTTGGTTCAGATGTACAAAAAGCATCTAGATGTTTAGAAAATACATTAAAATGATTACATTAATTGCATTACTTAGTGTGATAAAACAACAAATCAAGTTTTATTGTTTAGTTAAAAAAGGATGGTATTTAAAGTTAAATGGAAAAACCACTAGGCTTTAAAGTGTTGAGCTCTTTGGTTACCAATTTGAACAGATGTTTTGTCAATATTTTTACTGTATGTATCTTTTTTTTTAAATAAATGTGGCAAAGTGGCAATACAGCAATACTACGCAAAAATCAACACACACTTTCTAGCCATGTTGTTTTTATTCATGTTTTCATGCCTGAAACTCCAAATTCTTGTTAAAAAACCCAACAAGCATTTGTTGGTGCTTCATCTGCTTATTTTCCTCATTTAGGATCAATGTGATCAGTGCTTCCTCAAAACAAACAAATAATTAAACAACATACGCTTTTGAGAAAAAAGAACAAAACACAAACAGTGGTGGTCTACAGTAGGTACAGTAGGTTGGCCGAGTTACCTGCTTCAGCAGCTCCATGGCAGCATCGCTGCAGTCATTTGGCAGTCTGTTGCTCTAATTTGCATCAGATTACATGCCCACAGAGGCAAACTCTCCTTAATGAGAAGCATCATCCTCTGGATGGCAGGAGAGAAAACATGAGTTGGGGACACTGAAATGATCTGCCTCCTCAAACTATCACTCGTCATCGGCAGACTGCTGTTCTGATGATATCCATTTGGGTTCTGAGATATTTTCAACTGCTCAGTGTCTCTGCATTAAATTTATCCCACTGTTGCAAAATGTGAATAAATTAACCCAGTTATTAAGCTAATTATGGTATTAGGACTGTCAGCAGAGCTGATAGGCCATGATACTGGCACTTCAAAATAAATCAGTCCTCTATGATTCTGGGTACCACATCTGCATTCTAATTGTCACCTACTGTAGTTTCTATGAGGTTGTGTCACGTTGTAGGAGGTTTAAACTAGACTGGAAGCAGCCCACCTCTAATCAAAGTGGCTCGGGGCGGGCTGTGGGTAGCTGGCGGTATTGAGCTGGAGAACAATCTATATCAGTCATTAAAATGCAAATGTGTTTACCAAGTCTGGCTTTGATGCTGCAATAATAACAAGCAGTGTGGAACAATCGTGAATCAAACTTGTGTAGCGCCCTATTGAACACACGCCGACGCCATGTAATGAAACAAGAGCTGAGGTAAGAGCAGTTTCGGCAGTCAATACGAAATCCTGTCATTATCTGAGAAGGTGAAACAGAGAATTAAGCAGCGCAAGATGAAACTGGCAAAACTCCAAAAGCTGCATTTCAAAGCAGAGTCAGATTCTGTGCCCGAAAATAGAGACTGTTGCAAGTGAGAGGGATCGGTGAGGCTTCAGTGCTTCATAAACAGACGGGGGTAAAAGAAGTGCACCTGTTTAGAAAATTCAATCCAGTGCAGCTGGAAAAACTCACAGGAATATGACGTCAATTTTTTTCACAATAATTCGATTTGAAAGAAAGGATATCCTGATCAAGATATTGTTGTCAACCAATATCAATTTGAGCTAGATCACCTTGACAAGAACACTGTTTAATGTGAATATTTCTGTTAATCATAATGAATTAATAAAAAAAATCATGTTTTTGCACATAGAAACATTTAAGAACTAACCTCTGAAAGTCAGAAAATAAGTTTTAAATGGTGCTATTACTAAAGATGAAGTCAAAATTTTCCAAAAATCAAACAGCAGATAAGGACTCAAAGTTGTGGTTCATGTTTAACTGTAATAACCAACTAATTACTAATTTAAAAAAAAAGAAAAAAGAATTAACATTTGATTGAATAATTTAATTTAAGGGAAACAGAATTTCTGAGAGCTAAGTTAATTTCCATGACCCAGAACCAGTCATGCAGAATCAAGAAGTCCTTGAAACAAAACCTGTCTGACAACACAAAGTAGGCTACAATATCTTAAAATGCAACACATCATGGCAAACCAGAAACAAATTCATTGACATCTGTCAGTCTGCAAAAGGGTGCAAAGACTCCAACAAACAATACTGAGAGCTGTTATGAACACATGGACACAAAGAACATATTTGAACCTCCAGAAAACTGATTGACCCTCTAAATTCACTGCAGGACTGTATCCACAGCTCATCCAGGAAGTCACAAAATAACCCAGGATATCTGCAGTGCTGCAGGCCTCACATAAGGTCAGTGTCTATGATTTAACAATAAGAGGGAGATCTGGCAAAAAAAAGGCCCCCATGAAAAACTTACCAGATGAAAACCACTGTCTAACAAAAACAACACCAATGCCTGTTGCATGTTTGCCAAAAAAAGAGAGAAAAGTAATTGAACAGTCCAGCAAATCCACCCCTGAATTAGTCAAAAAAAAAAAAAAAGCTGAATTAAAAGTATCAACTGGGCTGGTTTAGGAGCAATTGCTGTTTCACATTGGATAAGGCTGATTTGAATCACTTGTTTTTCTTGTAAAGCAAAAATGACTTTAAACTCTACCTGATAAAAACACTGACCAAATCTAGAAGCTAAAAGGTCAGAACATTTTAATATGTGTGTGTGTGTGGGGGGGGTGGGGGGGGGTGTGTGTGTGTTTTAAAGTCTTTCACCACTATTCAACTCTAACACCAAGTAACATCTCGTAAAAAGCTTCAAGGGAAGATCCTTAAAAAAATACTTCAATTCCTGAGAGGTACCCCATTAAGCAACTAATTGACCATGACATCACATCTTTCATAGTAACTTTATGGAAGGGTATGGCTGTTGAGAAGCACATCCACGCTAAATTAAATGAACCCAAAAGAATGATGAGTGCAACAAAAGAACACAGTACGTCATTCTTACACACCAATTAGACAAAGAGGAGTTTTGATTAAAAAGCAGACATCATAAAAACAAAAGAAGAAGTCCTCAGAAATATTCAAGCATTAGAGTAAGAGTTTCTCATTTCTTATTCTGTGTCTGGATATATAATAATTTTAGAAGAGGATGTAAAACTGATTGATAATACAGGACATTTTACATTCCTTTATAATGCAAAGTTTTATTAAGGAAGTCAAAGCTCTGGTTAATAATGCGCATCTCTCCAAAAAATTCAAGTTATTCATTTAATTCTTGGGGTGGGGAGAAACTTCAAATAGATGGCCGCCTTTTATTTCCTTCATTGTCAATAAGTATGATGGATAATAGCATTACAACTTGGTTAAAACTCATCGGACGAATTTCACTTTGACTAATGTTACGGAAAATAATAGGCTCCCAAAACCATGTGTGTGTGGGCAACAAAAACCCGCAGGGGGATTTCTACAAAATATCTATTCATTCCTACAATCCCTTGGAATCCTGGAAGAGTTTAGGAACCCTTTTTGGAGCTTACTCATCCCGAGTGGAGGGGATAAAGAGAAGAAAAGAGATGGATAACATGAAGGAGTGAGCACAAGAAAGTGATGGATGAGTGAGGGCGACTAACTGATGAAGAGGGTGGGGGGAGCTAGTGGAGAAGACTCATCTTTTGCAAATCATCTAATCTCTGTGAAAACAGACAACGATAGAGATGAGCATTAGTACTAATCTCTGATCTGCACCTTGAAAAGATGTCAGACTTTCATTTGCTACTTACAAGCTCTCTTGTGATCATTCTGAATGACAAAAGCTCCATTCAGCGAACAGATTACATTGTATTTACTGTCTTACCGTATTGTAAGAAATCTACTAGCCTGATTGAAATTAACTTAATTCCAGATATGTAATTATCCATCTTAAAAAAAAACAGAAATAATGAAATTTCTTACATTAAATCATGGTAATCAGTAGACCGTTAAATTAAAACTAATCTCCGAAAGGATTATTATCTCTGATCAGTCTTGCATCGGGGCAAATACTTGATACTGCACTGTTTCAGATCAAATCTAATAAGCTTAAAGGTAAGCATAAGGCTTAGTATTCATTTGTGGATAGAAAAGCCCATTCTGAACATAGTTCACTTGTAATATGATAAGAAGATATTGTTAGCGGATTAGGATTTCTCTCCGGAGATCTATTAGTGGATAAGTCCTACTGACTTTCTCATGAACCATTACCTTACTAGTTACAATCTTATCAGCACATTCTCTAACGATGTCCATGGATATGCAGTCTGGATGCAAAACAGATGCTGCATCGGCTCTATGAGATTCATTAAAGGCTAAGAAGTCACTGAGCACAACAAGAGAAAATCGTTATCAATAGCCATGTGTTGGACTCAGTTTATGTAGCTTTAACAGATATTTTTGTCCATTTCAACACATAGATATACTGGCAACAGGTCAAAAATTAAATATCCTGTTCTAACACATCCCTAAAATGCTTGGTGAGAGGTAGAGTGAATTCAGTTTCACATTTAGCAAACCACTTTGAGATGATCTGAGCTCCTATCCAAGGTCTTCATGAAAAGATGGATACTTTGGTCATAAAAGAATGGACGCGGTTAGCAGCAACTCTTAGGTGGACCGTGGAGTTAAAATGAAGCTAAGGTGAGACTAAAGGACTTAAAGTGTAACAAGAAAATATTCCCTCTATCATTATACAGTCCACCTTTGATAGAAGGCAGGATGGATCTTTGCTTTTATGTTCTTCCTGTCAAGTTTCGAAACAATGATCTTAAGGTTAAAGCAGAAATCGAGACGCACCTGTGCAGATACACAACACACAGCTGAACAGGTTTGCCTGGAAAGTAGCTTCACTGTATTTATAATATGTTAGTTTTAAAACATTTCTTCCACATTATTAAAGTTAAATTCCAATAACTAACAATGTTGTTTTCCAAAATGACAATGTACGTAAATCTATGTTAAATGACCATTCATGTAAAAAGGAAAGAGGAAAGTGTTTCAATTGGCTGAAAAATTGAGAAAATGTTTTTTATTCTCCCTTTTACTGTACTATATCAATCAGAATGTTGTAAATGAAAATGCTTACCCCCTTAACCCTCCCCCCGGAAAATACAATGGAAAAATGGCACGTTATGCTGCATGTTAAGGAGTTTTTAACAGTAAAGGAGACTTTTACATCTGCATGAAGGAATTCTTATCCCATTATTTTTGTAGAGTTGTTTTAATTAAGTCAAACTGCATGGCTTTCTAGCTTCAACCTGCTTCAAGTCACACCACAACATCTGAACTGGATCTAAGTCCAGGATTTGACTATTCTTCTCTGAAACCACCACCCTTTACTTTTTTAGGCCTGGTGCAGTCTGGATCAAACATACTGCTATATCAATCAAGCACATTTCAGTTTAAGGTCACAGAGTGATGATTGGACATTCTCCTTCATGCCGTTCTGGCAAAAAGCTTCAAATTATTAAACTTCCACCATTGTGTTTCATGTTTTCTTTGATTTCTGATCTTAGCTTTTAGTTTTAATGTAATCTTCCTAATTTTATCAATTTGGCATCAATGCCTGGATGCTGCTGCAGAAGGCAATCAAATCTTCACAAGTAGTATATTTAGTCACAGTTAATGTATCATTTAATAAGGCTCCTTCACATTGTCACAGAAATACTATAAAAACTGACCTTTTTATTGACTCAGGACATCTTTGTCTGCTTTTAAAATTGGTTTAATGAACTGAAATGCCTGCAACAAACTAGAAAAATCTTCAAGGGACAAATACCAGGCAAGACCTGGCTTTAATCTTTATATATATATATTTTTATTTTTTTTATTATATCTTGCTATACAATGTGCCACAGAAATGACAACGGTTTCTCCCAAGGAGTTAAAAAAAATCCGCTGACAAAGTGAACAGTGTTCCTACTCAGAGCCGACACAGAGAGATGGGTGAAATTCAATCCTCCTCTTTTTGCCAACTGTTAGAAATCTATTAGAGGCCAATAAGGATTTTGAGCGAAGGAGTTTCAAGACATTTCGGGTCAGCCTTTGAGGTTAATTGTGGAGTCGTCTGCCTGGTCAGAGAGGGGATCACTGTGCGAAACCAATCCTAAAGGCAGGGGATGGACAGCGAGTGTGGATGGCATTCGCAAGATTACAACAGCTGATGGGAAGGGCAAGAAGAATCAAAGCGAGGAGCAGATCGGGGATACTACAGCCCAAAGACCTCAAATCAACACTTTCACAAAGCTGCTGATGTTAAGTGGATTTAGGAATACACAAAATGTGCTTAAGAGTGGTTTTGTTTAGCCAACAAGCCCACTGTGACTGATTCTGCTTTAAAGTACACAGCGTGGTTTAACCTTTGCATGGAGAAGAAAGAACAAAAATGTTAGTATAAAAATACGTGTCCTACCCGCCCATTTGATAGCACAAGGTGAAATTACTAAAACACACACAGGACAATCACCATCAGCTACCCTCTCCCCTTGCTGAAGTAATTAAAGAGAATCTGCTGAACACAGGAGACACAGTGATTAAAGTCCAGCTTAATCACATCCACAGAAAGGTGAAGAACTTCAACTCAACTAATGTCCTTTTTTTTTCTTTATAAAACAGAAAATAAAGCAAAACAGACACTCAGGGACTATTTATTTTCCTCTGATGAAGGTTAAATTAAAAGACAGGACGTAGGCGGGGGTGGGGCGGCAGAAAGACGCCGTCCTCCTGTGGGCATCGCTCCACATCTCTCTGGCCGCATCCATGCCAGGCCCAGTTCACAGCTTGCTCTATATATGTGACAACACTCACACCCTCTGCTACATATACATAAATCCATGGCGGCACTTTCCCCTCAGACACACACATACCCAATGTCCCTCATCACCTTGCTCAAAGATGAATGAGTTTGCCGCTGTCCTCAATCATTTTAATCACTTCAGTGGAAAATGCCTCATTCCCAGCGATCATCCTGCATAGCCTGGCAGCTATCTCATGAGTACACATTCCTGCTCTCCCCTGAACTTCCTCCTAACATACACACAGGAACATCACGAGCTTCACTCCCCGATAGTACAGTCTGCTGTGATACTAGAGAATCTTGTTTATCAGCAATAACAAGATGCCTCTTGATAATTGCCACTGGCGCTCTAAAAATATTTACCCATCGACCTTTTGTGTAATCACGCACATAAATACTAAAACATACTGTATTGCAAAGGTTGTAGACAGGCAAATTAAATCCTCCAAATCTTCTACAGGATTTGCTCCAATATTCATTTATCTGAATCAAAAAAGCACCTGTTAAGTTTTGTTTTTATCAATTTATTTACTGTTTTGCCTTTATGGCACTCAGAGAAGAATTGGGACCTTAAAAATCAGTTTTATTCATTATACTGAATTATACTGTATAATTAATAATGCTAATACTCAATAAAGACAAGCTTTATTAAGTATTAATGAAGATTGTCTTTATTAAGACAATCTTTACTGTTTTATTAAGACAGGCTTTATTGTTTTAAAGACAAAGCTTGTCTTTATTTCAATAAAAACAAGCTACATCATGCCTTGCAAAAGTAAGCATTGTCTGATTTTTCCCCCCCATCAGAATCAAACTTTAAACAGCAAAACAAAGCTGTGTGAAATCTCTATTTGGTTCAAAACTTTAACAAGTACCAAAATGCATACATAAACAGCAACAACATTGCTTTTTATTATTGGCCCAGTTTTACTTATATCTATCAATATGCTGAAAATTTACCAATTTTCAATAGCTAAATACAAGGTAATCAAGGAAGAAACCATTGTAGGCCCTAAACATATAAGCCTGACCACTATAGATGTCAAAATGGCCCATTCAATGTAAAAAAAAAATACATTTCAATTTGGTAAATCAGATAAAGTTTTCTGGTCAAAAAAGGTAATTTTTTTCTGATTATGTTTTAATACATTAAAGGAGGATTCAAACTCAAACATTTTCCTTTTTTGTACTTATCAAAACTTGGAGCAGGATACAGTTAAATGTCTATTTTTTTCAAAAATTGTTGCAAATTGTTGCATTTGATTTTTATAGAGCGCATTTAAGATTAGATTTTTAAAATAGAAGGAGTCATGTGCTGGTAGCACTGTTAATTGTACCAAATTTTGACTTGACTATTTCAAAGATCACGAGACTTACTGTGTACTTTTTCCACTTCCACCCTCAAAACAGAAGAAAGTACAATGGCTTGTTGCTTAGAGACACTGTGTTTTAAAAGGAAATTCATTACCTTTTACCTTTGTTTTCCAGTAAATGAAGTGAATGCTATAAAGAAACTAGCAGGAAGAGACTGGATGCTTTGACCAATGTAAAGGAGAAAGGTTTGCTCTCATTATCAACACCAGATGGTACAATCAGGGTAAAGGGGATTGTGTGTAGCTGGAACATCGACCTGCTGGTGGTTGGTCTCTGATCACATTACAAGCCTGAGGAGTTTTCCCACGCCTGTGTTGTTTGTGTTTATGTCCTTTCGAGAGTGCAAGCTGTGGCCATGTTGAAATCTTCAAAAAACTGAGGCTTCAAAAACAACACCCAGGAGAAGAAGATTTTGAACAGGTAACATCCATCTACACGGAACCACACGATCAAAAGTTTGTAACTTCTCCAAATCAGAGGTCAGCCAGCATCTTAAGGCAGTGCTTCTCAATTCCAGTCCTCAGGCCCCCCTGCTCTGCACGTTTTAGATGTTCCTCTATTCCAGAACAGCTGATTCAAATGATTGCATGACTATCAAGTACTGCAGAAGCCTGTTAATCGCCCAAATATTCAATCCAGGTGTGTGGCAGCAGGGAAACACCTAAAACATGCAGGGCAGGGGGGCGTGAGGACTGGAATTGAGAAACACTGCCTTAAGGGAACAATTGTACGTCTACGCATTTGAACATTTTGGAAAATCAGCTGTACTAAAGCACGGAAGCTTGTTCTGTTTATACTTTTTGCACATTAACACTGATATACCTTGGAGCCAGCAACTACTTCACATGCTGCTTACAACTAAATGCTTTATAATGATTAATCAGGACTTCATGCGAACAACAGAAAACAATTAGAAATTGAGAAATGTTAGAAAAATTATAGTTATTATTTTTTACTTTTTAAAGATGAGTAAAAACTATATAATTTTTGGGAGAAGTTTTAATACAGTTCCATTAACTGTTTCTCTAATTGATGCTCTTATTGCCCCTTTTATCAGTTCAGGTAGGCATGATGTGTTAATCTCAGATAGGGAATAATGATGAGTTATAGAGAATGTCTGTTTTCCCTCAAAAACAAAAAAAAAAAAGTCTTGCTTCTACCTACCTTAAAACTGTGTTGGTGTACTGCTTTAAAATCTATTTCGTTTTCTCCAAAACAAGTCCGGATTACCAGTAATACATGGGGACATAATAATAGCAGAGAAACTGCTTCACGAGAGGTGACTGTGAAGGTATGAAGTGCATGCATGAGGAAATTCAATGTCTGTCTTAGAGAGGCCAGGGAGGAGCACAAAAGGGAAAGGAAACATAAGCTGCAGAACAACAAGATAAGGGAGGTCTGGGCTGATATGAAAACTATCTCAGGGTGATATAAGACAACCACACAAAGGAGCGGGAGCCTGTGAAAGCACAACAGCTCAACCCTTTTGATTAGCAGGTCTGACAGGTGAGCTATATCAGTTCGTGATTGCCAAACCAGCACCACATTCGAGGACTGCACAACACCCCCTCCCAAGCACACACCATCGCCGAAGACTCAGGTGAGCTGAATGCCTAAAGAGGCTTTGACAAAGAGAAGCAGGCAGTCTGGTCAGGGTTTTTCCAACGATACTAGAACCCTGCTAGATGGGGAAGTAAATGAAGCACATAGAAAGCTGTGGCACAGAGGAAGACCCTGAACAGACTGCCGGATATTCTGAAATATTCTCAGAATATGAGTATTATTCTGAAATAATACTCAAAAATCAACTGCACAACGCGGCCACCAGACAAAGGAGTGTTTTTGTTTGCTTTTTTTTTGTTGCTACTGATTTTTTTCTTTACCAATCTTGCAACACAAAGAGACTAAGAAACTTTCCTCACTGTGGTCATAAGGCTCTATAACTCATCTCTGCTATAACAGAAGGGAACAAATCAACACACAAGTAATCTCTGCTCAAATTGCATTTCTTTGTTTGCAAGAATTTCTTCTTTTCAATATGAAAGTTTGCTCTACTCGAACAAATACGACATGTTCTTTTCAGTGAAATGTAATGTTTACATCTTCTGTTTAAATACTTGTTTTTGATGACAAGTGTAAAATGTTTTTTTCTCTGTTTCTATTGTACTGCTCGCTAAGTGCTACTATGCTGCTGCTGGACCCTTTGCCTGGGAATTACATAAACAAACTCGAATCCCAAAATTTACCAAGTACATCATGCACTGACTGTAAAAGGCCACTAGATGCAATTCTACTGATGTACTCTGGGTTTATATATTAATCTGTGCCAATTGCTTGAATATAGTTGGACCTAAGTAATATTGAATATCCTCTTAAACGTTATTTCACTAATTAAACTCAAAATTACACATAAAACACAGAATCATTTATGTTAATTTTGATTGTAGATTATAGCTAATGAAATTTAGATAATAAAAAAAAAGGGATTTTGTTTCATTTCATGACCTGAAAAACAGGGAGGACTGCTGACTGGACAGTTGTGAAGCAGCAGATGTTGCACAAGTGCCAGCATCAGATGGTCAATGAAACCGTCCACCAGAATGGTAAGCCATAAATGTTAGTTAATTCGCTAGGAAAAAGCTGGCTGCTCAGATTGCTGTTTGCAAGCATATTACTGGAAAGTTAGGGAAAGGAAAGTGTGGTTAAAAAACATTAAAAAAAAAAATGATTCCAGTCACAGGCCACATTTCCTAAACTCTTCAATCAGTGCCATACACAGACTGTTATATTCCTTGAGTTGCCCTAGTACTGAACAAGAGACAACATCAGAAGTGTATTATCTTGCTGAGACAGAAAAAAACTGGACTGTTGCCTAGTTGTCCAAAGTACTCTTTTAGGAAAGCAAATTTTATACTTTATTTGGAAATCAAGGTCCTATAACCAAAAGGAAGAAAGGAGGACCACAGTAATCCAAGTGGTATGAGATCTTGTGTCAGGTTTTTAAAGACGGTCATGATTTACTGAAATAAATTAATTTTAGTGATATCCAAATTGATTGATAGCCCTTGTGAGTGAATAGAAACAAAAGTGTCTGAGGCAACCTTGCTCACAGAGGTTTAGGAATACAGTCACGACAGAAACCTCATGCATCTTACCCTTGATGTATGATCCACTAAAAATGAGCCTCAAGACCACATTCAGTCCACAAAGTGTGTGAGAACTGCAGTCAGTCATTCAAATTTCCCCATTATTCTCCATTTTTTGACACTGTGTTACAACTTGCCCCAAGAAACAATATGAAAACCTTTCCAACTAGTGTTCAGTCACAATTATGTGTGCCATGATTTGCTCCACTGAACTGGAGAGTTTCTCTCACCATGTTTTCAACACAAAACAGGTACATATCCAGGGGGCTGATGGTTTGATAATGGCAAATGCACAATGGTGCAGTGCAAAAAACACCCTGTCAGTATTAAACTGGGCAGACATGAACCAACACATCCTACTATCTATTTGTACCTGCACCTCTGAATGTCTGCTTTCACAATCACTCTTCTTACATGTCAAGTGCCTTGCAAAAGTACTCATTCTTAAATTAATAACTTTTTTCACATTTTGACCATTTACAAAAATAAATGTATTTGAGAGGGACATTATTTTTTTCAGACTTTTCACGAAAATCTGATAGTGGGACATGCATTTGTTTTTTCAGCTCTCGTGAGTCAAAAGGAGACTACAAATGTTTTGTGGGTATATCTCTAACATATTTTACACATAGAGGTATAATCTGGTACATATTCTTTGCAAAGCATCCCATGCTCAAGCAGATCAGATGGAGATTATCTTTGCAAATAAGCCCTTTTTCTAAAGATTAGGATAGTCTGGGTAGTCTTCTTGCATGTGATTCCAATTGGAACACCGCAAAAGTGCAATGCAATATTCCCATTACTGTTTTCAGTATATTGGTTGATGGGCGATATTTGCAATCTCATCGAGAGTTAAAACAATGGGTTTGAAAATTTTTTTTTGAAAATATAGAAACGGCTCAGTAAAAAAACGACCAATTTGGCTCTATTCGATTAAAAATATAGGTAAACACTGACAGATGTTCAGCATCTTTATGTTGGGCAAAGGGTAAAAAAACTTTCATTTGAATCTAAGAGACATCATAAAAAGCAAAAAAGAAACTTTAATGAGAAAAGCGACCAGTATTTTCTGTGAAATGAAATCACTTAAGACAAAAATAACTGTACCAAGTAGAGGGAATGAGGCAGTTCTTGCATTTAGTTTAATTATATTACACTTAAGTTTGTACTTGGCCTAAGTGGCATGTCAAGGTATAAAAATAAAAACTCTCTGTGTCGAAAGTATCTTTGTAAGACAAATAAAATGTTCAGACAAAGGAATGGATAAAGCATTTTTAAACCTCTATGAATAACCTTGAACTCCGCAAAAAGTAAGGCTGAAAGAATGTTCTCAGCAAAAAAAGAAAAAAAGAAAACACATGCACTTTTTCCCATGCACTTTAGTTAGAAGGGAAAGCTACAAGATATCAAAGCAAAAAGCCCACAGATCAACCATAAGTCTCTATCAGAGAAAATGAATTCAAGCTCGGTTGTAGGTTCAGGTAGCAAATGTGACACGCCCTGGCAAAAGTAGAACACGTCACCACAGCATAGAGGAAAGAAAAAAAAGAAAACATACATTTCTGAGAAAATTCTGATTTTTGTTTTTGTAGTTTTAAAATAGTAAACTTTCTGTTTGAAAGCAGCTTTCTGACTGAGTAATTAGATCTGGCCATGCATTTGAGTGTCAAGGTGGGGAAATGCACAGCTGATTAACATACCCTCTTTGAATGGCTGTTCACACTGCCGTTGTTGGTTTTAGCCAATAAAACATGACTATCAAAGCAGATACTTCCTGGTTGGGTTTCTGTTATTGAACACAGATGGACCAAGCTGAATGGATTACTCATAAACCTAACTATGGCTGTTATAGCGTGTCGTTATGAACATTAAACAGAAGGAATTGGAAGAAGTAGTGCACAACTGCAGCCTTAAGAGGGTTGTGAAGGTTTGCTCATTCAAGAATTGGAGGTTCAGAAGGAGAAAGTTAGTGTTTTAAAAGTAGCCAATGAAAGTGTTATCCAAACCAGGAATAACAACCGTTGCATGCCTTGTGTTAACCATTAGAACTGTCCGTATCTGGGCTGTAAAAAGGGACATTGTTTTCTCTCAGTGGTTCAGAGTCCTTTAATGAAATAAACTTTGAATCTGGAAATGAAAGTGCGACATACAGGAGGAGGAGTAGAGAGGAACAGAATCCATGTTGCTTGGAGTCCAGTGGGAAGTTTTCAGAATGAGTGATGATTCGGGGAGCCATGTTATCTGCCAGTGTTGGCCCACTGATTTCATTGAAAAAAAGCCATACTGGGAGTCTACCAGGACGCTGTAGAGCAACTCATGTTTCAATTCTTTATTTTTTCGTAGCATAATATTTAGAGAAAATGAACTAAATAATTTGAGTTAAATTTTTGACAATTAATAATTCAAATACCATTCCTGTGTTTATTTTAATTAGTTTCAATGCTTCTGTTGTACTTACTGCAAGAAACTTAAAAGCTTTCATCAGCTATGTGATGCCTGCCTGCATCCTACAAAAAAGCGTCATCAATGCAACCAGCTTCATATCTTGAGGTCACCCTGTCTATCCATGCTGCTAATTGGAGGTTAATATAAATTCACAAAACCCTGTCTTTTGTTTTGACTTGCAGTACATTAGCTCCGCTGATAAGAGCCATAAAGACAGTTGCGAATACTCCATTTTCTGTGACGTGCCTGACATATTACTGATTTAATGCGGTGGAGAGAGGTAATGAGGAAATCAACGTGCAATTCCAGCACATATTAGATAAGAGAATAGCCTCGGTGGCAAGTCAGTAATGGCAGCCTGTGCCTTCCAAAAATAAAAAATAAAAAAGACAAAGTAAGATGTAAAGATGAAGCAGAGATGCAGCACAAAGTAATGGCATTTGAAAATCTCGGCTTGCATGGAACCACACTAGACCACACAAGTGGAATGAAGACAGAGAAAAGCTCATTGATTGGTTCAATTGATGAAATAGTCGATCGTTCATTGACCTGTCCGCAAAGAAGGAGGCAGTGCTTCCTGACATGTGTTTGGCCAGCTCAAACATCACACACTACTCACAACAGAAGGCGAGGATTTTATCTGACTGTTAGTTCGTACAGCAAGTAATAATGTGGATGCTTAACTGTGAGTAAAACAATCAAATATCTAAACTAATTGAGTTTTAACATTTCCAAATGCCAAAAAAAAAAAATATTTATAAATTAAATTATTGAAGTTTCCCGTAGAGAAAACAGACACCACCAGTGCTTCGATGCCAAGAAGCAGTATGGAGTTACAAGCCACTCAGCGGAGAATATCCTCTAAAAGCTGGAATTCAACAGTGTGTTTTGACAATTCTGTCTCAGCCTTGACTGGCAGAGAATGGCAGCCAATCCCCATTTCAAATGTGACAAGCAAAAACAAAGCCTGTCAGAATGAGTTGGAGAGATGTCTACTGAGAGCCACATGTGGAGAGAAACAGAGTCAGGGGGGAAACGTGGCGGAGGGAGAGGAGGCGGTTTGGAGAAGAAACCGTTACTCCTCCGCACGACTCTGTCCCTGAGAAACACTTCATGCTGCTCCCCCCTCAGTGGGGGACTCTGACAGGATACTGTCTGTGCAGCACTCCCCCCCGCCCGTGTGATTGATGAGTCTCATTTTGCCAATTAATGGAGAATCCCCTGTTGACTACCATCAGATTGCCGTTTGTAACTGTTAGTGTTTCTGACTGTCACTGATTCTGTTTAATTAGTGATCTCTTACTCTTCTGACTTTTCTATAGTTTCTAGGACTTTCAAAGCGAAGTGCACAGTGAAATGCTGGGGAAGTGATACTGTAGCCATCGTTCTCATGAATGGACAGAAACCTCTGCACAGCCGAAACAACAGTGGATATTTTCTTTGAAGAAGCAGTGGAAACATAAAAGGTACTCTGTTTATCCTGCCATGCATTTTGGAATATGTCCAAAAAAGATTTTTATACAAGCCCTAAGAAAAAGAAATGAAAATTTTGTGAAATATCAACTCCTGTCAAGCAAGTTCAAAGTTTACTACAAGATATATAGTAAGGTTTCCTGCTACCGAGTAACCATATTTATTAATTTTCTCACTAAGTGTGTCAGCTACTTAAGCCTTCGGAATGCTGAGGTGAGTCAATCACCACCATTGCAGAAAAATGGTCAACATGGATGTTTGCAGGACTCATATGCAAGTCGGAGGCAGGCATGATCAGTGCTCAGCTGCCTTTTTAAGAAGTAATAAAGTAGCTTACAGAAAAGTCAAAGGTAAGAAGTTCAAAGGGAAAGAAAACTTTGCAAATCAACAAAAACCTGGGGAGAAAAACCACAATTAACATATAGAAGGAGAGGAACTGACAAGGAGCAAATGAATACTGGTTCCCCAAATGCTAGGATGGTGATTACCAGACGTTAAACAGGTGAGTTTCATTAATACCAGCCTGTATCTGTGGGGAAATAAGAAACAAACTATTGTGAAAGGCTTGTAAACACAAAAGGCAAAGGGCAGCAATCTCCAGTATCATGACAGACATAAATAAAAAGGTGACAAAGGGATATTATTTTTTTTTAAAAGTACATCATAAACCCATAGACAGCAATAGTGTGCCTAATGTGCCAATCTTACAATCAGTTTTTAAAAAATCCAACAGTTTACGTGGATAATAAATCACCATGTAACCTAATATTTTAGATATAAAAACATGGAAAAGCAAAGTTTAAAAAAAAAAAAAGCAAGATTATACACAAAACAGAAATGTAATCAATGGAGTTTAAAGAATATTTTGGAAGGTTAAAACAAACAAAAATATGAACTAAAGACTCAACAAATGTCCATGTCAGCTGATGATGATTATCTTTCTTTGTAGGAAAAGATCCAACACTTTCTGCAGAAAATCCTACTGGTCTAAAACTAGAAATACAAGTACACAATTTCACAGTATGACCTCTTACTACATTGATGGTTATTACTAATATTTCCTGCTTCTGTGGTTTACAAAGAAGCTGAGCAAAATGATGTATTATTTCTGACTACCAGGAGCATGACATTTCCATCTTCAGTGAAATTTCACTCTTCTATTGTGGATTCACACACAAAACGCTGTAAAGCCTTTCAAGGTCTTATTTACTTGACAAATAACTCTGGTCACGTTTCTCCTCCACTTGCATTTGATAGAATAATTTGCCATCAATGGGACACACCATTCACCTGAGTCTGAGGGATTTCATTAAAACATCAAATGAAAGTGAAATCATGAGCCATGACGGAGGGGAGCCAGGATGGCTAAGCAGAGAAGCATGGCTGGTGTCTACTGCAGGATTAGAGCTCGGCAACAAGTGCTCATGGGGGGCTTTGCATCAAACCCAGGAGCCCATGACAAATGAGGGTGGTTGGGCCTCTGTCTATTACCCTGAACTAAGCCCGGGCCTTTTGGGGAAGTAATGAGGTGCAGATTGGAGCCTCTGCCGCTGGGTTCTTAGAAATAATCAGCAGAGACAAAAGTCAAAAGTAGGAAAGCTATACAACTGCTGAGCAACACACAAAAAAACTAAAATAAAGTAAATCAACGAAACAAATCATTCCCAAGACTTATCACATATTGCCTGCTTGCCACTTGACCTCCCATCCTATATTTTGACCTCAGACCAAAGAAGTCATGACACTGAAAGTGTGTCAGACTATGTTTCATACAGCAGGTTAGCTGGCCTGAACACCTACAGGACATGACACATCCCAGAGGAGTCCCTCCAGGACTGGCAGGGCATGGAGGCTTTATCAGAGGAATGTGACACTTGTTCTGTCTGGAGCCAAAGGTTCAGACTACATCAAGGGAGCATCTTCTGTGCTCCAGGCCACACCCCCTCTCAGCTCCAGAGAGCAGCAATCTTACTCTACTGGTAAACAGAGCTGCCTCATGGGGCCAAGTGTCACCGTCTAACAAGACACTGATTGGCAAACGGTAAGGAAATTCTCTGTCATGGCATGAGGGCTAAGAAAGCCACTGTCTGCAAGCGACAAAAGTGAGTAGAAACAAAAGATTTTGGACACATTTTCCTCAAAAAAAGTTGCTTTGTTTTGAAGAGATTACCAGCCTGATACTTGATGATGCAGTAAAGCATTTTTAATTAGGTCATAATCTAAAACTGAAAAGTTGGACATTTAAATGTGTTTTTTCCTGAAACAAATGCTTCCTGGATTTACATTTATGTTCCTGTATTTGCCATGAATTATAGCTTTCAATGACTTGTGAGCTACAATTTTTACATTTTTATACGCTACACTTTCTTTTACTGGTTTTTAAAGCTTTAAATGTTCTTGATATAAAGGCAGGTCTTTAATTAATCCTGAGGGTTGGGGGGGAAAACCCTACAGGGAAGCATCTTTTACTTATTATGGCTCATGACTGCAGAACAGAGACTCCCAGTGGACCTGAGGGCAACTTGGAGGGTTCACAGTTTTACAGAAAAAGTCAAGATAGAGGTAAATCCAAAATTATTCATATCCTTGGGAGATTTTAATAACTCTTTTAATTATACCAACATGTCATCTGTCTGGAAATTTTTTTTTTTCGAGTCGTAAATGTTAGTTTTTTTTTCCATACGACTACATTTTTCACATTTCTGTCAGTTTTCTTCCTAATTATGACAAGAAAACAGGATCCAAGCATCAAAGGTTTCATGTGACTTTCAAACAGCGCTGCACACTTCTTCTGCAGACTGTGAAACTGTAGAAACCACACACTAAATTATGCCACTTATGTGTGTCGTATATTAACAACATTATTTGTTTATTTATAACTTTATGCATCATACGTTTCCCAAAGGAACAATACCTGCAATTTTGTAATACTGCTTTGTATGTTGGATTTAATTTTCCCTTTGGAGTTCTATATTTGTAATAAAACAACATCAAGTAAATAATGAATAACAACGTTCTTATTGGAGTTTTATTGAATTTACTTTTAAGAAATGCGCACAGCTGCAAAGTGATGAAATTATAGAATGTGTTGGCATCTTGAAGTTTGTTACATTAGGCCCTTAAGCCATGCTAAGCTTATAAAGCGCCATGTTGCTGATTAGATAATTTCTCTGTGGCAGCCGCGACTCAGTTAATATAATAACCGACATATTCTCGGTGCAGAACGCAGAATATATAAGAGCTAGTGCTGCCAAGCACACCTAACAACTCAGCGTCAGTGTTTCTTTTATGAAAACTGTTCTGTCACACATGAATGTTTCTGCTATTACAGTAATGGAAATCAGTTTGATCACATAAGATGACGCATTTATGAAAGTACATGTTATAAAATAGTTCTGTTACTTTGTGAGAGAAGCGCGAAAGAGTCATCAGATCCCAAACTTCATTTTAAAAGTGTTCCTTCCAGGCAACACATATGAAGAAGTGTTAATTTTCTTTGCTTCTCCTTCAACATTGCATTATTCATTATGAAGCATCACTAATTATTTCAAAGACTGCAATATTCTGTTGCTTCATCCTTTGTCTTTATTTGATTTGAATCACTGAGGTGACAGACATATTCGGAGAACTCAGGAATACGATAGGCCTGTTTCCAGACACCTTTATTTATTTAAAGTCATTTCCACAGATTTTTTCTCGTTGTAATTAAAAGCCGACGTGGTTCGGCTGTGCTCTGCTTAATTGGCCAAGCAGTTTACAGCGCATTTCATTAACGGCGGAAAACACACAAGGTGAATAAAGGGGGGTTAAAAGAAGGTGGTGATTAGGAGGGAGTGCTAACACGCTGCAAAGGATTTAGGAAGGAAGGTTGAGCATTTTTATTTATTTATATATATATATATTTTATTAGGCCTGACCAAAAGTTCCTCTAGCATTACTTGACCCACTTTTTTAGATACTAAACAGACAAAATAAACCAAACAAATTGGGAACAATAGCGCTTGTTCAAACGCATGAACTGAAATGAAAACACACTTACCCCTTACAGATTACAGATTCTGCCGTTTTGCTTCACTCATAAAAAAAATCTAAATCTGACAAAGAGAGTCTGGGAAAATACAAAATGCAGTACATGAATTAAAAAAAAATAATTAAAAAAAATTTCCCCCTAAGCACGTGACACAGCATCTCAATTGGATTTTAATCCAGACTTTTACTGGGAAATTTCAATAAGTCTTTTTCTGTTGTTTTGTTTTAGCCACTCAGCAACAGAATTGCTGTTTTCTTTGGTTCCTGTTGCTTGACTCAGGAGTTGAAGGTCACAATACGTTACCAATCTCCCATGGATCCTACCGTATTTATCTTTGTTGAAGGAGGAGCACTGGCCTTAACTGATGCAAGTGTGTCCTGATTCAGTAATCTCCTGAATTAGTCGTCAACAAGCTCTTTCAGTAATTTTGGTAGGACGGTCACCAGAGTTACCCTGTTTTCTCCATTTATGGATACTCATTCTCACTGGAAAGCCTTACAAATGGCGTCATAGAACCTTCCCAGATTGCTAGATGTGAATTAATTTCTTAATCTATTATTGAATTTCTTTAGAATAGTGTTGCTTTCTGAGATTTTTTTGACTACTTAATGTCACTTCTGTGAACTCAAATCTTAAGATGTTGTTGATCACAGTAAAATCATGATCTACCAAATGGTGATTATATTTTCCTTTCACACCGGAAATGAAATCCTTATAAAATAGAAAACAAGCAAGTCTGACACAAGAAGAAAGAAGAAAAAATGTATACTAGTGAAAGTGGTTTTCGCAGCAATGTAACTTAACAATCATGTTTATCTGCAAAACAATTGTAGGTATTTTTCTATTTACAATCAGCCAGCTGCTAAATAGAACAATTGACAGCCTAGGGTTAGGTTTAGGGTTAGAACCCTTGACAATAAGTGTCTCTTGCAGCACTTCTACACAAACCAACAGGATGTCTTAGACAAGAGCCATCCGTAAACATATGATAGTGAAGCTCTCACTTTGAAGACTGAGCTAAATCAGGGTGAAGACTGCAATAGCAACGTGGAACCTGTGTAAATTTCTCTGTCAATTTTTAAACCATAGCAAAAGTGTTACAAGCTTGCCTCAGGGCTGGTAATAAGTGCATCTGCTCTGACCCCACGTGGGTGGACTAAGCTGGTTTCAGAAAAGGACTCTTTGAGGATGGCGGGCCCAAATCCAAGGACTACAGGCTTCAGATCCACTAGTAGGTATCAGTTACAAATGAGGATTTGTATTGCTGCTCAAAGCACCCTCTCCCGGTATGCAAACAAAGTAAGTAAAGCAATAAGTTGGTTTCTTTAAACTATTTTGCTTACCATTCAGAATTAGAGCTTCAGGGTAAGTAAACACAAGTCTAGAAAGCCAAACTAATTGTGTATTGGGTAAAGAACAGTTCTTTACTGAAGGAAAACCTGAGCATGAACAGCAGGTTCCCTCTCTGATCTAATGACGACTAATCGGAAGACAAATTGATAATGATTGGACAGAGAAACAAGGACTCTAGTTCTTTCTCAATATGTGCAATTACAACAAACTGCTTGACATAACCCTTAGAGAAACCCAACTGCAGGGCTGCTCATTTCCAGAAGCAAAGTCTAACCAAAGTAATTCAGCTTAGTGACACCTTCCTTCTTGTCACTCAGTGTGGAGACAACAAAATACTCTGAGTGTGGTATTCAGGGAAATAAAAGGTTAAGCTGAATATCAATACATTGGGTAAAGTCATTAAGCGCGACACAGTGAGATGTATTAGACATGTCCAAGCATTCATCAGGCTTCTGCTTGGTTTCTCATAGCGCCCCATCGAGCCACCTCACTACATCAATATTCTAGTATGCAGAGTCCCACTCTACTCTGCTCTGAAACAACCAGCAGAAAGCACACATTTCTACATCTATGCGTGTGTGTTTGTGTGTTTGATGGTGCATGTGAAAGCAATAGCCTCTGCAGTGAAATAAGGCTCTCTAGGGTTTTGTGCCTCAACTGTAGAGCCTTTCTGGGCCCCCATTACTTCTGACAGATAGAGATCACTAAACTGCTGAACAAACACCCCATTCAGTAATTTGCATACATTACAGTAATGAAAAGAGAAAAATGTATCAATAAAGTCAAATGGAGTGCTTCTGGTAAGTCTTTCTCCTTTTCTTTCTTTCTTTGTTTTCTTTTGCTATCATTTCAGGCAACAACTTGCTTACTTTAACTAAAAGGTAAGCAAGTAATTCGACAACTTCCTTATTGACTTTTTACTTGACAATGATCTCATTTCTTAGGCTTAAAAAAATTAAAAATAGAAGAAAGGAGAGGAAGCAAACAAAAATTAAATAGGAAACATTGCTTTTAAAATAAGGTTTATCTCTAAAAAATATCATCCAGCTCCTCTATTTCATTGCATCTCTACTTCTAATGAGCACAAACGCTGATTGTCTCATTCATCACAGCCCACATCAGGCAAGACAACAGAGCTTCACTTAACTTTTTCAGGGCTGCTCAAGCATCAAATGTATGTTCTATTTCATAGCCTTAAAGGGCTGCGCCAATACTCATAGAATCTGGGGTTACAATACGTAACCAAAAATTTTAAGCTGGTGTTGTTCCATCCATCTGTCATGCTTCAACATCCCTTTGTTCCCCATCCCAGGATGAAGTTAAATAAAGCATCTTTATTTAAATTATTCTCCTTCATGTGTATCGATGAAACTGAAAAAGAAAAAAAAATCTTAAATAAACAGAAGTCCTGTTCTGAGACAGTCAATGGTGTGTCATTAAAACCTTCTACAAATAAGCAGGTTTTTTGTTCTGGTTTATGTATTTTAGTTTTATTTGATTGATTTGTTGAAAGGTTCAAAACAACCAAACCTGCTGGAGATTCTAACAAGGTAGAAAAATTTACCAGAATGTCAAAACACATTTAAGAAACTCCTACCGGCAAAATACTGTAAACATCTATTTTAAAAGTGAAGCCAGAGGACACATAGGAATGTAAGAAGATATCTAAACCAGTAGTATTTTCTACAGCATGCTCAGACATGTTTGTGGTTTATCCAGGCTATGAGAGAGCAAGACTTTCAGCAGATATCGGGAAGGCTAGGCAGATTTTAGCGAATCTATCAGTTTTATTATTCTGCACTTTCAAACCTCTGTCTGTCATGGAACATGCCAGATTTAGAAAATGGTGTCAGCCTTTTTGAAATCTCAGCAGTACGATAAGGCTCTGGGTTCTCTCATAAATAAAAACTTAGCTATATTATGTCTTTGCTTAGAAACAGTAAAATTAAAATGACTGCAGCAATGGTGTTATTTTACCTCCTTTTGTTACAGTTATAAAAAGAAAAACTGGACTCAGCTAAAACAGGTAGGTTAAATCTTTTAAAGAACTACAGTTGCTAACCTTTCCATATTTACTGCAAATATACTTATTACTTTTGTTTTTCCAAGGGAAGAAACAACCAAATAGAGATCACCATCATCCGTAAATGTAAAAAATCCACAATCAAGATTGTGTCTGTGCTTTTCTCTTAAATGCATTCATTAAAACACAATCAAATGCCACTGCATTATAACTGGTAAAAAAAACATCAACCCAATCCACAACATAATAATTTTGTTGCATTTCTTCCAATAGTATAGGCAATGAAAACAGGAAATTGCATTATCTATGTGAAATACCATGAGAGACGATACATGGCAGGGACGGCATGCAGTAATGTTAAAGCAGAAGAAAATTCATAGGTTAACATTCTGGAGATGAAAACTTCAATCTGTTTCGTCTCTGTTCAGCTATATTCTCAGTTGGCTGAACCACCAATAAATATAAATAAAGCCAGTGCTTGATAGAAGTACCTGTCTGGCTTCAGAGAGTTATCACCAAACCGAGAGGGAATGATGAGAGGTATTTCTGTCAGTTAAACTTGTTTAGAAATTAACCTGCAATCATGTTTTTTTTCTCCACTGAAATGGACACAAAACTGCTAAAGATGGCAGATGTAGCCCACTTTAATTAGCTGAAATTATGTCTAAGAGACACTGCAGCGTAATGAGTTTTGGAATCGTGCCAACAGTCGCAGAGAGACAAAAATGAAACCTTTTACTTCTCCGCAGCAGAAGCAGCATCTAAAAAACTACAAATTAAGCTACATTTCATTTAGAAGAACATGGTTACATCTCATCAACTTAGACTATGTTTTTCTATCCATTTTCATATTTTCTCGTCAGTGATTAAAATATGGAAACGTCATTTATGATACAGTATCTACCTTCATTTTCAATACAATAGAATAAATGTGAGTCTCGTCTGTAAGATTAAAAGCACCTTTGAAAATAACTTAACTTTTTTTTTTGTTAAGTCCACATTTCTGTTTGTAAAATCTTTTTTGCTCTGAGGTAATATTCTAATTTTAAATGTCATATTTTCATAAGGTGTAAGTGAAAAATCATCATAATTAGCAGAAAAATGGCTTTCAAATATCAATCTGTGTGACATTAATCTATATAAAGTGTTTCACTTGGTGAAAAAGTACCATAAATAAATGGGTTTTTCGATAATATTCTAAATTATTGAATGGGTCTGAATACGTTATGAAAATCACATTTGTTTTGTTTATTCAGATATTTAAAAAAAATTAAGTAGTTCAGAAAAAAGTATTTTGTTGCTGTCTCATATCCATTCTTTAAAAACGTATTTGAGCTTTCTCATTCAGCATATTTACAGCAATTAAAAGTAAGAAAGGAAAAAAATAAAGTAAATGTTAAAAACACCCCATTCAAAGTTTTCCTCAAGCTTCGTAAGAGTCACAGTAAATGTAGAAAATGTTGCTCAAATTGAATGGTTTAGATCACTGTATATTTGGCCTAGTCAAAGTAAAGACTGAAATCCAAATTAGAGTCTTAACAACTCCTATTTACAAAAGCTCTCCATCATATCTGAAAGTTCAATCAATGCCTCTTCCAAAGAAGAATGGCAAAAAATTAAGCAGATTTAAGTTTGCAGCTGCATTGTGTCCAAGTAATAATAATTAAGAGCCATACATTCTGTTTTCAACCCAAAATTATGACACTAGAATCTGTAATAGTCTTTTTTTAAAGAAAATAAAGAGTAAGGAAAAGACGAGAATAAAAAATATCAGAGATTTTTAACGTTTTCTTAGCTTTTAACACCAAAACATTCAGGTACGATTGGAAAAAGAAGGGCAGCAAGGTTTTTTCAGGTCATGGCCAGTCGGCTTCTCACTGCTAACCTCTAGGGAGGAGCTCCAGACAGTGAAAGAGAGCCATACTGCAGTAAATCTACACTTCCCCATTTCCTCTCGCTCTAGCCCTCCAGTTCTCTAAGGAGTCAGGGAATCAATACTGGCATCAGGGGGCAGAGCAGCTTTCCTGCCTGCTAGCTCCTGAAGCCATGTGAGAGCCTCAGGTTTGCTCATTCATTTTAATTTCATCACGTTAAACGCTTTTTCGGGATAAAAGCAGATTAATTGTGATCTTAGACTATCACTCTTATAGCACTCAGTATCTAAATAAATGCCAGATTAAAGGCGGAACGTATCGGGTTATGTGTTAGTACACCCATACACTTTTTCAACTACTCAAGAAGTTTTTCTTTTTTTCTTTTATTACGTTAGAAGCCACAAAAAGGATCCTGGAGAGTGTTTTAATGTTTTTACTCTTTCTAATGTAAGGGAATCTAACCTCGGGGTGTTGACATGGGATTTGATTTTCACCATTGATCAAACTTGCAGGTTGAGGACCTTTTTTCTCAGAGAAAAAAAAAAGCCAGGGACAAGGCTAATTTAATTTTGGGGGGAGCAGAGATGCTCAGGTTAGAGTGAAGCACTCTGTTATCGAAACAGGAGCGGTGCCACGAGGAAAGATGGTTCTGTGGAGAGGCTTGTGTGGCCGGTCAAGAGATGAAATCAGAGATAGACGATAAGATGGTGTGAGGGGGCTAGAAGCCCCTATTAGAGGCCCTCGGGGGACAGGCAGCAGTGGCAGAGTGCAGTAAAAATAGCCATGGGCACGGTTTCACTCTTGGGACACAGGAAGGAATGAAGAGGGAGATCTGATCAACATTTTGGAGCAAGGCAGTCGGATCCATTCCTACCACACTCCCCTGGGTGTCACCTATCACACCAACTGACTTAAACTGCTTGCCGCTGCCGGGGAGAACACAAACACGCACGTTGACGAGCAACACCGGCAACGCGGCCTGTGAAGTTATTCAGTGTGGAGGAAAACATGTGTGCATAGGTGTGAGAACCGTCGATTGAAAAGGATATGGACATCTTTTCCACAAACTTATCTTGGGGGTCGTCCGTTTTGGGGAAGTTCTCGATATCGCTCTCCAGACGCTCAATCTGCTTCTCCATTGTGGTCAGACTGCCCTTTAGGATTTCAGCAGACACTGTAAAAAAAAACCCCCAGAAAAGATAAGAATAGATCATTATCAACATTTGGATTTACTGGAACTGGAAATAAGAATAATAAAAAAAAAAGTCCTTCCTTCCCCTAACAAAATCAAAAAAACGTTTCATTCAAAGAAAAACCAGGCTGCGACCGAGGCAGACTGTGTGTTGCGACAAACTGACTACAGTAAACTCAATTTGTGTGTGGCCTAGAAAGCCTGGGTGCGTGCGTGTGTGTGTGTGTGTGTGTATGTACAGTGCGTAGCTGTGTCTGCTGTGGCTCATTAATCAGTCTGTAATCACTGTTTGCAGAGTAGCTGTGAAATCCACAGTATTCAGATTAGGCCTTTCAAGTAGAAACTTCAAACAGCAAGCAGTGTCTAATGGGATCAGACGGGACAGGAGCATGGATGCAGTCCCAAGTTTAGGTTGCACTTTTAGTTTTATTGATGCACGCAGATGCAATATAAATAACTTTAGAGGCTTTGTCAATGAATTGCGATTCCGACTAAATTTGGTTCAGAGAGTAGTGGATTGAAAACTTTTTGGTTGATTCTTATAGCCATGAAAGGAAAATAAACTCATGAGTGGATTCATATGTTAGATGAGTAGTTAACAAGAAGCTTGGTGATGAGAGTGAATGATGAAAACAATGATAAAACTCAGACTTCAATCAAACAAAACTGGTTGAAGAGCATGGTTAGGGTTTCCCAGAGTACACAGGACTGTAATTTTACTTTAAAAAGACCAACTTTTTTCTGAAGCTCAGGGTCTGGACCTAAAAAAGGGACAAGAGTTCAGAACTTTCACAAAATGCTTCACATAAAATGCAAAATGCAGTTTTTCTGTTTGTATTCCAGAAAAAACATGGAAAATCTCATTAAAAGAATTTCCAGCAATATAATTAGGATAAGCTTAAAACTAACAAATGTGCCTTATTGTGACAAAGAATATTAGGAAATGTTACTAATTTTAAAAAATGCTGTGCATAGCTAATCCCCTTGAACTTCTTTTCACTTTATCAAGATAAAAACCCCAACGTATTGTTTGTGTTAGATTAACGCAGTAATTTATAAAGAACAAAAATAGTACATGGCATGTGGAGATTCTTTTGTTTATTATAAATTGGTGAGAAAAATGAAGAAGTTAGCATTTTTGACTTGGAGCTCATCACCAAAGATAAAGCTGTGAAAGACCAGTTGATATGAAAAAAGCTTGTCAGCCATTATAAAGGACTTTGTTATGCCAAATAAGATTTTTCCACTTTTATACTGGTTTTTGTTTTGCTATCTTTTGACAAATGACTTACTCACACACACATACACAAAAAACAACTTCTGGTCTCAATGAATATAATTGTACATGAATATCCCACAGGGGAGTGAATAATTTGAGATGAACTGGATGTAAAGTTACCAAATGTACTTAAATGTAAATGCAGTGGTATTGGGATAAGGGCCCATCAGATGCACCTGTGGTTTTTCTTTAATTATGTTTCAAAGTTCAGATTTGATCCGTTTGTTTTCAGACAATTAGAAAAACCAACAGCAATTCAGCTGACAACTGGATCTTAAACCACCTCCAACCAGTCAACTAAGTCATCCACACACAAATCTCTACCAGATCCACATGCAGTTCAGCTGTAATTCAGCGTGAGTGAAGCCTGAGCTCTCTGTCATTATTGGACTATACAGCGAACTGCCTGGATAGACAGACTGGGAGATTCCCAGCCCCTCCTCCCCAATTCCCGTAGACTCCACTCCTGGGAATGACACCGAGCAAAACATAGTATCACATAGCCTGTTTCTCCACTGATGGGGCCTCAGAGATCCCTACGCTTTGCCACTGTGATCTTAGCTTCACTAATGGTGAAAAGGGGGAAGCGAACGAGCAAGAGAGGTGGGCTGATGATGCAAGAAAAGAGACAATTACATTCACACTGAGCTGCTGGGAGGTCTTTGTCAGGCACTGTGCCTTCTGATAGTAGTATTATAGTAGCTTAAGGCCTGACTGATAGTACTGAGTAATGGTTTGGCTGAAATACTGATTATAGTAACTACTGCAGCCAAGAAATAGTGGCTGGAGCAAAGTACGCTGGGGTTTCAGGGGAGCTGTTAACAGGATCAGAACACAGCCATGGGACTTCTGAACAGACTATTGTTTACATGGGAGCTGCCCACCGCTGAGACACACTGACACAAATATAGAAAGTGAACTGCTTACCCTGAACAAATCTGTTTCTTATACACCACAATGTATATGCTCATAAGGTAGTTAATGTTTTTTAGAACTACACACAGCATGTAGTATCGGTTTATTGTTGAGATAATCACTTGTTTACAAAATCTTGCACCAATTCCTTTAGGATATAATTAGTAAATCTACAAAAAAAAAAACCTTACTCCAATATCCGAGGAGAAAAATATAAAATATATGCAACACTAGAGTCTCGTGAATGCGTATGAGGTGGATCAGAGGAGAAACGGAGGACTTGAGGGGTTGGACGTTCTGGTAATGGCTGTGAGGAAGAGCAGCTCGGGTCTTTTAACAGGCACACTTTACAGAAATAACCGCGAGGATGCATGATGTATGGGGGACAAGGAGGAGAGCAGGGAAGACAAAAGGCAATTTGAAAGACAAGATTCTAACTTAACATATTTATTGATATGAGGTCTGTAACACTAGCTGCTGGCACATTCCTCCTTCCTGCAGGTAGGAGGAAAAAAGGGAAAAACACGATAAAGACAGATCACATTATGTTTGCTGTGTACCGCTCAAATAAAGTGCCAGAAAAACACACTGTGCAGCTCACAATACCAAATCAACCACAATAATGTGAACTTGTCAGCTTTCGGTTCGGTAATTTGTGAAAGGGGCAATTTTCTTTTTATTTATAGACAAATAATTCCAGTTTGCCAAGCACACTTCTCTTTCAGTGCTGCTTTAGGTTACAAAGAAAAATTATGACTTTTTTTTTCTTACACATGTAAGTCAAATGCTTAAAACACTTAGAACTGAAGGTCTTCTATTGAGTAATCTTCTAATTTATTTGATTTGTGTGGAAAAATCCTGAAACTAAAAGTGAAAAACTGCACAAGCAATTCAGTTCAGCACTTTCACAACATCGTGGGTCTTGGTGGAGTTGTTGCACATGAACTCTATTAAGGACAGCTGTGTTGCGCTCTAACTACACAGTGGGCACCGGAGGTGATAGCATCCACTCAAGACAGTGTTTGTGATTCCACCAGATGTACAACAGCAGGTTCCAGAGATGTCCTGGAAAAAAAAAAAAGACTGGTATATGTGTATTTTTTTCTGAAAGCGAAGTCAACCTCATGGTGGAGGAAGAAACGGTACAGGGGCTGTAAGAAAACTTTGTCGCAGATGAAACGCTACAGATCTGTGGCCCGGCGGAACCCCGGGGTTAGAAGCAATCTCGACCCAGTATGACGCGTCCCTCCTTATACCTCTCACGGCTCTCCTCGCATATGCAACACAGAGTAAGCGAGGGAGCAACCTGTGAGAGCTTTTAGGGTCTGTGCATCAAATAACATAAAATTGTTGAGACAAATTTTATCTCACAGGAATATCAGTTTTAGTTCTGTTTTTTTGTTTTGTTTTGTTTTTGGGTGGTGTTTAAAAATGAATTGGAGATGATGTGGAAAGCGGATTACTTTGCAGAAGAGGCGGAAAACATGAAGAACAACAAAAATCTGTGCTCCTCTTCCTCCTAAGCCTCTCAAGTTGCAGCAGCCACAGTGATACTGTTGCTGTGGCACAGCAGTCACATTGTTCTTTCTGATTATCTTGGATCATGTGATGCTACAAACAGCAGGCAGGAGAAAGTGGCAAATTAGAAAATTTAATGGACAGCATAAACAAAGAAATTGGGGGAGTGCCAGAGTAATCTATAAACTTTACGGTTCAGTGTTCAGATATCAGACGACTGGCGTCTTCTTGCTCCGTTATAAATAAGTAAATAGTTTCAGTTATTCACCAAATTCTAAATATTTATGTTACATTGAATTATTTATTATTACACAGATATTTAAGAGATAGCTATTGCATCATGATAGAAAATAAACAATTTGAATAAGCACAGCTGCAATCCCTGTGAATGTTTTAATAGTTGCGTGAAAGTAACAGTAAATCTTTTATTAATTTGCTGTATTTTCTTCTTTCATTTATCATCAAGCTGGAATCTTTAATGTACAACAAATATTAACATTAAGACAGATTTGCGAATCTGATTAAATTAGTTATAATTCCCCATCCATCCAACAGCGGCCCAGAGAGGCGTCTCATGTAAATCATATGATCTAATGTCAGGACATAAATAATAAAACACATTTAAAATTATATCTCCTAATATTAAGTATTTTTCCATGATTGTATACAACATGCTTATTAAGATACGTGTAAATGAGGTGGTGCATAGTGTCACAGTCCCCTATGCAGTATTTTTGGGGGTTAGGGATCACAGATCCCCTCCTAAAAACTAAGGAAGGGAAAATGAACAGCGCTTCTAAACTGGCTGCTTTGCCAATAATGTGTCAAAGCACTCAGGTATTCCAAGCTGCAAATTCTTTCAAATATTTTAGAAAAACCATGCAAACAGCTGGAGTTATCTTTCACAGACAAGTCAGCGAAGATTGAACCGCAAATAGACGGTGATCCACTGTGGCCCTCGACAAAGCAAACAATTCCCAACAAGGAAGAAGGTATTTGTAGGTAAAAACAAATAAATCTTGTCTTGAGGTTGTCTTGGAAATCTGATCAATCTTCTGTATAATCTGGAAATGAAAAGACCATTGTTGAACAGCAAATCTACCAAGTGTGATCTTCCTCCTAACTAGCAGAGTTAAAATGGTAATTAATGTGTTGTGAATGACCAAGACCTATATCTAATTGAGAAGCTGTGGCTGTACTTTCTGTTTTTTTTGTTTGTGAAAATGTTAAAATGGATGATCATTTTCAATCTGTCTAATTTCTGTGTTGGTCTACCCAATAAAATCCAAATAAATCAGACTTTGTGGGTATATCCTAACTCAATGTGAAAAAGTACTAATACTTTTGCAAGTGACTAGATTCGAACCCTGTAAAAATAAATTTTTTCAGTACCAACTTGATGAGAATAAAACCTGACATCATTTTGAAATTATAACATGTGAATGGATGTATGGGGAAAACAAAGAAAAAGCAAGAAATGAAGGGAAAAAAAGGTTCCTGTACCTCACCCTCTAGAGGGAGGACTTGTTTACAATTGGGGTCATGTCTGTGAGACTTTATTGCTTTTGGCAGCCATCAAAGCTACAGCCCAGTGCCAGATCTCTGGAGGAATTACAAATGGAGTCAATTACAATATATTTTGATGCATGGGAAAGTTTAGACATTGACCTGGGGTGATGACAATTCCCCAGAAAGTGCTGAGGAAATCAGTCAGGATGATGTGCTGGTGCCCAATGCGAGTCTTTGCCCTCTGCAATAAAAAAAAGGAGCGAGGGACCCACTGAGGTGCGATGGTTTACTTCCTCTCCACTGACAGTCATCCATCCAAAAACCTGTTGTACTCCTGGGCATCGTCATTTCTCTTTGTTAACACTTCAGCTGGTGTTGCTGTGATATGTTTACATCGAGCGTCATGTGAGAAACAAAATGCAGCTCAGGTTCGGAGTGTGGACTCCGAAAAATTTAGGTGTAATAAAGAAATGTTTGCAGTAAAACACACACCTCTTTGGGTTTAATTCACATTTTGTCATGTTACAAACACAATCATTAATGTACTTTATAATAATTAAATTAAACAATAAATAATCACAAAACATTACATGTTTTAACTCATGTAATGATAATATCTTTTGAGTCATCTTGGATGGCGGACTCCAATAGCAGTCAGTCTTACAATGAATCTGAAAAAGCCTCTGACTGAAGACTCTTGCTGTAATATCTCATGACATGCTAAGATCACAATTTCTGGCAGCACATTGTATCGAGACTAAGACTGAGATAATAAAACCTCAATTTTACTGAAAATTGAAAAAATGATAACTGACTAGTGCTTTCGGGTTCCACTGTCTGAGGTCATCTTCAATCTTAATTCATTTGTGCCAGGCTTGTTGAAACCATTCTATATTTCTGGTGATGAACATATTGACTCTGAATGATTATTTTAAAGGTACATTAACAGTAGCTTAGTTCTTTTAAAAGGAAACTTGTTGCACCTTCTTAATAAGTTTGACAAACTTAAATATTCTAAATAATAATTCTTACTGTTGAAGCCACGCTCCTTTGTCAATAAAAGTGAATAGACATTTTAAAGATCAAAATAAAAAACGATGATAAGGGGATAATAATTTTAAATCCTTCAAGGGTTTCTGCACTCAGGAGATCACAGCAACAGATGAAAACTTGTTTGAGCGAAGCCGACCGGAACGGTTCCTGTGTGAGGGGAGTGGCAGTCATAATAGACTTCAGCGGTTAACTCCAGCCACTTACTTCATTCACAGCTTCAAAGTTGCACCTTATCGCATACATTTGAGACAATTTCACCTCACACTTTTATGTTTCACTTGACATTTCTATATCCAACAAGTCCAAAGCCTTACTTGGCTTATCGACTGGTCTGAAGTACCTGGCAGGAAAAAAAAAAAAAAAGCCCAACAGACACGCTTTTACACGGCTACATTCTTTGATTAGGTCTCAGTGTGCTTGAGCTGAAGGCGTCTCTGAAAATTGCCTTATGATTTACCATTATACAAATCCAGCGCGGATCTAACACATTTAACATTTTAAGTATGACAGAACTTCAATTAATATGCGGTACAAGCACGCAGCAGCAATTACCCGGGTGTAAGCCCATGGGTGCTCACACAAAGATGAACGCCCACAATGAGATATCCAAAGTATCACACAAAGAATTTTCTCCTCATTGTAAGACATGCTCAATTTAATCTGACACACATGAGATTTCAATGTTGGGTATGCATATGAGTTTTATTGATCCCAACGGTTTCTACCTTAACGTCTTCCTTATCATTAACATGATGATGTATAGAAACACAGGAAATGGTTAGGATATTTTCCACATAAAGGGGAAATACAAATTTTTGCATGAAAAGACGAGAAAAAATCTGCAGAATGTTTGTAATTATGGAATATGCAATACAAATGACCAGACCATAAAATTTAGTTTGATTGAAGGGGAAAAAGAGAAGCGCTCCAATTTCAGATATTTACTTGATAAGAATATGATTTAGGAAAAAATCTAATGCACTTTTATACAGCGCTCTCCACACATATTGGCAATAAAATAAATGTATCCAGTAATGAAGAATAGTTTCACACTGAAAGTTATAGAAAAAAAACAACCTTTAATTTGAGAAAATACATATCTGAAGGTCAATTCAACTTACTGTATTCAATTTAAAAATAATTAAAAGGCTTTGAAACTCAAATCATTTCCCTCACAGAGCTGTTGTGGATGCTAATGACTGTGGGTAAAAAGGATATCCTGTAGCAGTCTGTACTGCAGCAGTTCTGATTAAGCCTCGGAGACACTCTGAAGATGCTGAAGGTCTGCAGCTTCAATTTATATAAAATATAATAACAATTATGTAGAATTTATATATGAATTTCAGAGTGAGGAAATATGGTACTACAATAAAAGATACATTTATTTTAAGGCATTTTGTAAGCATTTACAAAAAGTTCCAATATGTGTGCAATTATTAGGACTATAAAATTAGAGCAGCATTGTTTGTTGCACATTTTTATGATAGGATAGGATAACGCAACAGACACCTGGTAGTAAACAATGATGTGCACATATTTGAAAGAATTCAAAATAAATGTGCAAATAAGTTATTGTATTCACAAGATTATTATGACCTTATTATTTACAAAATTTGGCACATAGCTGGAAAAAAATATCTGAATTCTGTTTTATGATTAACAACATGAATTAATAGGTTTTAAGAATTGTGAGACGATCGTAAATAAAGCAAAATGCACTCACCGATAGTGAAACATACATATGAAAGCATACATAATGGTGTATATAGTTTGACGTAATGCAATTAAAACTCATTATATAAAACTTTTAAAAACTTTTCTTTGAATGAGTGACTTGGAATTTTTGGAACATTTTTATTCTGAAAAGATAAAAGTCTAATCTTCAATCAACGACATCACCAAGGCCACCTGATTCAGAGCAGGAGAAGTAAAGTGCGTCCTTAACCGTCTCCAAAAGTATCCTTTTATTTTTGAAATTAGCTTTTTTTAAACAAACCGACTGCTTTAGATTTCTTTCCTGGTCCTTCATCTTTTGGCTTTCAGGTCCTTTTTCACTCAACATTCTTCCTTCTCTTCCCTATCATCTGGCTCTCTCTGTTCCCATTTGCAGTGCAAGAGCTCCCTCTGTAAGTGATTCAACATATCTGTATATTTAAGGGAACCATATTGAAATGTATCCAGCTGCTAAAAAAAAAAACCTGGCCTGAGATCTTTGTGAATGAAAAAAATGCTATGGAGTAACACATTATTGCTCATGTATCAGGTCAACTTTAATTAAAAGCCTGCATGTCATTCATGATTCACAGACAAAAATCAGTGCAAGATATTCTGCTGCTGATAGATTTGCTGACTAAAGACTTACAAATATCCCTGTTGAAATTCTCACATAGACTGCAGAGCATACTTCAGAAACGGGGCTCTGATGCTCACCGTCTGCACATGTGTGGTGCTGTATGATTCATAAGGAGAGTGAGAGGGTGGCTGATGACTCACAGACTGTTTGTCTCCCTCTTTTCCTTTTCCAGATGAAGCAGCATGTGGGATTTTTTTCCATGAATGACCACATGAGGTTCAATTAAAATCAACAGTACCTAATGCAACACAATTCTGCTAAAAAGCAGTTTGTGGGTTTTATTCAGCATTTGGAATGGAGGCATCTGGGTGAAAGTGCTGCTTTTTTGCACTCTCCAGTGCAAAAAAGAGAGAACAAACTGCTTAAAGATGTTTATCGCTGTCAAGACAAACAGAGGTTTTGTCAAGCTTGCCGCCTTAAAATGAGAAGCCAAGTTTGAAGCAAACAAAATCACTTTAAAGGAAGAAGAGACTAAAATCAGACAACATCCAATGTCTGAAATAAATATGGCAATTCCACTAAGCAAAATGAAGTACTGAGATAAAAATTATGATCAGAGATTAAACCAAAGGAAAAAAAAATCTTCATGAAAAATAAAGATTTTTTATAAATATTTTCTGTAATATTGTTTGTAGAGATCAAGCTAAATTTAACACAGAAAATCTATGAAAACAAACGTCATGTTGTACTAAATTCAAGTCAGTTTACTTAGAGCCAAGGTAACAGAGGTATCTTCATCAGTCTCTTACAGCAAAACTTTAGTATATCTATGGATTATCTATTTTTAGATGCCTGTGCAAGTGCAGAAAATATTCTGTGCACATTTCATGTTTGCCTTCCACGTACATTTGTAGAGCAAGGTAGCTTATAATAAAAAAGTCCTTATGCAGTCAAAGTGTTCTCACACCAGCATCTTATATCAACACAGCAGTTCTTATAAGTGCACCAAGCGTGCAGAGGTTGTGTAGAGGGAGTAGATGAATGCAGCTGAAGATATCAATTTTCTGCAAGTTTAAGCTTATTGAGCAGTCAGTGTTATACTCCTGAGAATTTAATTGCACTTCTGGAACACGGCTGTTTCTTTGAGGAAAATGTAATAGTTTCCTCACCTGAGGAAACCTTTGACACATTGTCACCCTGAGTTTTCCACAAGCGGAATTGCATCACATTTTGAACAATTATTTTCGTACTTACTCGTCCTCACCATGTTTGCCAGAAAGATAAGTTTTAACCTGAATCAAATGTTGCCATGTGTAAAGAAGTAATTGCAGTTTAAATAATCAATTATTGGTTGATCATTTAGCTCAGACACTGATAAAAGAAAAATGCTAATTGTTCTACATAAAATAAAGGGAGAAAAAGGTTTGAAAATCTGTTTTATTTATGACCAAATTTGTCAAATTTGCAAATAATTTGGTATACTTTATTAATTATATAAATACAATGTTTTGGCACTGTACCTTATAAAAACATCCCAAGCAGATAATAAGGTGAATATTATTCTAGTTTAAACAAAATGTTCTTGTAAAACTGCTGCATTTCACTCATTCAATTTATTATGTCTTGCTACAAATGTCTAAGAAAGGTTATATGTTAAAATATGTAAATTATGTGAGAACTAATTAAATACACGGGAATGAAATGAAAGCACTTGTGCTCAGAAATCGTGTTGAGGGCTTGAGCAGTGAGGAATGTGCTACCATACCAATATTTTCGACCAGTATGAGGCAGCAATGTTTTAAATTCTCAAACTGTTGCCCATTTGCTGCCACCACTGTCTCTGATTATTGATGACTTTTTAATGGAAATCACACAGTCCCTGGGGGAGAAAAGACAGCCAGGCTCTTTTTGATTGGTTTCAAGATGAACATTCATAGCGACGTGGCATCTGTCAAACAGTAGGTTATATCCATTTGGCATTCCGGTTTTATCTTTTAGTGTTGATGGGAGATGTTACCCAACAATGGAGGCAGAAAAGAGGCCAACTGAGGTGAAAAATACAGTAACTGGCTAAAGGAGGAGAACGTGGGAACAACGTATTTGGCAGTGGCAACAAGAATACATTTTGAATTATTCAGTTAAGAGTACAGTCCTTAATCAAAATTCAAAGATGTCTGAAGGACAGTTCTTCACTTGAACTTAGAATGTATTCAAGAGGACAGAGTCGCTAAACTTTTGGGACGGACATGTTGGTGCATTAATGAACTCTATGTTAATCTGTCCATCTTAATTTGATTTTATATTAATGTATATGGACTGGTTCTATCTCTGGCATGTAAATTGTTGAAGCAAAGTAACAGTGTTTTATCTATTAAAGATACAATACAGGGGGAAATCATTTTAGATATTATTGACATGGATGATAAAAGCAGATATTAAGTATAGATTTACTCTGCAGAACTACACACGACACAGTTTTGAAAAATTATGGTAAAATAAGCCTGCCATTTATTTGAGTCAATGACAGGATTATGACATGTTGCAATAAACTACATCTAAAGTGATTTTATACCAAAAAATTAAAAATAATTACCAAATTGCTTTCATTAGTCAACAACATCCAGCAAACTGCAGTTCATCACAAAATGTACAAGGAATAATTATCACACAAATATTTAGTTGTAAGTTATTAACCGTTTGTTAAGATCTGTTTTTAGTTTTGTTAAAAATGTTGTCAGTTTTCTTTAAGCCTTATTTTCATATTTAGTCACAGAATAAGTCTCAGCAGCAGCCTACAAAGAAAACAATTCATACAACATAAAATTGTCTTCCGCACATAAAACATGGTTGCTTCTTTCCAGTGCTGTTCTCTACTCTTTGCTCTTGTCACACTTGCTCTATTTTTGCAAGTTGTCATGCACTGACCCACATGGAACCGCCCAAATTAAAAAAAATCACGTGGCCCTATATCAGACTAATATAGTAGATATGAAAAGATTCATATCCCTCGTGTGATGGGAAAGGTCAGATCAATTTCTCCACCAGCCACATATGTCTTCATTTAGCTGCCAGCACACAAAGAGGACATCCCATCCGTTTAGCAGATTAAGCTTAAATAAGTGAACGATCATGAAGTAAGCAGGGATGTGCTCAGTATTCATTTGGCTGGAGCACTGACATGTCTTTTGTTTTCCACATAAGATGAGACGCGGTACGCCTGATTGCCAAGCCATAAACACAGCCCCCTTCCACTCCGAGCATCCCTTAAACTCATCAGAGGCGTAATGAGACTTTTGAGCACAGAGATGAATTAGCCGGCTGATTTTCTTGTTTTGATATCCCTCCCCTAACAGAGCATCTGAATACAACATTGAAAGCAGTCCAGGACTGCGATGTATATGCGGACAGACTGAGACACATTTAGAAAGAACTGACTGGCATTAGATGAAGCCTGATGAAATAATCAGACTTATGTTAGGGACAAACAGTCACACCAAGTCACAGCAGCATCGAACATTTTAATTTAAAATCCATACGCACTCTGAAACGGCATATAGAAATTAATAACTGGCAGTGGTGGGCATCACTAACTAGAAAGTTAGTTGCTTTAACTCTAAAGCAATGATTATAAACATTAGTTCAGCAAACTGCTAGATACTGTGTTGATGTGGCACTTTAGCAGACGCTAATCCAAAAATGCCAACTTTAATTGAATTTATATCTTCCCTAAAAACCAACAGAGCACCAATTTGATTTTGACCATACGGTAATTCCCTTTGATATTGTTTTATTGTTTATATTCGTAACAGTTGACAAGCAAAGCCTTGAACACAGATGTTGAACTTCATCCAAACGGAAGCTCATTAAATAGCCAAGTATATTAACACTTTATAATTTATCTGGAAAAGTTTTTTTAGGGGATGCTATGTGAGCTAAATGTTTTCAAATTCACCAAAAGTGCTAACGACTTGCACAGTTTGGAAAACCAGCATGTTAGCAGATTAGTGGATGTTTGGCTACCACCAATAAATGGGATGAAAAATATAAAATTAAAATGTAAACAACTGGCAAAATTACCAATCTAGGACTTTTCAAACTGCCCTGCATTGTGCTGTGGGTGGGAAGTTGGAAAGATGATTTTCCTTGAAAAAATACCAAAAAACTCTAATAAGTGACCTTGAATATTTCAAATATTGGGTTTTTTGAGTGATGAACTTGAAAACAGCCTGTGAGACAAACAATAAAAAAACAAAATTAAAGCACTTGATATCAATTTCTGGCCTGCAGAAAGTATTTTTATTGTGTTGAACATAACAGATCTATGCTTCTCCAAACTGAAACATATGCATGATAAACTTCAACTAAGCACAAAGTTAATATTGTTTCATGGTACATGCCTGAGGTTACACACACAAAAAGTTTCTTCAAACAACACAATTCTAGCACTGAACTATGTCCCTGTGCTTTCACACCTTTCATGACAATAACAATATCACCTGGCACTTTCTTTTACATTTGCTGTTTAAGACTATCTCAGAAAAAAGAATAATAAAAAGCAGTATTAAGGCAAACTTCCAATAGCAGCATGAAAACACACAGTACAAGAGTGTTTGTGCTATTACTATGTAGCCTCAGGCAGCTGCATTGTGCACTCCCATTCTCCCTATTACTTGTGGGGGCTTAGCTCCCAGCTAGATGATGTACTGCAATAACAACCTGCTTTAGGCTTTGCTAAAATCTGCGCTCAGTGTACAGTTCTTGTCCATGAATATGAGCTGCTTATAAAAAAGAAATTCTAACATTCAAAGTAGCAGGAATACACCTGCGGTACACATCCAAAACCAGTCCAAGATGAAGGCTGTACCTTCTTTGTGCTGCATTTAGCATGTTTCTAAATTACCTGCTTTGATTTAAAGAGCAGATCAAAGTTGAAATGAGACTATAAGTGCTAATGTTGAAAATGTATATGCAGAAATCCTCGTCTTTCATCCTATTCTAGCAGCTACAGGACATTCAAGTGAGGCTGGTATCTGACTACTTCTCCCTTCATACACATAAAATGTTAAAGGTAGATAAATGGAGTTCTAGGTGCCACTATATACTGAGCTTTAAAAGAATTTCAGAGTGAACAAAAGGAGGATATCATTACCTTTACAGAGGACGGAATGAGGTGCGACCAGTACAGCCTTTTGAATCCACTGTGAAGAGCAAATGACCTAAAAAGACTATGTCTGTCTGCATTTTTCATCTACAGAGACTCCACTAATGCAAGGACAATTTTACAAACATCATAAGGAAATGGTGCTTTTCATGATTAACTAAAATGGCTCTGTTCTAAAAGTATATAAGAAGGATGATGAACAGAGAGAACAGATGATTCCTACTCTGGCTGCAGCATAACATTATTAGAGGCTCCAGGCTTTTCATAAGGGAACATGGTTGGAGGGGAACATAAGTCTTGTGTAGCCGTTTATGGGGTTCTTTTAGTTGCAGTCACATATGTGCCATATACTGTTGACCGTAGGTAATCTAGTCCTCAAGGAAAAGTTGGACATGAGGAAATCGTAAAATGTGGAAGCTAACCGGTAGCCGAGGGGTCTGCAATTCCGGTCCACCAGTGCCACTGCCCTGAAACTTTTGGATGCATCCCTGCTCCAAAACATCTAAATTCGAAGGTTAAATTAGCTCTTTGGGATGCCAGTAGGTGATACAAAGTTAATGTCATTACCCATTCATTTGATTCAGGTGATGCAGGAATGCATCCAGAGGTTACAGGACAGTGGCACTCAAGGACTGTCTAGTATTTTTAGCCTTTTAATGCATTCCAGGAAATATAGGTATATACAAAGAAGAGCTCTACAGTTAAAACTACTGAAGAGTGTTAACTATAGGGGATAAATAGCGAGGAGTAGGTAGAAAAGGACGTAAAACTGTTAAAGGAATCAAATAATCCAGAGCTGTTTTCAGATTAAATAACTAGATGAAAAAAAAACATGAAAGAAACAGAAGTGTATATGAGAGAAGAAACATTTCCATTGGAGGAGACAAGTAAAACAGATTGACAACATCTGAATGTTGAGGAGCAGGTATTAAAAACACCCAACATACAAAGAAAAATGAATCAAGACAAAAAAAGAGAATAAAATGCATCAAAAGAAAAGAAACAGAGGCAGAAGACTCTCCAGGTTGAAAAAAGGTATACAGGGGAAGCTGGAAACAATAATGGGTTGACATGAAACATAATCCCCTCTGTCTGCTATTTTATTGGCAGCCCCTCCAAAGAATGGTGGCTTCCCTATTATGACTTAACACATCAAAATCCCAGCATAGCACACACAGAAAAGGCCACCTGATGATAAACACAGCAGACAGCGTCAGAGGCTTTATCTTGTGGCAGCCTGCAGCTCGACACACGTTCAATTTGGCCTCCAACAATCGATTCTGTCCCTCCTTACCGCTGCTTCAGCTGGTGGAATAAAAACAGACCTTTCGGTAAAGAGCAGGTCTCAGCTGGTATGCCATGTCAAGGCAGAGGCGAGGAAAACCAGCGATAGCAAGACACTTAGATTGTCTCTGACTATCAAATCCCCTTGCTTTTTCTGACAGCAGTATGAATATTACCAAAAAATTAAATATATTTTATTACCTTTACACAGTCAAGCTATAAAACATTTATTTTTCTCACTGGCATAAATTAACACTAATCTTTTCCTTCTTTAGATCAATTATTTACTTTTGCTAAATACCTTAAAGGGAGTCAGTTTGACTGGACAATTCAGGAACGATAAAAAAATGTACCAGGAAGAAGTCAGCTTAAAAAGCACCGTAAAAAGCCAAATTACAGGTTGCAAATTCACTCAGATTCGAAGAGCATCATTACTTTTGGAGGGAAAGCTTCCAAGCTTGAGAAAATACTCCCAAGTGTGAAACATGGAGTTGGCAGCATTATGGTATGGGGCTGTTTTTCTGTTTTCTGTGGAAATGAATGGTGCAGTTCTCAAAATATGAACAAAAAGAGTTATAGCTTCAACACAAATGGGTCTTTTCAATAAACAAAGAGACAAAGTACACTGACAAATTAATTAAAAAGTGGCTTCTGAGAGGTTATCAGAAAGCCTTTAGTTGAATACACAGTAGATTTGTATGCAGCTATTCAAAATATGCACAACATCTTGGTCCCAAGTCACTCAGTTCAAAGGTTAATTCCATAAAATACTGGGGAACTTAATAAAATTTGCAAAAAAAAGGAAATAAAAATCATCTGTCTCTTAAAAGAATTTTGTAAAATGTTTGATGATGTTATTTTACAGGTTTTGAGCATTTTTTCAGAAAGATGCGCCTTATTGACAGAGTCCTATCCAAATAGCCCCCAAAACACATGCCTGAATACAAGTACTTATGCAACCATATTGTTTTAGTTGTGTGTTTTTTAGAAAAATGATTCATCTTTATTTCACTTTCTTACATCACAAAGACCTGGCGATTTAAAAGTGGCCTGAAGATCCTTTTTTTTTTTAAATCCACTATCATGAAAACCACCAGCAGAGAATGTGTCTGTCCCCTAATTCATTTTGCAGCATGACACCAACAACATACAGTCAGAGAAATTTCTTTGGTGACATGAGGTCGTGCAACAGATGGTGTGAACCCCGCAGAGTTTCAGCCTCAAGGTCATGGAGAGAAGCTGGGATTACATGAAGCGACAGGATAACTGACAGCTTCGACACACGGAGGGAAGCATGAGAAGTTGGAAAGATGTTTCAAATATTAAACCACAAATTATTTTCACTGACAGTGCAATTCATAAAGTTTTTCCATTTTACTTAAAAAAATGTTTTGAAATAATTCAACAGCTTGAAGGTCACAAATAAGCTTCTAAGTACTATTTAAGAGCTGCTCTCAGACAGTTTGAACTTTATTTTTATTTTCTGAACGCAGTGATTGTAATATCTACAATCATATTGATTCAATGCAATGTTTAGGTGAAGAAAGATTTGCTTGAAACTATGTTGGTGTTTGTCCTTCTTCAGGTTGAACGTGCAAAATCGAGTAATTTAGTCCTTAAAATGCAACACCGTAGCTGAATCCTTCTGTTTGAAGAGCGTAATCATTTCTTGAGTTGAAAGCAAAGAGCTTGAGAAATATATGGGGTTCATTACATGGGACGAAAACACTCTGTCATGGTGGTGTGCAATACAGAACACTTCTTCCATGAAGATTATTAATACCCTGTCCCATTTATTTGCTATATCAAGCCTCCTTCCAATGAAGGTTGTCCCTCTGATCAGTATGCAGGCGACCCGGCTTCAAATCCTCAATTTTTCATGCAAATGTGGCGCTGATTTAAATATCATTTGAATATGGATCACACAGTGTGACTCCATATCAGAGCTATAAAAAACAAAGAGGGTGGAAAATGCAAATCATCAACATGTAAGAGAAAGGTCATACTCAGGACCTGTTAGATTTGTTTTGGAAATAGAGGGCTGGATGCTAAATTAAACTCGTTCCACAAAGCCCAGGGACAGAATTACAGGAGACCAAGAAAATTTACATCATAAAGGCAAACAAACACAATATGGTGTGTACAACACAGAAGAGACACATTCAGGTATGATGGTAATCAAAGAGACCCGTTCAAGATGCATGGAGCTGGCAACAGAGACTCTTCTGTTCCAACTCCCCTTCCTGTTCTGCCACGGTAAATACTTGACACTGCAGTACGTAGGTGAAATCATTTGTGCTAGTTTACAACAATATGTCTGAAATAAAATGGCAAGGAAAAGAGTGTAGCATTTTAGCAGGGTTACAAAAAAAAAAAACTGGAAAATGACAGACACAGATGAGCGTGGTATTGGCAGATCCTCCAAAAAGCCTTAGAGCGACAAATAAATGTTGCAATGCAGTCACTGAAAGCCCATATACTGCTATATCTTTGCTCCTATCTGGGATATAAATCATGAGTGATGGTTGAGTCTTCACATTTAGTGGCATGCATTAACTGAAACAGGCCCAGGGGAACCAATTTCCCCAGGCTCGCTAAAACTCCCGATGAGCAGCGCTGCCATGTGTGCTGCAGGCCACGCTTTTAAATCAGGTATTGATGACAGCCCATGATAAAAATTACTCAATATAGTATCCAAAATCAATTCCCATCCCCGCAAACACACAGGGAGTCGGTCCGATTCTTATGACAGCATTTCATCCACAGACACGTTTTCTGAAGCCGTGGTCAATAGAAGCAGAGAGTGTGGGAAGGAATAAGAGAAAAACACAGGCACTTAACCGCAATGACCACCTCGTCAGAAAATGATCTGTTGCTTTTCTGGGTAAATAGCAAGCCTGTTGTGATGGGTGTTTTTTCATGTCGTGGCATTTGTGTGTATTGAGCGGTAAAGATTAACAGAACTTGGAACTAAAGACTTCAAGTCTTTACAGTCGATTTCATAAATGCCACAGGCCGAATATTAACTTCTGTTTTGGCAGCCATGGAGAAAATACATGGAGGCTTGGGACTTATCTCAACCATATATATGATTACAAGTTAAATATTTTACTTTTTAAAGAATCCAATGATTGTCCTTGCAGATCAGGCTATAGCTGAAGCTATGAACATGTCTTTTTTATTGCTCCTTTGTTTATGCAGATTGGTTTAGGACTGAATATCTCAAAATTGGAAAAAGGTTTATTGATTCATTTTGCTTAATGTGGATAAATCATATCTGAATAACAGATGTAAAATAGGCCTATCGATGACATTAATGCAGGTCTGCTCAAGTAAAGCTGATACAAGAGCATGAAGTCTGCAAGGATTTATACAAACAGAAATGATTGAAATATTAAACTTTTCACTCACTCCATGCTGTAGACTAAACTTTGATTTTATCAGTGTAACCTAAGTTTAGTTTGTTTATTTAGTTGCTGTTGCACCTACATTTAAATTTTCTTCAACATTATTAATCAATATTTCGAGGTCGACTGGAGTGAGAATTGTTAGTTGTTTTCCATCTGATCATGTTTATGAAACTGAACAAACCAAGAAGAGTTTTGTAAAATGCAAGTCTGCTACTGCAGTTAAAAACTAGGGATGCACTGATGTGATAATTTAACATTTTTATATTGATGTTGTGGCTCACAACTGTTACTTAGTGTTATACATTTCCCTAACCTTTTGACAACATGACAAAACAACTGATGACATTGCTTCTCTGTTACAGTTAAACACCCCACTGTATTAATGTATCACTGTGCCACAAACACAGTCAGGCCAACCCTGAAACACATGCACAAACAATAAGATGGAAATAAGCTTCGGTTATTAATACTTGATACCAATATCAGTTTTGTCATGTTACAAAATGATTAACATTGGTTGAAACTAATGTTGATGCCGACATATTGTGCTTCACTTAAAAAGATCTATCAGATGTATTTTAACAGTAAGACTAATTGCTTTAAGAATACTGAAATAATTTAACACAACAAAGAGTACAATTAAAAAATAAATAATTAGATATGTCTAAGATTTTGCCTTATTTTACTACTCTGCAATTTTCATATTGTGTTATGTTAACTGTAACTGCGGCCAATCATTTTATTAAAAGCCTCAATAGAAATCTTTGAATATAAAATGAAGTGAAATTTAAAAACAGACTTTAACTTAACAGAATTTATAAAATCGTGTTTGTTTAATACTGACTATTTTCAAATCTAGCTCAATTGGAAGTTTTAATTAAATGAAGAATAAACAACATTATTTTGACAGCAGATTACAGTAATCAAGTTAAACCTGCATAGGGTTTTTAAAGAATTGGTTGAGTTGGTTGTCTTTAGCAATACCATATCTTTCAACCAACATGTCGTTTTGAATATAAATTCTTGTCGAACGCTAACTGTGAAGACGATGGCACAATGGTATTGTGATGTTCATGTCAGGGAGTCACCGAAGCCTTGTGAGGTCTCAATGGTGCCTTATCTGGAGGGTGCAGGAATCACTTCAGAGAAACGTCAATTTCCTGCTCATTTGTTCAGCAGCGATCAAAGCCATTATCATACGGATCAGAAGAGGTTGACAGATATGAATATATCAGGTCTCCCCTGTGACAACAACTTTAAAGTTCCTCAGTATTGGCTGAATCGTCCTCTCACTAATTTCTAAGTTCTGCTCTTCAACCATTGTTGTGACAAGTTTTATTTGGTTCATTCAGTGTTAAATGATTTTTATTTGTGTATGACATAAATCAGAATGTATGAAAACGTTGTGAGAGGGAAAATGTGTAAATCACCTCTGGAGGGGTACAAAAAAACCATTTTAAAATGATCAATTACCCTGTTTATGCCAAGATAAACATGGATTTTTGTATCTGAAAGGTTTCATGTAATTTCGTATCCAAGACGTTTAAATGTAAATATTCAGACCAAAGTAAAATTTCTGGTCATGAGCAGTGTGTTTATTTCTGTCATCTTTCCTTCTACCTAAGTATTAGAAAAGGTGTCCCATAAGGCTCTATATTTTGACTTTTTATTTGCATTAATATTGTTGATTTTTTAGAATATTTGTGATATATTTCTTCTTATGCAGATTACAAAGTTATTTATTTATTCCTTTTCAAATTGAATAAGGATTACCTTATTTTCCAGGCTATAAGTTGCACTTAAACCTTTAAGTTCCATATTGAACATCTGTTTAATAAGTCCAATTAAAACTTGGTTTCATAGGTTTATAGAACGGAATTTGTTTTTTCATTCAAGATGAGAAAATGACCCGAATGCCTCTATTGTTCTTTGTATTCTATGGTTCATTATCTCCACATAATTTTGCACTGGGAAATCTCCATCCATAAATCAACATTTGGTTACCTGTCTCTGTTAAGCCTTTTTAAAAAGAACAACTGCAGTCTCCACTCAGACTTGCAGTGCATTTTGTTGTTCTATCAGTACAAACAGAACTTTGGAAAACAGCTATTTCCCACAATGCTCCTTTTTCCTATAAACAAGAAGGAAAAAGGTGAAGCTTTTTTCACCTGAACAAGTTGAAGCACATTTTAATTTAATGTTTTGAAACTATGATGTCTTATTTTTGCTTTAGCTTTGCCAGTTAATTTATCATGTGAATGGTTTCTTATTGTGGTTGCTAGTCCCTCTTGAAAGTGAGACCCTGTCTTATAACTGCTTTTAAAATATCAATATTTTTATTGGGGCTTGATGAGAAATAATTTTCCTTCAAAATGTAATATTATGAGTCCCAGATTGATCAGTACTGTGGTTGTGACCTCCCTAATGATTTATATTTTATCCAGGCTGTGCAACAACATGTCTTCTTTAAAAAAGTGTGAAAAAATATGAATAAAGTGAGAGTGTTAAAACAGGCAAGGTGGAGCTGGGCAACAGCCACTGTAAAGCACTTCTATGTTTGTGAAGTGATGCTGTGAGTGCTGTTGTGAATAAAAAATGCATTGTACAGTACTTATATTGAATCCTGATAAGGTTAAAAAGAGCTATGAGTGAAAACCATTTAGAAATCAACACAAACATCCATCCATGATGTATGTGTAAATAAATAAATGAACGATATTTCCAAGAAAATGGTTTCAGCAAATAAAAGAAAAAAGAAAGTTTTTGATCTGATGAAAATACTTTTTTCCCTCTTCAAGGGCAAAAAAAGTCATTCTTAGAAGTTTACTGTAGAAAAAAAGAGCTGCATTTAAAATGGCACTTCCTTCAACACCTCGGTTCATGGAAATCCCTCAGCATGGAAAATGGTCTTCTGTGACAGGCTGAATTTCCAGGCTGGCAAAAAGCATTATTCTCACTCCTGGTCCCATTGTCAACCCTCATTGAAATCCGCTGTCACCGACCGGAGCCTGATGCTAAGCAGCGCTGCTGGCCTCCCTGCATGTGTCTATCTCTGTCTACATTTATATAGGCCCGCTAAAGCGGTGGTGTAGGAAATGAGAGGGGGAGGGAAAGTGAGATGGACAGAAAGAACAAAAAGCAAGAGAAAAAGGTGGAAAAAAGGAAGAGAGTAGTTGTTATGCTCTCACAATGAACTACTCATACACCGTGAAGCAAGCGGAGGGGAAAAAAGTGAAATAGAAAGAAAAACCTCTCCAGAGCTCATCACTCACTCAGCGCTGGTGGAGCTGGACAGGTCTGTTTCCTGTTTCTAATATCCTTCATGTCACTCTGTCCATTTACACTGCTGGTCCTGCCGATCTTGTACTACTACCTCACCCTATTACACTGCTGTATAAATAAATAGATTTTTATTGACTGGAACTAAATAATATTTGATTAATGCAAAGAGGAAATTACTTCATACATAATTTCTAGCTCTCCTCTGGTTCCCGACACAGACTTATCCATTTGAATGGCTAACCTCATCCATCAGAACTCTATTCAGAGTTGTTTGTATATGGGTAGAAACAAGAGTTTAGGGTGATCAGTTTGTGTTTATATTGTGTATATTCATTGTGTTTCTGCCATTTTTGATTTATCCCTTTTTTTGGCCACTAAACTCAATAAAATAGCCCATTTTCTTAAAGCTAATGGCAGTTAAGCTACATGTGGCTTGTTCCTGCTCATGTAGCCAAACTGCTGATGCTCTTAAATAAAACATTGTTATTCACTGTGCAATGGAGTTAACAGGTTGTTGAAACAGTAAACATTTGTGATCATTTAAAAGCTGCCTTTGTGTCATTACAAATTAATAAATTATCTATTAATGTGGCAATTGATCAATACAATGTGAATAAATTCTCCATAGATTATATATTTGTAATTCTGTCAAAACTAATAAACATTACTACCTCAAAATAAACTTTTGTCTTTAGATGGTGACATGGTATTTGGAACAAATACCATTTTAATTAGAAAAAAATATTTCCAAAATGCTAATCTAGCTTTTTGTTTGTGACCTTCACTGTGGTTTCTCCTAAGATTTAAATCAAACATTTTATCAACTTAGAGTGGATCAGTCACAATATAGTCAAAAATCAAAGATTACTGATAATTTCCAGTAATTGTCTAGTTTTCTGTTGTATGAGGTGCATTCTGTCTTATGTGGGTAAAAAGAGAAAACTTTTTTACTTTCATCTGGTTGCCATTTCTCCCCTAATAAATTGCAATTAAGCTGAAATGCTACACTTCTTTAGACTTCACACAAATAAAAAGGAAATGGATCGCTCCCACTGAGATTAATAATAACCACCTGAGTCAGACTGTCATTCAAATACTTCAAAAGAACAAATACCTTTAGTATGACAAATCTAAATGACTGCTAAGTGTGGCATTCATCATATGTCTGTCCTGTGTGTAAAAAGAGAAGCGTGTTGGTATAACTGGCTAAGAAATTATTTTCTATTCCACAGCAAAAATATTTGTTTTTCAAATTGACGAGATAGAGGTAGGCTGGGTTAAGTTAATGCTTTGCACATGATCATCAAATATGAAAAAAAACAATCTGTGGTGTAGAGATTGCTTTAGTTTTGTTCATTTACCACTTCAGTCATGAATTTGGAGTCACATGCTATTATATTAATATAGGATAGAGAACTCTCCAACACCATGGACATATGCACTGCTATTCAGTCTAATATGAATGGACAACTTTGACTTTAGGTAGCTTAAATGTGAAAACAAGAACATGGAAAATAATGTTAAAGATTGCATTTTATCACTGTTTCATGATAGACAAATTTAAAGTAAAGGCCACACTCAGTAAATTCCCTCTATATTTCATTTAATATTTGTAAATCAAGTGACAAAGTTAGTGGTTCAGTTAAAAACTTAATGTAATTGAAGAAATATATTTTATAAATCAAATAAATTTCTATTAGAACTTTTTTTTAAATAGTTAACTTCATCAATACGAAATAAAATGCTGCTTCTTAAACACCATAATATTTATGTGTTTAGCTTTAATAATTCAAAGGGATTCTCAAGCGGCTGCTCCTGATTTCAGTGAAATACTCGCTACCCTCTGCCTGCATGAGGGAATATCTTCTGAACCCCACAGCTCCATGCAATTCCACGGAGACCAAAAGACAAATGATCCTTTCTGTGTCCCACCCCATCCAGAAAGCCATTTTGTCTACGTAATGCAGAGCCAAGTACTGCTTCAGAGTTTAAATGGGAAATGGGTACTGCTTTATTATGCTGCAGTGCCTTGAAATGAATGTGGATAATAGATATATTCACAGTGGTATTAATATCCTCAGAGTTCATCTTTTTTTTTTTTTCCTCCTCTTTGCTCATTCTCCATTTTCTCTCTCACAAGCTCCAAAGTACTTTGCCCTTGGCTATGCCTTATACTAAATGGATTTATGAGAACATTCGTGTCATATTTCCTTTTTTCCCCGGATTGTCAAGACAGATCGTCACTGAGCCACTGATTGAGTGGAATCACCACACAGACTTGGTACCCATTGTCAGTCCCCACATGCTCATCTCTGGGGGAAATTTAACAAGGCAAATTGGCCAATGACACCTCTCTGAAGGCTTAGGGGGTACGATAAAGACGAGGTCAGAGGTATGAAAAGAGTACAGTAGGTCCTGGGTTGGTACGAATCCCACGCCGCACAGTTACTGTATATGCAAGTTGAATGTATCACAGACAAAATTAGTAAGAGCTGTAAACAGCCTTCACAGACACAGTACCACAAAAACAAGAACAGAATGTTTCTCTTTATTTATGAGCAAATCTGGAAAAGAAAATCCCAAATAAATGTTGACAACCACAACTTGTACTTTCATCAATACAAGCAGCTTTCATACATGGATGGAAGGATATCAAAGAAACTGCATTTCTGACTGCCAATCTTTAATCAGCACCACTTCGCTGGGCAGTAGGTGGGTGTCCCAAGGTCAGCCTGCTTTCTACCACTGATAAATCAACAAGAAATCTTCAAAATCCAAGAAAAAAAGGCAGCTCCCTGTCTCTTTAGTCTGCTGCACTCACTTTTCATGGCTGACTAGTAGTGTTTTTTTAGTCTGTTTCTTTATGCCTCTGCTGAGAAGCTTGGACAGCCCATCTGGAAATACTTGTCTGCAGCACAATTTTTGCCAGGGAGAGAGATAGAGAGAAAGCAGAAGAGAGAGAGAGAGAAAGAGACCTTGCTAATGCGGGATGACTGCCTTGTGACTTGTTATGCAAAAATCTGGTCACAGTGTTAGGTTTTCAGAGGAAGCCGTCGCTTCTTTCAGCAACCTCATTTTCCTAATTCTCTTTTTAACTGCTCTTTTACTTCATTTCACGAGTTCCTGCTGCAGATAAACTGTACATACACTAAAAGCGCGTCTCCCCTGAGAGTTTAATCACAGGAAGCAACTGCAAAACTAGACTGGAAACTCATCTTCCTATTTACACACAGATTGAGATGGAAAGTAAACATCACAGACATCTAAAGCACCTAAAACCTTTTGCAAAGGGCTCTACAGTATATGTTTAAAACCGGCAAGCGAAGTGGTGTCTGAGCATGAATGGAATGCATCATTTTCGTAATGAAAGGGAAGAAAATAAGTGTTTTAAATATGGGGAATAAAGCCTGTATATGCTGTGAAGTACTTAATTCTGCAGGTGCATCACAGCAATTGAGAATATCATCAAACCTCAAAATCTACTTTAAGAGAAAGGAATATTATCCAAATCCTATAAATAAAGGGTTTTTAAATGTAGAAGCATGATATACACAGCTAACTCAACAGCTGAGCAGCGTATAGTGACAAAATTACAAAATTAGGGTAGGGAACAAAATGCCTTTGCTGAAGAAGCTGGGTGAAGCTAAACACATTCAGGGAAAGTTCAGTGGAAGGAAAGAGAGATGGTAAATGAAAATGAAAACCTCCACTCTTCAGAAAATTGCAAAGCAAAGTCTTGTGATATTGTTCCAAAGGGGTGGATTTTACCAGGTGCAAACCATCAAAATGAACAAAAATAAACAATTGAAATATATTCTGTTTTTAAGTGACTTACTGAAATTAACTTTCAACAATATAGTAATTTATGAAACACACATAAAAATATTTACAAATTAGAAACATATTAGTCCTGCTAACCTTTTTAAAGGAATTTGTCCAACTTAACAAATCACATAATTACTTAAAACAACTGAACTAATCATCCTTGTCTCTGTCAGAACTCCACACACCTTAAATCCTGTCTTGACCATGTGATTAATTTATAAAAACTGTCCATATAAGCAGATTTGAGAGGGGCAGATTCCAAAGAGGAAAAGAGTTGCCAAAGGGAACATCTAGAATTGCAGGATTTGCTTCCTTATTAGCCTCCAACTTGCAATCGGACAAGTATGTTCCTCTGTGCAGACAACTCTTGGAGAATGCTGATTTTTGATGGAATAACTAAACAAAAAGCTGACATCGGAAGCTATTTCTTCAGAAAAACTAAAAAGTGGAGCTGTCTGGAGCAATCAAGTTGGATGAAGTACAATTTTCTAAATTATCGTGGGCTGATTGCACATTTAAATCACATGCATTAATTGTTTAATATTTGCAGGGGTAGATGACGTTTTGATTAAATCTGATCGCGTCCTTCATAGAAATCGTCCTTTAGATGCAGTTCTCCCACACCAGCCTTTCAGAATCAACAATCACAAAAACAAAGCAAAAAATAAATCACATGAGTGGGTGACAGGCTCAACAAAGGTTTATTCAAGGTGCAACAATTTCCTTTTTATTGTTTAATCATCCTCTGCTTGTCTAGTTGCCCCATATTACATGTGCAAAGTGGATGCTTCATTGTTTTATAATATTCATGTTGTTAAATGGCGAAAAGAACAATTATAATTATAATGCTATTTTGCTCTAATCAGACTATTTTATCAGCCACCAGTTGTCCAAATAAACAGCAGCTGTGTTTCACATAATAGGTGGATATATTAATTAATAAAAAGGTGAGTTCTTTTTATCAGTTCTAAATACAAATTGTGTGACAAAGTTGGATGGAATTCACCAGAAATAAGTAGTTAAGAAAAGTCACTTAAAATAGCAATTTACCTGAAATTGAGAGAGTACAGAGTACTGAATGTATTGAGGGTGAAAAGAAGTACTCAGGTCATCTGAAGGTTTGGATAAATAAGTAAAATTTACACAAGCAATCTATAGCAACATTAAAATCTATCAATAGCAATATTCAGACATGACATGCCTTCTGATCACTGCTGTCATCTGCTCTAAAGTAAATCCAGGAAAATAGATTGTTTAGTCATTAAACTCCAACATTTATCAAAGCTGTAGACGTAGAACAACAATTAAACGGTACATGTGTATAATACCTAATTAGACTGAATACTATTGGCCCAGTCAAGGTCATGTAAAGCTCCTGAAAGCATCTCACTGAAAAGCTATATGTGATCATCGAGACAGAACTTATTCACATTTTGTCACATTGCAAACACTTACTGAAACTTATTTTATTTGGGTTTTATGTGATACCTCCACCAGGTGACTTTTCTTAACTACTTATTTCTGGTGAGTTCCATCCGTTTTTATGTGATCAAAATAAAGTCGTACGTAATTGTGAAGTGGAAGGAAAGTAACTTGAATTCGGGTTCAGTCTTCACTGTAAAACAACTCCAGTTCAGTCAGGTCACACAAATAGTTTTGGCTTTAGAACCTTGTTATTGATGCTTTACTAGATTTAGGCCTGGGCTTTAACTAGACCAAGTTAACACTTGAATAGATTTATCAAAGTAACCTAAAACGGCTTTAAACGTGGACGTAGTACGAGAAAAAGTACAAAGGTTGAAAGATGTGAATATTTTTGAATGGCACTGCATGTGTTGTGTGTGCAAGACACTTCTCTTCTCTTGAAATAGCTGTCCAGTTGAGGTATTTATTTTCAGGGCTCAGGCGTTGAGCAGGTTTCTTGTCAGATACCCATATGATTCCAAGTGCGATCATTCATACAGACAGCCATCTACCCAAAATGCTTGAAGACTATTTCAGTTGACTAACACAATGGCTGGCAGCCTCAGTCAAGTGCATAATTAGTTGAATTAGATTAAATGACCAATTAAGAAACTAACAAAGTAAATAAGCCTGAGGGGATTCCTCCGAACGCCGGAGAAAGGAATTAAAGTGGAATTAGATTATTGACGGGGAGAATGACAGCACGGTCCGAATAAACAGCTCTATTTTCGTCACAAACAGAGAAGCTAGCTGTCGTCGAGGGAAATGTGCATGTGGAAGGCTTTAATGTGCTAAAAATGTAGTACAATAAGAAGATAATGGAAAAAGTGAACTCATGTTTGTATTTTGTTCAGTTTCTGCACAGTGAAGACGTTTTCCTATCCCAGACAGACATGTTGTACCCTGTGGAACACAACTTAGCTCATATAAACAGAGAAGCCTACCTTTGCTGGCACTCTCCACATGCTCCAGTTCATCTGGAAACTTCAAAATCTCTGGGTGATTCTCTTCGCACTTCTCAGCCAGGAAATGGAGAAGTGTTGTGTTGTGACTGATGGACTTAGTGTCTCGTAGCTGGGAGAAAACATAAAAAAATACACATTTTATCACAGTTTTTGCAGGTAAAAAAACCTTTACGAATTATTTTATTGATGAATAAATGGAGAAAAATTTATTTCTGTAAAATTCCCCACTTTACAGTCTGACACATTTCACTTCTACTGTACAAATACTGATACATGTTGAAGGAGGAACTTGTTTTAGGTTCCAAGTGACCAATGATGTGCTTGGAGTCTGTGGGGTGGAGGAGTGGTCAGTGGTAATAATTTTAGGACTCACTTGTGTAATTTAACACAACCAGTAGTTCTATATAACATCTCAAACATGGGAGAAAGTGAAAAGTAGACCACTGTATCAGCAAAGCACTTGTTAGAGTGATTCTTCACATCAGCACGTAGAAAACGTGCTCCATATTCATTCCCCACCGTAGCTGCAATGCAGTTCGAATGGCATGCTGGGAAAGCTAATTAGCACAACACACCTCGGTGTTCTTGCACTGATGATATCTGTGCGGTAAACAAGGTGCAGTTGGAGATGCCCACGCGTGTGCACACAATAGATGTGCTAATTAACACACATTTAGGTAATCTTGAAACAATTACAGGATACGCATACTGTAACACTGAGATGATCTGACAATTTGTCCTGTCTGATAGTAGTTATTGAGAGAGCTACGAGTTACTTTCATGGAAATGAATTTTGGGTTTGTTCATCTTATGACAGATCATTGCTTCTCTCGCACGTCTCATAGCTATCAGAAACCATTTGATTTGTAAACATTTACAAACAGAGCGCTTACTTCAACAGTAGCAAAGGATGGAGAATATAAACAGGTTTTATTGCCCCAAGCTTCGCTGACAAAATGTGAATATGTGAACTCAGCTGGGGTCATACATGCTGTGGTTTCATTAAGAGCAGTGGGCGTCCTCACCCTGGTGTTTTAGGTAATATGGATTCATTAAAATTAATCAGTGCAACTTAAGAAATATGGTTAATGTGAGGCGAGTTGTTTCCTACCAAAAGACTCGAATAACCAAATAAAACAATTGAAAAATGATTGTTTTCTTTGTTTCTATGTTATTTAGCAACTTCCCTAAAACAGAAAAATTAAGGTTTGGTGTTTAAATGTAAATTTCGAAAGAGAAATATTATGATCTGTGCTAATAAATGCTTTATGGTTCACATGATTCACTTTAAATAAAAACACATTCAATATTTTGATGATGTATTTAATAATTTACATCAGTTTTACTATTCAATCTGCACAAGGCCTCTGAAAAAGCAGCAAATTAGGATAAGGCCAGAGAGGCTGATGGTAGAGGGTGTTCTTTGTTGTAGAAATCCAACGTTTCTTTTGTTTTATTTTCTTTAAGTAGACATTCATACTAATTAAATGCGACCACGTTCAGATTTCTGTGTGAACAATTGAAGACCCCAAAGCAACTCGCATGTGCAGAAGAGAAACGCTGAAGTCACAGAGCAGAGCGCTGTTTAGGAAGGTAAAAACTGATGTCACCATCTGCAGCTCGATATTAATGTTGTTGAGCAATGGGAGCCGACAGCATTGTCGTAAGATCATAACTGTACGGAGAAAGCTAAGAAAAGAAAGTTAAATGTCACCACTGTTTGCTGCAGCCACTGTTTATCTCCAGATTTACCCCATCTGGCTTCTTCTTCTGGTGCAGAATTATGACACATGTCTCACATCAATGACTAGAAAGTCATACAAAATGACCGTTCTGACTGCAGACACTTTGAAAACTCTTGGATATGTATCTGATTTAGCTCCACATATGAAAGGGGCACAAATAAAAAAGAATCAGATTTGCTGTGACTGCCATGAAAAACTCAGGTATGGGTTGAAAATGACCGAAAACTAAATTCATACAGGTCTGGTCTTTGAATAGGCCATTCTAACACCTGAATTTGTGTTGAGGGGAATGTTCAGTGCTCCCATCTCCATTACACAAAGGGTTAATTTTGCTGTAATCTGTCCACCTGTTGTGTTCTGCACATTTGGCAAAGAATCCATGATTTTCCTTCAACTTTATGATTATGTACTACCTTGTTTTGTCAATTACTTAACACCTCAATAAAGTACACTGAAGTGTGTGTCTGTAATTAGGGCTGAACTATATATTGCAAATAATGTCCCACTATCACTGCAAGCAATATGCATATCGCTGAGATCACCAACAACTCAATTAAAGTTAGGTAAAGTTATTTAAGTACCACACCTTCAGGCTCTGTATCTTGGTAATACATTCGGTGACACTTGTTGTTTAATGCACCATAAAAAGTTTTAGAACGTAAAGAGATACTAAAGTGTTCAAGTCGTTAAGAAACTACAACTAAGTTGCTTGAATGCCAAAACATCAGACCAGAAGCAACTGTTTCAATAAAACTTTGTCGTCGAGATGGAAATAATGATTTTCTTCTTTTGTTTTTTTCTTCAGAAGCTGCAAAGACTACTCATTATCTGTGGCTTGTTTGATATGAGCCCAAAGCAGAAACACTTTTTAACTGTTTATTAATTGGAAATCGTTATCCTGACATTCATCAACATTATCACAGGTTTTCCTAATATTGTGCAGCCGAAACTTTACAAAGTCAGAGCTGTGTGAATGCTTTGGGAAGTACATGCAGGCCAGCCTAACGACCATGGCTTCTTCAAACTGGCACACTGGATTTTAATTAGGGGTGTCAGAGTAACATGGGAGAAATATGAATGTGCACCACACCGGTTTTATTAGTGAATAATTTTCAAACCCGCTTCATCATCATTTCATACATCTACTCATCATCTTCCAATTTGTTTTGATTTCAAGTTAGCACCTGCTAACTGTGTTAGCTTTGGTTTCAAGAGATACCTCATGTTTAAAAGCACATGACTTCTTGTTTTAGTTATAAACTCAAGTTCACGCTTTGAAATAATTTAAAAGAAAAAAAGAAACTATGTAGGAATGAAATATAAAACAGATATATAATTTTTCAATTAATTATGAGTTTTTATACATAATTGATTTTACTACTGTGTGGTCTCTTCCAGCTTCTATATATATGTACATGTTGTGCAGCAACAATGGATCCTTTTTAATTTTGTGCTTTTGTTTATGGAGGTCATTATTTATGTCACATGTTCCGAGCAGCAGCAAGCAGCAACCACTAACTTCATCCCCTTCGACTTTCTCTGCACCTTTATCAACATTTTTTATTTATATACGACATAATAACAGAAAACAAAGGCGATACTCACAATATGTCACATCTCATCTTATTTTAGTGGAACAAATAGAAGGACTGTGTAAAAAAAATTTCAATTTCAAATAAAGATTTTCATTGGATGTTGACTCAAAAACAATACCCCATTGTTTTGTTTTTTGGCAACAAATCACACCAGGGTTATGATTCAATTCACAGCATAAACAGCCCTGAGGTAAAATTATTCCAAATCCTTCACTAGCGAGTGCAGCACATTCATTTAGAAGATCGTTTAGAAAGTTAATCTATATTACAAGAAAACAAGTCTTCCAATTACCATATTTATCACTTCAAGATTAAAATAAAAATAATGCAGCAATTAATGACAAAGGAAGATGTGGTAGGAAAGGAAAATCCTCATATTAGCATCATTGTTGATCTGTCAACTTGATTCCCAATACCAAAACAGCAGCAGAGAACAAATATGTTTTATTGCTGTTTATGAAGCTGTACATTAGAGTGAATAAGTAAAAGAAATATAAGTGTTGCATTCGCATAAATTTACAAATATTGCCACATCGGTTCTGTCTATACGAGAGAGAAGATGTAGCATCAGCCAAAGCTCAGTAAAGATGGATTTGCTTTCATTAGGAACTGCATAATGAATCTGGTAATTGTTGCAGTTATTTAAACTTAAAAAACAGATATTCCTTTAAACACGCCAATGCACTAATTCTGGGTGTATGTCTCCTTGTCACACACTCATGAACTAAATTAAATAGACTGCCTGTTTTCTGAACTTAAACTGAACATGAATCGTTGCCATTTGGTGTTCAATTTCTGAACAGAGCTGATGAACATACACCTTCCCTTTCCAGCCCAGGCAGAAATAAAATGGAAGAACAAAATTACTTCTTCACTTCTTTGAAAAATTGCATTGAAATATATTTTTAAACTTCTAATTAATGTAATTTATAAATTTATGTTGTTTATGGAAATACACCTGTGCATACATAGCCAGTTTTTAATAAACACGAATCCCTACGACCCATTGTCAGTATAATTTCTTTACAGCTCTTTTTCTTTGCATTAGGGGAAACTGCTCTCTGTTTCCCCTATCCAAGCACCACTGAGGCATTTTCAATAGTGAGAATGTCTCACATAGAGGATTTTCGGTTTAGTGCAAGTGTTTTTTAGCGACTGGAAGAGCTTCATTCCAGACATGATTCCGTGGGCATTCTTCCGTGGCTGTGAGCGGAGAGGGCTTATGAGAACAGGCTCGCTTTCAGGAAACTTTCCATTTCTCACAAAACCAGAATTAAAGCAGAGGAGCTAAACGTCGAAGGCGAAGGTGGGTCAGAAGGGGCCCTTCCCCCCTGCACATTCCCATCATCAACCTCCTCGCTGATGAGCGCATTAGGTACCCTAGACCTGACACCCGGGGGGCCATTTACTTGATTGACTAAAGTGAGAAAGCATACTTTTTCTTTCTTGTCCATCAATAATGGCCCAATCAGCCCCCCGAGGCGTTTACCGGCTCTACACCAACACTCCACGCTGATTCACTCGGCTTGCATGAATACTACACTGCCTTCATCACAAGGGAGCTTTTTCAACATCATGCAAACAGGCTTTAAATCTGCCTTGAATTGAGGGAGTCTTCACAATGCATTTGTTGCTCTCTTATCAGGGTTTTCCACCCATAAGTCCAAGCAAAGGCTGAGAAAAGAAGAGTTTATTTCTGTTCAGTTGTTTGGTTAAAGATTGTGCAGTGCATCAGACAACCGTAGGTTTTCAAACCTTGAAAACCAAACTTCTATCTGATCCAAGATGCTTTGGGGAAATGAGCCACACCAGGAGGGCGAAGAGAACAGAGTTACTTCTGAGAAAACACAAATGCATGCTGCAGACAGAAACTAGTTTAATTTTAAAGTAAAAGCATGTGCAAGATATACCGAAGTTCATTCATGTTAAATATTAGATAAATGACCTAGTGTTTAAACTTCTCCACAACAAAGCAACAATGGGGCTGAATAAATACACATACATAATTTTTGTTTCATTTTCCCTTCCACCTGACTACATACTCTATCATTAATCGCACAAAATCCCATTTTTAGGACTTGTAATGACGTTCTGCATGCCAGTATAGTGTGCTCAAATTGGCTTTATGTCACAACACGCAACTCTCCTACTTCTGCAACTACCAATTAAGTGCTGTACAAATAAGTATACATTTTTGCAGATCCTGGTATATATTAGGGATGCACTTAGAGTAAAACAGTAATGTCACTTGTTTTAGATAAATATCTAGATGTTGGAGTTCAATAAATGTTTAAGTGATTTTCTATTTGAAGAAGATTATTATCAATAAAAGTCAAAAACTCTTTAGCATATAAATGTTTAATGACTTAACTGTCTTACTCCACAAGTCAGCTCAAAATTCACTGGTTTTGTCTGATGTCTTCAACAGTAATTATTTAACAGGTTTATGTTTTGAAGCAGAGAGAGCAGTGATGTGAAGTTTATTTTACTTCCTCCCTCAACACAATATTTAAAATGTTTTGTGAGTCGTAAAAATGGAGTCGTTAGAAACTATACGACTAGCTGCAAGCTAAATCGTTCGATGAACTTAGTTTGAAAGGTGTTAGAAACCCTGTCAACAAAGTATTGAAGAATGACATGCTTTTACAACAAGTGCCAGTGGGGAGTATTTTTTTTTTGTTTATTTCAGTATTTCCTTCTATGCATTTGGATTTGCACACTCACTGAGAGATTGAGTGTGTCTGCCAAAATTAGGACAACTACAAATTTTCCTATTAGGTGATTGGGGATTGCTTCTTGTGATCTGTATAATGAAAACTTAAAAAAAGGCTGTTGTGTGATTGTACAAATACTGTACTGTGTCTTTGTACGTACACCAAACTGTTTTCTCTTTTACATCATAATAACTTTGTATATTAATTAGCTGTGTCAGATGCAACATTTGAAGCAATCTAAAATCAATTTTCAGAAGACATTTCTCCAAAGTACTTCCTTGTTTTGTCAGAGCCTTACCTTGCACAGGAAGCTGATGTTGAAACCAAAGGTCTGCGCGTTCCTTGAGCCAGCGTTCATGTAATTGCCGACCAGCAACACAAACTCCAGGAGTTTGCGGAAGCCTTCGCTCTTTTTCACCTCCTCGCAGGCGAACGTCACATTCATGATGTCTGGCCGGATGTTGTTCACCTGCTCCTCGAAAGTCAGCTTGAACAAAATGCCATTGAGACGCGGCCGCAGCAGCTTTACTGAACTCATCTGCAAAGTTAGAGGAGAATATGAATGAATAGCTGTAGTTGAACTATCCCATTTGTAAAAATCCTTCCCTTCTAATATTTAACTACTGTTTTGCAAATAATTAGAGAATTTAATTGTATCAAATCCTTATGATCTCTCTGCACCAATGTTAGGAGTGCACACTCAAACAGATCAGCACTCAGAGTCCCACCTCACAAGAACTGATTTGAATACAATGAGCAGGAATCACATTGAAAACCGGCGTGTTGGTGACAACTGAGGTAGAGGAAAGCTGGAACATCTCTTATTTCCCAGGAGAACTAAAAATCTCTGCAGTGAGGAGCAACTTTATCAGTAGGGGGGGTTTGTGATCACAACATAGGTGAGATCAAGAGGTAAAGTGCAACCTCTTGCTTCGTTCCATCTCCTAAAAACACGAGAAGAAAGCTTTTGATGAGTGAAAAGAAGCACTATATCTGGAAGAAACGCATCTGCACTCGCTGAATATGTTCAGGTCTTCCTGAACATGTGCTTTGTTAAAGTATACAGTGTACACGTCTATGATGTCATTGAGAAGAGTACTTTAAAGGTAATGTCTCCGTTTCTCATTGCAGGGTCGTCATTCAGTAAATGGATGACGAGAGCTGTTAATTAAAAAGTAATTAGAGCTGTAGCTAAATGGAAAGGTCAGATCAGCTTGAAGATTCGCTTCCTTTCACAGATTCCAGTCAATCACATGAGTGTGATAACCCCAGTGAAACCAGTAGGAAAATGCAGCACCTACCTGGGTATGAATGCTGCTCATTTGAGGCTTTTAATCATTTGTTTTTTAACTGTTCTCTTTGTGGCATTGAAAATTTGAACAATAAGCAACTTTAATGAAATAAAAACAAAAGTGGTGCATAATTTTAAAACGGATGTGGATTTCTTTCTGAATCAAACTACATATAACCACATTATACTTGCCAAAACATCCTTTAGCCATCAGTGTTCTGGTCTTTTTCGTCATCTCCAAAACTAGTTTTGATGTTTGTCTAGAATCAGTTTCCTTTTGTAAAACCCAATTGTGCAAAGTTTCCATCATTTGACCCAAATAGAATGAATGAGTGAAAGAAAAGGCAAATGGAAAGAAAGAGCAAAATGAAAAGGAAAACAAAGAGCAAAAGAAGTAAGAGAAAGAAAAGAAAGGGAAGAAATTCATACTTCTAGACTACATGAAAAGTCTCTATATAACTTCTACCTGCTGAGTCACACAGGAGCAAAAGAAAGAATGAAAGAGCAGAAAAACAGTGAAAGAGCAAAATAAAACTATACTGGAAAATACATTATTATCTTCAGACTCCACAAGAGCAATATGTAATTTTAATATTATTTGGTGATATGAAATGTGCAATGTGCATCTAAATACTAATAAAAATGATTAAAGGTATTTGTTGACTAGATATCTTTAATTATTGCATGTTGAATCCCAGAACCATCCATTAAGGTATGCAAATATCTGACCAACAGATGCCACTCCATTAACCTCACAATATGATTCATTGATAAAAAACAAATTACTTTCTAAAAATGATCCTTCTTTTATCATTACTATGCAAAAATTATGAAAAACGTCAATTAACGAGATATATAGTTAAAATATTGCAGACTGTATCCCAACACATAAATCATTCTTTGTTTAAAAATTACTTTGAGATGGAAAAAAAAAAAGAAATGGGCTACTTTCTGGAGACCATGTGTCAAGAAGAGAATATAATAACAGCAGCATTATTTATTATGCAAGTTGAGATCGAACTTTTGGATGTTCATTGTAAATTGATAGGAGTATTGGGATACATCACTAGGCTGGCTGCCTACAGCTGCATGCTTTTCAAAGACCTTTAAACAGGCAGAATTCATACACAGCCTGAGGGGGTGATTTTATCACGAGATAACATTGACAGCTGATGTCAAAGAGCCGCGTCCACAAAGTTCTTAATGCTGAACGCTCATCAAAACCGATTGAACTGTTCTTTGCTCAAGTCAAAAAGACTTTTAACAAAAGCCGCTGTCATTTGGAGACGGAGCTATCAGTTTTGACGCCATTTGAGAGCTGCTGAAGCTTTTTTGTTTGACTAAAAATTACCGCTCTGCAAAAAATATACAAAATAAAAAATCCTGATTCTGACTTACTGACCAAACAGAACTTTGGAAAAAGTAATAATAGAATGCTTAACTGTGCATGTCGGAAAGTGTTTGAGGATAAACTACAAGTATGACTGGATACACTGTGCAAAAATCCACTCGGCAAGAGCTAATTATACTTACCACAATGCCGAACTGCTCTGACTCCACAAGCTCCTCGTATTCACCTTTTAGTTCCGCTAGTGCACTCAGTTCTTTCTGCTCAGGCAAGTTCTTTATTAGGTTCTGAAAATGAAAGGGCACATACACAAAAACACACAAAAAAAATAAGTGTTAATACAGTTCTCATTTTCTGCTTTCGTCAGGATAGGAACAAAATGCCTGACAGCTTAGCTGAAAACAAAGAAGAAACAAATCCAAAGAGCAAGCGTGTGCTTTTCGTTTGTTACCTAATTAAACAACATTTCAATTGAGCCTTTTGTGGAATGTTTATATTCTTTTCAGACAGTATATGTTGTAGGAATATATTTTGTTGTTTTGCTTGTCATATGTTGGGGGAAAAAAATAACATAGATGCAGAGAACAAAAACTTCAGAGTAAAACTTCCTCAAACAAAATCTGCTTTTTTGTGTTCCAAAATGTCCTTGTTGTATCTCTTATCCCACACAAATGTACTGAAACGAGTCGAGTAATTTGGTTGCTGCTAAATAAATTCACAGAATCTCCTTGCTACATTGAATGTGAGATGAAATAGGCTCAATGGGAAATAGTTATTTTTTCAGACAGATATTTTATGGATTACTAATTCAATTGATTGATACATAAATTGGTGCCCCAAGTGGAGGAGTTTTAGTCTCTTGTATTGTTTGAGTTGTATCTTAAATACATCTATTGGACTTCGTATTAAATTAAGTGCTGTTAATTTATTAATATAGGGCTGACAACCTCTGATACAACAAGATCCATAATTTTATTGTACGTAAACTTCTGAATTTGAAGTAATCCAAAATTCTCTACAAATATTTTCACATGGTTCTCAGTTAACTTTTCACCTCATCTACCAGTCTAGTTTATCCAGTGGTGTCAAATGATTAATTAGTACAAAAGTTTTTTTGTTTTTTTTACAGCTCAGAAATAACCAACGGCATATTTTATTCACATGAATCATGATTTAAATTTATTTCTGTTGGAACAGTGGTCAAAGAGAATATTTTGAAGTTGTCTGGTTATCTGAAAAGTCAGATTAGGTCACAAAATCACTGCTGGTAATTGTTGCTTTTTGACTCCGAGTTGTGGCCCAGAGCCAATTACCAAACATGTCAGCGACCTTCAGAGAGGCGACCTTCTGCTGCATAATGCACATCACCTTGCGATTGTCTATGAGAAGCAAGCAAAGGCTTTGCCATTAATTTGCTGCCGCCTGATAAATTTCTTTTGTACAAGCAGAATAAAAACAACATGCAGTTGGTGGTGGTGAGGTTGAAGATTAAGATGGAGATGAGGAAGATAATGGGAGGGGATGCGTTTTCAGTAAATGTTAATTGTTTGTGTGAAGGTCAGCCAAGTTAATAAAATTGACCACAGCCACTTTTCCCTCCCTTTTTCTCGGAGGTGGAGAAGAGAAAGAGCTGCCCTTTTCCAGGTCTTTGCAGAGCTTCCTTGCTCATTAGCTCCTCAAATTTATTCAGCGGGAGCAGACTGGCACTGGATCACGTGTCCAGATGGGAACCCAGACAGATAGACAGGGAAAATGGACAGTAAAAGCTGTTGCTTGGCCGCAGACTTGGCTGACCAAGTTATAGACCTCTGCAGCCATCACAGTCAACACAACCATAGTCTACTGCCCACTAATGATGACATCTCTGTCTTTCCCTCGGGGGATTCAGTGATATAAAAAGTGAGCCATACTGCAAGCCATGGAACCTTGTTTGGGATGCAGCCATTAAATCAAATGTTGCTTGCTTTTTATCCAAAGCCCCAATTAGAGTCTGCAGTGCCTAGTGTTGCCTTAATAATAAATATTGTTGATTGCATCAGGAGACGCAGAAATCATTACTGCTGATAAAACAAATTTAAATAAAAAAAAGTCTGGAAACCTAAAAAAATTAACACTAAAGCGGTAATCCATTTCAAGTTTTATGTATTCTCCTGGTTTAGTCAAAATTGCTCTGGCATCATGCAGAACTATTCATACCCTGTGAGCTTTTCCCATATTTGCCACATAATCACAAGGTTCAATATATTTTATTGGGATTTTACTTTATACACAAACACCAAGTAGTTCAAGCGGAAAGAAATCATACATCATTCCCATTCTCTTTATTTTATTTTTTACATATAAAAATTTTAAAAGTGTATCTTCAGGCAGTCTGTATCAGGACTCGGGAAACCTTTCCACTGCAAGTAAAACCACAAATATTTGGAGGTTTCTGTCTATAACTTTGCATACAGAAACTGGAGTTTTTGCCTTTCCCTTTTTGCAAGACAACACAAGCTCAGTGACAATGAATGGAGAGTGTTTGAACATCAATTTTCAGGTACTACCTCTTCTGCTCAACTGAACTTCGGTCTGGGTCATTCTAAAAGATGAATTTGCTTCGGTAGAAACTGTAACTCTGTCCTCCTGCACATAAAACCTACCAGCACAGAAAAATATATCGTTTTAGGCAAGCTGGAAAGAACAAAGAAATAACGGTATTTCTGTTTATAACATTTTATACTACAAAAGAACTCAAGGGAAGTCCCACTTTTTACTTCTGAAAAATTAAGCAATAGCAGTAGGACATCACCAAATGAAGAAGTTCTGCCCTGATGATGGAAATCTGCCCTGGAAGACAGAACTACTTACAAAGTATCTACAGTCATCAGCTTCCGTGCTGCAGCTGAGAGCAGGAAAGCTGCCGTCATCAACGTTTCACCAAAGGGACAAAATGTTCCTAGTGTAAGTTCTCCAAAGCAGCACTGATAGGTAAGCCAAAAAGTTTCGTTTTGCTGCACTGGACCTTCCAAGTGGTTCTATTGTGCTCTAAATGGCCAGATTTGTAGAGTGTACAAGTAATACTAATATGTTGTATTTTTCACAGATTCTCCCACCCAAGCTGTGGAACTTTATTGATATTTTGAAAGATTAGGATACAGTTTCATAACTCAAATCTGCTTGAAGCCTCTCTGTATCTCCATCAGTGAAGTTTCTGGTGTGTTTGTTGCTCTTTGTTCACCAATCATCTCCCATAAAACCACTAAGGCCTTCACACAACAGATAAACTATGCATCATTCTGGATCTACTTCTAAATCATGCAATAATTTGTACATATCAATTACATGACAATCCAAAATGCACTATTTGTGACTTTAAAGTAAGAAAACATGAAGTGTGATAGTTTTGTAATCTAGACCCAACAGTAAATCATCAAATCTGAGGGGATTTGTTTTTTGTCAGTAAATGCAGGAATAATGTGCAGTTAGGAACTAAATGAGCTAGAATGCATTTATAACAGGCTTTAGGAATTAGATTTCACTCTACACAGTCTGATCCGTTTAAGATGTAAATGAACGTGTAAAAAGTAAAATCCCAAGGGTAAAACAATCTACTGGAAGAGAAAGGGAGAAAAATTAACATCTGGATTAGTAACAAAGTTCCCAGACAATATATCATTGGCTTTGAATAAAACGGCATCAACCGAGAGGCAAATCGTTCATCCATTTGGAATACTTGCTAATACTAAGGCAAATCCGATTATTCCGACTGCTCGTCTTTGGCAAACAACAAGGGATACGTCTTCAGTCTCAAACTGTCTTTTCCAATCACTTAAGCATGATTTGTCATATTAAAAAGAGAATGAATGCTTTGCCATTTATGTTGAGTAGAAAAAAAATGCATAGAAAAAGAAGGAGAAATATGATATATATATATAATATTCAGTCATATTTTCTACATTCTTATTGCATCTCACTAAAGAAGTGCTGCAGCTTACTGCAGCAGAGAGACACAGTAGAGGAAAATCAAATCTACCTTGTGTTCATCGAAACCCCACTGAGTGCAATTGACACAAAGGCTGTGCCATATGTCTAGCGATTTAGAAGCCTGGGTGATGATTCTGGTCCAGACTCCTCCAGAGAGGATAGCAGACACATACAGACGTTTAACAAAGAGCACTGAAGGTATAATAACAACAACACATGTTTAATTACCATTTCAAATGAATACAAGCTAAGTGGCAGCAAAGAAACCCAAATTCAACCACTTCCTTTTGTAAACAGAAAATGCGGCTGCATGATGACACAGATGTTAGCTTGGCTGCCTGGAGGCAATAAAGTTCTGGGTTCAAATCCCACCCAGGGCTTTCCTGTTCATGGTTTGGATGTTATTCCTCTTTGTGCGCAGGACTCCCCTGGGTACTCTGATGTGCCCACACAGCACAAAGTAACACGTTAGGTTAATTGATGACTCTAAATTACCCTTAGGTGTGAGTGAATGATCGTGTTTTGTTTGTTTGTGTGGATTTCACGATAGACTGACAACTCAGGTTTTAACACACTGACTGTTGGAAAGAGGCAGTTGGACCATCCAACAAACAGGAACAAGCAGAGATAAACACGTGAGTATGTGAGACTAAAATAAAGTATTAAAATATTGGTGATATAAGTAAAATATGTTGGGCTGCACAGTGGCGCAGCTGCTAGAGCTGTTGCCTTGCAGCAAGAAGGTTCTGGGTTCGATTCCCGGCCCCGGTCTTTCTTCATGGAGTTTGTATGTTCTCCCTGTGCATGCATGGGTTCTCTCCAGGTACTCCGGCTTCCTCCCACAGTCCAAAAACATGACTGTCAGGTTAATTGGCTTCTCTAAATTGTCCCTAGGTGTGAGTGTGTGTGTGCATGGTTGTTTGTCCTGTATGTCTCTGTGTTGCCCTGCGACAGACTGGCGACCTGTCCAGGGTGACCCCGCCTCTCGCCCGAAACGATAACTGGAGATAGGCACCAGCAACCCTCCTGACCCCAGTAAGGGACAAGGGTGTAGGAAAATGGATGGATGGATGGGAAGTAAAATATGTATTGGATACAATATAAATACTACTTCACTAAAGTAACGATTACAAAACCAAAGCACCTTTCCTTCAAACCTTTATTTTATCTTGACTATAAACACTATGCAGACAGAGCAGCTAACTCCTCCTGATTAAAATCCATGATTTTCAGCATTAAATATATTACAATATCTATAACTGGCTTCTGTCACAGAGACTATACTTTATAATCTCTATAAATTCACTAAAAAATTCCACAGAACAGTAAAACTAAAAGTTTTGCAAGATTTCAATGATGAAATTTTTTTTCCTGCTTTTAAAACAAGAATGAAGAATGGGAGACAGAGAAACCAGGAGTTCTTCAGCCATTACTTCTAGTCATATAGCCGGACTTGTACTCTGGAAATGAACTAAAATTACTTTCAGGTCAGGGAACGCTGACAAATATTACAAATATTCACCTATGTTCAACAATTCAAGGTGTGTGCTTGGTTTTATGACTCAAAATATAGTTTAAAACCCTAAAATACAATTTTGGCTGATAAGGTTTTTTAAAAAATAAACCCAGAAAGCTATGATGAAAAAAATAAGTATAACACCATTCTTCAGTGGAAATCCATCTTAAAACTTCCCTTTACCCACATTGAGACTCAAAAGATTTTTACATCAACCTTTTCACCTAAAAAACTCCTGTTTGAATCTTTTTTTATACATTAACACACATATATATACAAACATCTAAAATATAAATTCCTGTGAGCACCAGAATCAGTTCATCTTTACCTTAGAAAATACCAGTCCTATAGTGTAATCAAGACTCATTTGAATTGGCATCAGAGAAAGCACAATACTTGCCTGTCTGTCAAATTTTTAATTTGCAGAATAACCCCATCACAAACACAAGTCAGATTGTTTGTGATCGTTATTCCAATTCCGAAACAGATTTAAATATCATTTTGCAAAAAAGCTCAGTCAATTCCCATTGATTTAATTACAACGGGTCATTTCAAGGACTCAGACGGTGCTTAACATCGATGGTGTTTTCCCCCCACAGTCAGCTGCAGCGACGAGTCCACATTTAAAATGTGGTGAATGTTAGCTTTAGCACTATTGAAGCCAAAACTGTGAAAGTCCTTTACTTGTGGAAGGGATATAGCTGAAACGGGGAAAAAAAAAAAAAAAGAGTATAAAAGTAATGAGAAACAGGATATGGTTGAGTAAACATTTGTCGAGGATGACAGTATCTGTAGGGCTTTTACTTTCATACTTTGATCTCTGCTGCTGTCAACCAGCTTCCTGTGAATCGAGTTCAGTTTCAAAGATCTGCAGAGCCATGCCAAGTTAATGCAGGATGGAGCTGGGCACGCATAAGCCGAACACAGCAGAAAACTGTTTACATGACTGAATAATGTGAAAATACCAAACACGTATTACAACTGAGCTGCAACACAGACTGAAATTCAGTGTTGCATTTTCAATATCAACGTAAAAAGATTTGTAGAAACTTAGAACATTTAGAAATGCAGAAATGTGCACCAAATTTTAATTGTCAATATTAACTGAAAGAGCTTCTTCTGTCAGTTAATGTCTAATAGATGGTCTAAATAAATTGTGTTAATTTGAAAGGCTTATTAGAAATCTACAACAAAGACAGACAAAGAGCCACATCTGCCACATGCTTGACAGATGCGTTTTTCTACTTTTAATTGATTTTCTACTTCGTTTCAGGAGACAGATAAACATGTGGTAATCTGCCCATGCTTTGTGGCAGAGAACAACCAGCGACTGCCATCTCCCTGCCGTGACACCACAGCGGGATTCCCATGTGGCTCATGGGCAAAATGAGAGAATGATTCAGTTAGAATAAATGACAAAATAATGAGCAGCTGACAAGAGTTGTCAACTTTTTAAACCACAGATTGACAACCAAAACCCTAAAAAACAAAAAATCTTTAATGAGATTTTTACTTCTTTTCAGTAACTAAAAAGATGTTACTGAAAGTTACAAAGTTTCTCATTGTAGACAAACAACATCCATCTCAAACTAAAGACCATCATACAGAACACCTAAAACTCTATGTATTTATTTATTCTTTATAAAAACCTCAAACCTATTTGACGAAAAAACAACAAGGTTGTTGCTTTGGTGATGTGCATTGTTATTTCTGCACTTGCAACCATAATCCAGACATATTCCTTCTTCTTTGCTATCATTCTCTGTGGCAGTTTTATTTTTTTCTTTTCATAAATTTCCAAAACATTTTTATTACATCCCTTTTTTAATCGACGTTATTCTAAATAATTGGTAATTGCTTTTGCAGAGCCATGGTGGATACAATACATAACATGTAAGCTTTCAAATCCCTCATTGTGATTATATATTTGACAAAAATCCTTTTGATTCTTTCCACATTTAACTAAGAAGTTAGTGGCTCTAACCCTAAAGAACTAATTAAAAACATTAGTGCCACTAATGCTAAGGTAGTATGCCAGCACTGTATTTTGCAGAAGCTAAATATAGAGCTACAGCACTACGTTCAATCCTGTCGCTACCCACCATGCGTCAATGACACATATAAAGTGCTATAGTGGTCTTCATCCAGAAAAAATAATTTAGTGGGAGTTAAGTGTGTTAAACATTTTCAAAGCTGGTAAAAATGCTAAAGAGCTGAACTTTGCTACAAGCAGTTTAGTGGAAGTGTGCCCACCATTGGATCCTCTATATTTGTAAATCATTTTTTTTGTTTTATGGATGAAAATTAGTAGCAGGTCAGTAATATCTTACAGAATTTAATTTCAGGTTAATCAGATTCGTTATAATTGTGGCAGATGCCATCTCAAGCATCTGAACATTGACACTGAATATCAAGGTGCTTCAACAAAGTTTTAATCTGGGAGTGAAAAAAAATCTAGGTATCAGCTATTTCTTTATTTCACTGTGATAAATTTGTTTTTTTCTTTTGAACTGATCAGGATAAATGTTACAAATTAAGAGTTTTGTAATGAAGTCAAAATTCCGCATAATGGCAATTTAAGCAGATGATCAAAACAATATATTCTGCATTTATTTATTCAAAAGCTACACCTAAAAGTAAAAGTAGTGTGAGATATTTGCTATATTTTTAATGGAGATATTTATAATATTCATACTATGAACAATGTGCCATAGATCAACTGTATTTTAGGAAAAAAATGGGGTACAACTGGATCTGTGTGATGAATCCTATATCATAAAGTATCAGTGTCACGAAGACAGATGTTAACTGCAACATGCTTCCAAACAAAAGGAGCAAAAACACTTTCACCATTGATTTAGTCATGCATCCTGGTGTATCCGGCAAATGTTTATTACGTGACAAGTAACTGGGAACACTCAAAGCATTGTTATGAAATGCTGCAATGTTCAAAATGCTAAAACAGGTGAATATCCACTACTTAAAAGGCAGAAAAAGCCTAACTAATCCAACAGTAGCTATTGTAATTAAAATACAAAGTCTACAACACATGTATCCACCATTTTAAGCACAACATGCACTCAAGCTGATGTTTACTGCAACTGAGCTAAAACAGTGAAGTCTTGAAAAACAACAAAAAAAAAGGCAAATCTTGTCAGAGGTAAGTACGGTAAACAATGAACATCAGTCATACATGTTGCAAAGTCTACAGAAATTACACCCCAGCAAAGCACCATGTCAGTGTGAGCAAAGCTGCAGTGACAGACTGACAAGCAACAAACTGAGTGTGACAGATTTTAAAATCGTATTAAACTAAACGAGAATTTCAGCGTAAGAGAAAGACGCAAGAACTGAGCAAGGGGAAAAACATGGTTGAGAGAAGGATGGGGGAGGGATTAATTTGAGTGTTTGGGCAGGAAAACCTGACATACTTAGTGTGACATTAAATTTGTCTTTAGGATATATGTATAAAAAGAGAAGTTTTTTTTTTCCTCATCTGTGCACCTGAACTCTTGCATATAAAATGGAAAATGTGAAGAAGGATTAAGAATTAAGCTAAAAATAAAAATATGTGGTTCAAAGATGAAAACAGATGAAACAGTTGGAGGCAGATGAGTAAAAAATAGAAAAAAAACAAAAGTACTCTGAAAGAGTAAACAAATCACTTACAAGATATCACATCAAAACTTTATATATTAATTAAAAGTGAAGCTCAACTTTTTATCTTCAGGAATCAATTTTGTATTATGTTGTCCTGGTTTATTTTTTTTAACATTCTATATTAATTTAGCATAAAATCCTGCTACATGGCCAAAACTAATTTGGAAATAAACTTTTCAAGTTGGAGAAAGGTGGCAGCATTCGTCTGTTTAATTGTCCCTCATTTGTGCATATTCCTTCTATGCAATACAGTCATCCAGACACAAAGCCTGAATATGAGACTGTCAATCAAATAAGAAGAGAGCAAGCATGCAAAACAGTAATAGAAATTAATTTGTTTGTGGAGTCTTGCTGTATGAGAGTGTCTCTTTGATTGATGTGCCATCTGCCACAGAAACAAAGACACGGGATTGGAAAAATGAAAACAGAAATATTTCTCTCTTTTTTTTTTCTCTCTCCATAAAGCACTTATGAAAATACAGCACCAAGCATGCCGGAGGAGCAGAGTGGACTCCACAGAATTAAAATTTAACTACTGAGCTATATTGTGCATTAACCTGCTTGTGTGCATTCCTACAAGTATGAGACTGTGTGTGTGTTTTTAATCAATACTTAACCTGCGGAGGGTGTAACCAGCCTTAACCCTCTGGCTAGAGATGAACAGCTAGGTGGTGATGAGGTACGTGCAACACACCTTTGATTCTTGCCATCAACATCTGAAGCGTATTTCATATTACACCAGACTAAGCCTAGTCTTTCGTTAACCTGCATCTACTTTTGCCCTGACTCTGTTTATTGAACGCCTCTACCCCCTCTGCTTTCCCTTTATGTTTCCAGCCTTACCAAATCTGCATAATGCATTTCACATTTCACTGTAAAATTTGCATTTGATGCAGAAGTGCTGTGTAGTGTGTGCCAAAACAAACCACAATTAAGCCCATGGGGGGACTTGTGTTTTTCCTGCTTAAGCTCTAATCCAACATGCCCACACTTATCGCCATGTCCCACATGTGCACTTTTGCACTGTGAAAACGATGCCCAACAATGTGCCACTCGGCCACAATCACCTGTTACAGATGTGAACAAAGGCTGGCATGGGCACCAAGGCCCTGCAGCCAACGAGCAGGCCACGTGTAATGACGGCAGCCATGCATATGGATGAGCGCGGCGGTGATGTGGGTGATTGACAAGAGAGATAAACAATAATAACAAGGCAAGGCCAGCTAAGAAGACTCCTGTGAGACCTGGTGGAAAGGTTGTTGCCATGGCAGGCCGAAGGCAGATGATTGCAAAGTCAAAAGTTTACAACACTTGCATTCAGCTAGACAACATACTGCGTGAATGTTTGGCTTTTCATCAGAAATAACAATTACATATCTAGACATTTTTTTGATAATGAAACAATGCCCAATTTCCATCTTTTATAAGCATTTGAGATTATAAAGACTTGAATCTGCTTCAACCTTTCATGCAAAAACTTAAGTTTCATTAATTAGCAGGTTGTTTGATCCAATTTAAAAGACAGGAAACCTGATTCAAACATTGTGTTAAGTCAATTTAAAACATCTCATTCAACTGCTATGCTATGGCAAGGCATTTTAAGCACATTAGATATATATATATATATATATATATATATATATATAATACATACGCACAACTCTGGTTGAGTATTACTGAAACCAGTTTCTTAGAGATTTAAAAGTTCACATATTGCCAATAAAAACCAGACACAGAAATGTCACCCTACTGAAAAGTAAGTCTATAAACTATAACTATACAACTTTGTTGGGTCCCTTTTATCCATGAGGATCAAACCAGCATGCAAACAATCTGGTAAGGTGATACTCAGTTTGTTATGGCAATTATTGTTACTTTTGGCAGTGGAGACAGTTGCCAGTATGTCATATATTACAATTAAACATAAAGCGTGTGAGCAGGAGCAGGAGGAAGCAACAAGCGCTCTAAAGTTTCCTGGAAGACAGACATGCTGAGCCTTGGGCTCGATTAAACTCAGTGGCCCAACACCAGCAGATGACGTTAATCAGAGGACTTTAGGAAAGATAACTGTGTATGGTGGCTCTTGAAGCCACTTCACAAGCACCTCAAGGTTATAGTTATCTCTGGTGATTGTACATCATCTTTTCCTTCCACTAAAATTTATATTAATATTTGTGTTCAACTCTGTTGAAATCTAGCTTCTCTGGAAACGTCTTTTTTTGTGGCTAAACCTGAATGGAGGAGTGTCAATGTCACACTTGCAGCATTCCCCAACTGCAGGTCATAAAAGGGCCATAGAAAACATGCCTGTACAAAAGTCCTTTTCATTGGTCTTTACGCACAACTAACCTGATCTGAAAAAATGTTTTGTAATTCTAAGAATCTTAAGAATAACAGCAATAAACACTTTAAATATAACACTCTGAAGAATTAATATGTGAGTTTCCCTTAGTGAAAGTAAATATTTGATATATTCTAATTTAAAATGCATCTGAATTTCTAAGAATTTCAAGTAAATGATGGGATAAAGGAAATATGTATATTTTACTTATTTCAATACACACTGAAAAAATAATGAGATATATTTTGATTTTGAGGGGTTAGGTGGGGAATTAATTGTGATTTTAGGGAGAAAAAGTATAAATACATGTAACCAAAAGAAAACACTACCATTATTCTCTTATTTCACAATAAAAATGCATTTTTTTAACCTCTGAGCAACAGGCAGAATAGAGGTGTAGAGAAGGAAATGATTTTTTTACGACTCCATTACAAAAGTTAAGATTAAGTTTGATGACATACTGAATTTTGTGACCCATAAAAAGCAACGTATATCAGGATGTGTCTCTAAAATGTGCATCAGTCACAATAAATCAGTTACAATCATTGCAAATCCCAGCCTCCAGCCCAGCAATCATCTCGATAACCCCACCATTGTATATTAACGCATGAGGAAATACGCAATTTAATTAAAAGGGAGACTTGACACTTTTTACTTTGTATTTCTTTAATATATGTATTTGCACACAGCATAGGGCAATACTAATTACAAATGAATAACAGCGGTGCAGTGTTACTCATTAGCCTTTCCTTTTGAAAAGAAGATGGGGTAATATAAACTACACTGGAACACATTAAAGATTAAGAAGTCACTCTGATATTCTGCAAAACAAGCCCCCAGGGGCATATCATCCACCAACGAGATTTAGCTTACCACACACGCCAAAAATGGGGTGTGCTGAGACATTTAGTGATGACTCTTTCTTTCCAGGCAGGCGAATCATGTGGCAGTAAAAAACAGGTGAATCTTCCTTCCCCTTTAAAACTGGTTTTATGTTTAAGCTTAAAGATGCGCTTGTTTTATAACAATTAAAAAACGACTGATTCTTGATGGACATGATTAAATTGGTATTTTACGCCTAAATTGGTATTTTACGGCTAAATTTACATGGATAGCAAGTGACAACATAGTGAAGCACTGATATTTGCCAGGGCTGGGGACAACAAACAGCTTACAAATACTTGACAATCCCTCTAAAAACAATTATAACTACCGATATATTCGTATCGTATCGTTGTATATATTCCCGCCACTCCTCCTCACCACTTCTAATCTCGTCCTCTTCCTCACCTCTATTGTCCAATATTGTGAATGGCTGGCTTCATAAAACTTGAACTCATCCTTTCTACCTTGCCCTCATTTACACACATATTTATTGTTCAAAACACCTAAAAATTACCTTCCTATTTCTACATCAAATCATCAGCAACATTTATGTGTCATAGTATTATTATATCATCTTGTATTACAATATTCCTGGTGTAAATATGGTAACTATTTGTAGGTAATCAGTTTGTATGATAACCAGGCATTCACTTGTTCCGCTATATACTACTTATATAAAATGTTATTATTAGTTTTCTTGTGTCTTGTATTTTACTATCTTCCCAGAGAAAAGATAGGCACCAAGAAGTGACGTACATATGGGCATGACTACCTTCACTTTGAGTATATTTAATTTCAGGGGAGAACCCAAGTTGTCAAGACTAAATGCAACCATTTATAAATATGCATTAACTTCAGCGTACTGAGTGAGGTTAATGGTGTGATGAGCTTTACTGTGACATTGTTAAATTAGAAATGAAATCTAACTGGACATCACAGAGACTCTGTGAATACTAAACTATGTATAAAACAAGAGGACACAAGGACTTTGTTTGCTTAATGAAACTAGAAAAGCTTATTAGATCTAAAATAGCTTATTTGCCTGAGGGAGAATTAGAAGACAGTACAACATGCACTGCAGACAACTTAACAATTTCTATACTAATCACAAAGAACAGTTTTCTTAGATGTGCCAATTAAGCAACAGGGGAATGTGGAGCAGTCCAGCAGAACTACTGCACAAGGAAAATAGGGAAAATGCTGCAGGAGAAAGAAGAAGCTCCGAGAGCTTTGGGAGTATATTTGTAAACCATTAATCTGGACGCCTAAAACCCAATACCGCCTAATCCTTTCTACTGTAAGTAAAAATCTCTCCAAAAATGCCTTCAGACACAGGCGTTCTCAGAGAAGTAACGTTATGAGTGATGCAAAAACTAACTGTGTCAAGCCAGCTGAACTTCTTTTTAAAAAGTCTCCTGCAACGATTGTCACAGATAACCAACCATGTTTTAAGATTCAGACTGGGAAACCAACTTTTGTTTTACTCTGAAGAGTCAAGTTTGAAAGATATTTGTGGTAAACAAATAACTTAGTATGACATATTTAGCTTAAAAATGTATATTTTTGTATGAAAGCTGTGAATAAACCAATGCACACATAAATTAAGACCCAGTACAGCAGATCTAAGAATTTTTAAAGCCTTAAATAATGATCAACTCAGAGTTTCTGCTCTGAATAAAATGGCAAGAAAGCACAAAAATGTGCATCTCCTTGATGCTGCCAAGTTCATACCAATGTCCACTTTAACTGCATATTTTCCATCTTTGACTAGTCTCTTAAATGGTGATGGGTAAATATGAAGGACATGTCAAATTCACAACTCCATCAACTGGTGCACACAATTACAACTTTAGGGACAGAGTACTTCACTGGGGTCTCTAAATAATCCAAAAAATAGAATTAAATAAAAACAATTCCTTCATCCCATCATCTCTGATCTTGAAGAGTAATGAACAGGAGGTTTTGGAGCGTGTCTGGTTCAGCTGAACCACTGCTGCAGTATTTCTTCCTGCAGAAGTAAGTGCTGAAGGGACCAAACAACTCCTTGTTCAGAGACTCTTGCCAACTTCTGATCACTTAAATTGGACAAATTTTCCCTGATTTCAAAACTTTGGCTGAAGTGGCACTTGAAATTCTAGTGCCCAGTGTAGCTGCAGAGCCTGGATTCAGCCTCCAGTAAAGCATCAGAATCTTGAGACATTTGATTACACTCAAGTGAGTGAGCAAATAAGCAAATTAGATCCAAACAAACCAGTAGTAAGGTTTGAGGCTGTGTATTAATCTTTCATGATTTAAATTAAATGGTTAAATTTAATTGTTTATATGCCGTTATAGGGACCAATGTCAGTGGTTTCTGTCACTGAGAAGAAAAAGTTACAGATGTGTGATGGCATAATGTGGATTCTTTGTTAAGCTTGTTGAATATATTCAACTGAATATGTTATTTTTATTATTTTAAAAATTGACCTATTAAAATAGATTTTTGACTGGACTTTTTTACAATTTTGGTCGAAATAATAGACAAATCAACATTTCATAAGATGCTGGTTAGTTTCAAACACATCGTTGTATTACGGAGATTTAACAAATAAAGTGGCTAGAGTGTGTATATCAATGCAGGAGATTCAGCTATTGAGATTACTAGTTAAACCTAGTTAAACAAAATTCAGAGGGCCAACTCTATGATCTCAAAGGATAAACCAGTGCAAAGCTGATAATCTCGTAAATAAGGAACAAATCTTTTACTGTCATCTTAGTGTTGCTCATGTCTGTAACCCTAAGAGTGAGCTAACACAGGCAACTCAGTGCATTTGTATAAGCTGATCAGAGGATAAACATAACATATTTACAAATGTTTCTTATTAATCTAGACACTGTTTGGCCTCAGAGTGTTTAACTGGGAAGGACTGTAAGAACATGGGACCGACCCAATATTATGCCAGTAGAGGCGTTACCCTGGGGCAAACAGGCTTTGAGGGACTCCTGGAGAAATCCAACCACCAAAGGGGGAGCCGGCTTAAATCAATAACAGCAAGGTCATCTGCGTATAACTGTTGTGATTTAAACAATACAAGAGGGAGGGTGATCCACACAGTCAGGATGCCACTAAAAAAATACTTGGGGGTGAAGCTCTCTTGTAATGCAAAGCTACACAATGCTACCAAAGCCCTGAAGCCCAGAGCAAACAAGCTTGACTCTTTTTCTCATATGAACAAGGACCACAGGACATTTCCCTTGGTTGTTCTGTAGCATACCAAAAAAATAAAAAAAGCTTTATGAAACTGTCAGCTATTAAAAAAAGGACTTCTGACTTTTCTGAGGATCTAAGTGCTTTCACAGAGGCAATGCATGCTGTTGCCTTCCATTGTCTTCTTCATCTCATTGTTATACAGTGAGAATTTGATGAAGCTGACCTGGCATATACAAGGGACCTCTGTCCATCAGCACCATGAATAAATACTGCAGGCAAATGAGAAACAGAGACAAAGAATGAGAAGGATAGAGGTAGATTAGATGCAAATGTGTTGCTCACATGTTCAAGGAACAAACACATATTGATTGTTTGCATGACAAATGACTACAGGGACTGAGAAAAAAAGTGGTAACCGATTCCTGAAAGCATTTGCATGTAGCGTATCAGTGCCTGCATGCATGATGAAAAAAATAAACAACGTGGAACTGCAAAGAATATATGGAGCATGGATGAATGGTGAGAGCCAAGACTGCCTGCAAGCATTCAGGGATGTGTACATCATCCGAGGTGTTGATGAGCCCTAATGCAGAATAAGGAGAGCCAATCAACTTCTATCTATCCACTCTGCCAGGGTGAAGCATCATAGAGGTACTTCAAGGCCAACACTCTGCCACGTTCTGCTGACAAATCATTACATTAGACATGTCATGAAGAAGGAACATGATAAGATTGAGTTGCAGAGTTGCAGATGCATCATGAACACCTCCTGGGTCCTCCATCCTTCCTTTCTTTCCATGCTTTCCCTTCATCAAATCCCTGCTGGTCTGTCAAAATTTAAACTGTTGTGAATTTCAGTGGCTTATTTTGCTCGAGTGCTGGAGGAACAGTTAAAACCGACGTACTGATACCAGAGGACTGCCCATGAATCCAAGTAGAGGTGAGCGATATGGACTTTTATTACATTTCATGGTACTTTTGTGATGAAGATCAGAATGATGATAAACCATTTATCATTTCTTTTAGGTAACTCTGGGGCGGTAAATGCAAATGCAGCATTCATAGCACCACAAACACAAATGCTGCTCTTGAAAAACCTTCCCTTTTGAAATGGGATTCTTCAACATGCCAGAAGTTTGATTTATTTCACTGAGTTGCACACAGTAAGTGGATTTAAGAATATTTATGAACTTTCTGACATTTATAGATGCTGTGGAGAAAATAAAATAAAAAATAATGATAATACTGCCAGCTTTTTTTTTTAAACATCATTCATTGGAATCTATTGAGACAACAATAAATCAAAATTCTTCTGACTCTGAATCTGACTGAGCTTTATGAAATGTAAAGTATCCAAAATACAATCCAGCTTTGGATCATATGCAGGGAAAAAGAAGCTTAGCTTTCAAACTAAAGTTAGTGACTAAGCTATTATTTGTTCAACATACCCAGTCAAAATTTTTAAAACAAAATTTTACACTACTGAGCGAAATATTAATCACAGACGAACAGTTTGAACCAGAACTGATCTTTGCTCTAAGCATCTTTAATCTACCATCAAAGGCCCACCATTGGCTGCCAATATGTCCGCATTAAAGACTCAGCGAAAGGAAGAGGAAAACATCAAACTGTGCTCTTCTAAAGTAGCTCAACCCCGACACCAAAGACCGGGCTCCGCTTTTGCCTTCCTACCACTCTGATCTTTGACATCTTAGTGTACATTTTTGCTAATGTTTTCAAAGTTATCTTGGCAGCATTCTGGACCCCTGAGGTATTTGGGCTGAAGCAGGGGCCAAACTGAAGCAAATTTTATTAACGTGCCTGTTAGTCATTAATTTGCACCTATACTATCATAATGAACACTGAGAAAACAACATCTACAAGGACATTTTCTAACAGTAGTAAATAAAAAAAATACCCAGTCTTTCAGATGAACTAAAACAGTGAATGCAAATGTTCACTTGATAAACACAAGCCGTACAAAAAAACAACAAAAGCATTCATGACCCATGAACCTTTTCACATTGTGTCACATTACAAATGCAAACTCTATGTATTACATTTGATTTGAGAATCCAACACTAAGCAGAACATAATTGTGAAGTTAAATGAACATTATATATGGCTTTCTAAATTTACTTGCAAAGATAAATGTGGAAAGTGCGGCATGCAACTTTCCATGCCGCACTTTCCAGAAGTGCGGCATCAAAATCTTTGACTAGAGCCAAAGATTTTGTAGAACCAGGTTTGGCTCAGTCTTTCTTACCATCAAATCTGACCAGCATCTCTGTTGCTGGTCTGAGGTGGGGATAGTGCAGTCAAAGTAATGCAGTGTTAGTTTTTTTTCCCACATAAAAGCTTTTTGGATGTAGCCCATACAAGTTTGAATTTGGTTAGAACAGCTTTTTTTTTTTTTTTACATATTTGCCATTTCTCTTTTATGGCTTGAAGTAAACCACCCAAAGATTTTCAAAGATTTTCCTGGCTCTCTAGAATGCCTCGTTTTGCCACTTTACCAAATAGGCCAGACCTGATAGTTGTCTTGTCAGCAGATTCTCCCAGTCGTGCTGTGAATCTATCTCTGCAGCTCCTGCAGCGTTACCACGGACCTCTTGGCTGATTCTCTGATTAAAAAACAACAGTCTGCTGTGTTTCTTGACCTCTATGAAGCTGTTTGTTAACTAATGCTCTCTAATAAAAGTCCTGAGGTCTTCACAGAACAGACAGAGTCCATGTAGGCTTGGTTTGCCTGGGATTTTATTTAGGGGTATTAAAGTTCCTGGACCTAGTATGTGCAGAGTTTTTACATTTTTATTTGCGAAAACCAGTTAAAAGTCATGTACAGTTGGGCACTCTTGTTTATTATATATAATCCCAAAGAAACATATTAAACAAAAATAAAGGGTAGCACACTTTTGCATGGGAGTACCTAAATAGCACGAATTAAAAAAAAAATTATGCAAAAATAAATTCCAAAGTGCCCGCTGCGCCATCTGACCAAGCCAACCGCGACAATATGTCATCCCAGCGCCTTGTCTGTTGAAGGTTTTTTCGTTGTAGACCACTTGGTGTGAAACAAATTATGGAGGGGGAAAAAAACAGAAGAAAGTGTAGTATTTGACCTTTAGGGGACCTAGTGTCAGTTTAATTTAGGCTTCTTCTGTATAGTACTTAATATGATACAGACTAATGCACAATCGGTGCTTTACCATCAGAAGCTTACTTTAGTGTATATTACATGTTTTTCAAACTAGATCTTTACTTGTAATGTTAAGTACACACAATCACCCACTCCCTCTAATCTTAGCAAGACTGTGAATTTAGTTCCTTTAAATATTTGCCAAGACAAGCATTCACACTCCTGTGTGTGTGTGTGTGCATCTGTCTATGTGGATAAATGGTGATTGGCGTGCGGCTGAAAGTGGGTGGTGTGGAGTGATTAATCAGCGTAATGAGTGTAGATGAGCACTGTGCAGATGGAGCCCACACTCAGGACTGTGTCACCCAGCAGGGGGTCTCTTTGCTCCCCTTCTGAGCCTCTCTATAGTTTTAACTATGGCTGTAACTGCATTTCTTTGGCATGTGCTGCTTCCTTCCCTGCCTAATTCGCGAGCTCATTTCAGCGTGATTCACATTTATAATCAGCTAATTCTTCTCTGAAAACCTATGTATACAATTAGTGATATTTCTATGTAAATATAAATCACTCCCGTTTGCTTTGCTGCTCTCTCCTGCCAAAAATTATATTACAATGCTGTATGTTGCCACAGATTTCAACCTTCAGGTAAAGCACATGAATGCATTCAAAAATATCACATAATTCATGCTGTGCCTTTGAATTTCACTATGAAGCTATGGATGCAATATATTTTTGACTCGATTTAAAGCAATTTACAGTGTTCCTAACACAAACGCATCGACGGATGGATGGTATCGTCCAGCCATCACACCGCCTAGGAAGGTTCTGTGTCTCAGAGTCGTTAACAGATTTGTCTATCAATCCGAGAATAAAGACAAAACACCTTTTGAAAAAAAACGCATGAGCCTGATTAGAACATGTCGTTATCCACACTGATACAAGCCCTAAAATGTCTCTTGATGCAGAAGGACCGATTACTCCAAATTAGGGTTGACAAGACAAACAAGGATTCACAGGACTGCACTGCACAAGATGATCAGTGAGGGAATCAGGTCCATCTATCCCTCCTTTGTTTTGAAAGGCATACCCTGAAGGAGTTGAGTTCAGTTAAAACAAGCCCATAATTTTGGTGTTCTGGATATTGCAAATTTTACAATTGAGAAAAATCAGGTTTATCTCTAATGAAACATGTTGTGTCTTCATAAACGTGCCAAAAAGGTATTTAGAATGTTTTTTTATAAATAAAAACATAAAATGTGACAATAACAGAATAATAAAGATAATGAAGGCTGACACTGATGTTTGAAAATACATGTGTCTTAATTAATACATTATAGTCATAATGCTAACCCTTATAAGAGAACAATGGAGGACCTTTAGCAGCTAACAGAGCACACATGGCTATGGATTAGAACAAAATTTAATTCTTGAGATCGTATAGTTGCCATAAATACAAAAAGGCAGATATTTTCCTCATGTCTGGTCCTTCTGCACTGATTAGCGAACTCGTGCAGGCCTCCCACATCCCTCTGGACTTTGTGACATTAGGTTTTTTCCACACTCTTTTGCTGACTCAATCACTTGCTCTCATAAGTCCCATCGAGCCTTCCGCTTTGTTAGAGGCTTCGCTGCCCTGATTCACATTTATTAAAGAGGGAAATGGGGGATGTGAAGGCAACAATGGAACGTCTCCCAAAGTGCATGACTAGTGGTTTGAATGTGGAGACAGTTTTTTGTGTGACAATAGTTAGACACTAGCAATACCGGGGCCGTTGACTTGTTTCTAGATGTAGGTTTTGGGGTAAATTACTTTTTTACATTGACGTAGGTTCTGCTATTGCTGCTTTCCTTTAATGCAGAACATGCTGGTAAAGATAAAGTTGAGGGACTCATTAGGTTGGTGCTGGCTAGGTTAATCTTTAGATATTCAGCTGGTAGAAAATTCTAACAAATCTTTATCAAAGGCTGATCACCTTATATTCTCCTACTTTTATCTGTAGCTTATCTTGTGTGTTGTAAATTTAAGTAAAATAAACCATAGTTTTTCTAATCTTAAAACATAAAATATTTTATTTTTCTCAACTGCATTTCTTTAAATTATAATTTCAGCTGCACATGAAGGTTTGCTGATTAAAATGTTTTACACATAAACAATAATTTTTGCTGAATTGGGCATTTTTTCCACTTAAAATAAAAAATTACACTCTTAGCTAATATTTTTTTCTCATTACTAAATAATTTGGAAACATAACAGGTTAGCATCTATACTAGAAAGACTACAGAGTGAGTGGTGTTGAATGCAATCAGTAGTCTGATCAGGTCAGTGTAATGGCAGCTGTTTGATGGGGTGAACGTGATTTAGTGGGCTATTTATCTGGTCCTATGTCCAACAAGAGGCCATGCAGGGACTGATTGGTGACACAGCTCTCCTGCTAGGAAATATAGACCACAGAAAAAATGGTTGAAGACAGAAAAAGTTCAACACTTTAACTTCCTTTCTCTTTCACAAAGAGAGGATGTGCCATCTCATAATGCACCACTCTGTGCTTTTAGGCTGATTACCTGCATCCTGAAATTCACCCTTTTGGATCCCCCACAAAATATATTGTTTCTTCAACTCATACCAGTGTGTACAAGATTCTTGCACATTTGCCATGCCAGGAATCTAGTAAGGAAATAACAAGGGAGCAAAGAGAAGAACAAAGCTAGGAGGAATGAAGAATAGAATGAAGAAAAATGGGTACAATGTGTTCAATAGTCATGACACCTTGGGCTCCTCTGGACTAGATAAAATGCTACATAAATACAGGCCATTTTCCATTTGCTATGCATGGATACATAAATGAACTGATGGGTGGGGGAAGAAGTAGTTTGAAAATACGAGTATTTTCCCATAGTGTACTTTCTTTACTGCATTCTTATCCACAGCCAGAAAATAATCGGTGGGAGGAAAAGAAGATGGAGAGTTGTAAAAGTCTATGTGGGAACAGCCTTAGATTTAGGAGTCACTAACTTGAAATCTGAAACTTGATCTGAACTCCGATTTGTAAAAAAACATAATTATAAAACTGTAATATACAAAACATGCATATATCACTGCCAGGATTTTAATAAAATCAAATCTCCTATTTGCAACTCGCCTCTGAAGTAAACACCCTCAACTGATTAAATAAAACACAAACAAATACAGATTGACTGTTTCAGTCACAAGGGCAGTGGAAGAAACACTGAGGCTTTATGATACAGAGTAATGCATCTTCACCTCAGACGACCCCGCCCCATTTTCAATTAAGCCCCCCAGAGGCTGGAAAATATTCTTAAATAAAATGAGAACAAAAACAAATAGCCTTTAGGAAGCTCATCAATCACAGTTTAAAGACAAAAGCAAAAGAGGAGGGTGGAGCTGAGGAGACTTTGCCAAGTCTCGTCCTTCATCATCCATTATGAGAGGATGAATGGAGGAGGGAGGGGGTCTCTGCAATCCACCAGAGAATGAAAAGACTGACTGAAGCCAGAAAACAACCCAAAGAGGTTAAAATTAGGGTCGCAAAGCAGCTCACCAGACACTGAAATTCAAAAAATTATCTTCTCATATGAGCACATTTTTCATTTGCACACACACAGACATTTACAAAAAATAAGAATATGTCTTTGAGAGACGGAGAGTGAGAGATTGTGTGAAAAAAAGCTAACACACCACAGTGAGCATCCGTCTTACCTGGATGAGTGATTCACTCAGTCTTTCCTCGTCTACCTCCAGCACAATGTCCCGGATCTCTTCATAAGGCAGGCGGAACGAGCCCAAGAAAATTGCTGTTTTGATGTAGAGAGAAGAGAGTCATTTCCTCACTTTTTTTATTAGACTGCAGAGTTCACACTGACATTTTGGCACTCATCGCTCCTCAGACAAAACGATCACAGACCATACTTCCCATTTGGAAAAGCTGTGCTACCCTGACAAGAACGGCAAAGGAAAACATCAATATTCACCTGAGAGGAGTCGATTTTTGTTTATCTTTTATTTTTTACACGGGCAATCTAAAACAGGAACCCGATAAAATAAGAGCAACAGTTGCAGCTGAGCTGGCCGCTCCTGAAAGCAACATGTTTTTGTTTGGGTGGATGCGAAAAGGGGCGAGATGTATTTGCCTCAAGGGGAAGCCTGGTGGGTGTTTCACACTTCAGTTGGGGTGGGTACACTGGAAATTGGAGCTGATGGTATATCCAGGTGGAAGTCACAGGTGGAGCTTCAGTAATGAGTTGGAAGAGAGTCACTCAACAGCTGCCATACAACTCTAGCAGTGGGACCTGATGTCTGTGTCTGACAAGAAACTAGAAGAGAAACATTTTTCCCTTCTGTTTTATCCCTCATACTAATTTTTTTAAACCTTCTACATTCTGTATTTATGAGCTTTTATGAGAACGAAAAACGTGCATGATGTTAACGTTGTGACTCCATGATGCTGTGTTTTGGCTGGTTACCTGCCATGACCGTGTTTGTGAGCTGTCACGTTTCACTTGTTGGATTATTTTCTGGATTATATGCCAATTGTTGCCAGAATGGGAAAAGTTTGTGGTACAATCATGTTTCCAACACATTTTTGATGCCAAGAAACACTTACGGTATTTAAATCTTTTTTTAGCCATTTTTAAAAGTATAAAAGATAGAGGATCACTATGAATTTATGGCAGAAATTGTAACAAGGGTTAGACTTTAAACATGGAAATTGCAAATTGTAAAAACCAGACAGGATGGAGGAATGGCAACTTAACTGAACAGTCATCTGTTTGACCATCTTTTCTGGTCTTCTTGTTGCAGGTTTTTTGTGTAATGTTTCACCTTGAAGGTATGAAATATGAAAATTGTGAAGAAAACCCTGATTGTGAGATGATGCGCTATAAAAGACGGCAGGTTTATATCTGGGTTTTTTGCATTCATGCTACCGTGAGCATTTGCAAATGTTGTCACTGCACTTGTGTACATTTTTGACAGGGCTGATAAGTGTCAGTGCCAGGTCTGATTACCAAGCCGACAGAGGGCTTTCGAGTTTTGGCAGGAAGGAAAAATAAGCGCTAAAGTTCCCACCTTCACAAAGGAAACGGGCGGGAATCTTGTTGTCATACACAACCACACCGCTCTCCCAAGTCGCCTTGACAAACACTACCGCAACATAAATCATTTTCATTGCCTACCGCTGAACCTGGCAAGCTCTCTTCTCAATTCTGATATGAAGGTTCAGTGACTGGGATGGGTGGTGGGATAGCGTGAGTGATTGTCATGTCAGTGCCACTTTATGTATCATGGTAAAATGATTATGCATACTGCTATCGGGTAAATTGTGTCCATCTGTCTACAAAAACCTTCCCCCAGCGCTGTCAACAAGCTACAGTGTGTGGCTGACTGGTGGGACAAAATAGGACAACATACACACGTGGGGTAGTTTGCTGTAATCAAAAATCATATTGTAAATGATGGAATGCAGATCACTCCTACGTGAAAATGTGTTTGCCATCTTATAAATTTCTTCAGTTTTAGTTTTTTGTCTGCTAACATTTAAATATTTCACGTCATGAAATGCATTTTATTTTCAACTAATATAAAACAAACTGATCTTCATCTAATATTTGCTATAACTAACAGGCTAACAGGTGATCTCAGTGCATTAGACTCTCTTCCAGATAATTTTTAAAATTTAGAAAACATTTTTTATTAAGTTTAAGGCTTTTAATCGGTGGTGTGGACATTAATGTTGCATTCTTGTAAATTATAATTTATGTCAACTTAGTTTTTTCTTTAAGATGTAAGAATATTCTAGAATGAAAATATGAAATTATTACACCTTGAAAAGATGCAGCTTGTTGATTATTTTGTCTACATGTTTGCAAGAAATAAATTACATATTTTTCAAGGAATCATGTTGGATTTGAGGACTGAAACAAACCGTCCTTTGCACCTACAACCTATTTTTTGGAGTATTTTTGAGAATCAGACCTGATCCCAACTTTAAATAGGCTGCATCAGCACTTACATTTTGCTTTTTCTTTGAGTTACTCATATTTTACATAACTCCAATGAGCGTAAATGCATAAATGCTGGTTATAGTTTTCATGAGAGGAAAGGGAATACATTTATTTATGTTGGACTCCTCCCCATTTGCAGATGTTTTTGTAAAGCATATATAATAGTTAAAGGACAATGATGCTTGAAAAGCTGAAATATCAATGCACTATGCTACTTTACACGCTATTGGCTAGCTTCTGCTAATCAATCTGCAAATCCATGAGCGCCATTTCTTTCCTTGGCACTGACTGGCTCTATCCTTATTAGCTGAAAAAAGGTAAACTATGACTATTAGCTTGTGGTGCAGTCCTAAGGCAAATTCAACTATGTGCATTAATGCATTTATAAGCATTTTAATAGAGGGTTTGAAGAATTTACGGCTATTCTTCAAAAATAATGACATGGAAAGTGAAGTTTGGCATATGAGGCTCATTAAAAATTTTTACGTAAAGTTTTTTTAATTTTCCATTGCAGGATTTGACACATGGAGTTTTTGTTCATTTTTTTAAAATACATTTTTCAACCTTGCTTAATAAATTACTAGGTGGGTTGTGTAGTGTGTGGTTAGATTAAAATTGTTTATAACATGGTAAAGACCAGATTTTTTACACTTCAAAAGCAGAATTGAGAGTTTTTATTATCTTTTTTTAATATAGCTTTATATTAGCATCCAGCATTAACTGGAAGCTTGCAGAAGTCTGCTTGGGCTTTAAACACCCACATGAAGCTCAAGCAGTCAAATCTGTTAAGAATTGCTTTGCATAATCTGACACACAAGGCTTGGGAAAAAGCTATATGCACTTAGTTTGACTGCTATATTATTGCCAAAAACATCTTCAGGTTCCCACAAAGGGCTCAATAATTCACTATCCTAACATAGAGGGCGTTATTATAATAGTTTTTTTTTTTATTATTATTATCCCACCAGCAGCTGAGTTTTTCTACTTGTGGGAATATAAACAGCTGCATTGTGGGGGAAAAAAAAAAAAAGCACTGAACTTTCTCAGATGAAAGATGATTGTAAAGAACGCTGTGTAAAATAAACAGAAATCTAAGGCTACTTACAGAGGTTCTGTGCCGTCTTAGCATCCAGGATACGAAGCTCCTTTGCCTTCTTTTTGAACTGTGGTACTCGGTCATCGGTCTCGTCGCTCACATCTTTTTTCACTGCAGTAGGGAAAAAAACAAAAACAGTTTAAAACAACTGACCAGATTCATCCCATGCAGTGGGTTGTAGCAAATGTCTTGATGCAATCTGCTAATAGATAACTTATATACCAATTGACATATTATCAGCTGAATTGGACTGAATAGTTTCATAATTATGGTCGAGTTGGACTGTATGTAATTAAACCATCTATATATCCAAAATAGAATAAAATGGGATAAGAATAAAGATGCTGCCTTTAAGACAGACAGAAAGAGACAAGATAGATTTCTTCACATAGTACTTCAACTATCAGTTAGTTTTGATAATTATCCTGTAAGATTAATGAAAACACAAGGGGCACTTTCTCAGGAAGTGATTTATATGTAAGACTAATTAAAACAAAAACGGTTTTATTTCAGAAATGTTTTTGAATCGATATGTGTCCAGCAGACAGACGCAACTAAATATGCTGTTGTATCTCAGCATACTGACTGAACGTGAAGAAGAAGTGTGACGGAGAAGAAATGCACAGCCAACTGGGATAACTTATGTAAAGAAAAGTTCACTCCAGGGTTTGGAGGAGATTCACAAGATGTGGAATATGGTGGAGATGTAGTTGGGAGATGAGGTACAAATATTTTGTAAAATAAGTTCTCCTCATCGTCACAACGGGATCACTGCCGGAGTGTGGAGTCTGTTTTTAAGAATTACATTTAGTCCTTCAACTTGTAAATTTTAACGAAAACAACATCCGCTACAAATCCAAGAAAACTGTCATAGTTCACCAAGAATACAGTCCACAAAACTGGTCCAAAAGTAAATAAAGAGACTTGCCGCACAGCCTGTCAGCACAAACTCTTCTGTATTTACCCTGAAATAACATCAAGTTTATCCAAAAACCTACTTGTCCATGCAGACAGCGGCAGGACAACATTTTAAAGTAGAATTACAGAACTGAGGAAAGTTTAATTTCCCACAATGAAGAAGGAGCGATGTAAGAAGACTCCTTAGATCCTTCGTTCTCCCCTGACGGTTTCTGTGAGGAAGCACACTTTGTTACTAATCATCACAACTGCTCTGTTTAAGCCCAAGGTGGGAGTCTCAGAGGAAATCTAGAACAAACAATCTGCTCCCTTAGTGCTGGCTTGCATATTTGAAGAAAGAATCAAAGAGGCAACATCTCCTGGGCACCTAGAAGAAGGAACGCTTAAGGCAGCTACGTAACTCTGCTGAGCACTGTCAACATATCACATCAGGGATGTAGTTGTTTACAGTGTTAAGCATTGCTAAATTGCAAGTAGGTTTAAAATGATGAAACAGATAGAATCGCAGATGATTTATTTATTTTTTATTAGAATGCTAAGATGCTCCTTCAGGAGCCCTCAAAACGTCAGGACCCCGACTTTAATCCAGATCTGACTGTAATGCAAGCTGCAAGCTTTCCCTGACAAAAGCTACATGGGGAGAGGAGGGACATGAGAATCGAAATGTGTTTCAAGTAGATGTGGAAATCCAGGTTAATTATTAAATGTAGGAACAATGCAACCCAGGTATTGCATGATTCATCATGAGAGATGTGTCAAACCGTTTCTGCTGTTGTCAAAGTTTATCAAAGGAGCTTATCTTTGACCAAAATGAAGGTAAAGTATGACATTTAAATATAAAATGTTAAGCTAAAGTTGAACAAAAGTTAGGTAGTAAAACATTCTGATTTAGGTAGATTGAGACACTCCCTGCCAGTGGCCTCAGCATTCCCTCCTACACAGCCAAACTGCTCAGGAACAGCTTAAGGGAAATGGCAAAGGGCCAAGTGATTATCTGGCCTCTAAACATATCAGATTTCAATCCAAATCAACACCCACAGACTGCGTCAAAACAAGTTCTACCAACGAAAGCTGCATTCTGCAACCTGCAGGACCCAAAGGAGCTGCTGCCCAGGCCTGCTGCCAGACACCAACAGAGGTCTACTAAATCAACGGGGTTCCCCTTTCCTGCTGTTATGTCATTTTCAACGCAGAAAACAATCTGCTTGTACAAAGGCACCTCAGTATAACAGGAGACCACTGAAAAATTCAGTTATTCCACTATTTCAAGTCCTTAAATCAAAGTATAACAAAAAAACTAAGATTCTTAGAAATGCTATGTTCTTGCAACATAATGTCAATTATTTATATATTATATATATATATATATATATATATCAAATTTAGAAGTAATTAAGACCAATTTAAATCAAAAAAGGCTTTTTATAGTTTACACAATCATATGAAGACACAATCATTATGAGACATTTTTGTTCGAGCTGCATCTTTGTTAAAAATAGCAGGCATACAAACTAAAATTCACATAAAAAATACAAAAAATAATTTACGTGTTTAAAAGAAATTATGTGAAATAATAAAGAAAACAAACATTATAAACTACTGACTTCACAATTGTCTTAGCAGATGATTTCCCCCAACCAGGAAGGAAAGTCCCAAAGTTTAATTGATAAAATTAGTTGTCTATTCACAGAATGTTTCTGGGGTCAAAGCAGGTCTGCAGTCAAGAACCGTTGACTACAGACCGTTGTGCAAGTTCTTTGTTTTCACGATGTGAAAAGAGAAACATTAATTAACAGATGCTTTTGGTTAATAGTTTGGACAGCAATGTGCTAAACTTTTCATTCATGTTTGACAGCCTTCATGTGCGGTTAAACAAGTTTGCCCCATTTCATGTGTGTTGTTCAATGTTTTTCAATCAAATTAGATTGTAACATTAAAGGTGTATTATGACCTTATAATACCGGACAGTAAAATAAAATATCAGTAGATTAGGCTTTTTAAGGCAGGATCATCGGCCAGAAAACTCCAATTGGTGCACTTCCCTCAGAAGCAAGTAAAACTTTAAATTTCTCAAATTTACTAAATGACTAAGCAGTAATAACCCTCTTAATTTGGAGGAAAAATCTAACTTATTTTGTGATTACCCTAAAAAAAATCTAAGCTCAAGCTAAAAGGGAGAAATTCAGCTCCTTTTAACAAATTATTATCCACATTCTCTACTATCCATTTACTGTACCGCAACTTTAATCTCTCATCATGATACTTTACATTCTCACCAGGGTGCGCTCAGTATTCTGGTGTTCGCCCTTGCCTGAAGGCCCCCCATGCTGCACATAGTTAAGGAGAGTGCCTTTAAACCCATAATGAACCATTATTTATGATGCTAACCTACACATCTCAGAGCTCTCCTGCTGGGAGTTGGACAATTGGCATCAGACGGCTGGCCGCGACGAAAGTTTTCTGCCGGTTGACTCAATTATGCCACGAGTCACATGTGTTTCCTCTGAGTGCTGCATGTGGACTGATGGGCCCTGGAGGGCTTGCACACATTTCAAGCTGCCACACTAGTCAGAGTCCCAGGTGTGTGGAGAGGATGAATATAGGTGGCATATACCCAGATGGCTGGCCACAACAAAAAAGCTTTTAAAGTTTCAGAAATGAAAACAAAACACAGAAGTTTGCAGACAGTTACTCCAAATCCACTACTCAGGGGAAAGTTTTCCTTTTTACTAGAAATAAAACTTTGGAAATGCTTTTTTTAAGGCTTCTTCAGTCCTAAAAAGCTTAACCCATATGACATTGTAGGTCCACAACAGCTGATTGAAGTCCTTGCCAATATTAAGACGTGTTCTTCTAGTTGTCCAAAGGCTGAAATTTAATACTGTGAAAACAATGCTGCCCCTCATATTTGTTAGCAGAATCTCTCCAGCAGTCACACAGTGGAGAGACACTTGAGTCTGGAAAAATCTGGGAACCTTGTGTCCAACAAAGCATTTTAGTATGGATTTATTATTTATCAGACACAAACAAAATGATTGGAAATGCTGATTGAAAAGAAATGGAAAGATGATGCATCCAGTTCACAACGCAAGCAACACTGGGCTTACATGAAGGGCTGAAGCAATATTTGAAAAGCGAACACACATTCTTTGTTTTCGCAAATGGATACAAGCTTTTCTATTGGCATGGGTATTTATCGTATTGTTTATTTCTTAAACTTTATTTTGCCTTACACTTGTCTAAAGTGTTTAACCAGATCTTTTATTTCCAAAGACGTAAAGTTAAAACATTTTTGGAAAGAGAAATACGAAAATAAAACAGCAAGTCATAATTTTAGAGCCAGGGTGATGTGTTTTAAGAAACAGAACAAAAAAAGTTCTCTATAGAAAAAAAAACAACTTAAAAATACATGAAGAAAAGCCTCTAGTGAGCATAAATGTTACACGTTTTATTATCTTGGGGTGGTTTAAAGATTGGTCTGTGCCAAGGAGAGTCACCAAATTGTTAAATTGTAATGAAAACACAGATGAATGCTTGACGGGGAAAAAAAAACAACAATTTTGGCTTATTAAGGACGATTTGGTATTCATCTCTGTGGGCTTTGGATTGAGGTACACCCATGGGAAACTCTATGATAACAAGAGTTCTCCAACACTTGGACATCCAGTCTGTTTGTTGGCCCAGATTCTTTATCCTGGTCGCCTTCCATGAGATATCTCCCTCAAGACGTCCATAAAACCCAGGGCATTAGAAAGCTAAACACTACCACATGTTCACTTCCGGACACAGACTCCTCGGCTGAGCCCCGGCACCAGGCACCAGAAAATGAACAGGCCTTGAAAAGAAATAACAGAAAACTGCAGATGACAGGTCTTCAACTAACATATTTAAAGGCAAAGGAACACAGAGTGGAACAGACAATGTGGAGTCTGGTCTTCTTCGAAGCAATTTATTCCTTCAAATGTGCAATCTGCCTGCAAACATGGGCCCCGTCCTCCATGTCAGGGACTCATGCTGAGGATTTAGCTACTGGAAATCTGCCAGGCTGTCTGAAAGAGATGGATGCTGAAGAAAAGTCACTGCCCTCTGCCAAGAAAATACCAGTTCTACAGAGCTTGACTTCATTAATATACATGCTTTTATGTATATATGCTAAAACACGAACAGCTAAAAAGACAATGCCGACTAAATGAGGAACAAAAATAAATATGTAAAAGCAAGAAAGCACTTTGAACAAAAATCCGGTTTGTAATTTTTTATGTTCAGTTTCTTTAAAGGGAGATTTTGCTCTTAACCTTGAAGTCAATCTGATGAGTGGATATATAGCTGCTCCACTCCTCCCACTGTCTTGGTTGCTAAAAGAACACTCCCACTCGGAAAAAGGGCAATCCTCCCCCGACTGATTCAGACTGGAAATTAATTATTTCCCTGTCATCTTGGCAAACCAGGAAGCCCAAAAGGGAATACCAAACATGTAGAAGCATATGACTTTCTGTATTACCACTTGCTGAATACAAATTTTCACAATAGAAAAAAAAAAAACCATAGCTCCTATTAAAGTAAAAGGCAAAATAAATATTAGAGCTATAAACCACATTAAATGGAAAATAAATAACTACTGGCCTTTTCATGGAAAGCAGATCAGTAAATTTAAAACATTTTTAGCTGCACCTTCCTTAAAAACAAGCAGTAGCTTATGAAGATGCTGACACGTGAGCTACATGTGCATGAGTGTGACCGCTTACTGACCACACAGAAAAAAACATAAAGCAACCACTTTTACTACTAGAGTCATGTGTTCAGGAAAAGGGCAAAGGTTAGAGTTACCTTAAAGAGGGAGGTAAAAGTCAGACCACAGAGGGGGTTATAGCTGCACAAATTGTATTGCCTAAAAAAAAAAAAAGCTAATTTACAGAGGTTTCTAATTTTTGTATACACTATATCAGTAAAATCGTCTGCTACTGTACATAGATAAGGCTAAACAGATAACCCTTCTCATTTAACTTAACAGCTTAGTTTCAATTGTGACGGATTTTCTTTCTCCAAGTTTCTACAATCATCTTAAGTGAGATTTAAAGGCTAGAATTTGAAGGTTTCCACTCGCAGTTATATGTCAGGGTGATGAAATACAAGCAGAAAGGCCTTGTGACCAAAAGGGCTTTTACATTTTTCTGTAGGGTGCCAGTTGTTGGGTCTCCAAGTGACTCAAACTGATCTCCTCACTAATTAAATCGTCAAACTCAAATTAAAGCTTGAGGCTCTTATTATTTTTGTCAAACGTTTGGCATTCAGGATGTAAAATGAGCATTTTGGCTAACTTTTAGTTGCCTCGTGTGTGTTTTTTCCTCCACACATTCCCCTTTAAATATTTCTTGACTTTGTTTATGGAGAAAAGTTGTAAAAGTGATACATGAAGTATACAAGTTGTTCCTTCCCCCTAAAAGTTTGACTCCCTCCATGTCAAGGTGAAACATAAAAAAGTGGATGCTGGCAACTATAAAATAATTATCTCGCCTAAATTTAACAGAGCGAAGTACGGCCTAGTTATAATAATAACAATAACCATGACTCAATTTGTTAAAAAAAAAAACCTCCAGTAAGCTTCAGTCACATGTATGTGTAATCAGATCCCTCTTTAAAAGCATCTGGTTCCATTCGTCTATGAATACAAGGTGCGTAAGCAGGAAGCAGGACGAGTCCCACTGAGTGACACTTTGACCTGTAGCCAGTAATGTCTTCAGTATGCAGGGAGCGGCTCAGCCCACGGTAGAAGGTGCACAGCTGGGCTTGGAGCAGAGCCCAGTGAGAAAAACGCCTCCTCTTCTAATTGAGACAGCACAGATCTCCCTTAGTGACCCTCCCATTTCTATTCCAAGAGGGAAGGAAGAAGGATTCCAGAACACAGCGAGTTTCCTGTAAAACGATAAATTTCTTAGGAAATGGAGGAATGTCAGCAGAAATATGAGGGTTATGACCTGATGTGCTTATTTATATTTCAAGTTATTTTTTTGGTCAGGAAGTAACAAATTGATTGCAAACTTCACCAAAGTTAATAGATTTATTTAGTATTGTTTGATAGATTTTTTTTAGTAGTTCTTGACACTTTTCATATTCTTTTGCTCCAAGAGATTTAGCTCAAAATATTAATAACTTAGAGAAAGAAAGTCAACATAAACAAATATTTTAAGAAAAAAAAACAAACTAAATCAATAACTCTGAGGACTGACAATGACCTGAAGCTTGGCACACCCTTTTAAGAACTATGTTTAATCAGCTCACATCGACATACGGCTGTTGTTCTCTCTCTCCAAGGCAAAGGGAGTGTGGGAAGGCTCTGACTCTGCCTCTGCCTCCTAAATTGGTCATGGAGACATGCTCCTGGGGGCAGCGAATGGATTGAGCCTGACAGCCAATCAGTTCTAGGAAACTGTTCTCTGGTTGTACCAAAGCAGCTCATTGCGACCCATTGTGCTGGAGCGCTGGTGGGAAGGCGCTAGTTGTCGGTCCGATCGGCTGCACCTGGTGTCCGTTAAGACCCCCGCTATGCAGCCAAGCCTTGAGCATTCAGGAGGCAGCGGTAAAGGTGGGGCCGTGTCAATATGGTGAGAATTTCAGCAGAGATTTGAGGGTGAGGTTGCTCCCTAGATAACTGTTGAAATTACTGAGGTCCCTCCGGTCTTTATTACCTCTCCCAAGCCAATGATACACAAGTTCAAGCCCAAGGAGAGGGTTCAGAGTGTACTTGGTGAGGCTGAAGATATTTTAAAATGTGCATGTGATCTGGCAGTACACTTTACACAAGATGCAGCAAAAGATATCTCTAAGCGATCTTTTACAGAGACTTACCCAGCTGAGTTCAACACTCAAAGAATTTTAAAGAAAGAGATAGAACTGACATGTCACACTGTCTCCTACATAACAGATGTTTAAATTTAATGTAAAATTTACCTTTCACAATATTAACGACATGTCGTCGTAACAACTATGTGACCCAAAGTGCAAACATCTTCTTGCTATGCTTCACTCCAGTTGGTGTCAGTCGTCTTTCACTCCTTTTTCCAGACACCTCTAACACTCAGAAGACAGAACAACATCAACAGCATCTTTTATGTGGCGCAGTGGTCTAACTGAAAAGGTCTGCCATCATTCAAGGTCCATTTGGGACGTAGGTATACACAAAACACATTCCATACTTCAAACAAGGGACATCTCCGGGTCAAGACATGTCCAGAAGCTATGAGAGTATTTTGAAAGGGGCTTTAATACATTAGGACAGACTAGCAGCAGAATACAATGTCTACAAAGAGCTCAAGAAAATATGTATTTAACAATAGAAACAAAAACTTTATCACCATATAAGGAAAAAAAAAAAAGGAGTTTGCAGTGCAGTTAACAAAAGAATACCAGAACCTGGGATATGGTTCTCATCTTGATTTATAATCTGCTCTTTCATTAGGTATACGTTGTAGCTAATATATGTGTGGTATAGCAGTATAGTTTAACTAATATGCAAGTTACACTACATGTTTAAATATGCAAATCAAACTTCCATGACTTTTTGAAAGCCTAACAGAAAATGTTCTAAAAATACGTCCTTTAAATTATTTGCAAATGATTAAATAAAAGTCTTGTCATTTATACCATCTGTTACAGGAGCAAAAAGCAGCATGGGTTTTGTGTGTTCAGTGCTTGTCCTACTTTTGGATTCATCTGACAGGGCTGCATATTTTTATTTATTTTTTTTACAATTGTCAGCTGGCAGAACATAATATGGCCTGCTTTTCTTTTATTGGAGAGTGTTATTCTTTACCCCCTGCCTTTCATTTGAAATTAAGCTCTTGTCCCTGTATATCTTATTTATTATGTTAGTATAAAAATAGCTCAACCAGAAAGAAAGAAAAAAACACAACAACATATTTCTATTTGCATTTTTGTCATTTTGCATCATTGTTTGTTTGGCTATATTTCTGTTTGACAGACAAATTGGTATGCAGCAAGTCGACGAGCCGTAACATGATGGCCACCGACAGGTGATGTGAAAAAAATACAGATTTTCCCATTACAATGACACCTGACAGAGGATGGGAAAGAAAGGGCAGCAGGAGAACATTTTGTCCTTGAAGTTGACGCATTGAAACAGAATAATTGTGCAAGCGAGCAAGGATTTGAGCAACTTCAGTAGACCAAATTATGGTTTGCATATTTCAACATCTTCACAATGGCAGAACTTGTGCTCAGAACCTCCTGTAGATAGAAGTAAAACTGCTGAAAGGCATACTCATGTACATAAAAAGAAAAGACTAGCCTGCATTTTCGGACTTGATTTGAAGAGCCACTTTAACCGAGGTTTTCAAAAAAATAGGCAATGTTTTGATTTTTTATGTTTTATTGGCTGTAGTGGCCTTTATTTAACAGTGAATGGACAGGAAACAGGGTCATAAGAGAGGGGGAAGGTATACAGGAAAGGTCGTCAGGCCAGGAATCGAACCTGCGACGGCCGCGTCGAGGACTAAGGCCTCCATATGTGGGTTGTGCTGAACCCCTGCGCCACCACAGCACCCCAAAACAGGCAATGTTGATGCTAAAGGAAAGTAGCACACAAACCAGTTGCAACTTTTGTTGCAACTCCATAAAACAGGATTTCAGTTACACAAACATGAAGTAACAGAACAAGAGTAATCCACTTCTTAATGGTTGGGTCAGTGGAAGTAGCTTGGAAGAGAACGGGCACCATAAAGCAATTCTTTAACAAAAGAAACTGCTGGAGGCAAATAAATGCTGTGGGGAAGTTCTGCTAACGTGATGGCAAATATCATCATGTTGATTTTTGACCTGTTCTTTCCCTTCTGGCTATTTTAAGGCTAGTCCGATTATCATGTTGGCTCTAAATGTATTCTTAAGACATTCTTGCTGTGTGTGGTATGTTTACGGTGATCTGGACTCCTTGGAAGGACGTCACGACCACTTTGACATCAAATTGTGGGATGTTTGTCATATTGATTGTCGTTGCCCAATATTCCAGTGTGTGGGGTTCCCTGATGGTGAACAAGCTCACAATCCGCTGAATATGAAGTGTATCTAATCAGAATGTAAGGTGGCGGAAACACGAAGGGAAATGATAAAGACATAAGACAAAACAACTGCTGTGGTTTGCCAGGAAGTCTGCTGGATGTTGGTCTTTTCGTTTTCTTTTTCTCTGTTAAAAATAGGCCACAAACTATTAGTATTGCTTCTTCCTTGTGAACTCTGAACTCACATTTGGTCTTGAGAGGTTTTGCGAGATTTCTCATCTGACATTTTAATGCTTGTGAGTAAAACCTGTGCGAGTGAGTTGTATTGTGTTGGCCATGTGGCTGTACACCACACACTGTTGGACCACACGTGTTATTATGTCTGAATTTGTAGGGTCATGTGTGTGGTTTTGAAAATCATCCAATAATTTCAAAATGTCGCCATGTGAACTAAGACTAAGAAAGCTTTGGTTTAATTTCCTGTTAATGCTGAAATGTTGAATTGGAATAATAATTCTATCTTGCCAGGTAAGAAGTGTTCACTTTTACCCTAAAAAGAGTAATGGCAGGCGTTTCTTTGGATTTTGGTGTGGATTTAGGCCTACACCCTAACAACCAAGTGAGTTGTTGACTTGACCCAATATTGTCCTAACTGAACAAATTAAGATCGGCCAAACCAGCAGCTCAGAGATATGGAAGTGGGATATAAATAGGTTACACGGTATTTACTGACAAGACTTAATTGAAATCACAGCAGACCGTAAGAGCTCCACTGGAGTCCATTCACTGATACTTCAGGACCTGCTCAGTATGAAGAGAGTCACTGACATGGAAACTGCTGATTGGCTTTTGAGTATGAAGGGATCCTGAAAAATGAATTCATTTATATTTTAACAAATCAAACAAGCAGGTGTGTCTAAGTAAAGTGGCGCATGAAAGGTTGTCAAACAAGGAAAAGACATCCATGCTTATATTTTTTAAGAAATGTGCTCTCAAGTATTATCTCTTCTTCTCGTGAAGGTTAACCGATAGGTTGATCCAATTTGTCTACTGAGGCGTGAAAGGACTTAAGAAATACTTCACATTTCTGTGCTGGAAAATGTCAAGGTTTCCTGAGAGATGAGGACAAGAGGAGGGGGAAATGACTTTTTCTCTTGCTGGCAGCTCGACTTCATGCTTGTTAGCACCAATAGGCTTATCCTTGGCAATCAACACAGGGACAGATATGTACAGTATAATTCCAAGACCTGAATTGCATTACAGACAGCTGGTAGTACATCTGCCACTAAAATACATGCAGGGTCCCTTCCATATATGTGCAAATACAAACATGCACCTCATTTAAAAAGATGGGATTGGTTCCTCGGTGGCTGAGGAAATAAAAGCTTTCATTGTGTCACCTTCAGACGACTATTCTTTACACAGCTGCACAGAAGCATGTTCTGGTGACATGAGGGTGTCAAAGCAGACATGACCTGATTAAAGATGCACCATGCAGCATCTGCGGATGGAGTTAGAGCATGGAAAGGAGACTAGGAGTGCAAGAAGAGGCACTCTGTCGTGAACTGCATTTAATTCTGAAAACCGAAGACGATGAGCTGCTCACCTGCTTGAACGCTGGAGTGGCTATTTCTCCCTTCATGCATCTTTTTTTGTAGCTGCAGCACTGCGAATGTTTGAAGTAGCTGTTTTTTACTTTGACAAAACCAAGTGGGCTCTCTGCTGTAAAGACGATGTGACTATATGCTCGAGCTACTGACAACTGTGACTTTGGCGTTGACATATTATATGACAGAAGAGCATATTAACTTATGTTCATTTAGTGGTAAAGTGGGTATGTAACAACTAATATGATTCAGAAAATAATGAAAAACTGGAATGAATTTGCTCAATTTTAATCAAAAAGTTCATTAATAATAGTAACAGAATATTCTAAGTCTTGCAGTGCCTTGCAAAATAATCCATATTTCTTAGGCTTTTTTTCCATTAGGACCTAAAAATTTAAGTTGATTTTATGCACTAGATAAACACAAAATGATGCTTAATTGTGAAATTGGAGAAAAAATTATGGTTTTGAATATTTTTAATAGAAAATAACATTGCTCATTCTTTGTAAAATAGCTCAATCTCAGTTAGACCAGAGTGCCTGAAAATTTATTTTTATGTATTTCCACAAATTTTCTACTAGATTTAGGTCTCACTAATTTTCTCCAACAAACCTTGGATGCCTTCACAGAATATCTGAATTTATACGGAGATTAAGCTACACGCAGCTGAACTCTGTTTACTATTTAGCTGACATCTAACTCAGAGTAAAGACAGCTGAATACAAATGCACACCACACTTTCCACATTTTTATTTGTTTAAACATTTAGAAAACTACGTGCAATCTTCGTTCCACTTCACAGTAAGAGGCCAATAAAACAAAAAAAAGATAAAAAAGGGAAAAAGGTAGGAATGTTTTACAAGACCCTTGAAATGTGAAACATTGAAACATGAGGACAAGAAAAACATGCACTTAGGCTGCAGCGATGTACTAAAGCACAAGCTACTCTCTAGTAAGTGTTTTTTGTATTAGGGATATATGATATTAGGATTTACTAGGATAATTGCTACATAGTTACAGCTCCTGTGGATCAGGTGTAGTTAAAACTCCATCTAACATGTATTAGTGCATGCAGAGCATAAATACATATCCTTTGCTATGTAATTATCTACCATGTCTTGCATTCAAGCAATAATTTGGTATTGTGATATTGCACATACTGATAATGTGATGACAATTGCAATTAGATAACTGTCTATTCAATAAGTAAAAGAAGTTCAGCTAGATCACATATAACTGCATGTTTTGCCGTGATGAGTAGAAAACTGAGTGTAAAAGAAGGGATTAGTTGGTGACCTGCAGACCTGAAGACTTCAGCAGAAACACACAAACTGCATCTGTTTTTTTCTTTTTTTCCATTTATGCTGCTGAGAAATTCTGGGCTACCTATGGAGTTTGGGGCACAAACCATTAAGGTACAGCCCACCTCCTAGCAGGCTGCCTATGATGTGTTTAAGTCTTGCTGTTCCCTCGCTGTCTGGATGAGTACTACGAGACTCATGGGGGTGGGGGGGCTGGTGTCGGGGCACAGAGCGATTTTCTCTGTAATGTCCCCTGTGATGTGAAGTCTACACCATACTGCTGACCTCGAATTTTGGTAATTACCCTCAAATTACACCATCAACTGGGATACTGGTACTACAGCAGGCCATTTTAACTGTACAAAAAGCTGTTGTGAATTGCCTGGAGGTGTGTTTTCTTTTTTGTCACTTAAATATTTTATTTCTTTTCTTCTTTATTTCTAACTCTGGGCCTAATATGGGTGCCATAGGGAACAAATTGATGCTGAAACACCAATACCTGGTTTTACCACAAGGGAATCAGAAAAGCTAATAGAAACCCACTTTACTAGCAAGGGTATGGAGGATTCACCATAAATAATGTGCAAGTTATCTTCTGTAACAGTCATATAATTTGATGCATACTGAGCCTTGCAGGGAGGCTTTCAAAGGATTTACTATATTTACATTTCATACAAGTTTTTGCTTTAGCAACTGGGTTCCACGATTTATATAGAAGCAAAAGAGAAAATACAATTGACGCAACACTTGACAGGAGAAATACAACAGAATCATCAAGTGATATGTTTTTGTTCAGTGAAGCATCATGCTAAGTAAAACAAATGGTGCACTGGTAACACTCTTCTGTGTGGAAGTTTTCAATGCAGGAAGAAAATTCAGTATCAGCCATGTTTAGCAACAGTGAGTTGTTCAAGTTGAAGTCAAGGGAAAAGGAAACTGCATTTTCTATATTGAGATATGCCTGAAGTTCATTCAGGCTTTGAGAGAGCAAAACGTTTATTGGATAACAGGAAGACTGGAAGCATTACAGCAAAGTTTGTTTCTTTGAACTTCCATCTGCTGGTCATGAATGCTGGATTAGATCAGGACCTGGAGTCTATGGGGATTACATGTGAAAGCTCCTATTTAGACAATGCTGGCCGCACTAACCACTTGTATAAAATACTAAAGACATTAAAAAAAAATGTCAGCCTCTTAATCATTTGATCGGTGCTCCTAATATGAATAGCAGAAAGGCTAGAATGTTATATTTTCGGAGGCTGTTGTTAAAGTTTTCTTAAATAATCTTATGAACTGAAACTATAATCAGCTATATTCTGCATCTGCAGGTCAAACCTTTACAAAAACTAGCCGTAATTGGTACCTGTCTACTTTTATGTTTGGACACTATGCATCCTTTTCGTTGTGCCTCACAATTATGGTCCACTCTGTTACTGTGATACCCAAAAATAAGATCCAAAACAATCGACAGCTTTTAAATCGGTAAATAGTCTGTTAAGGGTATGACTTTATTTCAGTACAATTACAAGTCTCTTGCTAGATTTTTCTTTGTAAAATAAAAAAAGTAAACCTGTCTATATCGTTCTTCTCTCTTCACAAACATGTACTATTTTTTACTGGTCTATCTCAAAAATCTAAATAAACATAAAGGCTCACCGCATGGCGAAATGGGATAACTCCAAGATACATTATTTGACCCGCAAGATTCTATAATAACTGTCGCTTTGAAAGCACATACTTTTTAAAATAAAACGGTCTACTGATCAAAACCAAGCCCTCACATCTATGGTGCTTTAAGTAGCTCTTCTAAAGATGAAAGGAAAAAATTCATGAAAAGTAAATACCTGTTCGACAGCATCAGATGATCCCAGGGACTTCTGTTCTTTCATTTAGTTGGAAGTGAGCCCTCCTTACCACAATCTGTAACCCTCCCTGAAACATGCATTAATCTTGATCTTATCCTGTCTGTCTTCAATGATACAACTCTTTCCGTCATAGACCAGCAGACAAAAAGGGAGGACAGAAGCTGTCCGCATACAACTAATTGTGAAGTCGAACAAAAAGTCTTCAACCAACAATAAAAAGAATCAAAGTGAATTTTAGTTCCACAGTTCCATCCCTAACTGCCATAAACAGCAGATAAATATAGATACCTGTAGCAGCAGATGTTTACCTTTGGCAAAGCTTTTTAGTTGTCGGATTTTATAGATGTTCCAATTTCCTTCTGACACGTTCAAGTGTAAGTGCTCACATGCTGGCTAAAAACTAGAATCTTACCAAGACATTGTACAAGATAGGTGGGGAAAAAAAAAACATAATGACATTTCTCCAGCTGCAAGGACAACATAAGTAGGTAAAAATGTAAGAAAAAGGGGAAACAGATAAACGTGGACAATAAACGGCAATAGCAACAATCTGTTTATTTCATGAACCTCTCTTTAAATGCCTAATAAAGCTTAGACAACGAAGCAGATGAAGTATTCATCCCATTGAAGTAAAGACACGGTGATACCATTTGAGAGGGAAAATGTCCACTCTCACTGACAACCTACCAAGCAATTCACGTAGCACACTGTTTAACAGTTTACCGCCTTCTGCTACTTCTAAATAAGTCATATTCTTACAGCAGTCATGCTTTTAAGATAGCACTATTTTGAAACCACAGCAGCTAAAATACTGTCATTACAGCTCTAAAAGGCAGGGTTTGTGGTGCTCTGACATGTAAGTACATCACTTAAGCAATTTGGTGCTCTAAATGGTTCATCCTCTTAAGCGCCGGCCTCTGAACTGATGGGCTCCACTGAAGAAATCTGTCCATGTGCATCAACACGTTCTGCAGCAAAATGTGTGCTAGTAACTATTTCACAGTGTCTGGTTTACATTAAGGTGCACACTTTGCCATAAGGCACCGATTTAAAAACCTTGAGGGAAACAGTGATTTCTGCAGCTGAACAAAAAAGAAAAAAAAACATGTTTACACCTTGAAAGGATTCTACAATCTTGCAGAAAAAAATAACATCTACTATTATTTTTTTCAGTGTGGTCAACATTTGCTTTGTTCGCACCGATTTTTGCAGTAATGCTGGGACAGGAAGAGAGGAGAGGTGTGCACAAGATGAGCCAGAAGAGTGAAGAAACTGGATGAATCCTGACTTGAAAAACTTTATAAAAGCTTTTAAGTGACTCCATTTGAAAAAATGCATGAATACCAAGATCATGTCACATGCTCTGGATGAAAGAACAAAATCCTAAGTGATTTCAACACATTAACACTGCATGCCTGAATAAAAACAAGTTGAAAAAAAAATTACGGTCTGATTACAACCTTCACACAACTTTTAATTTTATTTTGAGAAGTTAGAACCAGAAATATCTTGTCCATGTGATGTTGGACCAGGGAATCAATCACATCTTACTGACAGTTCGGTATAAGGGCACAAAATGAAAACACAAATCTTATTGTTGTTTCAATGATGTCTGAAAAAATGCTGAAATGATCCAACGTTTTCTCCAGCTGTATAGAGCTAGCTCTATATAGTATTGATGTTCCCCAACATGTTACTGTCTAGTGTCAGTGAATAGACTAACCAATGGGCTACTTCACTTTTTCCTCCTTAATAGAAATGTTAAAGAGCAGCATCAACTATGATGGAAATCTGAAATTTGTGTTAAGAAACCGAGGAAACTTGAGTACATAAACTTCATGAACAATAGAACGTAGGAGTGCATGTGAAGAGTATTTAACTTTGTTCTCTGGTAGAAAAGAAGTTCAGGATTAACTTTGTGCAAAGGAGGGGCAAATTATTTCAGCTCGGTGTATTTTCACATTCCAAATCTAAATGGAAACTCAATTTTACTCAAATGCAGAAATACGTAAAAGAAGAAATTGATTGGAAAATTGTGTAGTTCTTCACTTAGGCCGACTCCAAATAAATATATAATTTCTGTCTTTGCCGGATTTCTCCAAAAATATAAACTCCTCAACAGAAAATAAACGTGCAACACATCCAAGCTGCACATAAATTATAGGATACAGATAATTGCATAGCAGTCTTTTTTAGATAACCAGGTGTTTGCACATGAGTTCTCACACCTCCCACAATCAACACCATCCTCTAGGACTTCAATCCCCAATCCGCTCCCGAACCCTCCGGTCCTGGCGCTCCCAGGGGGGGAAGGCAAGCACCTGGCCCAGCAGCTTCAGATTTCATTCAGGTGTACCTCCACAGCACTGCACCAGCCTGATATGCACGCATAATTAAGCTCTGTATTGGCATTCTATTTTTCAAATAGCTATTTTACTTTCAAAGTAGGCCACCACTGAAGGACTGAACACTTTTTTTTTGCTTAAGAATGTTATAAAATTCAGACTAAGCAGTCTTTAGATACTCAAAATGTGTGGGGTTTGTTTGAGTTTAGGTGTTTTAAATATTTAAGTGCATGTTTACCATTAGGATAGTACTACCACTATTTTATTCAAAATGATTAACTGTGCAGTGTCACTTGGTCAGCCTTAATTATTCTGACAAACTGTCTCTCACTCACTTTCAAGCTCATCCTCTGCCCATCCTCTACATCTGTTGAAGATTACTCTCCTCTTATTGTAGCTGCAGTCTCACAGAGTATTCCCAACGGCCACTCATGGCTGTCTGCCTTATGGGACGGCACAGATTCAAAAGCAGCACAGAAAAACCCAAACCAACTTAATTTCCCGGGAGAACAAAGTTTAAAGTAGTAGATCGATGTACCTGTGTTCCAGCAACAAAGTCAGCCGGAAGTCGCACTGTGTCTGACTTAATGGACAGTTTATCTCTGTTGTTTTCAAAGATGTACACAGGAGAAAAGGCATGTCCCTGTGTGAAATACTCATAGTGAGATAACCTCAAGTATTAAAAAAGATAAAAAGTCATAGGAATGCATGCTAAAATTATCCATTTTTGCCATTCCAGCTTTCATAAAATGGGGTGTCCAAACATTTTGTCCAATGAGCCAAAATCGTCAAGGCAAAAGTATTTGGAGGCCAAGAAAAAAAAAAAATAAATAAATAAAATAAAATGAAGCAAATAAAGTAATTATTTTTGAGTATTTTTTTTTTTTTTTTGGCTTGCTTGAGCAAATTTACAGAATTTGGATAAGTTTCTTTCAAAACACTTGCTATCTTTAGCCAAGTTTAATAAATTAGATAAGAGCTGATTTGGGTGCAGCAAAGTCGCCTTCTCAGTAAAGTCTCCGGATAGACGTGGTTCTACTTGGTATAAAAGCTTGATTATAAAAAGATGAGTTGTACTTAACATTTTACATTGCAAGAAAATTATCTCAATAATTTTCCCTGATTACAAATGAAAAGTCTTCAGATAAAAAGGAAGGAAGTGCTTTTGGATGGAATTTTATCAGAACATAGGAATCCAGCACTAAATTGTTTTTGAAGTGTTCTTAATCTGAAACAACAAAAAAGAAGGTTTCTATTAGCTTTCTAAACTAAAAATATTTCCCAGTATAAAAGCAGGTTATCCCTTTACCACCACTTGATCAAACTATTTAAAAACAGTCTCTCTCCCTGTGGTTGCTCCTGAAATAACATGCATTTCAAATTTGAAGCATGTTATTTTTTTTCTATTTCCAGAAAGTTCCACTGGAAGTTGAGAATAAGTGCGCTCAAAGGAGAAAAACAATTGCTAGCATGCCCTCTGGCACTAACAAAAGCATGCTAAAATTGTTCATGCTTCTCTTTTAAACAACAGGGTGCCCTTACTTCAGACAGCATTCAGATATTACTGAAGATATTTCACCTGGACATAAAAACTGCTTTGCTAATGCGAAAATGGCTTCTATCCCTCAGACCATCGATTGGCCTCATTGACTAGAGAGGCTATAAACATGATAAGCACATTTACTTAATAAATAAAAATACAGACACACAGAAATGATGCAGCGCTGCATTATTTTCTGCTTTATTCCGGCACAAATGCTGTAGGAGAAATGATTCCGCTGGTCCAGCCAGTGTAATCCTATCACCCTGTCCCTGAAACGTGTCTGCTCCCACAGATTTCACTTCTTCTGTCCATCACTTGAAACATCTGGATTCATTTTAGAAGGTCAGGGCTAGTGAAGCAGAAACTGTCAGTAGAAGTTGTCTTGATGTATGTCATGAAATGGAGCAAAGAAATGCCACCCCAGAGCCAGACCACAAAGTAACACTTCTGTAGATATTAGAAGGTCTGAGGAACCGTCTCAGCAGATAAAGGTGTTGGTGAGTTTTACTGGCACCCGTACACATTAGATGAAGTTCCTTGTAGATGTATTTTTATGCCTTAAACATTTCAGCATCTTTTCGGGTTAGAACCACGAACATCACTGGATTTCACCAGAGTCCTATATGTGAAGTGGAGCAGGAAGCAAAATTGTTTTTTAGCTTAAATTTGCTTAAGGACCCAAATTTGCTGTAGTTAAAGCTCTGAGTGAAGTGGGATATGTTTCTACAAAGCTATACATGTACAAATACAGACTTTTACTGCTTTTTTGTATAATAATTTAAGGTTTGATTGGATCATTCTAGCATAAATAATCTTAAATTAATCCATTCTAACTCTCGCTGTATGTTTTGTAACTTCAAATGATTTTTCTTCCAGGGTTGGTCTTTTTTCATTTTGATTCAAAGATTGTATTAAAAATATAAAAATATAACCTCTACAGGAAGGATTTCCTGTAGAGGTCTGTAGCACAGCAGATCTGAAGAAGCCTTTGACTGACCACACTGCTGCAAAACAGTTTTAGTGAAAAGCTTCATCTTTCCTGCATGGCTTCTGAAAAGGTGCAACCAGGACTTGTTATGGTTTTGTTTTTGACACTGTTCCTGAAAGCCCAGCGTTGTGGATTGTTGTCATCTCAACATTAAAACTTGTGTGGACAAGCAACTTTCTCCCTGATGCGTTTGCTGTATTCCTTCATGATGGATGATGCTTGTTCCCTAATGTTGAGTTCTTTACAGAACAGTAGGATTCATACAGAGATTAAAGTACAAGCTGGTTGATTCTTAACTAGCTAGACTACTGAACATGGTGGTTGCATTTGGCTGAAGCTCCTGAAAAGTGTTTTTTTCTTGCATGACTAAAACGGGAAATAATGCTGATGAAGTGAATTGTTTTTAACTGGGTTGTGCACTGCCTCTTGTTACTGAAAAACAGAAGAAAGCACAATGAAAATCCTTAAATCTAGGAAAACAAATTCCTAAACATGACTAAAAAAGTTTTAAAAACCTAACTAACCTCATGCACTCAAATAAATGGGTGTGAAAATCCAACAAGCCGAACCGATTCCTCTTCACTTAGAGCTCCTCTAGGTGAGGAGAGCTGTGATTTCAAAGCCTCTCTCCAGAACCATATTTTATAATGAGTATCTTTATTAGGTGTGTGCTTTTGGGTCCTCGCTCATTTCTTCAGGGGCAAACAAAAGTAAGCGAGCCATGCGCTCCAGAGTCCCTCCCACCCGTCTCACGATGCCAGTACCTCCCGCTTCACTCGTCTTTCTTTCCTCACCCCTTCCTCCAATCCCTCCTCCTGGATTAAGAGCTCTTAATTTTCACTAATTACACAAACTCATTTCTTTTTCTTCATGTCTCGGCATTTCTCCCTGTTTTTCCCTCCATGGGGCTCATAAACACATTGTGAAATGGGGTTTAATAAGGCTGCCTTGTGAGGGTTTAGGGCCTTTAATGGACACAGGGCTTGTTTGATAAGTCCCCACTTCATCACACACTTTATTAATTAAAGTTTATATTACATTAGAAACAAAGTTAAAGCCATTTACTCCTCAATAATGGTTTCATGTAGCTGCATATCTATAGACAATTAATTGGAGTCTTGCCCTTGCATTTGCATTTTGCTCTCGTTTGAAAAACTGAAAATTTGCAGTCGGGAAAGATGTGGGAAGGAATACTGAACAACAATTCAAAATTTTCAGATCCTATCTAATAAATCACATGGCTAAAGAAACATTGACATAAACCCACCATGGGCATGATTTAATTTATTTTCGGTTTGTTAAAATGCATTTATTTTCTTTTAGCAGCATGTGCTGATCATATAGCAAACAACTTGAATCAATTTCCAAAGCAGCTGCTCCTAATTACACATGAAGGCATAAATCATAATGATAAAAAAACACTAGGATTTACTCATATCGCAATCTTCTGACATAAACTGACTGAATATTTGACCACTGTTCTCTACAGAACTGGGAGAGTTCATTTAAATTAGGCAGTTTCCAGACAGTAATTTGGCTTTTAGGGTTATTTCAGAACTTTTCAATTGTGAGAAGAGATACTACGTTTTTCAGTAATGAGTAATTAAAGCCATTACTATTTCCAAGCCATCATTTTAATCATCTTAAAATTACTTATGAGTCGCAGTATGTTACTATTCCCTTTGTAAAAATATATATTTGCTTTCTTCTTGTGTCACAGAATAGCTTTATATATGTGACAAGTCGTGTTTTCAGTGTGAGGACAACTTAAGTGTGATATATATCTGCATTTAATGCATTTATTAACATATACCAAATTATTTCCAATTGATTCCAATGCTTTTTTTTGGAAAGATATTATTCCTATTAGAAACAGTATGAAGAGAAAATACTCAAAAAGATTAAATAAAAAGAATATATTTATGTCTTTCACATTCTGATTGCTTGGTCTGCAAATGTGAACAAATATAGTTTATTGCATATTGTTCAGTCATTGTAGGTTTGCTGTGTAGAGCACAATGTTGCGGTGGAAGCTGCATGTCAAGTCACAGCTTCCTGAATGTCACCAGCCAGGATTTCCCGACAGAAAACTCCAGTGGAAAGCACAGATCAGAGTGCTCCACTTTGTCTCTTTCAATATTCCTGCTATCAGTTCATATCAAATTCAATCCAAGAACAGGTAATATATTTTCTGGCCTGCAGTAAGTAAAGGCAATATATTATTACAGCCGATATTCCGTCTGCAGGAAAACAATGAGTTTCTGAAAAGGCTTTAGCATGGCGGCCATGAGAGGCGAAAAGCAAACTGACACCCTGCGAGACTTTCTGAGGCTCTGAATAAATGGACACCAGCCCACATCCCCCAGTCTTCTACCCACACACTCATCATGCACATTTTGTGTGTGTTTGCACTGAGAAAGCAGAGGATGTAGGAGGCAATGCACAGGAGACAGGAGGAGAGCACAAGTGGTGTGGCCTGTCAGACATAATGAGTAAGCAACAATACACACAGTAATTGCGCTCAACTCCAGGGACCCCCTCTGTGTGTGTTGGACACTGGTGTTTATGTCTGCAAGGGAGAGTGCGTGTGTTGGTGTGGGTTTGCACGTACCATGCTCAGACACATGCAGAAAGCAATATGTTGAAAGAAAGAGAGGGCACACTCAGGGCAGTAAGAGAGAGTGAGACCGATGGGAACAAAGAAAGCTAGAAACACTCTGTTGCATGTTGATTATAGAAAATATTTTAAGGCACAATTTGCAGCATGTGTGTGACTGTGCAATGTTATTTTCACAGTACAGTAATGGCAACAACAACAAAAAAAGGCTTAGCAGAAACAAAATGGATTATTCTGTTTCAGTTTTACTACAAAGATAATTATTTCCACCCCAACAACAAGATGCTTTTCTCTTGTTTTTACCTTTAATCTATGATTATATATTATTTGAATTTTGACCTAATTAAACAATGCTACAAAAGGTGCATCATTCAAAAGTTTCAGTCATGAGCGCTAATTCATTTTTAATATTAGTAGCAGAGGTAGCATCAAGCTGCTGCATGAGGAAGCACTTGCTGTGATGCAAACTTTATCTAAAAAAACTAAAATAATATTACAGATTTGGCATTTTTAACTGGATTTAACATGTTGCATCAACATCTAGCTCAGCTACCTTAAGAAAATCATCCACCAATGTATGTTCTGTTACAGAAAGAGTTTCAACCCTCCAAAAAAAAAGTAAAAAATAGAATCTACCTTCCTGTTATCTGCTGCAAGTCTGTTGTTTTTGAACGACGTTCCCGTGGTATCACAGGGAAAAGAAAATGGTTGCCTACAGGAAGATGTCTAACTTTGCATGTTTGTTGTGCAGTAAAAGCATCCACACTGAAGAGTGTTGCTCACTACTGGAAAATGCATTGGCCCAAAAATGAAATCAATCTGCATGAATGAGCTCATATCTAGTTAAACAATTTTGATATTTGTGCATTTAATTAAGTCTGTCCAATCCTATGTCCCTTGAGGAAGAATTTCTAAAGACAGAACAATAGATTAGCTACATAATATCTTTGAATATTATTTAGTTTAAATCAAAAGTCTGAAGATTGCAGGGGAGTAAAAAAATGAATAAAATACGGAGACATATCTCGTAGTAGTTCTTGGAACAGAAGATATTGAGAACATGTTGTGCATTTCTTTGGCTACAGAAAGAATAAGATTAATCCTTCACTCTTTATTAATACATGCAGCCATCTCCTGCCCCTAGGCTCTTTCATGAAGTCTAAATAAATATCAGTATGTGAACATTGTGGCCTGTGACTGACCAGTCATGGCACAGGATTCCAGTTGCTGTAGATTAAAGGAGCTCAGCATCAACCCAGGGGGGAACAGGAGGTCTTGTCACTGTTTACCCAATGTCAGGACACAAACCCCGGGCCAAGCAAGAGCAAAAATGTCCCTCCATTGTGTCTCTGTCTTCCATTGTGTGCTTGACAAATGAAGAGTGTACGGATGCAGGGCGGCGGGAGGGAGAGCATGCGACAATGGCAGCAGGTGCAGCAGGACAGCTAATATTTGCACAGCAGCTTCAGTGGCAAACAAGCAACTCCCCCCCTAAAGAGTAGGGGCAACAGTGTCCTCATAAATGGCTCTGTTACAGACACATAAATCCAAGGCTGACTCCACAAACATATCCTTGCCCCCGCCTCCACCACCTTCCCGTTCCTGCCCACAAATCCCTTCAGTGCAGGACAATTGCCAAGCCAGATCTCGGTAACGAGTGACACTGCAGAGGTCGAGCCGAAGTGTGAATGCAGCGAGTTCATGCATATGTGATCGTCCACCAGCAGAGTGGCAGACACGAAGCCAGTCGCACTTCAGCTTTCCACGCTCAAATCGTGACACGCATGCCGATGGAAGAAAAACTTTTGAATAGTTGAACTAATTTATCATCTAAACAGAGAATGACAAAGATATTAATACTTTCAAGGAACAAGTCTCAGAGGAAGCAACACGTAACATTAGCTGCATTGATATTAGGTAAGAATGATACATCATAGGTAAATAAAAGCTGAATTAATAGATCTTCACAATGACCACCACTTCCCATGAGTTGTAACTTCTGTGTCACTCGGATCTATATGAGGAAATAAAACAATTAAAATCTATACAGCTGGAAAATATGTATTATTGACATGCAATGTTTAAATGCATTAGATTTCCCTCATTTTTCAGTACGCTGCGGTGGTACACAGAGGTAAAATGCATTGTGCAGCTCTATCAGCAACTACCACAACATTTTACCATAACAAAAACCATCACAGCTATTTTTATTTTTAGCTTAGTTCTATTTAAAGTCAAAACAAAGTAAATATTACAAGACATATCCTCAAAAAACCCTAAAACAGTTGTCTAAAACAAGCTAATCTGTTGCGAACCCCTAGAAGAAAAAGATATGGCTTGCTTTAGGGAGAGAGAATCATCTGAGCTAATTTGAATAGTCAAAGGCCTTTATCTCAAGTTTGCTTCATCCCTAACCTCTTTTTTGTGATTAGGCATAAGAAATGAAGGCTTAATCCATTAAGATGGAAAAATCCATGGCAGGCGCCCTGGCTGTGTGAGGGTATTAATAAGATGACAATGCCGATTCATCAGAGGGACCAGACTTTAGTTCCATCAGTGCCTCCTGAATGGACCTCACACCAGCTGAAATACTGGATTCTTCAGAGATTATCACTAAAATCTAGAATTAAAATTTACCGGATTTAATGCCTTTAGTTGACTGTAAGTTGCAGAGCAGAGCAAAAACAGAGAACTAAGTGGACAACAGTAAGACAAAGCTGCATCATTACTGATTCCAATCAAAAGGATGACAGAGCAACTTGACTTGAGAAAGTTAAACCAGTGTCGGCCAGTAATCAACAATCTGAAGAGACACAAAGCTCTCTCTGAAGAAAGCCGAAATGTAACTGAAAGTTTCTCGGCTTTTGTTTTTAATAGAATAAAAAAAGCTAAAGGCTGCAGCAAGTTTGGTTCCGGCAGGTTGCAGCATTGCAGAGGTATGATCTTGTATTCTGTGAAGAAGGCTTGAAGCATATTTTCACGGAAAGCCAAACATCCACTTGAAATCTTTTTGAGGCTCACTCCGAAATTGACTTGAGACCGCTTTGGTGAAGGTTTCAAGAGTGGCGAATTTTCCAAACATTTTTATGCTGAAATAAAAGAAAATGCCTCTTACAAAGAATTTGCCGCTGCTCTTTTTTTTTTTGTTCTTTTATTACAGAAAACACTCATCTTCCCTCTACTTATTGATGGGACTGCATTGTTCAAAAAGGAGAGATGAAACTTGTTAAAGAAATGTTTTCCATCAGTGTGCCAGAAGTACAAATGTTTTGTCATATTGTTTTTTGTTCTCTGACAGATTTTAATTTCAAGTTAGGACTTGAATTAACTTTGTACTTTAATGTTTGTTCAATTTGGGAACATGATAAATGTTTTAGTTTGTGTCACTCTCAAAACTATTTAAGTGGAGCTACTTGCACAATAGTCCAAAAAATAACAGACTTGCTATGAAAAAATGCATTTTCACTGCTTGACCTTTCAATATAGTACTTAGTCATCAAATTCGAGTTTATTTCATGTTTGAAGGTGCAGCTGATGGTGGCAGCATGTTGAACTGGCTCTTCTATGTCCATTTTCATTTGTTAAATTTGTAGATTTTGATTATCAATTATTTGGTTGAAGCAATGCATCTTTGGGCCTTTCTTCCACCTGGTTTTGGGAAAGATGGAAAGATTTGTGCTCTTAATTTCTTGCATTCAGTTATTATGACACGTAACAGTAGCAACAATGTATTGATTTTATTACTGGGAGCAGCTGATTAGCATCTAAAAAGCACAAAAACTACCTGAACTACGACCCCAAATCTCAGAGAAGGTAAAAAGGAACTTTCATGAATGCAGAGAGAGAAGGATTGATGATTGGCCATCAATCATAATGGCCAAGGATCATCTCCAACGTGTCTCTGTGCAGCTTTCTAATCATACAAAGACAGACAGAGGCTTAAAGAGGAACGGCAAAAGCAAATGAGGTGGATTACCATTCATTGTAAATAACTGATGTGCTACTGAGGAATATTTTCTCTGCTGCTTGCAAATTGAGTTGTTAGGATGTCACGAGATTGTCGTACAGCAACAGTGTCTTCAGGCAGAGGCCTCATTAGATTCACTGCAAGACTGACTGCTATCAGAGAGCCTTCCTCCTCACTGCACCACCATCAACAATACTTTGATTTGAGTTATGAAAAAAAAGTTATCTGGGATAAATAAAGTATTTTACTAAAACTAATTTCAAACAGATAATTTGGAGCTTACCAGAAAAATCTCACCTAATGCTCTGTTGTTTTGTTTTTTAAACAGACATAGAGCAATAACAGTTAAGCGTTTGCAAAGCGTTGATTACTAGCCTCTAGATACACTAAGCTGGGAAGATATCTGCAGTAAACGACTGCTTGTTATCAACACTAATGTCCTGATTTAAAGATCTTGGGATCTTTTACAGACTGCACTTTACCAATTAGAGGAAAGCCAGTAATGTAGCTCTAGTAAATAAAGGTGTCTGCAGTGGTTTTAGTGGAGTAGTTCTCTTACAAACTCCAGCTACTGTTATTGGTGCTTCCTATGAATCCAGTCATCTGTAGATATATCAGCACGCCAGCGGTGAGTATGCTTTGAGAAAAAAGAAAACAGGACAATGATTTCACAGAGGGTGATTGACACACAAACAGTATGTTTTAAAAGTTCCAGATTGCCTTTGACAGATGTTGACATGTCTATAGTAAAAAGCTCAGTTGGAAGTGACCTTTCCACCTCAGTGGTTACAGGATTGACATGGATCATAACAGAAATAATCACACACTGAGGATCACTGTGATTGGAGACCCAATTTGGTTGTGATGAGAGAAGAGATAAGAGAAATTCAGCCTTGAGAAAACTTAGATCCAAAGCAGAGCACTCTGTGTTAAACTTGAGAAGACGAGTGCAGCTTCTTGCTGTCTACAAAGGTGAGCGTTTCAATCAATAACACATGGGATCTCTAAAGACTTGGTTCTGGTCCAGGAAAAATCCATGTGAAGGAGGGACTGAGAAGGTTAAGGGTACCAAGTTGGTCAATAAACTGGGCCTCTGCCCCAAGGCAACAAACTGACTCCAGCTGTGAGACAAGACCACAGGCTAGTGTTTAACTTTCATCCTGTCAGCCAATGGCTCTCCCACTGCTCCCCAACCATTTGCCACTCAGCGCGACATTCACCTCCACCGCACACCTCCGCCCCCTCAACGGAAAGGCAATCAGTGAGCCGAACTGGTCTGCATGGTAGCCTGAGGCCAGGCAAAAAAAAGAGAAAAAAATTACAGTCAGGAGTTTTCTGAATGAGATGGCACTATGGGTGGAAACTGCAGAGTTGGACAAAGGAAGCAATGCAGCTGTTAGCAGCACGCTGAATCTACAGTTCAAACTTAGCAGTGACAAAAATTTGATTCTGTACTAAACATTCAAATTATTTTTAAAGTGGAGCTGAGTTCATGATTATTTCACAAGCAGGGCCATGAAACAGAGCTTGGGTGAGTTTGGTTAAAATATATGGAACTGAGAGTCAAAGCCGATATCTTTAAAACAGAAACAAGACAAATTTGCTTCACTTTTAATTTCTTTCTCACTACATATTTCGCTGAAGGTCAAATTCAAGCAGGCTTAGATGTACAACAGAACAAAACACCCACTCTTTAGTGTCTACAAAAACTCCCTGAAGGTCCTTTCCAGGTAAACAGGAGTTTTGATTAACCTTTTATAAAATCCTACAAGCACTTCTCTTGCAGAAGCTCTGGCTGGAACCTGGATCAGGATGAAGCAAAAAAATGAATAAATGAATGAATAATGCTTCAAACTAGTGATAAACAACTCTCTAAGATATTTGATGTTCACCGTACCTGTTTGTTCCTGGTCTTTTAAAGCATGCAATTCTTTTTTGTTAGCAATGTGCTGAATATAGGGCGTTTTGACAAACAACAATGGAGAAATAGTATATTAGATGCTGTTCTGTAAATACAATCACTTAGAAATAAACCTTAAATTGCAACTTAAATTTGCAATTTAAGTTGCAATTTCAGTTGGAACTTAAGTTGCAACTTATTTAACTATAAGTGTATATAGTTTCACACTTATGCAGAAGTGTGAAACTAACGGGAAGTATATGCACAAAAAAAACAGAACTACGCACAATCTATAAAATGCATCTAAAGGATGAACTGTTGACCTTTCCATTGAATGATTTTTATAACATATTTTTAAGAAGCATTAAGAGATTTACTTGTATCTTTCTCAGAAATAAGGTTTCTTTGGCATTATTTAAAGAAAATGGCACTTCAAGTAAGATCATAAAAAATAAAAGCTACGTAAACAAAAATAACAAAGACAACTATTATCTATGCATAGAGAAAACTAAATAAGGAAGTTTATCTGTCAGTCAATAAGTTTATCCATCTCTCAAAGATTCAGGCAGCGGTTTACAGTCTGACTGTGACTAACCTTTGCGTTAATCTGAAGAGAGATAACAACGCAAAGTTTTCCAACTACCTGAACCCATGAAGTCTCAACACCAGAACCACCATGATAGAACTGAAAGGAACGCCTTACAGTGTCAGATGGGCTGTTTACCGTCACGCAACCCACTTGGGTTTCGGCTCAGGCAGTTCTCCAACATCAAACTTTTTCACCTGGAGAGAGAGTTGGCTTTTAAGCTCTAACAGTGAATCTGGTTGCAGCAAGTAACTTTGAAACTGTAAGGCTGTACTGATCTCTTCTGGTACTGGGATTGTGGATCCCTGCAGCTTCACCACTTTGGTTTCGGAACCGAGTGGCACTCTTTAAGAAAGTTAGTAAGTGACGTTAAACACACTTCCGTAGAACTTTGGAGGAAAAAAATAGGAATCTCGGACAACTTTGTGCAAAAATTGACAAACATAGCGAGGCAAACAACTTATTGGAACTGAATATGTGTTTCGGCTCATCTTTGATCCACTTGGACAATCTTGATGAGTCGGTCTGAGTCTTTAGACTTTCAGAGGAGGAGCTGTGGTAAGTGAAAGGTCACACTGAGTTAAGAACATGGAACTGACCAGTAACAATGCGGTTGCCTGGAAGGCACTTTCATGCCCAAAATCTTTTCAAAATCGCATTGAATACGCAGATAAAGACCCCCCACTGCTTCCTGCATGATAAGGAGTGAAATTAATTACTTAACCATCCTTTCTTGGCCTAAAAGTGACAAAAGACAAATCTACAGTTGCAAATTAACCCCAGAATAATGAATGAGAAATGGAGCCCTGAGGTCTTAATTGAATATTTGCTGGACTCATTTTGTTGACAATGATGGATGTTGGGCAAAAAAAAAAGGCCTCAGCAAACTCATATTTCATATTTCATCATTCTTACATCTGACTTCAGCTGTACAGATTTATTGATTGGTAAATGATGAGTTTTCATTGTGCAGCTAAGCTGAATGAAGTCTGACATGTTCCGATGAGTTTTGATAAATTGGGGCTATGGGGACTTGAAGAGCAGAAAGTGAGCGCTTCGTTGATCATGCTTAACAATGCAGGCATTCCAAAATTAAAGAGGCTTGGAGCCACACATCGAGGTCCATACAGCTGCATGTTTGCATGGGTCAAAAATATTACTTTGTCAGACAAACTCATTTGTCAGAATCAACATGGCTGACCAAGAAACAAGCTAAAAGGTCACAACCAGAACAGGTGTTGATAAGTATGTTCTGTGCTTCCATTAAAGCTTCAACAAAGTTTATTTAACTCCTTAAGTGGGATTTGTAGCACTGCCACATTTTGTGGAGACACACAGAGAAAGTAAATTTAATGTGAAAATCACAATGAAATTTCAAGCTCCTGGAATAAAAAGACTCATTTTAAGCATTTGGCATCATTTGCACAGCAGATGTTATATATGTGAGTGAGATACACTTAGTATTTCACTACAGTAAAATGATTCTCGCATAATTTACAGAGCTGTGGGAAATAAGTCAGAACAAAATGCATATAACACTCAAGGCTTTGGGATTTATTTACACTGGAGGAATCATTATATACAAAAGTAAACATTTCTTTTAATTTCTTTTCTCTACAATACGGATTGGGTTGTCTGCAGCTTTTTGACTTGCAGGATTAAATTGGTAAGAGATGTGCTGAGCTTTCATCAATTTGGCCTCACTTTGAACAATGGAAAAACTCAGAGGTGAAAACAAATCAAAATCCCAGAAAGACCATTACTTGATGTCAAACAAATTATCCCAGTGACATTTGGGGGGTCAATTTTTAAATCTCTAAACGGTTGTTAAGTAGTATAATGTGAAGAGTTTAACTATACTCCTTTTTGCCAAATTACTGTCTACACAGACTGGGGTCAGGTCTCCGACAAACGATTGAGCTGCTCACATGTCAGGAAGTAGCAGAAAACAACAGCATCTCTGTTTCACAGATCTTTCACTTGAGCATCAACATTAAAGGTTAAAAACACATTTTGGTGAAAATCTATAAGATCACAACAACAAAGTAAAGTCTTAATTATTCCATAATTAACAGTAGATTCAGGTTTGTCAAGTTCTGCAATTTAATCTGTTTTTCACAACATTGATGATGCAAGAAGAAGATCCATAGAATGTTCTCATCCTCCATGATCTAAGATCTAACTCTAAATGATGCTATTTCCAATAGAGATCTCATTCTGGATTAAAGCAGCAGAACTGCAGATGAACAACAATTGAGTTTTTTTGGGGGGAATCCATCTCCACGACACCACGCCCCACTTTTAGGGCAGGTTGCATACAGTGGCTCCTACACAGAAATTAAGAGGATATGGTTGCATGTGTACAGCTAAAATATGTGAATACTTGAGATCTCCACTGAAAAAGTCTATTTTAATTGTTCAAACACCAAAAATACATACACAAACACAATATGCATGAATACTCATTGTGGGAAACTGTCTTTGCACAATCACAGAAGTTGATATTGACTGTCTTCCTTATCTGTACAGCCAATCAGCAGCAAAAACGAATGCCTCTCCTTTATTGGCTGGTTTGCAAACGCCAGCCAATATCATGTCAAGTAGCATTGAGCTGAGGTGTTTCAGCTTCCCAAGCTGCACTTTCTTTCAAACATTTTAGATATGCACTACAAAAAAATCTGCAAAAGGACAAATTTTCCCCAAATAATATTGAGTCAAGTTAGACAAAAAAAAAAAAAAAAAAACGCAAACAGACAGAGGTTCACAGAAATAATGAACAAGGATCACTGAAAAGTAATGGAGCACCATGTTATTTATACTCCAAGACATTTTTCCACCCTCTAGGTGCAAACACTTCCACACTGAAAGTCAGCATTGATAACAAACAGTATTGGTTTTAATGGAATTGGTAGTTTGAACAATGAAAATCGTGTCACTATAGCAGCAACCCACATTTGGTTCACAGACTTCCACTCTAGCATGAATCTGCTTGTTCAAACCATATAGTTCACCTTGAGGGGAGACGACTTGGAGAGAAAGTGCAGATAAAAGACAACCTCATCAACACATCCAAGGGAGGTAATAATGACAGAGCATGAATAAATATTTTCCCAGATGATTAAACTGGGAGGAGATGGTAGAAAGGTAGGGGAAGGTTCCTGGGAGAACGCGATGTGGGTGTGAAGCTGTGCATGCAGGAGGTTAGATAGGGAATAAAGATAAGACCACAACTTTCTGGGGCATTTGATGTGTTGGGAGGCTCAGAAACAGCCCAGCTCCACCCTGCCATCCTTAACCAACAGATGAAGGCAAAAAAGAAATAAAATAAAAAATGTTTCCCATGAGCAGGAAGGCAAACAGAATCTCACAGAGTGTCACAAGGTTCAGCCAAGAAAACATTCCCAGCCAAATAGATAGCAATGTACACCAAATAGGAGGGGCAGAGTTTTTCATAGAAGGAAAGTTCCTCATATCCATGTAATGTAGCAGAGGGGAGCTTCTAATCAAAGAGTGCTGCTTCATCTGAGATAAAATGTGAATTTCAAAAGTGGGTTTAATCAACAACTCCTTGTGATGTTAAGCTAAAGAAGTGAGTACAAGTTCTGGAGGTCTGCATACATTTCTGTGCAACAGTCCATGTACTGGCAGGCACATAAAAACAAAACCGCATACCTTCAGAGGAGTTCCATCTGATTGATCAACCAGACGAGGGGTTGCAGTATTTGAGTTTTACTTTACTTCTTGAAATTTTGCAAACTGAGCATCTTTTATCTATAAACTGCAAGCAAATGCGTTTGCAGCATTTTTTAACCAAGAATTACAACTGAAAACACTTTATAGTTGGTTTAAGTTAAAACATGCTTGCTGTATTTTTAACATCTAAAACGCAGAGAGATGCAGAGCGAACATGTAGCGATTTGTGGACTGCGAAATGATTTAGCACATACTATAGGATTTTGAGCATGTTGCTTCAGTATGTGATGTCATCTGGAAGATTTTTTTTTTTAAGTTCAAAATTACTCAACATTCCTTCAACTTTTACTGAAATGACAATTAGGGAAGGATTTACTTGAAAGCAGTTTGGAAATGTTGCTGCTTTAAATTCTGCTGCAACCACAGCAGATGGAGCTTCTAAGTGACAACCACTAAGATTTCTATTTCCTCATTAAAAGTTAAATAAAACATAGACTCCATAAATAACTACATGACACAGCTTATACTTGTGTGCAGCTGTGCTTAAAGTAAAAGCAACTTTACTCATCTGCTCAGGAGTTAATAAACTTTAGTAATGCAGAAGCTGCAGAGGTTTTGTTTTCATCTTGTCAAACACTGTTAACTATGTTGTCCTTGATTAAGTAGACATGAATTGAAAGTCTGACAATGGTTATATTAATCCATTTCACGTTGAATGGATTGTGTTTCTGGAAATAAATTGGAAATAATATAATCTTCTATATGTGTGAATCTTTCAGTTACTTTATTCTGACAGTCATAATGTTATATTAATGTTAATCACTAAAGTTCAGTAAGTCAGATTGCATCCATGTCAAATCAGTTCATCATCTAAAATCGGTTAAAAATGGTAAAAGTTTAAATCTGAGACAGTGTTTAATTTTTTCCCCTGCTTCCTTGAATTAGTGCCAGAAAAAAAAATAGTTGATTTAAAATCTTCTCTGACTTAAATTATTTTAGAAACTTGCACAAACTTTCGCTCATCAGTCTGATTTATTTACAACATGACAAAGCTTGGTTTACAACTGCAACCCTCTGAGTCATTTGTGATCACTAGTTTACATATTGAAGACCAATTAGCACCAATATTTCACAAATAACTTATAGTTGCACAAGTTTCTTCATAATTAGGAGGGGAAAAATATAGGAGCAGCAATAATTTTTACGGCGTCTCAAAATAGTTTGAAACTAAAAAGAAACAAGTAAAAGGAGGAAGCTAGTAAAAGCCTCTTTTCCATTCACAATTCAATGATTTTCTGCACAGATCGCACTGTTCAATCAGCGTCACACATGTCATTGCTCGACTTCTATATGTATACTTAACATATAGCAGTAGAGAAGAAAAGTGGCTTCTTTGATTGCGGTCTCGCAGTCTTACTCTGCACTTTACAGGCCTTACTGTCTGCGTGTGCAGTGTCACCCAGACAGTTGGACTCAGCTGGGGTCTAGCAGGGAGTCAACAAGAGAGGAGTACACTGAAACTGTCAGGCCCGGTCCCTGGAATCCCACAGCTTTCTGCTACACTGATCACAATCACCGTACACCTGCTCTTCTTCGCCCCCACTTTCCAACTTCACTTGTAGGACAGCCTGATAGATTTGAGTAGGATGTGAAGACTGGAAATTACTCTCCTTAACGGCAAAGCCCCAATTTCAAGCTCACGGTAAAAGCTGATCCAAGAGCACTGTGTCAAAAACCTTCTTCTGCCTCTTACGCTGAATACAGAGACAGTTGATGCAGAAGATCTGGTGAGGTCACAGGAAAACTCGAGGCCATCTGCCTACTCATGCTGCACTGTGATTATGAGCCTTAGGACTCCCTAAGGTAGGGGGAGGAGGAATGAACTCAGTCCTCTCTCTTTCCCAGAGAGAACTTCACATTTTTGCAGATACTTCTTGTAAATTTTTCCGTTTAATTTAGTCCTTCTATTTGGCTCGACTTTAGTCGCTCCACAGAGAAAGCGCCGTCATCATTTTCAGCAATGGTCGGGCTGGAGATTAGAAAAGAATCTGTTTCACTACGACTGATTAAAATATGTGAATGGCAGAACAATGAGAGATGTATGGAAAAGGATTAGGGCCACTGATAAAAAAAAAAAAAAGAAAAAAATCCAACGTTAATGCCAGAATTATGACTTTTTCTCTGAATTCTGAGTTTAAGAATTTATTCGCTGTGTCAGCGCTGTCATCGTTTTCACCAATCCTCAGTGTGGAAACTAGCAAATAATCAGTTTCACCACAAATGAATAACAGATGTACATGGCAGAACAATGAACAATGGCAGATGTATGGAAGAAGATTGGGCCCAAAAAAAAAAAAACACAAAAATGACTTTAATAAAAGTAATTTTGACTTTTTTTCAAATAATTTTTAGCAAGCAATTTGTTTCACCGCAAATGAATAAAAAATGTAAATGGCAGAACATTAAGAAATGTACAGAATGGAATAGAAAAATCTAACTTCTGTGTTTATATATTTTATAGCCAAAACATTCATATTTTATAAATGATGATATTCATTTGTAAGAATAAAAGTTCCTCTTGAAAATAACCTAGAGTAGGGATAAAAAACATGCATTTCGTTAAGACAACATCTCTGTGTTGAAAATGCATTTTACGGTAAGTTTCTTTTATCTACGAAAGGAAAATCATCACAATTAACTGAAATAAATGGATGAAAACAACCATCATCGAGTTACCAAAATAAATGAATGTCTCAATAATATTCTCATTTGTTCAATGTCACTATATTTCACCTTCCCCTCTATATTTTACAGGCACATGAGGCAAATTGAGCACAATTGCTATCAAAATGTTCTTGCAACCATAGCTTCATAAAATACAAACCCTTCATGTTCAAAGTCTCTTTTTCTGGTAATTATCTACATCAACAAGAACATTTGTTTTACAAAATTGAAAATAAGCATCATTGACTTTATAGTTGGCAAATTCAGAATTATGCTTCCCTATTTTGAAATATGTAACGAGTTTTGTTTTTCTCACTGTTGGGAGATGGGTGATTGTCTTTTTTTAAAGTTAAAACAAGTGAAAACTAATGTCTCAGGTAATCAATTTTCTGAATAAAACTCATTAATTGAATTTATGTTTTTATCATTAGAGGACAATTTGTTCAATATCTTGTAACCAAAAATGAAACATTTACACATGAGCTTCAGACAAGCTACCTGTCAGTTTCTAAGCTTGTCTCCTTAATGCTGTGCACATTTGCATACATATAAACGTATATGTGCTATTTCTCTTCTCGGTTCAAGTCTCAAAGTGTATTTCTTTTTGTTCGTTTTCACACTGGAGCAAAACAAAGTGGGCAGCTGCTGTTGTGACTGCAATGAAGTGATTGGCAGGGCTTCACACAATTCCCTCGGTTACAAGGACAAGTGCCGCAGCAAAACAAGGCTCCCACTGACTGCTGCATCCCCTGCTGCTTCCATACCTGGAGGCAACCACAGGAGATAGCCTATCGACACTAATAGGGAGGGCAAGGGAGGGCTGACATGCTTTTTGCATGCCTGCCAGCACAGTCGATGCACCCTACTGTTGCCGGCATGCAATAAATGCTACCATAGACACATTTTTAAAAGCACACCACAGTTGGTGCTCCAAAATCTGTCCAAAATAAGTGTGTGGCTATTAATCTTTCTATCACTAAACTATATATTATTCAGGCCTGTTAATAACTTCCTGCATACCTGCAAGTTAAATCACGATCTACTTTTGTACTCCCTCTCTGCTGCGTTATTTCCCCTACTCATAAGTTCAATGCTTTGGGATCAATTTGGAGGGACTGTAATTGCCTTGAAACTATTCTTGCATCATTAGAGTCCTAAGATGGCATTTGCAGGGAAAGAAAGGGCATAGCAAACAGCTCCTACATAGTTCTAAAGGTTACTTTTAATCACCCGACGAGGAATCCTCCCCTGGCTCTCCATTGCTGATTTAAATCTATTCCAAGTTCCACTCAAGGGTCCACATTCACCATGCAACCATGTATATGGCAGGAAGCTGCACTAATTAATTGGTGGGTTGGATTGTTACAAAAAGATTCTAACCTTTGACATGTTGTCTGACAATCGGGGGAAGGCGCTTTCACTTGAACTTGAAAGTGGGAAATGAAATATGAAAACATTAATTACTGGAAGAAGATGCGGCTAAATGTGACTTATTCAGGTGAGAGCTAAGGTGTTATCAAGGGAGCTCTGTTGATGTTCAAAACACCCTCATTTTTAACTATCTAAATCCTGGTGGGAGGAGCGTGGGCAGGCATAGATTTTTCTTTTCTTTTGGGGGGTGGAAGAGGGATGATTACACTAGATTGGGCTCTTCATTCTTTCGCTCTGAGAACAGGCGTCGCTTTGCTAAAGAGATGTTTTTTGCTCAGATGGCAACAAAACAAAGTGGCTCGGGGAAAACACCAAACTGCCAAAATGAAACGAAGATAGCTGTAATTCACATCTTACCCTGTCAGTGCATACACCGAGAGATGGCAGGATTGTCAGTGATGAGCTCTCGTTTGTTTTTTTTCCCTCCTCCGTGTGACTGACTTTTCAGCCTCCTGCTTCTTTAGCTGAAGTAGCTTTTGCAGTCGGCAGGAACGGTGGGGGATTCTTTTCATAAATGCATAAGTGAGGAGCAAATTATTATGCACAGGACTGAATTTTTTGAAGGTGCAGCCACACACGCATTAATCAGTGGGGTCTCTTTCTTCCCCAAGTTCATCATCTCCTTTTAGCAGAGAGTACAGTCTCATGCAGACGAGGCAGTATAAGAGGAAATCTTGCCAGCACTACATTTCTGCAAAGCGCCATCAGTGGCGAGCACGTTTCTTCAACTGTAAGACTGACACACATCAGAGACGCCAGCATGCACATCAAATCTGGGTCAAAGATACATTAAAATTTCAACAAAGTCCTCAGCTTTGCCATGGAGGTGCAATGGGAACAATTCAAATCAATGTGGGATGCTCACTGTGCTTTTCCTGTGAGATATTTACAATGGCTACTATAAGAAAGTCTAATTTGGCCTGTAGACAGTGCAGAGGAGGCATTCATACTCCGCCACTGGTTAACATTACTTCTCGGCATTATTAAATTCAGTCTCTGCTCTTCAACCGGATTTATATACCTTCAATATGCCCAGACATCCCAACAATAAACTGCAATAGAAACACTAAAGAGAACCAGAACTACTCCCAGAGAGACAGTTAGAAATACAAACTTGTTTCTAATGAAATACAACCAAAGAGAACAAATACACCAATTTCTCTCTCTGAATGTTTTTGTAGCTTAACTAGTAAAAACTCATACATTAAATCAAAACATTTGAGCATACATACAACACTAATATGTAAATGTGTTGCATTGCTGGTAGTGGGAAAATTTGAGCAGAAAGAAGGCTTTCTGCTCAAATTAGAAACTTATAGGTTTCTAAAACACAAACATTAATAAAAACAGAACTTCAATAACATTGAAGATATTGTAAAACTGTTTATATTCCCACCAGTGCTTGTGCATCTTTAAAAAAACATCTTCCTGGGGGGCCTAAGACGTAGTTGCATTAAAAAAAGAAAAACATGACATTGGAATATTATTACTGAATATCTCTCTATTATGCTATTCCAACGTTTACCTCTCTTTTTGCTGTCTTTTTTATCATCAACATATTCCCAAAGCATCCCCAGACCTTTTGTGTCTTAGTAATTTATAATATGTTTGCAGAAAAAGCAGTGCAAGTTCACCCAACTATTTGCAAACAAAGTCTGAATGCACAGAATGTGAAAGATATAAAGCTGCCTCCAAACAGCCCTTTTGTATCTGCAATATTACACACATTTAAAATACGATGAAGCCTATAGTTTACTTTGGAAAGATAATGCATTATTGCAAAGAAAAACAAAGAAGGTACAGGTAATGGGGAAACAAGGTCCTCGCGCAAGAAATATCAACTTTTACAAATATTTTAAGCTGGCAAATAAAATCAGTAATTTTCCTTTAAACAAGGTGGATGTATAACGAATTTACATCAAAAAAGTTCAAAACTTTTAACAAGATTCAGGAAGAAAATCTAATCACTCCACTGTAGAATAAGGCAATGTAATTGGGTTGACTCAAAGGTAAAACACTATACTTAGCGGACCTAAAAAGAATGTATAGCTCCAAAAGTATAATTTAATTTAACAAACTGCTGAAGAAATTGGTTTAGCAAAAGAAACACTGTTCAAAATGGCTTAAGGACTGAACAGTATATTAAAGGTAATCACATTACCACTATGCAACGATTTCATAAATATGACTAGTTACTTTAGATTCCAGTGTATGTGGAAAAAATATCTTAGGCTACATAGCTGCAGAAAAACTGAATAGGGGTATCCAAGATATGACAAAAGCAGATAATTTAATTGTAAATCACTAATATTTTCACAAATAATGTAAACGAATACAGACAAATGCACACTCTACACCAACAACGGCTCCTTCTTTGCAGAGGAGGTGAGACATGTAAAAAAGAAAAATGCTGAATACAGTCAAGAGGCTCTTAAATGTATAGGCACTTCAATCGGCTCTCAGTTGCAGCTTGTGACACTGAATGTTTAGGCAGAGCCCTTCATGTTCATAAGTTAACGTAATAACATCGTTGTGCAAAGTACAGACTAGTTTGCAAGCTTGAATTCCCTCAACAGCAGCAGCTTACGCCTGGAGTGGATGGCCTGTTTCTGTCACTGTCATCACGCTCGTCACTGTGGTAACCAAGAAAATGGAGGGTAAAGCTCGTTGCAAGAAAGGGGGACATGTGTCATGAAGTCTAGTCGACTTTGTCAAAAAGTATATTTTTAAAAACAAACATGTTTTCCTTTATAAAACCAGAATAGTTTGCTGTTTGTTTGCCATTCCTGAACAAAACATTGAAAACAACTCTTATGCCAGGGCTCAGTGGTGTTATGTTGTCACAGAATACAGCCACTACCCAAAATGCATCTGGGTTGACAGTTGTCTGATTCACGTTTACAAAAATAAGAACAAATTGCCCTGGTTATTGTTCAGGTCTCATCTCTTTGTTGCTTTGTGAATCGTTTGCTTTTGGGCTTTTGTTCTCTGGCTGTCACGTTTCTTGCTGACAGGTAATTCAAGAGTTTTTAAATTCAACATCCTATTACATCCATCATGTGGAACATGGTTAATAAATCAGTTAATTACAATCCTAGTACATGGAAACCAAAGACCAGAAATTAAAAAGGAAAAAAAAAAAAAAACACGAGCGTGACAATCTGAATAATGACTCGCATTTCATTCTGAGAAAAGCACTTGACGGTGACATTTGAAAAACAGTGTCAGATTCAGGAGCAATTCTCAGCGGGTGCTGTCGGAGCCTAATTAAACTACCCTCCCTTGGAACTATCTGGGACCAGAATCTCTTGTCTGAAAGATGGAGTTTTGTCTCGCTGTGTGTGTGTGTTTGTGTACCCAATAATGTGTGCATGTATAGAGCTTTGAAAAAGTATTTGCCCCTTTGCAATCTCACTAGTTCAGTTGTTTTTGTTTTGTTGTTGCTATACTTAATGTCAAAACTGAACCTGAATGAGTGTCAAGAGAAAATGTGTGTATTAAAAGGATTACTGCCTGAACAGTTCTGACAGCATGAAGTAGGCTAAAGGATATCTTCTGGCCCCAAACTACAGAGGTTTATAGAAATTATGAAAAAGTCATTTATAGACATTAGGACTAAACAGAGCCACAAACAGAGCTTAATCCACAAATGAAGAGAACAAAAAACTACAGTGAACATTTGTAGAAGTGGCTGGTCTAACCGAAATGACTCCAGGAGGGCACCAGGAGGGCTCATCCAGGAGGTCCCAAATGAAACGGGAAAGCACTGCAGACATCACTCTCCTCTGTTAAAATCAGTGGTCATGATTCAATAATATAAAAAAAACTAACCTCCATGGAAAAGACCCAAGGCTAAAACCACTGCGGACCAAAAAGAACATGAAGGCCTGTGTGACACTTGCCAAAAACATCTTAATGATCTAAAAGACATTTTGAAAATATCCTATACACTGATGCAACAAATTAGGAACTTTTGTCTGGTGTAAATCTACTTTTCCGTGTTTCAGGAAAACATCATCACACTGACAAGTCAAGCATGGTGGTTCTCCTTTGATGGCCCAGGGCTCCATTGAAAATGTCAGACCATCTTTTTCTAATCTTAAACTAAATATTTGTTTAAGATTAGACCTTGTCAAAGCCCAGATTTAAATCTGAGATGATATTAAACATTTCATTTGTGCTAAAAGCAAAGGGGACCAAAACTGTTCAGAAGTGATGCAAATGATTCATTACCACTAACAAACTCTCAAAAGCATTTGTTGTCAGCAAATAAGTTAAAGGAGCGGCTACATTTTCACTTAAGGTCAGATTGGTTTGGATAACTTTGAAAGCTGGATTTGGTATTTATTCAGGTCATCTTTGTTTGATTTTAAATTTATGTTTGATGAACTCACATATGTGAGTGTGGGGGGGGGAGTGAAAATAGGATAGATTAGTAAGGGGGCAAATACATTTTCAAAGCACGATACCTCGAGGAGTTGCAGTGTGTTTCTGCGTTTATTGAATCTGTAAAGGAATCAAACCCAGAAGACGTTAAAATGAGACATGATTCACACCCACTGGCCTTGAATGGACTTGTAACAATAAGGTGAATCTTCTTCAGCCAAATCACTGCTCATATGTCCACAAACATCTTTTTCCTAAAAATGTGTGCAGTGGTCCAAAAAAAATAAACAAACAAAGGAAGAAAAGAAGAAAGTCTTCCTCGAATGGCTCCAATAATAAAACATTTAAAGTTTTAAAAAGATCTGATTTGTTGCAGAAAAACTGGGCTGCTTCCATCCGCCCACATCAACACAAACACTGTATCAAAGCACTGTATGTTTGAAGGCTTTAGCCACATTCAGTCAAAAGGCCTGAAAAGGCTAAAAGGAAAATATTACGGAAAAGAGTGGATAAAAAAAAAACGTGGCCTTGTCTCCTTCAGCTCGCATTTTAGTTCCAAAACTATTTCACACTTCTTTTTCTTCATTTCATCTTTTTCATGTCCTAATTGGCTCTATCAAGTAATGAAGGTCATCAGTGCTGTGCTCTCACTGGTAGTTTGTGCACCTGATTGGGTACAGCACAGCCCTAATTATCACAGAAGAACACATCAGCTTTGACCCTCAGCGGCACCTCGTAGTGTTGCATGTAGCTACAATTTGTGTAAAGTCGTACACACACACACACACACTATTTTTTTCTTCTTTTTAAGAAAAAAGGGCGAGAGATAAAATGAAATGCTCCAAGGCCACACACTTAGCTGGCATCAACCCATTACATGCCACAATGACAGTAGCCCTCACACATTCCTTATTAACTGCACAACAGGCTGCCTGGGGTTTTAATTGGGAAAGTGAGCAGGTATTGGCAGCGCATCAGATAGGAGGGCTTGATGGTTATTTCGAGTGGTCTGATATGAATTCCAGGGGGTCCCCTATGTGGCTTTGTTGTGCTTATTAGTCCTCTAAAGAGATAACAGATTGCATCTTAATTGGAAATCCCTGCAATAGCCTTGGTAACCATAAAGTAAATATGATTCACATTTTATATCTCAGGATTCCCTGGTAAAGGCAACTGCTTAAGAAGGGTGGGATAGTGACTGTAAGTCTCTCACCTTTTAGTTTTCATTGAAATATTACAGAACAGGATCAAGGTCACTGAAAAAATTTATATTCCTGACTTTAATCTCAGGATTCTGATTCCTGAAACTCTCAGAAAAAAGTCTAAATGTTGAGATTAAAATCTGAATTCTAAGATTAAAGACAGGATTTTAACTGTTTTCTAACAATTGAAAATGTCAGAGTTCTGACATTATAGTCTGGATTCTGAGATTAAATATATAACATTTCCAGGATTCAAAAATTCAGAATTTTGAGATAATAGAGATCTGAGATTACCGTCTGAATTTTGAGATTCTGAGATTGAAATATAATAAATATATATTTTACCAGTGGTCCTAGTTCCCTTCCGCAGTTCTGTATGATTAGGTTAAAAAAAATCTTTGTTTGTTTTTTATGTTTAAGGTGGAATTTTTACAAGAATGAATGACGATTAAAAGGGAGACTACTTAATTTTAAGAACTGTTTGTGAGTCTATATCTTGAAACGTATGTTATGCCCTACACAATAATAGTGAAGATATTCTGTATTCACTATTAGACAGAGTGGTACTTTTACACCATGGACAGTGTACCAATGCACTTTACAAGATAAGTCACACTGCACTGATGTAGCAGTTCATGCAAAAGGAGTTCTTAGCAACCTAAGATTTTAATTTATTTTATTTGTAAAATTGTCTAACATTTTTTTAGTTTTCATTATGTAAAAACCATAATTACCACCTGTAAATTCTCAATGATTTGCACAGCTAATTAAAGCATTCAAAACTGCTAATTAAATAAATAATAATAATAAAAAAAACACTCAATTTGTTTGATGTCACTCCCTGGCTTTTTAGAGGTCTTGTTGAAAAAAAAAAGATATTTTATGCCGTGCCACAACATCTACATCAGTGTTTTTCTCCTCGAGACACATCCTGAACATGTATAAAAGTTTATGAGTGTGAAACACAAAATGTTCAAACAGACCCCTCAGCGCACTTAGAATAAGCTATTTCATCAACATTTCTTTGGGTTAAATTACAAAAAAGGTAAATGATCCTGATCAAATTGTTGAACAGAGAAATAAAACAATGACATGGGGATAGAAACAGTTTAAGGTTACTGTGTTTGTGCATATTGTGAATACATTGCCGCTGGAGGCACTCAGATTTAGTCTGGTTTTAGTTCTTACCATAACGAAACCTGCGCCATTTAACAGAGGATTTCTAAAACGGTTTCAATATGTGCAGCTTGCAAAAAGCCATGAACAAAGTGCAGTTAACTTAAAACACTGCTGTTTTTAAAAACTGAGATGTAACAATTATTCATGAACTGATATTCAATTGAAAGGGAGATCTGGGGTAGCATATTTACAATATCTGAAATGCAGGGCAGACAAGCAAAGGTAGAATATTGATCGTGGATAAAAGATTGTCCCCAGCCATGTAAATTGGGTCACATGATGCATGCCACTGAATTGTAATTGTACTGCAGCGTGCAGTATTGAATGTCCAATTAAGGACCCAATGTAATCCCATTTTCAACATGTCAAGAACTGTCAATATTTTCTATTTTAAAGGCAGACGGAGCAATCTTAAATCTGATCTCATGTCTTTCTTTGATGGAGGCTTTCTTGTTTTCTTGAAAAAGGAAAGTATGGAAAGTCGCATTACCTTTCCAGAACTCTTTGTTGAACATGGACCATCTTTTCCATGACATATGTAAGAACCCATAAAGTTGTACATTTAATTGCAAGTTAAAGAAAGATTCCCTCTGCTTTTTTTCTGAGAAATGCACAGAAATTTTGGCTGTTTACCTTCGAGTTAACATTTGGCATATTCTGCATTAGGCAGAGACTTCCACAACAGTCTATAAATATGGACTAAGCCTACATAAATACGTTCTTAAGGACATTTTCTAATTTTTGAAACCTTTACTGTATGTGACAGGTTGCAGTAAAACCAGGAACAAGTTGCTAGAGCAGAAGCAGAGAAAGAACAGCTGCACTGCAGCGGCTGTGCTGAGTGGAATATGAGTGAGGAGGCAGTGAGCAGTGGTACGCGCCATGCTGACTAACTGCATCTTGCAGCTGAAACACCTAAAATAAAATATTTTATGCCAGGCTTTCTTCAGACTGAAAGAAAACACTGGTTAACATATTGTATTTATTACCATCTTAATCCAGGGTCAGATCGTGTGGTACTGATTATTCACAAATAATACGATTGTGAACAACTCTATCCTATCTTTACTCACAGCGTTGCTAACTGAATGTCGGTTAGCGAAAGCTGATATTTATTTAAGAAGTGAATAAATACAATACAAAATGATAATATATCCCAAGGCCAGCTAGGACACATAGCTCATTCAGTTTATATTTATACATTGTTTAGAGTATGCAGACGACTCCATAACAATCCTCTGAAGACAGAAACTATTAGACCTATTAAAAAAATGGAAAAAAAATATATAAAATCTTCTAAGAATATATATTTCTCACTAGATGAGCCGGAAAAAGCAAAGAGCTTTTTTCTGCACACCTTCCCAATCATTCCTGTTGACAGTCCATGCTGGGGAAATCGAGTTATTTCAAGCTAATGTAATTGAACACACTCTGGTAAGACACACAATTAGCTGAACAGGTTTGGGGACACTTCTTCTAAAACTTTAAGGGCTGTTGTTCCTCTGATCTTATTTGCAGAGTGCCATAATTCCAATAGACGCATCTATTTTTTTGTTTCTATGTTTGACATCATTACAAAGCTTACAATCTACACATTCTGAATCGATAAAGAGCCCCCAGGAAGACTTGTTCCTGATTTTGTTGTGGCCAGTCAATATTTACAAAGCTTCAAATTTTGTTAAAATATTGTCTCGAGTCATTTGCTGCAGACATCAGTACACTCCGATTGCTAAGGTTCAGCAATAGCTACAGAGGAAAAAATAAGATCTATGATGAGCAACAAGCCACTGTTTGAGCCGTTTAGCTCAGGGCTCACTGAATTAAAAGCATGGATCGTTTGATAAGGATTTCTGTTACTTCGACTTTTATGGATTGTGTTGTTTCCAGATCTGTTTCTGTAGAAGTAAATACGTCACTCACTACCACTGGCAACAATATAAATATCAGCATCCCCATTCTTCACAGTAAAATGCCAATGTTGAAGAAAAACTAATCTGTTGCCATGAGTAAATATTACCTCATAGCCATAAAACATAAATTTAAATTGACTGTGTAAAAAAAAAATTTAAAATTACAACACTACGAAATGATCATGAGAGCACGGTGCATGCTGCATTATTTAAAGAAAAAATTAGGGCAATTACAGCGTGAGGAGAAATGTGTGTTGGCTTATTACGTGCCTGCCTGACTGTAAGGAGCATGAGGAAATACAGTGTTCTCTGGAGAGATAATAATAATAAATCTTGTGCAGCCATAAAAGGGTGTTCCTATTTCTGAAAACACAGTTTCCTTAACCTAGCTCCATGTATCACATAACCCTTCACTGTTTTAAGACACAAGCACTACATTTTAAGGGACAGTTCAGCTATCCTGCAGCTAACTGTTTTTCTAAGCTGTCTCCACACATAAAGCAAAGGAGCGAACATCCCTTTGCCAAACACATTTCATCTTCTCAATGACACATAGCACTGAACTCATGGTCATGCAGACAGAGGATCCTGGAAGAAAAGAGTCAACTTGTCCTTACACAACCCGCCTGGGTGGGAAAAAAACAGAAATACAGCACAGGTTGAGTGTGGCATCAAATACACATTCACCTCAAAAGAAAAGAAACATGAGAAACTTAATACTCGAGCATCATTTTTGAAAATTACTTCATATAGACACAGTCGGAGCACGATGTCAAATTGTGCACAATCTGCAGAAGCTATCGCAGTTTTATCTGATGAAATTGTGAGGGTAGATGTGTTATGTTGGTTATAGGTACAGCTATGATTTACAAAATCCCAATGAGACTGGGAGGGAAAGTGTATTTATTTCCCTCCAACTGCCGACAGATTCATACCTCTGAGTAGCTTCAGTTTATGGCCAGTATCACAGTGCCCCCTACTGACAGGGAATATTCTACAATCACACCACGTCAGGCTGGATTGCTTTTAAAGGGACCAACTTAATATTATCTGAAACATTTACGTGCCTGTGTTTTTTTTTTTAATTACTAAAACAAAAATATACATAATTCTATATACTAGATTATACTATAACTACTTAGCCACTGCTTAAATGTACCTACAGCACAGTTCATGTGTATGATTTTATGCTTTTATCATGTTCAAAATAAATAAAATGAACAATAAGTTTCTAGACTAATAAAACTCAGTGAACTATCAAAAATAAATATTACCAGCTGAAACCTGCCTAATGAAATAGGAAATCAAATTTTAAAAAGATTAATTCCCTGTGAGTTTTCTCAATCATAAATTCAAAGTCAATTTTGATTTGATACTTTTATGCTATTTTTAAAACAATTATCAATAAATAGTGCTAGTTATGAGCAGATATTGCTAATGTCTTAATTCTATTACAATTGGAATGCATGAATATGAATCTGTTTATATGATGTTACTCCAGTAGTTTGATCTCATCCTATATTTCTAGACATGAATTTCACATTTCTGTCAAGTGCAAATGACAGCTGAAACTTAATAACATCAATAGTACTAACAAAAATGTTTCTCTTTGACAATGTCTTTTTATAAAAGAAAGAAATAGAACATCCCCACATATGACTTCTAGCTCAGACGAGCAAGTACAAGTGTTTGTTTAGCGATGATTGCTGTGAAACTGCTTTATAACTTTACTCTTCAGCTCTGATCTGCAACTGACTGCCCCAGACACCTTGAATTGTCGTGCCGCAACAAGCTATTCATGTTTTCAGCTGGGAATGTGTCACATTAATTGGAGCCTTATTATCTTGGTGCTGGAGGACACTGACATTCAAGGCAGAAAAACTCAGCATTAAAAAAAGCTACGTCTGTTGTTGGTTTGACAGCATGTTTTTCTTAATTGCAACCGACAGAGCAATAATACAGCATAGACGGCCTGTCAAGGCCAGTGTGCATGTGTCCACGTCAGCATTTCAGACACCAAACATGTCAGAAAAGACAAAACTGTATATTTTCCATTTATTTATATCTGGACCACTGCATGTAATTTTTGCACAGAACCCAAATCCTAACCATCTTCATAACCATCCTTCTCATGTGTATGATTAACAAAATTCCATATAAGATCAATTTAGATATAAACCAGTATATCTTATGTGAACCTAAAAAGTCAGTAGACATTGAGGGTGGGGGAAAAAGAAATTCAGAAGTTCAGCACGTTTAATAAACAAGGGAGGCTCCATGTTGTCTCATGACAAGTGATTGAGTATGTACACTTGTAACCTTCATCTCCACTTTCCACCGTGTCACTCATAAATAAGACACCTTCAGTCACACAGCACAATGTAAAGGCATTTTTACTGTTCACTGCACACTGAACTGTACTTACAGCTCATATGAGTATGCTCAGGCATACCAACACCAGACAGCAGGAAAAACTCTTCGGTTATGACAGAGTGTTGAATATTTTAACGCATGTACCAACAAGGACTTGCAATATATGCATTAAAGCTGGAGAATGCAAAGACCAATGCCAAATTAGACAATTTTCAGACTCATCTGCCCTGACTGGCAGCAGTTATTAAAAAAGGTAAAGATCAGAACTTTTTCTGATCAGTGAGCGCATCATACGAATGTGCTAGCATGCCGTATTAGCCGACCCTATTTTGGTGGAGATTCTTGTTACTGATTGAAGAAGAATCAAAGCTAGCAATTTCAGAATCAGTGGAGTGTTTGAAATGAAGTCAGGGAAAAAGCAATCTATTTTCTTTTATATGTTGACACATTTTCAGGTCATCAAGCTGTGAAAGAGTGAGAGAGAGCAAGACTTTCAATAGATCTCGATGCTGTACCTAGATGAAAAAGACCCAGTTATTAATGTCAATAAGACGTTTAAAAATAAAACTGGAGGAAGAACAGTAAAGTTAGAAGTTAATTAGAAAGGAAAATATTTTCCCCAACATATTGAGAAACGTCTGCTTTTTACTCAGGCTGTGAGAGAGAGCAATACTTTCAGCAGATAACAGGAAGGCTAAAAGGAGTACACTAAAGATCATTTATTATTTTAGCCGCTGCTTGACATTAAAATGGATCATTTGGAAGTGTTCGCAGCCTTTTAGAAATCTCTTTTAGCAATGTTAGCTATTTCAACCAGGCTAACTGCTAACATAAGATGCTAAAAATTCCATATTTATTTTCTCTCTGTTTTAAAAAAAACCTGAAACCCTTTTTTCAGTGACTCCTTCCTTATATGTCTGACCTCAAAGCTACAAGACCAGAACCAATTCTTTCTTCTCCATCTGCCTACATTATTGTATTCAAAGAAAAACTGGTACCAACAGGTCAAAGCCTTACAAAAAAACAGACTTCAGCTACAATATTCTAAGTGCATATATAATTACAGTATGCATATGGGTAGTGATGAATGAGCAGTCAGAATGATCAGACTGAGAAAATGGTGCTTATTCTTTCTTCAACATCTGAATCATTAAACTGTAAACAACTCTGGTTCCTACTCCTACTTTTTAAGCTACTAAAGCATCAAAAACAACCAGTAATGTGCCATTAGTGAAAACAGCATGTTCAGAGTTCTTCTTGACAATGAAATGTCACTGGAGTCTGTTATAGCTTTCATGCTGGTATCAGCACCCACCTGTGTCTAAGTATGTATAAGAACACCCCGAGGGGAACTGCATTGGATTCTACAACATACCACCACGATTGTAGAACAATGGCACACTAGCTGCTCCGCTGTGGGGCCGTTGCTACTTTTCTAATAATCTACCCAGCATGTGTTTATCTTTGTTGGACCAGGTTGTGTGGAGGAGGCAGTCGGGGAAAAAGGATGCAGACAGAATCCTGCCAGCCTGCGAGTGAAGAGCCCGCAAATCCAGAGGGACAGCTGGCTTTGTGTGCGAGCGTGTTCATGTGTGTATCTGTCTGAGAGACGGAGATGGCTGCAATACAGTTATGCCAACACGAGTTATGGTCTCACTTACACAGACACACACACACAAAACATTTAATTGCCAAAACAAAAAAAGTCTCTCCCGAGCGCCATTGTGTCTAATGTGTTCAACGTTAATCTTACCCTTTGGGGACATTTGTTACAGTGTTAATTACACACCACCAGGAGCCCTAATTAACATACATACAAATATGTACACGCATCAGGACACACAATACATACACAATTCACGTGCAAAATGGGCAGCGCAGATTAAGCGAGACAGTCCAATATGGGAGAAGCGAAGCTAATGAAGCATTCACAGAGAGTCAGGTCATTCTGGACTTGCTTTGGGGTCAAACAGTCTCCCACTCGTTTAATGAACAAACTCCGCACTCAGATGTGTGGAGAGACTCCTGGGCTGGAGTGACTGGCGTGCCCTGCTCAGTCGACCAACACACCACCGGCTCATCACATCCTGCACAGGCATTTCCTTTCACCGCTGTGAATGCTTTGGAGAATATTAGAAGAGTGAGGCAAACTGCAAATCCTGCAAACAGGCACAACAATTAACCTCAAAGAATTTTCCCGTGCCCCCATTCCTGCCTGACATCAGTGCTCATTAAGGTCCGCTACTCAGTAAAAGTCATTAAAACACCCCACAAAAGAAACAAACAAGAAAAATCGGCCTCAGGATCATCAACAACAACTGCAGGTATTTGTCTCTTCCATTTTAACTCTGGGGAGTTTAAAAACAGAGGAATTTTCTTGTTGCCCTTCTGGAAGGTGGACCACCAGCATCAGCACCGGCAGAGTAATAGCCTACAAGGTGACCGATATGCACCTGTCTTTCCTTTGCCTTCACTAAACAGCAGGACATCTAATTACATTGCAGGGGCTTTCACACGTTCAATTATAGATACAGTTGTAGCAGATTTGTAACACATAAATGCTACTTCCTTGCAAAGAAATTGTCCCAGCTTACTCAGGATGGATAAGCCAGCGAAACTCTATGAGTTAAGGTTATTTCCTGGGCCATATTGTAGGCACTAATCACAATGGGAATGACTTTCATCTGATTGTGCAGGTGAATTACACTAACCTGGAGTCTATGGTAAATCTAGGCTTCCCTTGCAGAATGTACATACCTTTAACTCCAAAAATGATTAACAATGAATCTCTATACTGTTAAAGATTAACAAAAAATGGCAAAATTCCAGTGCAAACAAATCAATAAATATGTTCTTCAAATAGCTTCAAATAATTACCATAAGCCAGATCCAAACTAGTTATTTTCAAAGTTTTTAGAATTATTGCCCCAATGATGACATTGTCCCAATAAATCTGTCTATTTTCCTTCCACTACCATAACATGCACAAAATAATACACAAAATAAAGTGTAAAACACTGCACAATTTTTTTTAAAATAAATTATTTAATAGTAAAATTTCAACCTAAAATTGTTGTATTTTTAAGAAATGAATAAAAGCCATTGTATTTCATGGAATATTGAAACATTTATTGAACCAACTCAACCTAAAACACTGCTGTAACTTTGAACCTACATGTGGAAAAGAAAGCTATGTCAAGAGCAGGAAAAAATATTGAAGACGTCATCACTTTAACTAAATGCAGGTTTGTAAAATATAGTAATATTTTTATATTTCCCCAGCACACTGTACTACAAAATGGCACTATCAAGAAACTATGTTACTTTCTGTTATGACAAGTCTGTGTATATAAGTTAAAAGAAATTTGACTTTGCATTAACATCAATGAATGAATCAAAGCAACACTCAGCATGTGTATTTCATGAGAGAATGATATTAAAGCATGATAAACAGCTAAAAAAAATATTTTGCATAATACCCCCATGCAATCATTTTTTATTCATTTTAGCAGCCATTAAGAAATCGATTTACCATATGCTTTGTATTAGTTTAATGTTAACATTATGTTTAGTCATATAGGTTGGACCAAACAAGCATCAACAATGTATGTTGAAATTAGATGCTAATTACCAACATGCTAATTTGTCATGTGTCTCAGTGAATCATTGAGCTGCTGTTTGTGGTGTGAAGATACCAATGATTGTTATGATGCTTAAATATTTAATGAGAAAAGATTATCCCCCCTGACATTGCCACTATCTTTCAAGCCTGTATGAAAAGCTGAGAAATGTGTCTAAGCAAATCCTGGATATACCAGAGGCTATACAGTTACTGAAACAGCTCAGGGATTGTGACGCTTCATAATTTAGCCATCAAGTCAGCCCCCCTCTACAAAATTATATTTTCAAACTGAAGTTTGAAGTGACTTGTAGGAAACTTTATCACAAGCTTAACTCTCCATTTCAGTACAGCTCAACTTTTGTAATATAAACGGCACATTTTCTTTGCTTCAGATATAAAATATTTCATGAGTTCCTCCACTTAGTGTAATTAAAATTAAAATCAAGCTGTATCAATCCTCGAAGGTTAATTTATCTTACATAGTGAGTCTGTGGCGTCTTTCTATCCTGGGGATGCCTTTGGCCTCGTGAAGGTTAATAAGCTGCTTTACCTCAGTCGTAGCTGGGATTGGGATAGAGAGGAAAAGTTAAAAAGAGAGTCCAGGAGAGCAAAAGCACCTTAATGCAAATCCCCAAACTCAAACTAATCTTGTCAAGTCTTCAAAACCTCTGGTTTTTTATTTAAACAGTTTCCAGGCATGCGTGGACCTGCACTCTCTATGGAGCCAAACATTTATACACAAGTTCAACATCAGTCAGCCCTTATATAGCAGAGAGTACCAGAGGTCAGGGGTCTGGGTGTAAAGCGGAGATGATGAAACACCTTCTGGAATACATTGTTCAGCTGTCTGCACGCCCACTCTGGATTTTAATGTTAACTGAGCCGGTGTTGCACTTTAATGGACTTGATTCGATGTTACAGGCTGGGGTATACCCGTATATGTTATAAAAGCAAACGCTTAATTCCCATGACCCTGCTTCCATCCTGAAGTGTTACTGATATACTTTTCTTTCACTCGTGTGTGTAGGTGGAGCAAAAGTGCAATAACAGTGCAACACCAGCCAAGTACACACAGTTTTACTATTTCTGATGGCTGACTGTAGTAGCACCGAAGCATCATGCTGTGCAGAATTTATTCATGTTTCTGCATAGTTCCAGCCATGTACATATGTTTACTAAAACATGATAACGAGGGAAAAGCAAGTTTGAAAAACATTTTTAAATAGGGAGATTCTGAAAAGTTTCCCCCCTGCTGCTACAGCTCCATCTAAAATTCACAACGCATCAACAGTTTAATCTCTATATGTTTATCCATATATTGCTTATATTCTTACATTTACTGTACAACATCCTAGGCAGTAGTGTTTTATCTTAATAGAGTTAGTGTTTAATAACAGAAAGTAATAAAGTTTAAAGTTAGACGACTGTAATTCTTCAGCTGTCTTGTTTGTTTTGCTCGTAAAACAAGGAATATTAGGCATGTTTTGATTACAAGTTGTAGTTGATCCTAAAGAAAAACAGGACAGAATATATAAAAAATTTTAGTTTTTTACATGGGCATATGAAAAAGACTATTTCTTAACCTTTGCAAGAGTGAACTTGCCAAAATACTAAAATATTTACAAACTATTCCAAGGTGATGGTTGCATATTACTACAGAATAAATGAGTTCTCTCTATAGCAACAGCAACATATTTTAAGTTAAATTCAATATGGACAAAAGCAATGTCCAGCTGTTACCAAGCTCATCTAGAGCCAAACTCCACCAGTCTGATTTTTGGACAATTCCCTTGGAGTGTCACTGCTTCTTAGTGTTTATGTGCATTTAGTTTTTTCTGTTTTGGCTTAAGGCGGCTGTGGAGCTCCACCTGTAATCAGACAGCTCTGTCTAACTTACTTCTCAAGCTCTCGCGTCTGTGCAGTAATTTGCCTCGCAGTGGTGCGAGAGGTCTTGATTATTTATATTCATGGAGGCACCATCTTGAACAGAAAGAATTCAGGTTGTTTACCAATCCTGCGAGTGCCATCACAGGTCCTCTCTTCCCCCTCTGTGCTGCTCCTTTTCTCTGCTCACTTCCTGCCCGGCTGTGGGAATGTCAACCCCCCCGGCCCATTTAAGACCACAAACCAATTCCACCACGGAGGCTCAAAGACAAATTAAACTTAATGCCATGTAACCAACTCAGCCTGCAACTGTGCACTGTCAGGCACAGTGCTAGCCAGCAGAGAAATGGGGACTTGTGGGCACCTTTTTGATCAGTGTGCAAATCACGAGTCGACATGGAGTCAAATAAAAAGCGCTTCTGGAGATTGGAGTTAGACGACAAAACCAGCAGAGTTTCAGTTCGATCTTGCTTAAAGTGACATAAAAAATGCAGCATGTGGTTGATTTGTAATGGCTTGAACAACAAATCTTCTGCCCTCCTTTAAAAGAAAGAAGAAGACCAACTGCTTAGGTGAAACAATAGCGATCGACCCCTGAAATTAATAAATAGAAATAAAAAAGCAGACAATGCAGAGAGTCAGTGGATTACTGAGAATTAATGTATAAAAAAATGTTTAAAAAGCTGAATAAATGCCTTTGTTTCTCTAAGATACATTTTCTTATGAGAACCATCTTAATACTTTAGGCAATTTCTGTCAATACTAACTTTTTAAGAAATGAATAAACGAACAAAAGTGCCACAACACTCCAAAGTGACAAAACTTTTTAATTTCCTCCTTATAGCATTTAAAATGTCCAATGAAACGCAGTAAGCCATCCATGAAGAGAAAAGTGAGCCATTACACATCAAGTATTCCCTATAAAACTCTCTGCTCTTGTACTCTTATTTCTGAGCATGGATTAGATATGCACTCCATATTCTGCTGCCCGGAATCAGGGGGCTTATTTAATGAAGCTCCATTGGGGCTTTTTCATGCGAAAAGCTCCAGTGACAGTGTTGAAATTGTCCTCTTCTTAAAGGCAAGACCTATTGTTAATAAGCATCCCATCACTCAATTAGGCAGGCTCATATACACTGTCTGTGCGGATGACACATAGAATGATGCACTACGAGGGCAAGCAAAGAGAAATGCTTGAAGGTAAACATATTTTTTTGAATATATTACAGTGGTATTACACTGATACAGATTCTTATTTATTAGGGCAATGGCAATATATTATCTGAGACATAAAGTTGCATCAGTAAATGTCAGGAAATGTTAATAGAGGTAGAAGACAGCCAACATTGCTTATTATGAAAACTAGGCATATATAAAAAAGGGGACTTTGCAATTCAAACCAGATATTTACATACACTGTATAAACAGACACATAACCTTTTTTTAACCTCACTGTCTGACAAATAGGTCAGACTTTTTATGAATTAAGTCAGTTAGGATTACTTAAAAGGATTTTTATAAGTTTAATGCCAGAATAATAAGTTTCATAATACGCCTTTCAACAGGAAGAGAAAGCCAAGATGATGAAGCCATAGTTTTGTGGGCTTCCAGACAGTTCACAACATTTAAAGTATTTAAAATCAACCTTTTGGAAGAAAAGTTTATTCATTTTCTACAAGTATGACAACACTCTTCATTGTGGATCCTGATGCTGACTTGAAGTTATCAATTTTCAGAATCAGTCAGGGGTTAAAATAAACAAACAGGAAAGAAAAAAGGTAATTTCTACATATGTAGAGATATTCTGCTGTTTACTAAAGGTGAGTGAGAGAGAAAAGAGAGAGAGAGAGAGAGAATTTCAGCAGAGGAAATATAGAAGCGTACAGATGCTAAGTTTTCCTTTTTGTGGTTCAACCTGTTATGAAGCATGCTGAATACAGAGGAGTGAATGTAAGGATCACTAACTAAAAGTTGCAGTAACCTTAGAGCACTAATCCTAACTAAAGTCTGACAACAACATGGTATTTAGGAAGCCAAAATGCTTTTCAAACATGTTGACGCCCACCATGCGTCAATGACAACATGTTATATAAACCCCCACAGGATCAAATTTGTTATTGTGCATCAACCTGCATAGGAGCTTTAGAAAGTGATCCTCTGACATAGACCTTTCACTCATGGTTTTCAATTTTATAGCTGATGAGTATCGCTAAATTTTATTGCTGATTTTGCTGAACCACGGTACGGCTTCGTTCAGAAAGCATGCTGGAAACCAGTAGAACTAAAGGGTGTTATTGTATGGCGATACATTCTAGGTACAGAATCAATGTAGTTTACTGAACGTGAAGACAGGAAACGGAACCCACTTCAAAATAAGAGCATGAGAATAAGCATCTAACTACTTGAATAATTCTTAACAGTTGATAAGCAAAACTTATCAAAACAAATCAACTTATCAACACTCAAACTTTATTCAAATGAATGATTACAAAAGAACCAAGTAATGAATTTAAGGAAAGATAAGTGCGCTACATTTTTCAAAGTTAGAAAAAATGCTAAATGAAATATTAGCTCTGCTATTAGAGTATTAGCAGATTAGTGGAAATGTGCCAACCACTGGGATCTATATTTGTAAGAAGATACACAGGAGAACTAACCGCACTAATCACGGTACAACACACCGAAGAATATTTAAAATATAAATGTTTTCATTTTCAGTCTTTTCTTTAACACACACTGTTTGACAGCAAAAGAATGGAAAAATGTATATTATCAATATGGTTCCTGTATTCTTATATGTCATGAATCAGAATCGCCTCCAACAGCTATATTTAATTTTTTTTAAATTTTTTAAAATGTTTTCATAAAAATGATTGTGCATGGGTAGAAAGAAAAGAAACTTACAGCAAATGTAATCTTAGAAGAAAAACAAATACTTTAGCTGATAAGAGCCCTAAAACAATTACAAATATATTAAAGAAAAATGGCGTGTCTCCAATTTCGGCTTTGTAAAACCAAAGGGAGCACACATTAAGTATCAAAACAAAATATTTAGTTTCACAGGCAATATTTATTTTGTAAGAGACAGATTTCATGAATATTACACCGTACCTGAAGAGACATAAAAGTTAGCAGGGTGTAGAGTTGGGAGGCTGGAAGCGGCAGGTATCAAAGACAGCTAATATTCAGAGGGCTAAAGTTAAAGTGCACTGCGATAGCCGGAATGGCTCTCATCTGAGAAGAGAAGATTAAAATCAGTGGGACATCGCAGCGAAGCAATATGAAGTGGGAAAGAGAGGAAATTTCTCTCTAACATACACTCCCTCACTCTCACGCAGATGGGCGCCCACACACACACACACAATATAACCTCCTACAATAAACTAATTACTCGTCGTTAATATTTAAGAGCCTAATTTCCATTCATATGTAATATATTAAAAACGTGCAGGGATAAGCAAAGAAACGGGCTGACCCTGAGATATTCACAGCAAGCCAACTGCTCCAAACAGAGAGAAATGAACATCAGAGTGTTTTCTGTTTTATTGAGACAAATGTCTCCTGCCTGCACTAGCAATTAATGGCCTCCCTTTTAAAATGTGGAAAATGGTACAATTTGAGGCCTTCCCTTTTTTTTCCAAATGGGATAATAGCCTCTTTGCCTTGTTTTAGGCAGTAATGGACTTTAAATGCAGAATGTGTGGCTGGCTGCTTTAGAGACGAAGAAAGGTTATCGCATTTATTTAGTAAAATGTAGGATCTCTTTTTTCTGGCACTGAAGACAGATTGTGAAAAGGTTACAGGGTAAGATTCAGAGCATTTAGGCGAGACCAAAACTGATAAACAATAATAAGAGTGGGAGTCCTTTCCTGAGGCTGGCCTCTAATCCAAACTCTTAAAAGCAATATGGCTTTCCACCTGGGGTGTCATGTGAACAGGGGAGACTTCAATTGTCAATGTGGCTTGAGTCAAAATCATCTCCAATTTTCTGCCTATCTTAGCCAAAACTTTACTTTTAGGGTGCAATAAATATGACAATATATCTAAAAACAGGAAAAATAGTTTAGTCTCGACTTTGCTGAAAGTATGGATGTGTACAATTTTTTATTGTAAGCAATATAATTTTTTTTTGGTTGCTTTTATATAAATTTAGAATTTATTTAGTCTATGCTTTGTCATTAAAGATTTGTTTTTAATTATACATGTTATATTTCTAACTTTATGTATTTTCTCCGGCTGCTGACTGCTTGTGTAAATTAGTACTACTTTTGTAATTTATGTATTTATTTATATAAGCAGTACCCTCCAGGTCGCAAATAAAGCTAAAGTCATCACTAAGTAGAGGGGCCCTTTCTCAATTAAAACAATCAATAACAAACAGCCTTATATTTCTGGGAGAACATGGCTAGCCATCAAGTTTATCTCCCAAACATGTTGACAAAATAAAATACAGGCACTAAAACAAGGCAGACTATTCCAGAGTGGATTGCACTGTCTCTTGAATTAAGCTTAAACTCATTAAACTGAGACCCCTATTAATCTGCAGCTAAAAAGACAGAGCTTCAATAAAAGTAGTTTTTCAAGAGCAACAAGCTTTTACATTTTTTTTCACCAAGACATGTTGTCGATGAATTAATAAAGCTTAATGGGATTAAAATATTCTGAGAAGCATTCATCTGTGCAACAGTTGCTTCATTTCTCACTGTTTTTGTGGACTAAACCAGTGCTGCAGAGACCAAGTCGCACATTCTGCTGGTTAGCATCAGCTTTTCCTGACTGAGAGGTGGCAGGGAGTCATGTGAGGTGGCCGACTACGCAAGAGTGTGTTTGATCCAGCAACCAGGTCAGCCCTGATGTTAACAGAGTTATTAGGCGACCTATTAGGGAGAGTCAGGGAGGCGGCTAAACCCCCCACTGATTCCATCATTACTGCCGTTGTTGCAGGGTCATTACCACCCTGCTGCTGGGGCTTTGTAGCAGGGATTGAGAATCTGCTGGTGTCTTCACCACACCGGCTCAGTGGGGAGAGTTAGAGTGTGGGGGTAGAGTTGTGGGAACAATGATAAAGGAAAACGGGAGTCGAAGTGAGCAAAACTACTGAAGGATTTGATCATATCCCTTGGCATGAAGGGGAGGATGATTGTGCAGCCATCACTTAAAGTAAGGCTTTAGCCAAGTTACATTTTCAGAGATGACCTTTAGAGCAGCAACACAGTGGGGAGAGGGAAAACAGTGTTAGAGTAAAATCTACAACAAAAAAGCAAGAACAAAGTAGAAAAGATTTTTGGAGTTGCATCAATCAAAATTGTACTTTTTGTTACAGATTTTCTGTTTTTTGTGCGGTCTGACCTGGTTGATTCACATTTAGACTATTACCATTTCATTTTCTAACAATCATAACACATAAAAGCAAAACAAAAAAGAGCCACATATTCATTGATAGATCAAGTAGTATGAATTGCAGGACTATCCAAATGTATTCACAGGATTTGTTACTGATATTTATCTGATTTTTAAACTCAAAAAAGGCATATTATAGTTCTTTAAAGAAAGGCCAGGGAAAGACTAAACACATTGTCATTGATCATGACAATGTGTGACATGATCAAGGTAATCTTATAAAAAGACTGGGATCTCAAGCTTGATTAATGAGAGATTAAACAGTTAAGGGATGGGTTATTTCCATTTACTGGGGATTGTTTCCCTCCCTGAACCATATAGAGGTTTTTATGCTTAAAAACTGGTGATGATGCCACAGAGCGCGCAGCACACACCATGATCACACAATCCAAAGATCAGCTTACATGGCGCAAGAGGCAAGAGAGATTTTATTTTTAACACATATATATTTTTTACATTTAGAGCTGATTGAGGAAAAAAATAACCTATTCCCATCTATCTTACATCTTGTGGTATTAACTATTACACATCCAAGGATTTTATACAAAAACTGATATGAAATGACTTGTTTAATTCTTTTAATTAAAACAAATTAAAATAATTGCTTAAAAAAATTTAATATTTGTCAGGTTATTGTCCACAACTCCAGCGTGAGTGTGTATTGAGAGATGCGACTTGGTTTTCAGCTTTATTTGCTGCTAAGTCCTTCTCTCTTCTGTCCTTGTTATTTGTGCTGAGAAGCCCAGAAATCACCATCACAAAGTGGCACGTGCCCTTTGTCCATCAGCAATTGATGTGGGCAATGGAGGAAACATTTTGGAGGAGCGGGTGTGTGAAGTTTGCCAACATCAATCTTGTTTCAAATTGAACTGCAAAGTTACAGCTGAATGGATTGGCTTTCAAATGCAGGAGGCTACACGGGATTCAATCCCAGAGTGAATCTGATTTGATCCCGTGAGCCATACAAAGGCACAACCCACTGATTGATAAAGCAGAGTGAGGGGAGATGAGCGAAAGGAGTAAAAAGATGCCCAAGTCAATGTGGGAGGGTGGAGCGACGGAGAGGATGGTGCACGGAGAAAAGGAGGAAAATAGATGAGAATGCAAAAAAAAAAAAAAAAAAACGGAAAAGAAATGTGTGAATGGAGAATAAAATAACACTTAGCAAGACCAGGTAGTTCTACAGAGCCCATTTAATGGCTTACACACAAATTGTAAAGATGTGAAAAAGCGTGGCACTGACAGAGGGAAAATGGAGATGTCTGTCTATGATAACAGATTTTTTTTTTTTATCTCTGTGTGTGGGTGATAACAATTTTATGATCACAAAGCACACAGTCGCACCGGAGGTATGTTTAACCTTGACATCAGCCGCTGAGGCGTTCCTTAAAATTTTTTTAAAAGTTTCACAAATATTTTTTGCTCACAGAAAAAGGGCTTTTTTTGTTAGTTACCATAGTGAAATTAAATGACACATTTTGTGCTTAAACAGGGCTGCAAACGAAAGCTAAAGCTAAAATAGGTTTACAGTTAAAAAGAGTAGCTCAAAGCTCAGATTTTTTTTTCCAATAGATATTCAGAAAATTACTCGCATGTGAGAAAAACCCATTCTATTGCATATGTGTTCATTCTTTACAGATTCAAGTATTTTCTGGTATTTCATCACATTTTCTGATAATGTTAGGTACCTGTGGATAAATACAATTAGTGATATTTTGCTAGATAATTGATTGACCTTGTTTTGTGGCTCTCTATACAATAGACTTGGATTTCTTTCAGGTAAGCTGCTGCTTAAGTTTCAGATAAAACCAAAATACAACCTTTTCGTCTAAATGCGACATGTCATGTACGGCAGAAAGATAACGTAACACAGCATGACTGAGTGGTAGCTGAACCATTGTGTGTGAATGTTTCTCATCAGCTGCGTCAGAGAAGTTGATCAGAGCTGCTGCAAAGATGAACAGAGCTAACTACAGGAGAAGGAAAAAGAGAGAAGACTGAAGAAGAGCTGAAAAATGAATGGAGGTTCACCTTCAAGCTGGACAATCACTCTAAACAAAGATGTTTAGATCAAAGCATTGTCAGGTGTTAAAAAGGTCTAATCAAAGTCCACACCGAAATTCAATGTTCATAAAAGCTCTCCCAATAATCTGAGTTTTACTTTAGAAAGATGCGTGCTCAAACACTTTATTCAATGTGAAACTTTTCACCCTTTTATTTAAACTTACTTGAAAACCATGCATCATTTCTCTTCCTTATTTCATTATTGTTATATTTATATTAGCTGTGCTATATTTTTCCCTGTGTTTAAATTTGTCTTTAATGCATAAACTCTTTTTACTGTTTTATAATTTTTAGTTTATGTCAATATGCATGCTCCCACTTACTTTAGCTTGCAGAACTTCTGAATTTTGACCAATGCAGTACATTTCTATTTTAATTCTATGTTTGTCTTTCATTGGAAATTTTCTGTTATTGACCAGCAAACCTGTGTAAAAAAATAAAGGGTGGGAATACTTTTGCAAGACCAGAGTGTCACACTAGTCTTGATATAATTTTTTGGAAGCTGATCCTAAATGTTAGAGTTGTGAGAAGATTGTGGTGACGGAAAACCAAGAGAAGGTAACGTTGTGCAGCATTAATTTTAACAAATACGGCTGAATGTATAAATTGTGCATGTCTTAAAATGTCAGTGTCATGTTTCTTAGACAGGCATCTGGGTACCTTTTACCCTCAAAAACACAAACCCATGTGCACACATTTTACGAAGCTTAACGGCAAATTGGACTGTCTGGCATTTATTTAGGAATTTAGGAATCTTATGAATCTAGAAAAGATCCAAATGAACCACTGGAGGTAACACTTTGGAAAACAACCAACGAACAACCATGAGCATTGATAACGGTCGCTGCTTAAAGCTGTTGTTCTGCCAGCTTTTACAGCATTTTCCCACAGAATTGCCATCATGATTATACCAAGCACATGTAGCATGGGTATCAACAGAAAATGTTAAAGCTATTGATGGCTAGAGAGCGTCATTCATCACACTAAAACCATCGATTTCTGTTTGTCAGCCCGCTCGACTCGGCTACCCGAATATCTTAAAGTAGCATTGGCAGCACATTTCCACAACATCAGAGTCCCAAAAACGGACACGATAAAGAAATAAATAAGTGTGCCACTCCTAGAAGTCTGAAGCAAAGCCCGAAATCCCTCTTGATTATCATTTCTTTTCTTGGTAAAACTCATTAAACAGCAAGACCTATAAAAGCAGCAGGGGAGATGACAGTCTTGCGTTCTCAGTTGTTTTAGAGGCTTCTGAGCGCAATAAGCGTCTGAAAATTGGAGGCTGTTAAAGCTATTCTTTTTTTTTTTTTATTAGTTTCTGTCACTGCCAAAGTGTTGCTTTTCAACAATGCCAGTAACAAGCACGAATCCCAAGGAGGGCGGAGATAACAGAAGTCTTTTTTGCTGCATTTTCTGAGGGCAGCTCTGTAGGGAAGGCATTTACACCTGCTTGCCTCATCTTTCACAATACACCAGGCCCCCAAAGTGTGCTTTACTTATAAATATCCACATCTTGTGGCAAAGATGGAACCATAAAAAGCAAAAGAATAGCTAACAAGTCATGTATGGGTTTGTGTATTTGTGTCTTTTAAAAAAGGACAAATATCTCAGGCAAATAGAGTCTGTTTACACCTGTGGTTTGAAGTTAAATCAGTACAAAGGCTTCATAATGTGTCGTTATTATAAAACTAAATCCCCAGGAGGTAATTCTGAATGGCTTGGTCTTACCAGCTAAATGCCAAAACAAATTTTAACCTTCACCAGTTTCAATTCAGAGTTAAAGAAAGACTCTATACAAACAGCTATGATAACTACCCAGGAGATATGTTGACAAAACCAGCCATAAATTCAACGTATTTCATTATTCAGCATGACTCATGAAATGCACAAGAGGAAAACAAATGAACTACTCCCTCATTTTAGGTAAACCCGTCTTAGCAGGCTTTCAGAGCGGCACCAGCTACATCAAAGCTCGTCTCGCTGACTTTCAACTCCACAACTCCACTGACGGGGTGATGAGGAGGGAGGGAGGGTGTCGGGGTGTTCAAACATTAAACAGCATTTTTCATTCATGAGAAAATCATGTTCTGTTTCAACAATAGAGGGAAAAAGGGCTGATTCAGTCAAGTCGCTGCAGGGGTAATTGATAGGGATCCAGCGGAGGTAACTCCCAGGGGAAATGCTGGATCATGAATTCCTACCATGCCAGCGGGAACACGGACGATCTATTGAGGCTTTTTTTTTTTTTTTCCCCACAAACCCCAGTGGGCAAGAAAGTGAAGTTAATAAAGAATATAAAAGGGCATCTGAAGCTGAAGTACAGCCATGTGTTGCAGAACTACAAATATTTCACTGGCTTTTGAATTCAGAGCCTATCTGAAAAATTGATCTCAGATGTAAAGTAAATACCTGAAACAACCTCAGTAAATACAAAATGTAATTTTTAAATAATAAGTTCATTTAGGGGGGAAAGCCACTCATATCGACATGGCCCTATGTAATGTTCCTCCAAATCACAATATTCATTAAAGTAGGTTAATGAATATTGTGGGCAGATTTCAATCTCATTCCAGACTCATAGAAGTTAATCAGAACCTGACGACAACATGAAATAGAAGATTAAAAACAATTAACATTTTGGTGTTGAGTTAATGTGCCTATTTATTTGATAATTTAGATGCAAAACATGTTTTTTGAACTGAAAATGTGGCTTATTTTTTAAATACATAGTTTTTGATTACAATGTGAATATTACAAACTCTGGAATTAACTCGATTAAAAGTTTTAATAGAATCCCACCACTAATATCTATATCTGCAAAGACAGATCGATGTAAACACATCTCATTGATATCTTGTGTGTTTCTATGAAGAGTATGAAATGTATTACTGCCAGGCCCTGTCCTTGTTCCCACTTCATTAGGCTTTGCAACAACTGTTCTTTCCAAGCCACATCCTCTTTCCATCTGTATCACTCTGGAAAATCACCTTGCGGCAGCCCAGGGAAAATTGCTGTTCATTTCACAGTAGCAAAAAAAGGAAATGAGTCTAGTTTGTGGACCTGGAGGCTGTGAAAGAGGCAGAGCAAGAAACTGCTGGCAGGCTGACTGGTGTCCAAACAAACGCTGGGTATAAGAAAAAACTTGCAGGATTCTGTATAGTTATGTCCACACATGCTGACAGAGCTCAGATTTGACTCTTCTGCGCTTGACAGGGTTGACTTTTCCCCTCCCAGTGCTGCTAGAATTAGAGGGGTGTACATACTGTCAAAGCAGTGGAAAACAATCAAATTGTCATGGGGGGATACATCAAGTGCTCTCAAACACCCTCTTCCACTATGAAAAACAAAGAAAAGCTCTGCACTGCAACTCTTATCCATAAGCAAGTTGGGTTCCTCGTTGTGTATTTGAGAAACAAACTGGCTGCGACAAGTAAACTCCCAGAGCTTCCTTCAAAGCCTCACATCCACCCTGATAGAAGATTGGCCTATTGGGCTGGAAAAGGCAAGAAGCAAACCAAGCATAGCTGCCACGTGTAAAAGTTCAAGATTGTGCCCAAAACAAAAAGATAGAAAAAAACAAAAACAGATCTGCAACAGCTCAATGGACACAAAAATCAAATGCAATGCGGAGCTCAGTGACGATTTATGCTTTCTTTTAAGGAAGAGCAGGCTAAATGGGAGGTCTCAGAAACAAAAACATTTAAACTCAGAGCATGCAGTGAAGATATTAGAAATAAATGCTTTGATTTAGGATGATTAACATCTAAGTGGGAAAAAAGGTGTTGCCGCAAGATCAAAGTATACCTTGGCAACCATCGCCTCAGAGGCCAAATGAAGCATGCGTGAGAAGATTAATTAAGGGTGCGGTGGAGAGAGATGACACCTCTTACCTTTACTCTGTGAGGAGAAGCACAGGGAGAGCTGAGCAAATAGGTCAGGGTTTTCAAACTTCTCTTCTTTGACTTTGATCCAGAAGCAATTCTCTGCCATTTCCTGAGGCACTATCTGCAATGACACAAGGATTCCATTATCGCCACAATCAGAAGCCGTCATTCCATCAAGCCGCCACTCAAACTTCTCCTAGCTGGAAGATAGAAGAGGTTTTGTGAGTCTTTTCCTGTGTGTGGATACGCGCATGACCTTGGGTGGCATACTGAGCATCTGAGTGGCAAACGGGACTTAGAAAAGAAAAAGGCAAACATGAAAATGTGAGGCTTGAAATTGTGAATTATTTGACTATGGTGAAGATAATGATCTTTCAACACTGTCGGGATGAGCAGAGACATGAAAGCTTCTCCCATTTTCCATTTTTTCATCAGAGACTTGGAAGAGAGAAAAATCTGTAAAAGTAACCAACCGCACCGAGGCAATACTTCATCAATAGAATGGACCTCCAATATTTATGGGGCTTAGGGACCACAGCCTCCTGCAAGCAGTTAATACTTCTCTAAAAAGGCTTATAAATCCATACACTAATATTTCAAACCAAAAATACTTTATTATATTTTTCAACCTGGAAACTGTTGTTGCACTATCCCAGCAGCCAGGATCAACAGTCTTCCTCATTTCTGATGTTGTGGGTACAGCCAATCATTATGAAGGAAAATTATTGTGCTTCTGGATTAGCTTCTTTGCAAACAGCAACCAATAGCATGTTCAAGGAGACTTAATATTTGTCTTTTAAACTGCAAAGAGCAAGCCATGTTTTTTGGGGGGTTCTCTACCATCTAATTCCAATAAAAACAAACTGAAAGCAGTTCAAAATGTTATATGTTTATGTTTGACAGCATGGTCAGGCCAATGTGCCCAAATCGGTGTGCACTGTTGAAGTTATGTGACGAAAATCACGTCATTTTGTTCACAGCCTCTTGACGCCTCTGTATGCAAAACTTAACTAATGTGATACGAATTCAGAAAAGCATTTGGACAGAGACTGGAATGTGTGTTGGGTGAACTGGTGATCAAAACAAGCAGCGGTCATCTGAAAGTAGATGACGTGCATCTCGTCATTCATCTAGTGCATCTGTTGGACCAAAACGCTGAACTCTTCATGCTCGGTTCTGGTCCGATGCAGCCAAAGAGCATCTCACTAATGCCTTCTCCTCTTTTTTTCAGCTTCCAGTAACATGAAAAACAACATGAAATGTTGCAGCTTGTCAGTCATTTTTTCCTCGACGAACGATCTTGTGAACTAGTTCTCCTCCCTGCCATGATCTCTGAGCTTGAACAGTGGCTATAGATGACGTAAGCTGCAGTGGCCAACTTTTAACAACTTTGAACAAAATATTTAACTGTAATCAATATTTCTGCACAGTTTTTGGCCTCCCAGTTTAAATCTTATTGCCTACCGTCCTACATAGATTCCCTTTCACTTATGAGACTGACTGGCATTTAAGGGTTTGACATTCAGAATACGTGTTATGCATGGTGAGAACTGAATGTTATTCATTATAGAAAGGCAATTTTTAATCTTTAAAAGACCATTTATTGTGTTCAAGGGACACTGAAAGAGAACCTTATTAATAGATGACCAGTAAAAAATGTAATTCTTCTGATCTTTAATTTTTTAAATGGTCCTAAAAAAAAAAAAAAATCGGCATTACTAAAATTTAGGGGTTTACAATTTCTGAAAATTATTGTATGGTTGTTAAGTCTGGTGACTCATAAATTTCTCATAAAAAGAAATTTAACTTTTTGATTCATGTCATTCCTACTGCAAACTTTAAGAGAGCATATTTTTGTTTCCAAGTGACTCAGGTTGAGAACAAATTAAAGGGACCTCCAACGGCAAAAGATAAATACCCCCAGAAATTTACAGTTATTACTACCTAATAATACATGTGACACTACTCCTTTTCTACTACACATTCTGTTGAGAGCTCCAGAAGTATTTCCTTTTGTAGCTTTTTATTGTGGCTCCGGCCTTGCATTTCACTTATTGCACTGCCACCACCATCATCATCAAACCGAAGTAATTATGTAAAGAAAGAGTTGTAAAAACAGCACTTATGCAACGCAGACAGAGTTGCAGCTGGTACTCAACAATCGTCCTCAAGGCCGTATAGTAATGGTGATAAATGCAAATGTGTTTGAGAGTCGCTGGCTGCGTTAATGGAGGTTTATGAAACTGCCAACACAGGCTTGATTTCAGTGAAGCAAAGATAAAAGACGACTGCACTCCGTTACTGAATGCTATCTGGGAACAATGACGAAAGGGAGCAGCTTAAACCTCCTTCCATCATTGTCCTTGCAGAGTCGCAGGTGGGCTGGTGCCTATCTCCAGGGGAAGCTCAGGTCACATGACAAATTACCATGTCAAACCTCTGCGCAATTAAGGGAGAATTTACCCCAGAACTGTTTAGTCCGCTTTAACCAAACTCTACTTTGGTTCAGTTGAAGGGAACTTTGATGCAGTTCGAAAGCATTTGTGAACATCACGTGGACCAGAGGCTGCTCAGAAAGCGAACTAAAGCGAAGGACGCTTGTATGAAAAAGAACATTCTCTGTGAACCGCCTCATCTTCCAGTGTTTGTTTGGAACATCTACCAAAGACACAAAAAACCACCAACACCCACTAAAACCTGAATCAATTATTGTTTTACATTTTTTGAATAAGTAAGTTGCACTCAGTGCCTTGGGAGTGTCTCTGATTCTTGTTACAGCGCCCTCACATACAAGGGAGGAAACATTTTGCTCAGTGTTTGGTTTGTGAAAGCACTGCGTTGTTTTTAGCAGTAGCTAAAAATGTAACAAATGTTGCAATGTTTATCTCCAATCAAGCCGAGTCCGAGTGCACCGGACTATCAGGTGTGAAAAACAGCCTTAGCAGTCGTGCTTATGGACTGTACCAAGCAGCCAGAGAGCACCTCTACACGCAATCATAAAAACCCAAAAGACCTAACCCCCGACTCACTGCTCAGCTAAAACTTAAAAACTTGAAGAAACAAAATAGCAGGGACTTGTCTGAAACAGGGCAGTCATCCAATCCCACTACCACTGCCTAATTAAGAAAACTTTAAGGGTAAATCAATCTTCGACATATGGCGAAAAACATTATGAAGGGCTCCTTGTATGATCTCAGATGGGACTTTTCAGAGTAAAGTTTGCAGATTTTCCATGACAGTGACTTTTATTTGGGCAGTCCCACTGTCCAGACAGAGTGCATGTTAGGTTAATTGGTAATTCCATCTAAACTGACTCGCAAAGTCGGGGTGTGTGTGTATGTGTGGGAGAGAGTTTGGCTGTTTATCTCAAGAGCTTCCCAGTTGGCCCTTTGATAGACTTGCAACCTGTCCAGGGTGTGCTCCGCCTCTCACCAGATGATACCAGGAAAGCCTCCAACCCCCTGTAGCCCTGAAGGGGATGAAGTGGGTGTGGAAAATAAATGAATATTATTGCTGTGACTGCTGCTGCTCCCACAGCCGCTTTTACTGCCACTACTGCAACCAATAACACTAACAATAATGCTGTCTTATTTAGAAAAATGTGCCTCTACTAAAGCAGAAAGAACATTTTGTACTAAATATGTAATTGAAGAGACCTGAGTGTAAATAACTCAGTGGTAAAACCTGACAACACGTTTTAGTAACGATTTCAACGTTGCATCGAGCATATTTTAGAGCTAGAAAACCAGAAAATGTTTTAAGTATAAAACAGAAAATACAAGACATCAATTTCTTTTTAAAGTACATGATCAAAAATAACACTTTTCTAACACAAAAGAGCCTGTTCTCTCATAGAAGACGGACAGAGCCCTTCTATATAGAAAAGATGACCTGGTTCACCTTAAAGTTATCCTCTCTCAATGACAGTAGGCAGAAAATTCACCTTTTCTTTTGGGATACACCAATAACATATTGACAGGATGTGTGGCTACTTATTGAAAACCCAGAAAAAAGTAAGAAAATACTTTCCTTGTAATGATTTGTACTTTTTACGTGACCTCTCAGTACAATTGTAAGTGGATATCCACAGATCAAATTTAATCAGCCCTTATTTTCTTTAAATATCCCTTCAGCTTGACAAATAGCTTCAGTAGTGACATATTTATTCTGTGTCTGAGATAAATGAAGGAGATAAAAGCAGACTGTAGCTGCCGTTTGGAAAGTTAAAAGTAACGTTTTATGGGCGGCAACATCATATTGATGGGAAATAAAACAATGCCTTTGACTGGTGACTAGTTTTTAGCTAGTTTGTAGCTTTTAGTCAACAGTTGTGTTATGTACCGATACCCAAATGTTCATTTCTAACATAATTTAAGTCAAGTTTTGTTCCAAGAGTAAATTTCCCAGCATTCTCGGTTGCCTGGTGATCTCTGTTTCCAATGTTTTTCTACATATTTCTTATTGTTGTACAGAACAATAGGCAACTTCAAAACCCTCACAGAAAAGAGAAGAAAGAGCCGTAAAAATGACATTACATAACCTTGTAAAGTATTTACATTTTGGATTCTAAAAATGTAAAATGTGTATCCAAAAGTAGTTTTTTTTCTATCTTCATCAAAAACATAATATTTCTATTTATTGACGTACACCTAGACAGCTAAATGTAGTGACAGGTTTTAGAGTTTTATTAAGAAAGGTCTTTACTCCTGCTTCTTTTCTATAATGAAATGTTTTATCTTGTTCTATCACATAAAATGGCATGGCAAAATATGAATAAGTCAGTGTAGTATGAATACTTTTGAATGGGTATTACAGTTTTAAACTAATTGGAAAAGTGTTTTTAATTCACAAAGTAAACAAGCCATTTAAAAACATGCTTCGCCGTTTCTTCTGGTTGTTTTTGGCCTTTAATATTTGACATTAGTCTTTTTCTGTCTAGTAATTTTGTTAATATTTTGCTGTTGAACTCTTGGTCCACTAAGTGGCTGTGGGGTTTTCCTGCAGAGCCTGAGCAGAATAAAGATAGCCTCTGTGTGTTTAAGGGAAGGCATTCATTACAACTTGAGCTAATGAGCCAATGTCGAGCTTAAATATGAGCCTGTCTCGTGGCACTTTATGCAGCTGTGGTTATTTTCTTCCTACCAGTGCATTCATGTTTCCTTTGTAAAGTCATTTTCATATGCTCATAGATATTTGTAATCAAGATCTTAATATTATGCTAAAATCTAATATTATAAATAGTAATAGGCTAAAGTTATTTCACTGAGACGGGAGCTACAGAATAATTTCATTTTTTTTCCAATGGCCTACTTTATCTTAATTTTCTCTTGGACTAATACACCAAAAAGAACGTAAATGCAGGAAATAACTCTTTAAAACGATTAGCAATTAAAAGCTGACATTTCCCTGTGTAGGCCTGTGTTAGACCTGTCCCATGTGCATGTATAGCATTGCTTTAGGCTAATAATGCACAGCCGCCGCAACCTGCTGCAAAACAGGAAATGGCTACAGCAAATTGAAGTGCAGTGAGCAGCTGTATGTTACAAATGAAGCATGAATGCATAAATGCATCTTTTTTTCCAGCAGAATAAAATAATATTTCAGAAATTATTAGATTTTTACAAAATCAGCAGTGTTAAACTTGTGGTGCCCCTTCTGTTAATCCTCCATATAAACTATAACTTTGTTTCACACATACATCATGTTTCATACAATAACTTGGATTGCTACATTAGAGTTGGTGAGGAACCCAATGACGATTAATTTCCTAGCACAGGCCCCAATATTACTAATTGATGTTACTTCAAATATTTTATTTTCACTTTTAGACAAAATTATTCTTTGTATTACACCAGACTCACCGGGAATATTTATTACCCAAAATCTTAGCCTTTTTGACTAAAAGTACATTAACTTAAATTAAATTTCTTTACATTTGTGATGGTGGAATTGAACTAACTTTACAAGGAATGCATTTCGGTATCAAAATAAACATACATTCTTATCCAGTCTCACATCTGATTTTAATTGTTCTTTTAAACATCTTTCAAACATCTGCAGCAGTGCTAAGAGTTGTGCACCATCTGCTTTAAAAACAACATGTTAATGTGAAACTGTAAAGTTGAATTAGCACACTTCTTTTTGTTGAGTAGGTGAACCGTGCTGATTTTGGACATGTATACGGCAGGAAAACATAGTGGATCTATAAAAATGTTTTGTTATTCTCCTCTCTTTTATACAACTGAGTAGTAGTCAAGCCTGGCACTTGTGTACTTCCATCTGCTCCGTATAGAGGAGACAGATGACTGATGTTCCACTTCACTGACACAAGAGAAGCAGATTGTTTTTCTTCAGGTGGTTATGAATTTAATTTGCATCATGAAACCAAATTCCCTGCAGAGGCAAGGTTAATCCTCTTCCACTTTAACCTGTTTACGTACACTCCTGCAGACATTGGTCATTTGTCCTCTTGTACATGCACACAAATCATGTATGCAAAACCACATCAACCCATAAAAATGAGCGATGAGACCGATGATACCAGATCAAGGTGCAAACAAACACAGCCACACTGGGAATTGGTAATCATAAATTGTATTGTCGTTTCCCCTGTTTTGTAAAACAGAGAAAGGATGAGGAGCTCAGGGAAACTAACAACTCGGGAAAGAAGTAGTATTATGAAACTGCACATCTAGAAGCTGCTAGAAAGACTCAATTCAGTTAGACCTGACCTGATTGTCCTTCCTTTTGTGTCATTCAGAACCAGGTTCCTTCTGATATAACATTTCACCAGAAATTGGCCAGTTTTCTCACCACTGCTTAGGCAGAATCGATTTTATTCACACTTGAGTGTAAGGAAATATAAGAACACCGTTTCTGTGAGAATCCGAACAAGTCGGCATAAAAGGTCAATGTAACAGGTGTTAGATGTCCGATTCATCAAAGGATTCATCTTTGGTTTGATCGTTACTCTCCAAACTCCAACCAACTAGGTTATGAATTTTTCAAGTTGGCTGACTACAGATTCTACTCATGTAGTTTCAAGACATCCTCGAAGCACTAACATATTGTCTGGCTTATTTAAAGCAATGTTTAACCGTGACCAAGATGAGCGGCTGGTTGGAAAGTAAAAAATCTGTGTATATTTCCAGTCAGAGAATGAAACGTTCCTACAGCACATCACTGTGTATGGACGTCTCCCAATAAGCATCACCAAGGAAGGAAAAAGAAGATCATAAATCTAAGGCTGCATTCACACAGTGATCCATATCCAACTTTTTCATGCCAGTCTGAATGATCCAAATCCAATCCTTTCATCCAAAAAAACAATCTTTCAGTTCATTCAGGATGAGAGTATATAAAATTGATCTGTGGATTTCTAAAATAGCAATATATTGTTTAAAATAGCTTACTTTACTTGCTACCAAGCCAGGTCTGGTGAAGAAAACTAATGTTACTTTCCTTTCTTTTAGTGTTAAAGACTGAATTTCACAAAAGAGATGTCTTTTTGTTTTCCTGAAGAAGTTTTAAAACAATGAGATCTTCACAAACTCTCCTGCCTGTGATCCATTTGAAAATGTTAATTTATTTCAAGTTTAGAAAACAGCAGCGCTTATGAGCAGCAATTGCTTGTAAGCGACACCAGGTCAGCTTACGAGCTGGCCTTTTGTCAGAGAACATCAAGTCATTTAAAGTTTAATTATTTTGTATATGATGTAAAATCAAAGAAGAGTTTTATCCATCATCAAAACAAATGAAAATGGCTTTCCTCTAGTCCTTGATCATTTTCTGAATAAATCTGCATAAGATACGCCGTGAATCTATAAAAACACATTAAAATACATAAAAGAAGACCTGAATCCACTAAAACCACCAAACATAATTTGCACTATGAGCATGACTGCAGAAGAACAAACATGACATTTTGTTTGCAGTGTGTAACTAAAGGCGGAAGCACAAGGATGCACAAGTGGTGTGAAAAACCATCAAATCGACTCCAAAATCTACTGAGACGATGGATAAAACATTCATAAAGTACAAGCCAGGTGCAAGAGAATGTATCGTTGAAATTGTTTTTAAATGTGACGGAACATTACACAACATGGACATTCTTTCTCCAAAATATGCTAAGATGGTGCAAATCCAATGGCATCTGAGCAATGAAAATTGTTTACCATTAAATCCTTTGAAATAGGTGTTGTGAGAGGAAGAGTGTGGCATGTGGTAGAACGGCGGTTTGAATAGATTAAAGCTGCATTTGGGTAAATCTCCTTCTGGTTTAGACTTAACATTATACTGTGGAGGCCTAAAAGATCAAAAAGTTACTAAAAAAGGTGCAGCTTGACGGTTTGTGTGCAGATTGCACAGATTTCCTTTGTAAAGAGAAAAATAACATTTGCATTAGAGCCTTAAGTCAGAGCGAGTGAACACCGGTCTGCATCAGATCAATGCACAGATTACCGTACCTTGGACCAGTTGACCCTCTTCATCACAGTTTCAGGCTTGTAAGTCTTCTTTGGCTCCAGTCCATAAGGCAGCTTGACAACGGGTAACCCAGGAGGAGGAGGAGGACCACCAGGGCCTCCAAACGGCGGAGGAGGTGGGACCCCGCAACCTGGAGGCGGTGGGGGAGGTGGAGGCCCTCCCCCTGGGGGTGGAGGAGGTGGAGGGGGGATGCAAGCGTGGCCAGGCAGAGGAGGAGGTGGAGGCGGAGGCGGTGGACAGCCACCAGGTGGAGGTGGAGGAGGAGGAGGTGGAGGTGCTGCACCTCCAGGTAGCGGTGGAGGAGGTGGTGCTCCAGGTGCAGCTGGGCCTGCAGCGATCTGCAAAAACAAAATGGAGAAGTCTGTAGCAGAGTCCATGGTGAGTGAGGCTCTTTTACCTGATTTAAACCTGATTCAGGTTTAAATCAGGTTCAGATTTAAACCTGAATCTGATTTGATGAGGAAAAGTCATAGTAGCACTGGAGAAGAAAAACTGAATGGGGTCAAAAGTTTTCAAACAGTTCAACTCTGTAAATCACAAAATCAGGCCAAAATCGGGCTTTAGCGCCTTTCACTGGATGCTTGTAAATCACAACTGAGAAGCTTTCCTCCCTTTTTCTTTGCAATTCTTGAACATTTTAGTCTATAAGTTTAGGGAATTTGTCCCCAGTGTGAGTTTTCTATGCATCTATCGAGATGAAGAACTCTGTTGAATGTCAATAAAATGAGGCAGTGAGTAAAATAAAAAAAAGCTTTCCCAATCCTCTTTTTAAGGCAGCACAAAGATCCGTTATGATCTTGTCTAGGGATACGGTTTATGAGGTAGGAACATTTGAGAAGATTTCAGCTTTCTACAGGATAATTTATCATATACCACTTAAAGATTTAAGAGTCATATTTATGCCCTCTCAAATTGGAGGTAAAAATAAAGGATAAAGCAAGATTTTTTTCCTGTACATTTTGGACTTTCACCACATTGTGAACATATGTTGACATGATTTCGGTCAAATATTGGTTCTATATCTGATAATTATCCTATTTACCGTAACTGACAAAAAGAAACAGTTCATCAGGATTGTAACATTTACCATTTACTTGCCAATGGACTGATCTCAACTGTATTTAGAAAATGTAATTTCCTCTCCCGACTCCAAAACACTGAACCAAAACTCTCTGCATCATGTTATATGTGAACCACTATACTAGCACATTTACAAAAGTTTATTTAGTGGTTTAAAATTCAGCTACATTCTGGCAAATTGTTACCTCAAAGCACATAGAATGAAAGTTTTGACTAAACTTTGATTCTTTAAACATTGGGCAAAATATGAAATGCCATTGAAACATGTGAACCACTTTAATTTACAATAAATAAGAATGTTGCTTTCCCATCAAGAGCTCATTATGAACGCTTACAATAGTGCGCTATTAAACAGTCAACAGGGATGTAATTATAACGTGAGAAATGTCAGGACTATTAAACATTTCATATTAATCCAGTGAAAGTCCACTGCGTGGCCAAAAGAAAAGAAATGTTTATAGAAATAAAAATGTATGCCAATTCCAAAATTACAGACACTGTTGCTCCAGTTAGGCACTGATTAGATGTCTCCTCTAACCGAAAAGCATTTCCACTTCTCATTTCCAAAAGCAATTCCACCACAATGTACATTTCCCCCACTCACTTGATTGTGTGCGTAAAAATGTAATTGGTTTCATATTTAAAGACGCTACATGGCGTTTCATTACATAATGGCACTGACTGATTTCTTATTAGAGGCAAAAATTAAAAAAGGCGTTCTTCAAGGAGCTCCTCGCTCAGATTGCTCAGAGCCCTTTGCCTTAAAAAAAAAACACGCAGTGATTACACGTCTGTCAATCTTTTAAGGCTAATGGGAGAGAATGGATTCAAATTAGCTGCTGAATTAGAGCAGATTTGTTTTCATAGTGAGGGGCCCCTATCTCTGACTTCCTCTGATCCATCAGCTCTAAGACTAGATTAAGAAAAAAACTACTGAATAATTGGTTATTTCCCTCAGATATAGTTTCTAAATTTTCAACAGAATGAATCTAAGGCAGGAATATAAACTTGCACCGGACAATTTATACAGAAAAAGCTCAATATTTCCTCTCTTTCCACTCTTAAAAACATGCTGATGGGTATTTTTTGAACCTGAATAAATGTTTGTTTCCAGGTTTAGTGGACGTGGGATGTGATTAAATGTTTGCCTCAGTGCCATCTCTTACTGAAACATTCAGTCTCAAGTGTTTCAGTATGAAGACGAAGGACAAACAATCAACTGTGATTGCAAACAGTGCTTAACTTATCTTTAGATTGATCAAATGTCTTTAAAATACAGAGAGATCTAATATATGTTGATTTCTTTAATGAAATGTTATTTTGTAGATTAGAGATTTCCAGAGTCATTTCAATTTGCAACTAATAAGGAGATAAATGTAGTATTCAAATAAGAAACTGATACTTACCTTCACCATTATTTTAATGAAACTGGTGTTTTATTACCAAGTACCTTGGGATCCGTTGACATCTGGCAGTAACATGCATCTTAAGTGATTCAAATATGTCCAGATCTGGATCTATAGCTGCACTCATAGCAATCACATAACCAAGCTACAGCTATGTTTCCAGAGCCGACTCACTTTTACACACTTTTTTCTTCACAGTAAAAGTATGTATACTAGCTGATTGAGTTTTATTGCTGTGGAGCCCTCAGGGATTAAAATCTTTACTGTCTGAGAACTGATGCTATGTGAAGTCAAAATTTACTGTATTTATTCTCATTTACTTACCCATATCATATCTGTTAAGCTACTTAACAAAAACAGAGTTGGTAGCCAAAACAACAACAAAAATGCAACTGTGTGGTATCTTAGAAATGTTAATGTCTGAATAACATCTGTTTTTTTTCTTTCTAGCTGACAGTTCACTGACTTTTGCGACTTGCCTGTAAAGCGGATTACTGAGAATTATCGCTCGGCACAGATTTTGATCCCAGCTGTGAATAGTCGGGGCTTGCAAGGTCTGCTTTTATCCAAATTAGGCAGGATGCATGTTAATACCAGGTCTGAACGGGGCCTGAGGGCGCAGAGCAAGCATGCAAAAAGGACTAAAGATCAATCTCATAATCAATTTGACAATTTAAAGCACCACGATCCTTCATTCCTTTACTGGATACTTGGATTGGAAGGTGATTAAATGTAGGATTTATGTATCAAGGGCCAAACATGCAACAAAGACACCCACCTTGGCTTCAGATTCCCTGATGAGTCTCTGAGCCTCTTTGAGCCTGTCATTTTCTATAGTTAACTGTGCAGAAAACACACACACACACACGAAAGGTGCACACCACAAGATCAGGCATGAAACAACACACAGCAGACAGGGCAACAGAAAAGCACAAATGGAGGGTGGGTTAGATAGACAAGGAACTGAATACTAGTGAACTTCAACAGGTAAAAAATTCACACCAAACACAATAAAGATGAGAGAAGTTTAGAGGACAGAGAGAGGAAGGTACGGGTGTTGCTTACACAGTTAATGACAATGTTAGTAACAGGCTCTATTCCCATTATACTGGAATGAGGCATTCTTGTGCAAAAGGCAGAATGCGATGTACTTTTACATCTAAAACAAGATGTAATCCATCTTCAAAGGAACATCAGCGGAGAGCAACGACTGTATAAAAGGAACACGGCGCAGCATCACTGACAGTTGGTGCTCCTTCAAAAACCTTCTTCCATTTCCATTTTTTTTCCAGCTCCTGGCATCATGAAAATACATTTCAACTCCACACCCTCAGATGTGTGATGGGCATTGATTTCACTGTGCCGTCTTTGTTTTAGAAATGTACCCATTGTGCTTTGATAATTCACTCTCTGCAACCTTGCCAAAAGTAAGAGAACGGGAACATTTTCTGCAGAGACTAAAATATTTTCCATGCAGCCAATCTTACAAAAGCTCTCGGTATGGACTGTAGAAGCATAAATATTTGATGTGCACACTGGAACAAAAAGAGATGGAAACTTTCAGTTGTGTGGCTTAAAAGGATCTTTTCATTTATAAAAATCTTTAAAAATTAAAGTGCAATACTGAAAGCTAAAAATGTTTTCTTTATAATTCAGGAGGTTCAATAAAATAAGACTGAAGTAGAAAAAGAAAAAGATGATGTTTCGCAAGGACATCCTGATTTTCTGAACCAAATTTAGTTGAGTCAATATCAATAAAACAGAATATACCTGGAAAGTTAACTTCCGTTTTTTAATTCAAAAAGAGAAACTCCAATTTCAGTTTCTCCTAAAACTAGAAAAATACTGCACAACGAGTAAAATGAAAGGTTCTGTGAATTTCTGTTTTTCCTTTAAATTCTGAGAGACTGATTTCCAAAAAAAGTCTGAAAATCTTTGTATCTTCTGATTCTGATCTCTGAGCCCCGGTTCTGACATGTTCGCGTCAGGACTGGCTTAGGACAAGGACTCTGATAGACGTAGCTAACGGATAGGTCGGTGCCCAGTGGCTCAGGAATCACAGCTACAGACCAAAAAAAACCATTCATAGGGTGAAATTATGTATTTTAACTTTATATCACAATCAAGTAACTGTAATTGTATAACTATGTTATACAAAAAAAATTAAGAATTTGACTTTACAATTTGATGCTTTGATATTGGGCCTCTGTCTCTTTAAGAAGCTCCAGTCGTCACAACAATGCTTCTCATCATGCCATTTACAACTGTTAGAATTACTGAGAAGTAATTTGAATTTTAGGCTCAGCAGATCCATCAGGTGTTTGCTAATTGCTGCTGCTGCTAGTCTGGAGGAGCAGACCGGGGGATTTAGGAGGAAGGTGAAGCAACAGTTCAGCTGGAGATTGCAGCTGGAAGAAGGAACTGTGTGGAAATAGGCGACACTTTGTGGAAGCAAGCATTTTATGCACCATGGAAGATTCAAGGTTTTCTCAAACTTGCATGGAAGAATCAAAGCTAAACTCCAGATATGTTTTTACTGAGGGGATGACATTGTAACATGATAGATTAAAAAAGTCAATTATTCATAATGCTTCCCCTTTTTTGGTGTTTGTCTCAAGGCTGTAATTTCCCCTGTAGCTTGTACTCCATCTTTAACTATACATTTTCCTTCGCTAAACTTTTTTAGTGAGAACCTTTAGTGGAGGCTGCCTGCTGCGTACCCGTTGACTCAGCAGTCTTCCCTATGGTTGTGTAGGTCAGCAAATTAATCTAAAGTTAAACAAATTACATTCCTAAATGAGCTGACTAATTTTGGTTTTTTTTATTGGCTGTAAGCCACAATCAGCTGAATACTTGACATTTATCATCATATATCCTTTTCCGACATACGCTAACATTTCAGCCACCCCAACAACAACAGCAACGACGCTCTCAGAGAAATCTCTTCCTCGTGAGCTCTGCTACCTTTGTCAGTTAAGTCAAACTCCATAATGCATCAGGTTAGACGGCAGTCTGGCGTAAAAAGACAGGCAGAGAGGTCTACTACACCTCCAGCTCCTCTGGGGGCCGTGCTGGGTCAGCTACAAGCTGGCCAGGTTGTTAAAACCTATTAATGGGATGGCGCAGTGTGTTCCAACGAACCACTGCAGTGCTGCATTATTCATCACCTCCAGAGCCGATTCAGTGAATAGCTTTCCCTCCTGCCTTGAATGGTTGCAAGCAAAAGGTTCGGGGAGTGGTGGATGACTTCTATTTTCTTGTGATTTCGATGTCCTTTGTTGATGTTTACTCCACTCAACTCAACTGGGAGATAATCAAACAGACACATCAAACATGCTGCTTGTTACAATGCCAAAGTTCTGGAGACAGACTCTCATTAAACTTGTTGGTTCACAAACAAGGTGAAGAGAGGCAACTCAGACATGCACGTGTTTTAACGTCTGACAGGAATTCTGTCGAGGAGATAGATGAAAGGTTGGGGTTATCTCGAACGACATTCATATTCAGCAAAAAAAAAAAAAAAAAATCACCAGCGATCCCACAGAGGCTTTGATGGACAAACTGAATGCGTGTCCTCATGCTGATCTGAAGGTTCTGCGCTCTGATGGGTAATAACCTCTCTAAAGCAGCGTGTCAAAACGTGGAGTGGGTTCCAAAACACAACCTGAAGCAGAAATATGTCTGTCTATGAGAAGGAGACTGATATTCAGTGCTCAAGAATCAGCTGGATGATTATTACAGGCTCACAACACACAGCAATAAGTCCCTGTAATTTTACATGTGTGCATTTTCTCAGGTTAAGGGTCAAGATGAAGTTGAATAAAAGTTTTAGTTATCCTTGGTCTTCTGCTCATATGAAATCAAATCACTCCTAGACATCCCTCCCTCTAGCGTTCTGGTGGATCCCTAAGGCTATGTTCACATAAGAGGCAAATAAGACCCAAATCTGATTTTTTTTTTTTGCCCATATCTAACTTTTTCCACAGCAGTCTAAATGGCCCAACTCCAATTCTTTCACCCCCCAAAAACATTTGTATTCCACTACTTTCATATGTGGCACTAAACTGGATACGTATCTGATAATTTTCAAAGTATCTGCAGTCAGAATGGTCATGTCACTGATGTCAAACATGCTTTATAATTCTGCCCCAGAAGAAGCCAGAGGCAGTAAACAATGGCTGAAAATTATGGTTATGAAATTGTGAAAGATGTCTGTCAGAGAAGCACATCACAATCACAGCCTCAAGTTGCTCTCAATGGTCAAAAAAAACAAACAAAAAAAAGCCTTTGATGTTCAGCCGTTCTTTGTTTTAAACAGCTTTCTTTGTCGTGGTGATTTTGTGACAATCCTCCACTGCTGGATAACTTTAAAATTGATTCATCAATGGCTCTATCCTTTTATACTTCCATATATTTTTACTTTCTGCGCATGCGTGTCACTTAGAGGTTGTAAACTCACAAGTAAATCCATCTGCGTTTACTTGTGAGTATAGTGGTATAAAAAACAATATATTGGACTTCAGCAAACAATCGATATGAGCATCAAGATCTGCTGTGTGAACATAGCTAAAGAGTTCCCGAGCCGAGATAAACTGTGTCCAAAGTGTCTGGAAACCTCTGAGGAAAACTCAACTGTAGTCATGGTTACTACGACCAGCACTATGTTATTAAGTGAACAACAGCCAAAGTTAGCAATGTTCAGCATCTAGGTGCCGTCAGATGCATAATGTGATGCTGCTTCTGCTCCTAATAAAAAATGATTGGTCAAAAAACAGATGAGAGGAAGTATTTTTGGCTGCTCTTACATCTTGAATATAGCCCCTCAAAGTGAAATCTGAAGCCATGTTGAATGCTCAAAGCTTCACAAAAACCAAAATTGTGATTGGTATATCTCAGATGTTTGCCGGAGTCGTTAAAACTAATCATTCTTTCAAAGTAAAGTTTGACTTTCCAGGTTTTTCCTTTCACATTACACGTTCATGTGCAGTTGGAGCAGGCAGGTAGATTTTGAAAAAGGTTAAGTTGAGAAAGAACACTGATTGCATGACTAGCCAAGAGACAAGCGAGAAATCCTGAACTGTGAAGAGTAGGGATGAGTGTTTTAGGAACTGCTTCAAGTAGAAACTAAGGCTCACTTGTTCAATCGTTACCAGCAACAATAAATGAACATATGAGATAAAAAGCAATCTAAGAAACAAATGAAGCAATACCATCCCTCCATGCTGGTTGAGATTAAAGTCTCAAAGAAGAGAGGCAAGCTGCCCTTCTATCCCCAGGCAGTCCTAAAAAGGGTTTCAAATTGGGTTAAGGGGGAAATAGCAGTCATTTTCTGTACTCAGAACGGAGGGGTTTTGCCTGCGAAGAAACGACGTGGAAGCCTGGAAAAGAAACGCAATCCATCTCTGCGATGATAGAATTTCATAGGAAAAGCTTCAATAGAGCAATTCTCGCTTACAAAGAGCTACAACTTAGGAAGAAGATTGACCCTTTATTAAATCAAGCCGTCTTGCATGGATGATAACTCCCACTTACAGCACCTTCACATCTTTAAGTGGGGTGAAAAGGTATCCTTCTGACCCAATCAAAGTGTTTCTCAAGGTCCCATTACTCCTTGATGCTATGATTTTTTCAGACACATTTTCATTTGTGTGAATATTTGAGAAGTATTTAATATTTTCATCTTAACTTGATCAAAATAACTTTTTGGTTGTTTTCTAGAGTAGTGAGATTTACCTGTGTCTCCAGAGTTTGGATTTTTGACTCCAGCTCCTTGATCTTTTCCTCCTTCTTTTGGGACTCGGCCTGGGCCTCCTGCCGTGCGCTGAACTCCTCGTCAAACTGCAAAGGAAGAGAAACAAGAATGTCTGCGTGTAGATAACAAACATGCGTAGAGGGAGGTAAAGGTAAGCGCAGGGTTGTCTCCGGAGAGCGACCAGAGGGCGCTTCGGGAGAAAGCACGCCACTTCGCACTCTGAGGCCCATTTCTATCCATAACCCTTGCAGCCCCAGAGTCCTGTCACCCTTTGTCTCTTGTTTGGATCTTGGTTTTCATGTATGTTGATGGCTCTAACCTTTGCAGAAACCAAGGCATGTCGCAACAATGATTTCACCAGCCCAGCAGGGAGCAGAGTGGATCGCCGGGACACGAGTCTTAAGAAAAAACATTCAGGACCCCTGCTGTTGTCAGATTGAAGTTGAGACTGTGTTTCTAGCCTTAATGCAGCGCAGTGAAAAAGTGTTTGTTCGATTACATATTTATTTTTCTTTTTTTTGATTTACTGTCACACCAACACCTTTAAGATCATCAAAGAAAAATAATCAGAGAGCATAAAAAAACAAATTTCCAAGTGCGTATTTAATTTGTGAAGGGAAACCTTGCTCTGAGTAACAAGCCCAACGAACTATGAGAAATATTTGGAAAATTTAGTTCAATTTCATCTGTTAGTCAAAATTAGGTTAAAAAATAATTTCTTCTACTTTGGGACTCCAGGGAACCACAATGACTAACTATTGGAAATTGGTAAACCAGTTTAGTAGTGATCAGCCTACAAAATGACTCCAAGATTGGATCAAAAGCTTGTCCAGGAGGGCACAGAAAAACCCAGACCAGCATCTAAAGCTCAGGAGGTCTCACATCATTTAACTAACTGAGTTCATATTTCAATAATTAGAAAGAAACTGGGCAAACAATGCATCCATTTGAGAGTTTCACAGCAGATATAAGAAAAAACATCTGACCTAAAATAATGATTTACCAAAAGACATTTTTATTATCCCGTGTTTACCAATGGACTGCTAAATATTCTGCAGACTGAGGAGATAAAAGTTTAACCTTTTTTTATCTTTACATGCAATGTAAGACTAACAGCTTTTACCAAGCAGGGAAGGGACTGGCCTTAATAGATGGAAACATTCATTCTGATCAGGGAGAATGTCCAGCCATTAGTTAGTGGCATTAAGCTAAAGTCCACTTAGGAAATGCAGAAAAATGGTAATTACACAAGCAAGAGTAAATGACTATTTCAGAATGGCCTAGTCAAAGGACAACTAAAATCCAATGCCATTTATGTTCAGATGACATGCAGGCATCTTTAGGGTTGAATCATCTTTAGGGGCTAATTATTTTTGCCTGATATTTATGTGATATTCTGACCATTTGCAGTGTGACAAAGGAAAAAACTGAAAATCTGAGGTTTTCAAACACTATTTCACAGAAACTGCCAGTAACTGAATCTGTTTAAGCCATTAAGTGAGGTCCAGCCTTAAATACGAAATTACATCAAAGCTTTTCCACATAACTTAACTCTCCCCAACCTTGTGCACAAATAAGTATACATCAGAACATCAGCATCGATTCTTGTAATGCTGATACGGATCATGTAGCGTCACAGCCAGGTATTGATTGGGACATGCTAAATCAATAGCTTGTCTGGGAGCTCTGGGGAAGAAAAAACTTTGCTGATGGGAGCTGGCCAACCAAAAGAGAGGGGAGGGGGGTTATTTGAGTGATTAATGTCTCACCTTTTTGGAGTACTCTACAGCCTTCTGTTCGCTCTCTTCAACTTTGGCTTTATCCACGCACTGATCTGCAAGACAAGAAGGATGTGAGATACTTCAAAGGCATCTTAGGGTGTAGCATGCATCTTTAACTCATCGTGAGGCTTCAAATTTAACTGGTGGCTTATTTTTAAAGTATGTCCAATTCCAATTTGGGTCATTCATCTGGGCTGTGAGAGTTTCTCAGGAACCTTTTTCATTTAGAGTGCCATAATGTATTCTAGGAAAGCTAGCAGTTCTTTTTTCCAAAAGGAATCATTTCAAACAACAATTGAAGGTTCCCAACAATACACAAAGTATGGCAACTTGCTGATCAGATTTATATAAAAGAAAATTAAGAGTTAGCATTATTTGCATGTTAAAACCTTGTGATGAATAGACACATGATCATTATAGGTCAGGTAAGTTGTTGGACGTTGGCAGATTTAAAGCAGCAAAATAAAGTTCCGTGAGAACTATAAGTGTAGAGTAGGATCGTAAACCACTTATTTGTTAATGCAGGTTATGTGCTTCACTCTACAAGACTTCAAAAGGAGTCTGAAACTTCTTAAAGTTTCAGACTGTTTATCTTTTATAGATTTTCTTCATAGATTTATTGTTTTTTTTAATACAAATGCTTCCAAATCTAAAAGTATAGCTTCACATTTCACATTTACATTTCAACCAAATTTTATTTGTTTGAAAACTTTTTTCAAACAAAAAAAATCTGCAAAATATGGCATTCTTTTTTATTCAAGCCCTTGTACTCTGACACCCATAAATAAAATCCAGGGCAACCTATTGCTTTTGAAAAGCCGTAAATGGAGCCTTCCATAGTAATTTAATGTAAATGTAAGTTCAGCTCTTCTGTGAAGGTTTTAAAGGCTTGTCATTGGTGAGCAAACCAACAGAAAGAAGACCAGGAAAGTGGGAGAACATGCTCACACCATAACCAAGAGTTGGTGTGAACAGACTATAGATAAAACTAAATATAAGGTGAAAAAAATATATGTATATTTGGGCTGGAAAAGATCTTTCACTTTGTAGCGTCCAAAACCAAAATCTATCAGTGTTAGGATGACTTAGTGAAGCTCCAGGCCTAAATCTGAGGTAAGAGATGAAACCTGATGTTCAAAGATGCTATCCATACAATCACCCAGAGCTCGAGGAATTTTGCACAGAATAAACAAACCTGTCTACCTCTACATGTGTAAAAGCTGATGGAAAAAAAACCCCAACAGACCTGCAGTTGTAATTGCAGCAAAAGGGGTTTCTACAACAATTTGACTCAGTCTGAATGCTGAAGTAGGACTTAAAAAATGGATAAAAACACATTTTAAATCCCACGTGTGTCTCAGTGAGTTTCAGCAAAGAGGAAGAGAAAGCTGCAACCAGCGGTTGAATACAGGTCAATGTCACAATTTTCAGATTTCTATTTAAATAAATAAAACTACACACTTCCTTCTCCTTTCAATTCACTTTATGTATGACTTTATATTTGTGCATCATGTAAAATGCCAATAGCATACAATGAACTTTAGTATTATGATGCAGCAAATTGAGAAAATGTTGCAGAGATTTGAATACTTTTGCGTTGAAGCATTAGATGAAGCTTGTTTGGTGGAGAAATGAGAGTTAGTGTACATGATTCATGACCTACAAACACCGTTTGGCTCTGGAAAAATGCATTTTAAACAGAATGCCTGAAGTTTTTAATGTGAGTGGATCAAGGCATTTTGTCCGCAGTCTGCCATCATTACACAGCTACAGCTTAAGATGACAACTCGCCTTAAAAGAGGAAACTAAAATGCTAAAAATAGGTCTAAAAAGGGCAGAAAAGACACATTTCATCCCACCATGTGCTTTTTATTAAACTTCAGCAAAGTCTGAGAGAAAGCTTCATGCAGCATCTGTTCTCAACGGATAAGTTTAGAAACTTTTAATGACCCTTTGTTGGCAAGTCACAAGCTAGCGACATGACTGTGAGAGACAAAGTGAATTTATTTTTATTTTTCAGCGGGGAAAAAAATATCTCCTTTGGCAATGCAGCTGAAATTAACGTTGTCTGCTTGACTCCACCAACACAAATAACTGAATTAAAGCAAAAGCTTCCCTATTATGTGATTCATTTGGCCAAATCAAACACCTTTCTGTAAAATTTGTTCACATTTTAAGCATGCTGATACACTGGAAATCTTGGATTTTTTCCACCAGCCAATGAGTTTAGCTAGTAAATCTGTTGATTTTTTAAAAGAATATACAGTTATGCTGAAAAAATAACTAGTCCAACAACAGTTTGTGGTTGAATTGTGTTTCCACGTGCAGTTAGATCTAGTGCAGTAATAAAAGTCAGGATTTTTATATATCTGACTCTGCTTAATATTTGCAACATCAACTGAATGTTGTGAATTGAAAGTGTTTGAAACAGTGTGGGGTTCAGTCAATAAAGGCCATTCTGCTGTGAACGAACAGATATTACTTAAGGAGTCCGCAAATGCTGATTGTAGTGCATTCCTCCAGCAGGATCTGAGCAAAATGGGCCAATGAACACATTGTTTAGAGGAAAAAGGCAGTTACATGAAAAGAAGTGCAGAAAATAATGCAACTTGGCTAAAATGGTCGATTGAAGAGATCATCAATCGAATGGATCAAATAAATCCATTATTGACAAGGCGCAACAAATGCCTGGTAATACAGTAGGTCAACGTTTTTTTTAAATCTCTGTTGATTTTTAAGGCTTGAAAGACTCCACACAACAATAAAAAAATATGACAAATAAAATACACACAGACAGGTTTCACTCAAAAGCATTAAGATGTCAGAAGGGAGATCTCTGTAAACCTCTCAAGATTAAACATGAGTTCATAGTAAACAAACATGGCCGACCAGGAAGAAGCAACAGCTTCTAGTTTGGGTATGATGAAGTGCCCAGCATCATTTTCGGACCTTCGTTCAATAGAAACCGGGTAATGCAGAGAGATTGTGGAATGTATTTTGATCATCCTGGGCTGAAATGCCCATTTATAGGAGCAAGAGTTCAGCTGACTCCATGCAACACAGATGTAAAGCAGGTCTCTGATTATACAGTTCAGTGAGTCACATGAAAGCTGGATCTTCAAAGAATTTTCAGTTTAAACTCTAAATGTTTGAGTTTGTGAAGAAAAAACACATGAAGTGCTATTAGCTGTAGCGGGTAGTTTTCCTTTTTTTCTCATTTTTGTAGATTGATTTTAAGTAAGTTAAACGTTTATTAATATTTTAATAGAAAGTAGAAATTGTATTTGCATGTGTAAAAATAACTATTTTAAGGAACGCTATAGTTAAGCACTACTTTAATAATGGCACCTTGTCAAAATGTAAGAATATGACACCACAAATGATCAAAAAATATTATCATTTGCCAACAAAAGGTGGCAAATCAACAACATTTACAGTATGAAGAAGTTGAAAAGTTACCAATAAGCTGGGTGAAGTCCACATCCAGTCGTTTACTGTAGCCAAAGTCAGGGTCCGTCCCACTGCGATGCAGAACCACCTGAGTCACGCATTCCTCGATCACCTTGTAGTACTGAGGTCTGAGAGAGGTCACGAGACAAAGCAGAACAATTAGACATGAAAGATATGAGTGACACAAACCCCACGAGGCTAATTAACCACAAATGATTCCCTTATCCAAGTAGAGGTCACAAAATGCCATGTCGAAAAGGCTGCTGCAGGAGAAAATAGGTGCACCATTAAATTTGATCACTTGCTTCACCCTTATCGTAAATTTAGCAGATTAATGGCTACACAGAAACCAACCACGCGATCGTCTGTCCATTCCAAGGTGACTGACGGCCGCCAATGCTACGCCTGCCCCCTTGCGTAATTTGCAATCTTCTATGCCAATTAGGGCGACCGTAAAAACTGAAATGTAAATCTAATCAGTGTAATGTGTGTAATTAAAGGCACAATGGGCAGGAAAACATGCCAGGCAGTTGGGAGTGTGACTGGGAGCGTGGCGTCGTCAAACACGGACTGTGAATCAGCCTAAAAGTCCGTCGCCACCGCGCAGGTTGCTATGTGACCTTTTCTGTGTAACATTATCAACTTTAATTGCAAGTGACATTTAGCAAATACAATGCCATCTTAAGCCGAGCTCCAAACTGAGAAGTAATTATTTTTTAACCCTGACACAGGCCAGCGTTTGATGTTTAAATCTGAAACAAGTCTTGTTTTTTTGTTTTGTTTTTTATTCTTCCAGGAGCTAAACATCAACTACTTTGCAAGTGAAATTTCCATCTTGGATAGCAGATGTTTGAAAAACTGTCAGTAAAGGCACCCTGACAACAACCTAATATACTAAAACTGGACTTCACTGTTCAAGTGCATGGAAAGGTTCTGAGACATCAAACCGATGTCTCCTGCTGGGCCTCTTCAAAACATCAAAAAACTGAAAAAAAAAACCACACACTTGAACACATAAAAATAAAAGCCTTCAACAGCAAATTTCAACAACCACCACATGCAAGAAAAATAATTACTTTTACAGTTCAAAAAATACGACTCTATATTTTAAAAAATACAATCAAACCAAAACAAAAATGGGATTTAGTCAACTTTTTAGAGTCTTAAAATGGTTATAAAACAACATTTATTGTTTTAATTTTTGGCTTTCTATGAATGAAACCTTTAAATTAAATGCATATTTTGTTGTAGTAGCGCGACCTCACACTTTAAGAACATTTATTCACTTGGAGGAACAATGTTGAAAACTTTGAGAAATTGACGAAATCACCACCGTAATATCTACAGACACATATATTTTAAATTATGTAATGTGAAGCTGGCCAGAGTTGATGGAAAGATGGATAACAAAAATGCAGGACAAGTCTGACACATGACTGCTTGTTTCCCTGTGGTGTAAGCATGAACTGACAAGGAGGCATTATCCTCTCAATCACTTCACAAAAAAGGTAACAAAAGAAAACATGCTGATTAAGTCATGTGGACAAAATGGCAACCTTTAGGCACAAGATGAAAAGCCAATATGACAACATTTATGTATATAATTGAAGTGGAAAAGGAAAAAAAAAGTTCCCTTCAGGTAGAAAATGAAATAGAAAGAGAAAATGTAAAAAAAAAAAATTTTAGTGAAAATTAGTGAAAGAGTGAGTTGGGCCTTTCTGTACACAAATACTAACTTTAACCTCAACGGTAAGACAAAACTGTCCTTGCATTCAACAACCAGAGTGAGCATTAACTTCTGACAGAATCAACATATAATGCTTTCTCACCATGCTTCATATCTTTCCAGAGGCTAAGAGATGATTTGGATACTCAGCTACTTAAATAATTTGTGTGAATGTTTGGGCAGACAGACCTGAAGTGAATCACTGAAGCATAATTACTAAAAGAGAAATCCATTAGCATCTGGAAAACAGCGATCTGATTAAATAATCATAGGAAATTATTCAGTTTGTTCTTGGTAACAGCACAGAAATAAATTCAAAGTACAGTCGTCGATTAAGTCCCTCTGATCGGCATTAAATTCCTAATTGAAAAAAACAACTACACTTTAATGTGTTTTGTTATTTTACACCAGTGGTGACAGTAAAAGATCCACATTTGTACATAAATATGCTGGAGTTCAACATTTTTAGCTTCCTCAAGATTGTCCAATTGATTTATAACCACAGACGTCTAAAAGCCTGAGGTTTTAAGACGACTTAGATTAGATAAGGACTTCAGTCTGATCAAAGGCTTGGCTGTCTGTTGGTTCTGCATGAAAAACATTGAGCGAGAAGGAGGGGAAGCATTACTGCTGCTAAAATGTGATAATTGATTACAGCAGGCAGAACTGTGAACAAAGTGTCTGCTGCCAGGTGGGTTAATTTTGTCCAAAAAGACCAAAAACTGCACATAAACAAAATATGTCAGCGTGAAAATAAAAAGGAACATGAGAGGACTTTGTTGCCATCAAACATTAAATTAAACGGAGTTAATATCTGCCCTTTTAAGTCTAGCAGATAATTTCAAAGTCTATTTTCCCCAGCGATACCTTGTGGGTGGACAGGGCACACGAATGTTGTTTAAGAAAAGAAAAAAAGACAAGACAATTTCAGCCAAAGTAAATAAGAATAAACCAGCACTTAGGTGTGCTGTTTTGAAAGCATGAAATGCCACGCATTAATCTTGAGCTGGTGGATTCACCCACTCATGACTGGCACAAGCTGGTGAAAGCTCACACGTCGCCCCGCATGGCTTAAGCACCGAGGGGACTTGGCTTACAACTGTCATGAATGCACACCACATTATTATCTCAATAAGCCACACTATTTTCCCCCCTTCGTCCTCCATCCTCCGCCGCCGAGCAGATAGAGACCGGGTGGAGATAACTAGAGACGGAGAGAGTGACCCAGAACTGTCAGGGCCCTTCCACAGTGGGCAGGCCTGGGCTCCCGAAGCGAGCACATGTCCCCAGTATCATCCTCAACTTCTTCTTTTTCTTTGGCACCTTCATTTCTTCTAGTGATAACTTGCGGTTCAGCCACTTGATCCAGCCCTGCTCCACATAACCAGTGTAATCCCCGAATCACCAGGCTCCAAAAGAGCAGATCTGCTCTATTATTGCTGGGTGATATGTTCCAATTCATTACACTTGCAAGGAAAGATTAATTATCAAAAAATACACCCAGCCCTGGAGGGGGAAAAACATGCAACTTATGTTTTGTTTGGAGACTTTATAGCAGACAGAGCAGGATCACTAATAATTAGAAGACTGCAACGTGTAAAAAACAAATGCTTAATGATATTATATGTGAAAATAATAAGTGGTAGCAAATGTAAAATTAAGTGAGATTTAAAAAAAAAATAGAAAATACACTTCCATATACATTGACTTTGTCATGTTAAAACCACAAACATCTGTACATTTTATTTGGATTTTATGCAACAGATCAACACAAGTATGTGAATAATTGGGGGAAGGGAACATTTAGAAGAAGCTGTACAGTTTTCAAAACATGTTAAAAATAAAAATCTGAGGCGCGTGCTGAGAAATGTATAATACTAAATTAAATGTAAGGAAACAAACTGCATTCAGGAGACACAGCAGAGACCCGCTGTGTTTAATTTAATCCCAGAATAAATGCAGCTGTTCTGCAAACGCCTAAGTGGTTACAAAACAAAACTCAACAGGAAAATTATATTAATCATATTTATGGAAATGACAAAACGTAGCATTACAACTACAAGAGGCTGCAAAGTGATAGTTTAGACCGAAGGATGTTTATGTGAGAAATGGCTCAGTCAAAGTCCAACTGGGATGAAAATTTCCCATCTCTAGAAATGCAGAGCTGGTAGATAGACTCAAAAACACTGTAATTATATGTATATATATAGATTTCACAATTATATACAGTTTTATTATATAACATCTCAAAAATCCATTAAAGTTTGTAGTTGCAACATGGCAACACGTAAATAAGTTTGAAGAGTGGGACTACTTTGAAAAAGCCCAGCGTAGTGGACACAAATAATATACACAAGCTCATGTTTTTTATAAATTGGTCTGGATTCAAGGTTCTCCGTCACATTCACCTCTTCTAACCTTAAATCGAAATATAGTATTTATTTAAAAAGCTGCTTGGACTGCATTAGTTCTCCATCTTCCATAATCTGCAGCTGTAATGTACAGGGAATTAAATGCCTCACTCATGATGCGATCTACTCGTAATGTTTGCGTCCTGAGTTTATACTTGCTTTAGTTTGGATGGTTGAAGAGAAAGGAAATTCATAACATATCTTTTGAAAGAACTTTAGATTATTTTTCATGAGCAGTTCAACTGATCCCTTCATGCTTCTGCCTCAAGGAGCTGAACATGGACATGGAAGCAGAGGTAGACATAGATGGTTAATGTGAATTCTATTTCTCACTTCCTGCAAATAGATGAGGAATGCATTATTCATGACTCCAAGGGGACAGCAACTTGTCTTTAGTAAATTCAACCACCTCCTCTCATCCTCAAGTTATCTCCCAACTTTCTTTTTTTAAGCCTCTGTTCTGCAAAAAGTTCTGACGCAGCATGAAATTAATCAGAGCCTCTCTATTAAAATAAGTCACACTCTCATTTTACAGTCACTGACTAATCTGCTTTTTCAGACATTAGGCAGCGCACATTTTAGAGTGGCTTAATTCTCGACAAAACAAGACGATGTCCTGGCTGAAACGGCTCCCCTGATAATGATCATTTGGACAGTGCAAACAAATAAGAACCACCGACTATTAAATGACTGCTTTCTCCTGTGCAACATAGCCAACACTCATCTAATTAAGGGTGTCGGCTGGAGTTATACAAACTTGCAGAATTTAACATACAGATATCAGTGATGTAGCACTTCTGTCCTAGATAATGATTCAAGCTACAGCAGGTGGAAATCCAGAGGAAGTGACCCAAAAAAAGACAAAGTACAAACAATATGTTGGTTTGCAACTTCCAGGCTATCATTGGGTAAAGTTATTGGAAAAATGGCTCAGAGGAAGAGAAATGTTTATAGTTAAAACCCATGAAGGAGTGTTAGAGACACCTGGCAGGGAAAAAGGAGAGGCAGAAGCATCTGAGGTGGATTAACAGTGCTTGGCAACACCTGATGATGTCATCCAGGACATGTTCCTGTATAATATTGCCTCTGCCGCTCACAAATTGAGTTGTTAGCATGTCGTGACAGTCGTGTCGTATGGCAACAGTCTTCAGTCTGACACAGATCCTTTGTCTGAAGACAACTCTAAAGAAACTGGATGGTACAAACATTTAATTTCCTTTTGGGAGAAATAAAGCAATTTTGAACTTTAAAAACAGAAACAAATGCTGTGGAAAAAGTATATGAATAATTTGGTTGAAATAATGCTGCCTTGTGTAAATAAGCAGCTAACTTTATAGTTCAGAATAAGATTTACTAAAGAAGTTTGATTTCTTTTGTAAGACATTGTCAGATAAGCATTTTCTTACAGAGATCATCTTGTACTTCATTCTCAACATTTTCAGCTTATTCTAAAACAGATAAAAATCAATCTTTTTACCAACCAAACATTGTAAGTTTGTTGAGTTGTGTAAAGGCAACAAATTATGTGTTCCTTTTTAAAGTTTTCTCGCTCACATTGCTCTCATATTCTAATGTCAATAAAACTGTTTGATCTTTTATAGATTTATGTTATAAAATCATTCACACAAACAGCACAGTAAAGCCGCCTTTAGTGAACATTTTGCTGCAGGGTAAAATACATAGAACGGCAGTGTTACCAGGCTGCACGCTAATACTAGTTAGCATTGCCGCAATTCTGCAACCTTGAGACACATCTCTGCCCCAGGACACGTGAATCCAATCAATGGGTAATGACGAGGCATTTACAAATATCGCTGACAGGCTGAAGAGGTGATTCAACCTTTTGATTCAGGTGTTGGGAGCAGAGATGCATCAAAAAGTTGCAGATCACTGATTAGCTTGATCACTGGGCCTGTGTGATTAACAATGCAGCTAATAAATGGCTAAAATTTTCCTTTACATTTTTAAATGTCTCTTTTTTTTAAAAGGCAGATGTTAGCCCAGAGAGGACATTTTATGGACATCCAGGCATCCATTAAAGAAAAGTGCCTGCGTGAAAGTAAAAGGAGAATGATGGGTTTGTGGGTATTGTAGCTGCAGTTATAGAGGAAGAGTGAGAGCTAGCCTCTCCAGGTCATCTGTCAATACAAGGCCAGCAGTATGTAAAAGCCAAACAGAACTTACCTGATGTAATAGTCATTCCTGATAAGCAATAGGTGCTGAAGGATTGACAGAAAGTAGGTCTCTGAGGCGGTGTCTTTCACCATATTTGACAGGAGATGGTACACTTCATTCATATCAGTGAGGGAGCAAGGTTAAGGGAAAAACAACTTTTTTCTTAAATCAGATAGCTATAAAAGCATCCATTCTGTCAAACTTATTCAACTCCTGTGAACATTTAAAGGTTATTACAGTTTGTTTTCATTAGAAGCATTTATTTTTTCTTTTTGTAGATTGCGGCTCAGCTTCTCTGACAGGCGTCATCGCACAAAAGTCAACAGAGATATAATTTCTCTTTTCCGCTGTCTCTCATGGGAGCTGTGACAGAGTAAACTGCTAAGTTGAGAAGGGGGGACTGGCACTGAAGAAGGCTCCCTCAGGTTCACCTGTCACTCCAGACCTTTCAAGACATACAAAGCTAATTACATAAAAAAGTCACACAATGCTTTATTTTTCTACACCAACTAAATCTTCAGGATCTGATCTTTTGCAGGGTTGAAGCATATGTGAGGCTAAGCCTTTATAGTTAGCATGCATGCAGAAGAAAAACGGTAGACGATTAAATTTGCAAAAGCTATTGATTGTGTGTCTTAGCTTTGCTTTGCTTTTAAAGGAGAATCCACTGATGGCTTGACATCTAAAGCAGCCGGTAAATCTAGCGGGCCTTTTAATGCTTTAAGTTTAGGTCTAATGAGCATTACATCCTGATTGAAAGCATTTGTTTTGATCTTTCCACTGTTCAAAGAAGACAAGACGATAGAAACGGAAATTAGATGCTCAAACAATGCAAGTTAAATAAAAGCACAAACACATTTTAGACAATTGCACAGAATATGGTTCACTGCTACTCATACTGTTGCATAAAGTGGACAGAAAAATGAGTAGAAAGGCTACCTTCAAATGTTTATATTTCCCCTGATATCAGCAGCAAAAAATGTGAAACCTGAGCACAATTATGTGTTCAGGGTTGAACCAAATGACCCAAAGAAAGAAAGGAATCTACTTAACTTATGTCTAGAAGGTGGATCCAAGTCAGCAAGCACACAAATTTTAATTTACAATTATTTCATAAGAAGAGAGGTCAATTATCCAACCAGATTGTTGATGCCAACCAATCATCTTCCTAAGTGACATTTTCTATTACTAGGGTTTTGTAGGTTTTATTATCAAGGATGAAGCTTCGTTCATATAACTGAATCAAAGCCTCAAATTATGACGACATTCATGCTCATGATGGGGTATGTACACTTCTGAGTGAAGATGAGTAAAGTCTAAACACAAATCGCAGCTCTTCACAATCTGCATTAAAATATTTAAACCCACAGTGTCATCAAAAGCCACAGCCAACAGACACCGGAGAAATGTGCTAATGATCCACGGGTTGCTCCGCGAGCCAGATCCCTCACTGCGTTTGGAAAAGATCAATGCTTTTAAATGCTGTTCCACCGCTCTCCAAATCAATGTTAACAGTGTCTGTAATTAAAATGTTTTAAATATTTTTTTTTCTTCTTTTAGAGACAGAGGAGGGAATTAAAGCTCTTCTAAGGTATCGTTTCTCTCCTCTGCGCTACCTGGGAGAATTACCAGCCCTGGGAGATTCAATTATAACCTCACCGCAGCTGCATTTCAGAAGACGGGGGGGAGAGAAGGAGCTCACCCTGGGAGAGAGCCGAGCTCCGTTCATCTATCACTAACCTTCGGACGTAACCCTGCTGTAAAACGCTGAGCCCCTCCATGCCCCCCTCATTCACGCAATCGAAGCTCTTTCTCCTCACTCTCAGTTTCTCTCTCCGTCTCTTTACACTCTCTCTCCAAATAATGAATAAACATGAGTGGCAGTCAAGTGTGATGTAGGCCAGTCAGTGGTGGGGTCAATCAATCACCATTCCACAGTTCATTAATATTTATTAGAGCCTGGAGTCATCTCTTCAGCACCTGGACCCAGAGCTGGACAGAGGAGACGAGTCTCTTCAGGTTAATATTTATAAACCGCTGGGAGAAACAAGACATGTGCAGAGCTCAGGTGGTAGAGGTTCTGCCGGTGTGAGTCTGTGACGTGAGAGTGTGTGTGTGCACTCCATGTAGACAAAAGGACAAAGGGTAAACCTGGGTTTTCCAATCAGGGCCATACCTCACAGATCAATACCACATTGTCCTTGGAAACAAACATTAGGCCTCCTCATTTGTGAACCTGCTCAAGCACATCATTAATCCAGCTACACCTGCCCACCTCCACCCGCCCATCTCTATGCACACATTCACGACTCCTCCTCCCCTCGCAAGTGTCACACCAAACTGTCACTCACTGTGGCACTTTTATGCTCTTACAAGAGCTGTGGAAGAAAATGGTAGCAGGAACGAACATCTACATAATGTCAGAGTCTGGTTCGTCTGCTCACAATGTCAGCTATTCATACATGGCCCGGGAGAAGATTTCTGAATTATTAAAGAGCTCTCCTCTCAGATGCGAGGAGAAGTTTGCCACTCAGGACTAAATTTGTGCTCCTCTTATTACTTACACGCCAAGATTTCAGAGCCAAAAGCTGGAGAAACGTGAAGTGCGGCTACAGGTGCATCTCAGAGAATTAGAATATAGTTGACAGTTTTTTTTTTCTTTTTATTTCAGGATTTTAATTCAAAAAGTGAAACGGGAGGCATATATTTTGGAAATTTTTGATGGTTATAACTTTCAGCTAATGAAAAATCCCAATGTTGGCTCATCAGGAATGACAAAAGACCAAGAAAAACATATAACCAGAGTCCATTTTCCAAGCTAACTAATGGAAAGTGTAGTGGATGGAAAAAATACGGTAGAAGCAACAATAAAAATGTCAGCTTCTTGAAAAATAATGAAAATGCTTGGTTAAGGTTCTTTTGCATGAAATACTGAAGCTGTGAGCCTGAGGACTATTGAGGTGATAATGGAGTCCAGGTTACTTTAATATTGCCATTCAGTTCGTCTGCTTTAATCTTCCACTTGAAAATACGACAGAAAAACTAAGAAGTTTAGATTCAGCACAGTGATATCACGGTCATTTAACTGGATATTGGTAACATTGTGAGCAAGGTGTAAAGTCTTTCTGGGATGCATTTTAGCACACTTTTTCCTCCTACTAAACTTTCTGTCAATAATACAGGAGTCCTATTTTTTAACTGAATCATGGCCATAACATAAGAGTTGTGCATTAAAAAACCCTTTAATTAATAGTAATAATTTTTAAATACTCTGAAAAACTGAATTTTTACTAAATGTAAGCCAGCAATCAAAATTAACTAAAATAAAGGCTTGAAACATATAACTGCTGTCAAATGAATCCATCATACAGTATGAGGTTTCCTTTTTGAACTGAATTATTGAAATAAATTACATTGTTAATATGCTGAAAATATTAATTTCATACTTTTTTTCTTAATGTCTTTCACAATTCAAAGCTAACAGTAAGATAAAAAGCAAACTAAAGAGAAGAGGGAAAGGATTGGAGGAGAAGAGCAAATAAAAGAGTAAAGAGGCCATAGGTTAAGATGACTGGGTTATTTACCAAGTATAGCTGTCTTGGGATAGAGTGGGATATTGTGCTTTGACTCAACTAATCCTCCTCTAATGAACAAAGCTAGGGGGCGGATTTAGTCTGGACCCAAACCGACGATACGCACCGGCACAACGCGAGTTCTGCAGGAATATACATCGCGCCTCTATGCGGCAACACAGAAGACAAAAGGATATTCCATCTCAGCACGGATGTCCTCCAGCCGATGAGAGAGTTCGATGGCGTCTTCCTCTTTGTTCTCATTGAACACCTTCAGCTGAATGTCCAGCTCCTCTGTCTTTTTTATCTCCTGGAAATTAGTGAAAATATTAACATTTAAAAGTGTTTTTTACACAGTGTAATATAAAACACAGCTAATGCATTACCTTCCCACTAAAATGCCTCGGAAAAGTATTTACACCTCACTGAAATTCTTCACATTCTGTCACGTTGCAACTACAAAGTCCCATATTAGGATTTTGTGTGTTGGTGATGGCAGCATCATGCTGTGGGAAAGCTTTTGAAATCTGCTTGCAAAACCACCCTAAACATAGTCAGAATTGTAACCAAGTGGTTCAGTTGAAAGCATAATAATGTTTGAATGGTCCAGTCAAAGTCCAGACCTAAATCATATTCGATCAATATAAGTATACAGACTCTTTTCATTAAATCAGACCAAAATTGAGCTAATTTGCACAAACCTGCAGCTGTTTTTTATTGAAAACTGGCTCTACAAATCACTGAATACAAATACTGCAACCCTCCCATCTTGTGTTTTATCACAAAACATCCAGTTAAATTTGTGGTTATAAAGTGACAAAATGTGAAAAACTATTGCAAAAGCAGTCTTGGAATAAAAAGAACACAAAGATAGCATGGACCCTCTTGCCAACAGCTCCAGACAGAACCAATTCCTGCACACCTGTACCAGCCACAAGGGGACACAGTGTTGCTCTTTACCACTTCCCTATGAATCATCAGCAGTGGAGTTTATGCGCTGCAACACAGCCAAATGTAACCCAATTTCTGTAGGTATCAATCACCTTGCACCGTTGTTGGGGTGCACCATCTGTCTCCAGCAACCAACACTAGTTTGCAGGGAGATGCACAATGACACACAAAAGTAAAGGAGGGAAAAGAAGAAAGGAGGCAAACACAGGCGGCCAAGGACTATCAGAACAAAACAAATTGCGCCTTCTTTTTCAGCGGGCTTCACTGTTTCTTGGCCAACAGTTACACACCTTCCTGAGCATAACTCATAATTAGATGAAGGAGTGTCACGCTGAATGTGGGCAATAAAAGTGGTAAATGTGGGATTCATAAACGACTGTACACAGAGGCTCTTTCATATCAGGGGGCAGAAATGGAGATAATTAAAGTAATGACCGTAAAAATCAACAGGAGCAGCTGGGATGACTTATTAACAACTGGCTCTGTGACACGTTCACCCCACTTGCAACAAATGAGAGTTTGAGTGATGAGCCGGCGCTCGCTCGCCTTCGGCTCGTGTGAAGCCGTGTACGGTGAGGTTGCCGATAATGACGGCGCGGTGCAGAGGTGTGAGCTCTGCACCGCGCTCTCCACAAGCCCTTGCTACTATTAATCACACCATTTGTTTTGAAGCTTTTCTATGCAGTCACTCCCATTTTCCTTTCCAAAAATCATTAAAGAAAAATAATTAAATCTAATTTAATTACATTTAACATTCAAAATGCACAATGATGAGTAGATTTCTCCAAAAGGCAAAAGTAGGAAAAAGACTTGCTTCATTGAAGCAAAGCAATAAATAATTGGTTTGATGAGGTAAAGTTTAACCAAACTGACTTAAACTTCTTCATTGATCTCGTTTGGCAGATGAAGAATACATTAAATATTTAGGTCACTTCCTTCCTCTTCAATAAAGTCAGGACTGATCTACGTCTGACTGCCAGTTGTTCTCCGTTGACTCACAGGAAGGATCTTCTTTAAGCCGCATCTGAGAAACTCGTTGCGTAGATGTATCCGGAAGTCCAGGTCGTCAGGCGAAGTGACCAGGGCGTTGATCAGCTGCATACAGGCGACCTGGAGATAAGAAAATACAATAACAATAAACATATGAGCAAAACACAACATAAATTTTGGTTTTCCTGCCTGAATTGCAGATTTGAGAGTTTTTTCCCCCTCTTTTTAGGGACTAAACCACATGAAAAAGAAAAGCCACTACATATTCTTTGACAGAGGTAGCAGTTTTAAATTAAATTGTAAAGAATAAATTACAAGAATATCCCTATGTGCATTACAGCATTTTTGACCTTTATGTGATATATATTAAATATTAAGAAAGTGAATGCTGCTGTCTGATGTGCTGATAAACAGGAAACAGGAGCAAAGAATGATTTTATGAGCATCTGATCCGAGATCAAAACGGGAATCGGTCCATTTCCGATCTCGTTCCAATTGACTGGTGCATCTCTAAATATACTAAGCATAAGAACTAAGAACATTTGGTGTTTAATCATTTATTACTTGGCAGCAAATCCCCTACCATTGGAAAGCTTGTTTGTTTCTCTTTGAATAGTAATTATTTGTAAGAATAATGCATTTGCAGGCTGAGCAGCAAAGTTTAATATGTGACTTGTTAAATCCTCTCTGCCAACACCAAACGGATTAATCTACTATTAACTCCAGTTTTGTGTCTTTTATTATATGGGATTAATGGAGTTTGAAGAAACAAGGTATATTTGGCTATTCAACTTTAATTCATCATTAAAAAAACCCAGACGCTTCAGTAGAGCGTGGGAGACCAACATAACATCATGAGACTGGCATGACCTCCTTGGTTGCATATTGCTATGTGATAGGCAGCGTTTGTCACAATTTAGGCAGCTGTAGTGGGCATACCTCTGCTAAAATGCTAATAGAAGAGCTGATTTCTGATTTTTTTGTTCAGCGTTTTTGCTAACGTTTAAAATGCTTGGTGTACTAAGTTTCCTGTAAACTAATAATTCCAAAAGTGCTAATTTATTTGGCTGTTTTATGAACAGTTGAATAAACTTCATGTAGTTAGCCGTTCATATTCATGTTCTTATTTTGAAGAGGGTGAAGACTTTTACCCAGCAGGTCCGTTTCCTCTACTCACATTATACAAATGAGTTATGCAGAAAATTACAACACTTACATGAACAAACAACCAGGAGGGGTGGCAACTAAACAAATACATGCAAAAATCCACAAACATGAATTGTTTTGAAAGCCTTTCTGTTGGTAATCTTCATATTCTTCACCTATGAAGTGGTGCAGCAAATAATAATACAGAATCTAAAACTCAACAATTTTAGAGTTGAGCTCTACTCAACTCTAAAACTGGAAACGAGGGATAGATTTGTTTCAATGAATCACTTCCTGAAGCTAAACCATGCAATAAGAAATTTGACCCTGTTGAGGATAATATGTTATGTTGCAACACGTTGTGTCATTGTGGCTGAAATTGGCGCTTTGGCATTAACTTCTGTTAAAGACGATGTTAGTGTAGGACTTTTAACGTTTATGATTAGTGCTTTAGAATTAGCGCCGCTAACCTTTTAATTAGTGGTGCCTACTGTTCGCTAATGGTTGTGTTCAGTGGGGTAGAAGTCAGGACTTCATGAAGGCCATTTCATGCTTTTTACGCCACAAATACTGGAGGTCGTCTCCAATAGAGCCTGTTCTGTGGCACAAGACATTGACGGCTTGTGGGAAGGAGTCTGATGAGACCGCCACTGGTTGCAGCACTTCATCTTGATTTATTTCTCCATTGAGATTGCCTCCCATCATGTCAGACCTTGTTCTTTTTTGGGGAGTGAGGTGATGCCTCATACAACCAAAACCTGTATGGAATTAGTAGAGAGGATTTGGCCTGATTTTAATGGATGAAACCCACATACAACAGTGTTTAACATTATTACAAATATGGCACCATTCAATGAGACATGAACAATAATTTTTAATTTTTTTAAGCAAAGTGTATAATGTTTGGTTTATATTGCTGAACAATGTGTTTTGTTAGTCAGTTCTTGCTTCACTATTGTTCTCCAGAGCCTAAACTGCAGCAGTGAGGACAAAAGTAAAGAAAGAATCAGGTAAAATGAGGAACACAGTCCAGTTCTGTGAGGCTATTGACTAGACGTTCATTATTAATGTATTTATTGGAAGAAGAAAGAGTGAAAAAAGAGTTTGTGTGCATGGTGGGAGGGTGGATGGATGAGTGTGGGTTAGGAGGAGGAAATAGCAGATGAAATATAATGAGAAGTAAGGTGTTTCTAGGGAGCAAGCCATGGATGAGGCACTTTTCCTTTGACAGACAATCGATAAAAGGCTGAAGGATTCCCTTGGACGAAATCTGAAATGCTGGCTTCTTAAACCTTGACCCTGCACTCTATGTTGTTGTGTGTTATTAATAAGAGTCACAGCTGAGCTGATTCTTTGGGGCTGTCATATCCGTTTTTTGGACTTTAAACCTTGTATTCTGTTGCTGCTTCCTCTCGCTGCCAGTTTGAGCACCTCTGGGCCAAAATCTCTTAGTATGAAGAATTGGACGAGGAAAACAAGAATAAGTGATGAAGCTATAGAAAGAAGATAATCAGATATGGTCAAACTTTTCATGGAAAAATGTAAAACTTCTCCAGATTTAACTTTCGAAAGTTCACAGTCCTTTGTGTTGGACTTAAAATATGAATGTCCTAACACATTATAAATTTATGGGAAACATTTCTACAGCAGACAGGCTTTAAATGTGTAATCTGCAAAAAGAAGAAACTTAAAGCTAGGACGGAGAGAGGAAGAAAATTATTGGTTGCAAACATCTTCATGAGACTGGAAAGACAAATGTTTTCCATTCTCCTATTTGACTTTTCAATACTTTTCCACTTGATTTAAATTAATTGTTTTCTGGATGTTTGTTCCAGATTAGATGGAAATTGAGTCCTGCTTCTTGATATTTGGTTCTGATTCTGAAGGTTCTGGTCTGAGTGCATCACTACAACCAGATTTCAAACCGGATCACTAGTTTCTAGCCGTTCTCATGAAGCTGAATTTTATTTTCAGGTTAATTAGAATCAATGACAGGGGGTGTGAACTTAAGTCTGAATGCTGTAAATGATTCACTGGGCATGGTTTTAGTTTAAGGGTGTTCTGACTCATGTAACCCAGAATGTATTTATTTTTAACAAAATTTGGGGTGTTTTCAGTTTATTTGTGGATAATGTTACATTAAAAGTGACAAAAAATTAGAAGTTCTTGATTAGAAATAGTAATTGTAATTAAACAACTAATAGCTGGAAAGTGTAAGAAATTTGAAACGGGGAGTTTCCCTCATGTTCAGCTGTGGCCTGAACTACACTAAAACACATTTTAATCACATTAGCCAAGTCTAGCTGTGCAGAACATCACAGCCTTTGGATTTAAAGTCTATTAATTTCCCCAAAACCCCTGTATCAGCAAAGCATTTTAATTTACTCCATAATTAGCAGAGCTTCATTTCATTAATGGCAAAATTTAAAGGAAAAACAACAGCCTACTAATAAAAGAATATCTTGTTTCTCCTCCGCTGCCCGCCTCATCAATTTCTTTCATGACTTTTTTTTCATGACTTCTCATGCCCTGCAGCTAATCTAATTCCTTAAGTAATTCCTTGCTCTGGACTCTTAAGGACAAAAAAAAAAAGCTTTGAGTGGTGTTGTTGCTGTTAGATAGTTGTTTTCCTGTTCCTAAAGAACACTGGTGAAAATGAGGAGAGGTATGCTGCTCTGCTGGCCTCTCTCCTCAGAGTCCTCCGAGATTCAACTTGACAGCAACATAGAAAAAAGCAAGAGGAAGTATTTGTGGGATGTGAGAAAAAAAAAAGATGAGTAGAAACAGTGAGAGGAAGGGGAAATATGACAAAGAAAGAAAGACAAACTCAATATCTTTCTTTTACTTGATCTTTTTTATGGGTTTGTAAAAAGAAAGGAGCCATTCAGTGGAGGTGCTCAATGAGGCAGGTGTTTTCTTTTAATAAAGAAGTGGCGATGGAGCATTGAGTTGATTATAATAGCCCCCTGATCACATCTTGTCATGTCCTAGGGGGAACTTGATGTGGACAAGTCGACATGAAGACAGAAGCAATGAAAGATGTGGCAATAGAGCTGAGACGGAGGTATAAATGAACCAAACGCAGCACAGAGTGGCAAAACTGTCAATTTGAGTCATGTCTGCTCCCGTTAGAATCCTGGAGAAATATAACACGTTCTGTACACCGGGTCCGCTCTGTGTCCATCGTGCATAACACAAAGCAGACGTTTTCCTAAAATACTTCTTTTAATCTCAGCTTTGGGTTTACAATCAATTATTTTTCACTGCACCACATCACAGCAGAGCAGTGTTGAGGTATTTGGATCATGGCGCTGCTTGTTGCTTTTGTTTGTGCTGTGTGCATGCCTAATTACTCACCTGGAGCTGCTGGGCCTCGTGGTTCTCCAGTCCCTCCACAATTGGAGCAAATCTCTCTTTATTGTTCCTCTCTGCAGCAATTGTCATGGCAGCCAGAATCTTATCCAGGCTGGGGAAAAAGCAAGAAAACAAACACTTTTACAAGAGGACATTTCTTCACAATTTAAGGCTCAACAAAACTGGTCACTTCTCGTGTGTTGGTCAGTCCAGCTGATTATTTTTTCACTCATGTTAAATCTGTTGCTATTGCAGCAGTAGCCCCTTTGGACTTGATCCTGTTGTTGTTAAGGTAAGCTTGAACAAAATGATAGGCTTTTGCTGCAAATGTGGTCTATTAAAGTGTTTGTAATAAATGTATTTGGTAATGTGAAAGCAAAGCTATTGAAAAGCCCATGTAAATTAGTTTCTAAAAGGGCTCAAGGCAGCTCATTTTAGAGTACTTAATCATTTCAGACTAAACTGAGAACATATTTGGTGTCACAAACACACACTAAAGCAGAAGTAAACTAATGTCCTTTGAGCTATTCTCTGAATGAGAAAAATCATATCCATATTGAGTAAATATGAGCCAGAAAAATTGGCATAAATGCAGGTTTTGAGAAACATCTTCCCCTCAATCTTCCAGAAAACAAGTCACACTTGATGCACCAGGTTTCTACAAAAGTATTCATATCCTCTGAATGTTGCACATGTTGTCCTGTTTTAAATTTCACTGATTTGAAAATGAAATTAAAATTGAGTGCAATTACTTTCCATACAACTGTACCTTTCCAAGTGAATATCTGATCATAATTTAGTCCCCATTATTACTTCAGCTGTTCTGTAAAGGCCCCAGAGGTTTGCTGGGTTCTCAGGGACCACTGTCCTGCATGTTTTGGGTCTCTTGCAGCCACACACCTGATTAAGAGGAATGGGAAACAATCATCTGCAGTACTTGATGTCATGCAGAGGAGGTCACTCAGTCATTTGAGTCAGGAATGATGGAATAGAGACACATCTAAAACATGCAGGGCAGTGGGAGCCACTGGGGCAGGTAATCCAATGATATTATTTCTTGAAGATGTTTTGCCTTCTGTCGTGGAAAACAATTACTTTAACAAGAGTCTGGATGAGAAGAAATAAGAAATTTATTAAAACCTTGCAAGGTGAGAACAGAAATACAGAGTCACAGGAGTCTGTCAAGTCTGCTCTGACCAACAGTGGATCTGGCTTCCTTTTATAGGTTCTGGTTAGAGAAGAGAGACTTGATTGGACAATAGGTGTGAATCGCTGATCGTTATGTACCAAGGATTCTGTGGAGCCCAACACAGATGGTCTGGCTATATGTCTATTGTTACGGAAAGAGGGTTGTTAAAAGAACAGCCTCACTGTCTCTGTGCTGGGGAAGGAACACCTAGATGGTAACCCTGCTGTTATATGGCCCTGTAGAAGTCTATAGGAGAGCAGCTTAACCAACAATATCCTGATAAGACCATGCAGACACAATCTAAAGCACAAAAGGGGTGAGGAGCACATTATACAATTTTCCATTACACTGTCAAACTAACTGTCTTCTCTGTACAAAATTTACACATGTCTGTCTTCAAACACAGTTTCCTTGATCTTGAGATGTAAATGAACAATAGATTTTGAGAGGATAGTTTTACTTTTCTATCTTCTGTGTTTGGACATTTTGTCCTTTGGATGAATCAGACTCTGAGTTGTGTTGGGTTCATAATGCACATGAATATTATGCTTGGATAAAAAACATTATTAGTTTCTCAGATACTGAATCCCCAAATGGAATGACGAGGTTCTTCTTTCCTCCTTTGGTGGACTGAGTTGAGTTTTCTTGAAATCCTGGATGCCTTAATGTAGGTCCAGTAGGGGGCACCCAAAGGTTTGAAGTGATTTCTTAGTTTGTGTTCCTTGTGGTCAATAATTAGCTAAATGCAAACCTACAACAGTTGAAAAATTTTCTTGCCCTTTAAAAGAAAAGAGCATTTTGTCTTTCAGCCCAAATGTACAACAGAATACGTTCAAATTTCAGGTTGAAACAGGCTAAAATGTGAAAAAGTTCAAAAGATACGAAGACTTTTGCAATGCACGTCTTTAATCAAACATACCAGACACAGTTGCTGTTGCATCCTCCACTACCTTTGTGCTTAGCAGACATCCTGTCTGACCAATAGGACCGTATGTGCAGCGTAAGGCTTACATGGAGATAAATGGAAGAATCCTGTGATAGACATTACAAAGTCACTGAAAACATGACGAGCTGCATACTGAGCAGCTTTAAAGCCAGTTCAGACGTCGCTACAAAACAGGCGAGATAGATCTGCTTAACTTGTCGTGTTCCCTTTTGATGCTGTCAGCCAAAAACGGTGCCTAACATGAGTCAGATTCTCAGCACCGGTTGGCAGAGAAGTTTCGGAGAAGAAGAAAAAAAAAGACGACACCTCAGCTCCTTTGGCTGTCACTTTCACAGGATCCGGATATTTTATAGCAAGGATATGATTGTGGCAAAGATCTTGTTGTTCAACCTATTTTTAAATTATTTGAGTGACTGGTGTGAGTGAATAAAGTATCATGAGACACAGAGAGGTATATACCACCATATAAGATAAGATAAGATAAGATAAGATATAAGATATAAGATATAAGATATAAGATTATAAGATCAGTGATGTGTGTGTGTGTGTGTTTATATCACACCTATGTGGTGATTGAACTGAACACAACTAATTTACTCATTAACCGCATCAGTGCACCGATTAATGACTCCAGTGCATCTACCTGTAAAAGTTGTAAGTTGAACACAAGTTCACTTGAGTTGTGATCTGTAATATGACAGCATTTTGTTCACTTCGGCAGATAACTTCTTATCTTGGTTGGCCTGAGCAACCCTGACTTGGTTATTAAACTGCTACAGACTGAAATTCAGAGGAACATTCCTTTATGTAGCAATTTTCATTCTTGTACAATTCTTTATTATTATTTCTGTTAAGAGACATTTTTTAGCAAGACTGTATTGTTTGAGGGCTTTACCTGATGCTAGTTAGGTGAGGAGACTGACAAAAAGCTCTTTAGCTTTATAACATTTTTTTAAAAAATAAAAGAAATTCCCAATACAATGGCACTGAATTAAATTATAATTCAATTGAATTAGCTAGGCAATTTTAGTCATTTTTATTCAGGTTTGTAAGAATAAATGTAAGAAGGTTTGTAAAATATCTAAAGTTGCATCTAAAAAACAAAGCTTGAGACCACCTCTTTAATAAACCTAACAACATTAAGTTAACACTCCAGGCTCAATCGATAGATTGTAAATTGATTTCACTGGGCACAACATCAATATTGCAAAGTATACTAGCTAATTATGCAAGTTCTCATTCAGGCTTTCTATGCATATAATAGACTTAGTGATTCTTGCCCGTTAGAGCTGCAGAAAATGTTATTAACTATATTGCCAAGCAGCTAAGTTGTTTCAAAGCCAAAACAACACATGTAGGTGACAATAAGTTTTTCATTAAGGTCATTTTATTCAATTTGAAATTAAATATAAACATTTTTAGCTTCTCCATTGACAAACTAAAAATGGAATAGTCGAGTAGTTTGTTTACTTGTAGCAAATCACGATAATGTGCAGGTCGAGTTCTGTGCTGCTGCTTTGGAGCCTGTTCCAGGCAGGGAATGAGACGAGGCACCACAGAGATGAGTCCTGAAGATGCACTAGAGATAAGTAGTTATGGCTGAAATAAAAATTATGGCCGAAATAAAAGTGTAGTCTTTAACTGACATGAGTGATGATTTTTTTTTTTCAACTGATGTTATTAAACTGAATCTGGAATTTTTAAATCAGAGAACAAAAACTTTGAAGAAGTGCATACTAAGCCCCTTTTCAGTCATTTTGTTTTAGAATTAAAGCAGAAAAACACAAAGAATTTGGAGAAATAAAACAGTTTAGATGAGCACAGATAATGGAGGGAATTGAACAGATGTATAAGTTTGCAAATGCTGAACATCATGTTGGAACAACAACATGATCTACATTGTCTAATACTATATTTTCTAAAAATATGATGAATAAAAGAGAACTGGATCATTGTTAATTTAGTCCACAATGTTTAGGTGATGAACTATGGGCCAAACTTAGAACTAGGTTCTTGTTCAGGGTGAACTTGTACAGCTCCAACATCAATTATATGAAAGATACTACAATGAAGATTCTGCCACTCTCACAGTCACTGTCAGACCTGCACCTAATCAGTCACGATTCTGTTCCATATTTTTGCCCTGAACAATGTAAACAAAAGAAAAACATTTAGTGATGTTTAATTCTGTGATTTATGTCTAAATAATCTTAATTTTAAGATCTTAAAATGGAGGAAACTGTAAATAAATTCCCAAAATCAGAAAATAATTTCTCCCTGCAGCACTAAAATGTCCTTCATTTTTCTGAGCCAACGTTTAAAACCATTACATATTTATTTTTTTAAATTACCAACTGTGAAGACAAAGTTAAACTCTCTGGAATAAAAATACTAATTTATTCTCTGCAACATTAAACCTGAAATTGTTTAGTCAGCATGAAAATGACAAGCTCAGAGCCCCATTTCAGATGGTCAGAAACTTAGGACACATTTGCTAAGCTCAGCTTTTTCTTAACGGAAAATGTGGGTTTGTTTATTTCCTCGACTGCATAAAGACTTGACTTTGAGCCGTTGTTATTCTAGTCCGGCCCAGTGGGAAACAACAAACGCTCACATAACTCCAATTTAAAGGCTGTCAAGCAAGTTGTGTCCAGAGTAAACAGACAACGCTGCACCGAACAATGTGGTTTGTGCAATGGGGTTATCTGTAGATATATGATGATTCGCAGTGGATAAACACAGCATGGATATTAACAGTGGGGTATAATCTCTCTAAAGCATACAAATAAACTTAGAGGAAGAGGACTGCAAAAGCTGTGTTTTCCATCCTCTATTCAATATTAGAGGTGTAAGCACAGTAGAGATGCACCATGACTCCCTATTTTTGTCCTCAGTGCAGATTTCAAACGGTGCAGCTCAGCTTACATACCAGCTAAGATTTACTGAAAAATGATATGGCAACACAAGCAATTAAAGAGCTATACCACTAAAATATATCCTGCTGTTTAGACAAAGAGCATCCCTTACTGTTGGACTACAATAGAAAGCACTAAAACACACACGTGTATTGATTTGACCAGCCTGTAATCAGTTCTTTAGCAATTAATATAGATTTACTTTTAAAAAGATGCATACTCAGCGCTTATTCATTCTTTAAGAAAGAAAAAAAAAGGTTTTACAGAATGCCCATCAGGAGCTCGGTGGTGCAAAGAGGCCTCAGTCTACAGACCACATGATTTTGCAAGTAGACATATGGAGAGTAACACAAAACTGAACACGAATCCTTGCTCCAACACAAATGAAGTCCCTTTATTTCTACCTTGTATTATTTACATATTAATTTAAAAAAAGACACATTTTTGGGAATCACTGGTTTAAAGCTTAAAGCATGTTTTTATTGTTTCCTTCTAAAGTTTGAAGGGTTTTTTTTGTTTGTTTTCAAACCAAAAACTAAAAATGACAGTCTCTTCAGCCATAAAACTGACCATTTTATACAGTAGGTATTATTCAACTTTATTAGAAAAGTTGTTTAAGATGCGTCATCTAGGTTTTGCAGCTCAAGACCAGAACCAGCCGAGCTCTGGCTTGTAAATGCTGATCATCCCCTGGTATAGAGTTTATCATATTTTGGAATAAAGATGCTTAAATGAAAGAAAAAAGGACACCTTGTGAGGCATAGGAAACCACAGGTATAAGCACTCACAAAAATGAACAAAAGATTGCTGAGAAACATATGTAACTAGTGCTTATTACTGAATAACTGAAACAATTTTCTAATAAAGTAGGGACGTTTTTGAGAAGTAGGGAGTCTTTTCAGGCAGAATTTTAAAAAATGTGGAGCGATTGATAAAATACGCTTTCAGAAATGCCACCTTGGGCCACACACCATACACTGTCAAAGAAAAGAAAATGAGAAGGGCTTTTTTTTGTGCTGATGAAAAAGGGTCAAACACCACCTAGTGACTATCTGTGAAAGTCTCTGGAGTAAGGATATCTTCTAGTGACGTCTCTATAGATCATTCAAACTTATTAGAACCTGTATCAATGTACTTTTTAATGCCTTTTTTCCCTCTAAACTGTAGATCGTACAAGTCACATTTTATTAACATCCTTTTATTAATGGAACTCTGCAGACCTACAAATAAAACCAATGCTTCTGACCTTTAAAACTGTGACAATCTCATTATCTGACAAGAGTCTCTGTGGAGAAGAGTGGCTGGCTTCTGCCAGGTTACTGTAAGAACTGATCAGATTCAGCATCATCAACTTACATGTTTTCTTCGCCAATAATGCAGATAGCCGAGAGAATTTTGACAATCTCCGTCATCATGTTGGCCTGTTTGGGGTCGATCGCTCTCGCCAACAGCAACAAGCTCCGCTCGTCTCCCAGGATCCTTTGCAGTCCATACTGCAGAACACAGAGTGAGCCAAGATGGAGAGCAGATCCATTGGGAATAAGTTAATGAGAGCATTTACATTCATGGAGAACTTTCACTTCGAGTAAAATATAAATTACACAAAAAGCTGTAATGTATGAAGTCATAGTTAGACTTAATCTTCTTTTAAAGAGGCACACTTTAAGACTGTGGGAGAAAAAGGCAAGGATGATAAATTGATTTAATTCAGGACAGGACTGCAGGGACGAAAACTTATAGTCTCCTGCACCTTTTCGTCTCAGCACAATTGGAGGACTGGGTTCAGATGACCATGTGTGGGGGGTTAACTCCACAAGAAGCAATATCAATAGTCCATCTAACCTTGAAATGTGGGCCACTCCAAGAAATGAGGAAGACTTTCCCAAAAAGGGGATAATTAAAAGTTCAGAAACTTTAAATGGTGAAATTAGCTCCACTTTACTGCTTCATTATCCCTAGCCGGTGAACAACAAGATGCAAATAAGGTTGGAAACCTTCCCACCTGTGCTAATTTTACACATTTACCCAAGTTGCACAAACATTTCTCCAGATTCAGCTTTTCAAAGCTCCATGTCCGTTGCACTCTCCTCAAAATATGAAATGCTAAAGTCCACTGCAAACTAATGGTAAATATTTTGACAATGGGTAAAATATGTAGTCAAATGAACAGGAAAGACAAACGGGAAGAAAGACAGAAGGAAAAGAAGACAAGAGGAGGATGAAGGATACAGTGAAGAAATGAAGGAAGGAACTCAAAGGATAAGAAAGGGAGAACAGCAAGAAGGAAGGAACAAGCAAGGGAAGGAAGAAGGAAACACAGAAGCGAGGAAAACATTTAATAATGGTCATAAAGTCTGGAAATAGAAGTAATTAAAGAAAATCTAAAGAATAAGTTAAGGGTACAAATCTAATATTAAGTCATACAAACCTTATTGTTCATGAAAGCCTTTAAGCACTGGATTAGTTTATGCTGGATGCGCTTATCAATACTCTCTTGCCTACAAAAAAATAAAAGGTACAAAATTAGGAAGTTTTGATATGGCATCATAGTTAGGGTCTGGTGTTAGATAATTACACAGAAGTTAGAAGGTGGACATGTGAACTTACTGCTTTTTGTCCAGAAGCTTCTCCAGATTTTCCAGAAGAAGGCCGAGACCTTCATGGCCAAAGTTGTTGACCCAACTAGGATGAAAAAAGAGAAAAACATCAGACCAAACCAGTACTCAGTCTTAATAGGTTCGCTGTTAACTTTCACTTTGTGAAGGTGGTTCCTTGGGTAAGATTCAGGTAGAACATTATAGCAATTTTCTAAAAACCCATTTTAACCTTCAGAGATTAAAATGGTTCAAGTTTCAGTTTCAAGTCTACATTTGAAGATGTATTTTGGATTATTATACCACCAAATTGTTGAAATCGTAATCAAGAGCTACACAATAATATTTTTCTCTATATAAAATAATCTGTTTGCTTTATAAATTATGAAAACAGATAAGACGGAACAAAAAGAGTAAAATAAAGCCCCAGATCTCAGAAGCTTACTGGAAGCAGTAAGTTGTATATTGAAAGAAAACTTCATAAAAAATATTTGCTCTCAAGGCATTTCATCTTATCTAGAAATCAGATTTAGACTTTTGAAAATCAAGTTAGAGAACCCTTGGACTACACTCTGCTTTTTCCCAGCTTTAACCTGGAACAATAACATTTACAGTCAACCATGCCCTCTCCTTGACACTGAATATATTCTGCATCAGTCTGACTTTAAACTGCAACCATTTACACACAAATGAGCATCCATCCATCCTAACCAATGTTCTCGGCGCTAAGCAGTTTGCACCGAGGCCCGACGTGAGCAACTATTATACTGTGCCAAAAGATTAAGCAATGCAAGTAAGATAACACTGTAATCGATAATGGATCGAGAGAGATAATTGCCTATGAACCGCAGCGTATCAGGAGACGGCAAATGATCCAGTGCAGATGAGCCTGTTTGTCTAAGCCGGGAGCAGAGTCGAGAGGCGGCGTTGAGGAGCCAACTGGTCGCAGCCAGATTATGCCATTAGCTTCACTTGTTTTCGGGCCCTTAACTGTCAGTGACGCAAAATGCATGAAGCAATTTTGCAGCATTTACGGGGCATAAGTCAATGATTTATCCCGCCTTTTTGACAATGATTTGAAATAATAATGGTTTGAGTATTAAAGCCGTTTGTATTGACTCAGTGAGTCGTAAGAGGCCCTCGATTAGAGATGCATTTGCCTGAGGAAGCAAACAAATTCGAGGTGAGGTATTTCTTTAATCTGTGACTAAATAAGAAACAACCAGACTCCCTGTGCCACATTTCTCAGATTCATCCCAAAAACAAGTAGAGTTAATTTATAAGCTGCTGATGTTGGACGGTAATGAGCTATGATGTGCATTCTTAAACTTAAAATAGTACAACATTCAGAAATGTCCTCATAAAAAGCATTTGACCAAGAGTTTTCTAATCTGACTGTTTCATTCAAGCGTGTGCTGTGCAAAATCTAACAGTTTTCAGGAGAAAAAATGACATGTATTGCAGCCGGATGTGTTTGGATACAGAAGTAGGACACCATATTGAGAGCCTTTTAGACTGAATGAGAAATTCAACTGGATTGGAGCAAAAATATAGTATGTGCTTTTAGGTGAAAAACAGAAGGATCAGGGATTGTCCACTCGATTTTTCCCCTCCACCATAAGTCTTACTACAAGTTGCAACATAATATAGTTCCCCTCAAGGTTCTTAATGCACTAAATGTTTTGGGCCCTCTCTCCATCCCAGACAGCCCATCATTCTCTGTCCCCTCCTGCATGACTTCAGGTCATTTGCAGCTTCCCTTCTACATGCCCCAAAAGTTTACAAAGAAGAAATGGCAATAAAAATACTAGATGGTGCACATACAGAGCTTGTCCTGGAGCTATGAAAAAAAAAAACATAAATTAAAGAAACTGGCCAAATTCACAAGTACAAAAAGATCCTGCTTACTGTCATATTAGAAGCTTCAGATTAGCTTTGATCAATTTTTATTATTTATAACATCGAAGTAATGAATAGTCTGCGTGACCCATAATCACTGAAAGAGATCAAATCCTTTCAAACCCAGATGCAATGTGACGGTGTACTCAACTCTGAGGAGGACATATTCATATAATATTTATGGCTGTAATCCTCTGGTTAAGAACCACTGAAATGCATTACTTTCAATCATGTATAATCTCCAGGGAAGATGAAAAAAATATGTTTAGTTCAAGAGAAGCAATTTTCTTTCAATTTTATTTGAGTTCATTTCTGCTCACTTAACTTGATTGTGTTGTTATCCTTACTGGGATATGTACAAACAAGATAGGCTTACATCAAATGTCCATTATATTACAGACTTAACAGAACATTTTCTGTTAATCTACAATCTTGTAAAGCAGATATGTGCTGCTATTCTGTCTGAACTTATTTGTTCGCCTTGAGTGCTATCCATTATTCAGGATAGACATTGCAAAGTTCATCATTGATATGACCTGCAAAGTGAGAACAAGTCGAAAATGTGCAAAGAAAATATTAGTACATGGCTCAACAGGGACCGCATCAGACTCTGTCCCACCTCATGTTTGACTGATCACTTCTGTTGTGTTTAGAAAGCTTGTCTCAGGATTGATTTCAGTATATAAACCACTTTTATCATTTTATGAGGGCTCAGTAAACAGCTTTGTTCCTGAAAGCTTCGGAGCACGCACAATGTGTTTCATATTGCATTACAGAGCAGGCTATATAACTGCCTCTCTGTGGGTTTCAGGACCTGTTTGGCGCTACAAAATCTCTGTGCTATGCAACAAATGGATCTCAACTAAACAGCCTGAAACAGAGCTACACCGGTGTTAGCTTAGTGATTCTGTCAAATCTCAGTGTGGAGGAGGACCCGTGTGCGGACTTTCTGACAGGAGGCAAGAAGGTGAAGAACTAAAGTAAACTTCTTTTTATTAACAAAAACAAATCACTGCAGGGCAGGGTGATAAATATTCAGCCATCACTGCAAACCTAAACAAAAAGGGGCAAGCAGAGCAGATGTAGGATCATACTGACAAGGTGGGATTGCAAAGCAAATTGGGTTTCAGGCAGCACAATCACTAAGGGGGAGATAATGAATAACAGAGATCAGGTGAGGAACAATAAGCAAAGGCCAGGTGTGTGACAAGAACAAGTCTACAACAAAACAGGCTTTTTAAATAAAAGTCAAAGTACCAGAACAAAGAAGCCAGAATCTGGGCCCAAACAGACTGAGGAGAAAACCAAAATAAATCAACAGAGAAAGAAATAAGATAAGGGATAACTAAACTCCAAATGGTTAGTGCACTTGATTTTTTTTCAATGAACAACTGATTGTTTAATAGAAAGTTTTACATTATACATTTATATTATGATCCAGAGTCTGAAATTAGATTGTTGGGGTTGAAAGCGATAAAAGACGTGATAAATGCAACATACAGAAACTGAATTGTTAGAATTGAAAGAGCTTTTTAAGTTATTATAAAAAAAGATGACGTTAAAGACTTTGGCTGGAAGTTGAAATACTTTTTTTAAAAAAAGCCAAGACCTTTCTACTTAGACAAAACTAGCATCAAATGCTACTGATTTATAAATGACAAGACAAGACAGCCCAAAGGGCAACGTAGAAATACAATCACACCAGTGCCAATTCTTATTTGATGCAATAATAAGACAAAATATTAAAAACAGTATTTTTAATACTTATTTCTTGTTGATTAAACACAAAAATGCAACGGCTCCCAAAGTTAGGGATCACAGCCACATGTGAATTGTTAAATTAGCAAATACTTTAGACTCTCTAAAAACACTCATAAATGCAGTTCATAAGTAGTTCACACACCACATATTCCTTAATATGCATTAATACACTTGTGAAAAACAGTCTTAGCAGTACAGTCTCCTCATTTCCAGTCCTGGGGGTTCAACCAATTAGCACAACAAAAATAAATACAGCTCTGGAATTGGATACTTTGCAAATGCCAGACTATAGATTGTCAAGTCCCATTGTGCCCAAGTATTCCGGCTTCTCAAGGTGCATTTTCTTTAGCATGTTTTGGATTACACATAAAATCACCATATTGAGGTATTTAGAAAACTGTTAAAGAAAACAAAGTGAGATAAACTCCCAGGACATATTATGGATCCAACATTTTAAAACGGATATAAATTAGTGATTATTAACAATTCAGATAAACAGAAACTCTCCACTCAGGGCTTCACATTGCTTGGCTCTAATAACATCCGGCCTCTGCTGGCTGGCGCTTTTGTTTAACATAAGGTACCCTCCGAAACGTTTTCTTCATAAAGTCAAACACCGAGTTTGATGCCTCTGCCTATGCAGCCTCAGGACTCTATAGCTGGTCTCAGCACTCCACAACCGTGATGTCGAGTGTAGCCAAGCAAGCAGCGGAACAGCAGCGGTACTCACAAAGAGCTCTCTGAGGTGAGAATCTGCAACATGAATTAATGTGCTGCTGAATATCCACATGTGTGGACGTTTCAGTCTGTGCACGAAGCCACTGTGAGACAGTGGAAAGAGCAGAATCAAAAGTTAGGTGTGCAGTCAGCTGACAGCTCACCGTGATCCCTGGATGCTTTGAAATGTCTCCCCACAGAGTAGAAAACACCTGAAATTTTTATTCCTCCTCCGTTGAAGGCCAAGGATTCAGTCCTGCACAACAATGTGCTCTTCTTACAACCAGCGGAATTTCAAAAGATCCAGTGAAACTAGATGACCAGAGTCTTTCCTTTTTAACATTTTAAAGAGTTATCAAAAACTTTGAGCCGTTTATGACTGGAGAACGTGATTATTTCAGGCAAAGATTAGTTTAAGTGTTTCAGTGAGGAAAACACAATGCTGAGCTTATCTCAATGCCAATATTGCTATTTTGTTTCAGGAGTATTTTACCAGATGTGCACCAATATTTTTGCAAAATACTGAAAAATATGTCTTCCCTCTATCTTTGAAAAGACTTTCCTTCAGAGAAATAACAGCAGAACTTCAAGTGGCTACATTTTAACGACTGAAGTGACTTCTTGTTTACTCAGAAATGATTTTCACGTTACATTTTTGTTTAATTTTATTTCTGATGACATTATGACACCATAACATGAAGGTATTTGCATGGAGAAGTATTAAGCTGTTAAAAAAACTTATACTTGAGCATCTCCTGATTAAAGGGAATCTATTTAATCATCAGGCACTGATTGACTGACTTCAACTTTTTCAAAGCAGTCTTTACGGCCCAGTTCAGTTCTTTTGATCCCCCTCCCAAAAAACCTGATTTACATGACATTTATTTCTTTTTATCTACACTACCGGAAATATTTCCATTTTAAATCCCAATAAAATAAAAATTAGTTATTTCTCAGTTATTTATGCATAAGTCTGGGCATAACAGATAAGGTTGTGTTGGAGGTTAACAGATGGTGTCATAAAAAGGAAACGAGCGCACCCCTTAAAATACGCTGAAGACACCGAGGACATTTATGTCTCCAAATTCACTTTCACTTGCTCGATGGAACAAGGGCAAACTTCAACTGTGAAGAAAGCCGCGAGGGGGGAAAACTAGTTAACCTGCTCGTTTCTGATTGCTTGTCACGTCCATTGTAGACATGACATAACAGTCATGCCAAATTTAACCATCAAATCAAACTCTGAGACGGCAGCCTGGAAAGTTAAACACAGAAATGGATTTACAGATTTTTTTTTTTTTTCCATCCTCAAATAACGGTGAAACATTCGCCTACAAACCTCTGCGAAACAATTATGTCCTGTAATGTTCAAATCCTTCCAGGTTCAATTCTCCTTGACAAGTGGAAAAGGAAAAACCTTTCCAGAGGGGTGTTTGACATCGAGGGGTTTGTAATAAGAAATTGTAAGAAGAGCGTTTCACAAAAACTGATCTCTGGTTTCTTACATGCTTCGGTTTGATCACCTGAATGCATTCGTCACTGCGAGTTTGTCTATTAATAAAAACATGATCATCATGACAGGGAAATAAGCTGCTTTCTTTTTAAGTTTTATAAGATATAAGCTATTTATTTACTCTGCAATGTGTCGTGAAGTGGCACTTAAATATAACAAAAGCTAACTTCATCTATTTTAAAATCATTCATCTAAATAAATTTATCTGACATGGCTTCTGATTAAGCTCCTCTGCTTCAAAATGAATACACAAGATGATCCGCTTTGATTTACCAACATCAAAAATGACAGATTTGAAACAGTATCATTCATTCATAAAGTGACAACTCATTGTAGATTCACTGAGAGCCACTAATCATGCTTTGTTTCTGTGCCAGACAAGATTTCAGGCCTGAGCTGTTGAGGGAGCAAACCCGGGAGACGTTTAGAAGCTCACACTGGTTTCAACGCTCACAACAGCAGAAGGACAGATGGATATGCTCCTTTGTGCTGGTGTTAATTGCCTGCTGTACTCACAGCAGACAGAGAAGGGCCAAAGGAGGAAGAGCGAGAGACGCAAGAGCCCTAGTTAGAGCTGCTACCTTTAAAAATTTGATGTCAAGAGAGCAGCTTTTCTCCATCTTATAATTGTCTTTTATTTTACTGTATGACCTTTGGAAAGACGTGCGAAACCTAATTGCAATCAAGTACGGCAATATAACTTAGGTTTGCTTTTGTTTCCAAGGTAACCTTTAATTTTAACCTTTCGTCTACAGCGGCTACTGCAGACTTCAGATAACCAGCTGAATTATATTTTACTTGCAGGTTAGCCCAAAAGAACAATAAGCTGCATATTTTAACAAGATTTGGAACTATTATTGAATCGTTGAGTTTATAAGAAGCTGTGTGCCACTTATTAGGATTCTTACAACAGAATAATTTCATTCACTTGTAATTGAAGACTGTTTATGTTTAAAACATGTTAAATATAAAAAATTATTTAAGAGAAAGTGTTGAAGAGAAAAAGCTGTGGGTAAAACAATATGATATCGAAAGTTATCATAGAGGAAGGAGTTTGATAATCGGCCGTCTTTACACTCCAACAGTAACTTATTAGCTGTATGATGTCATGACTTTTTGAAGACACTTGGATATTATGAGTTATGACATTTAATTTTCATTTAGTATAACTAAAGTACAGACAGTACAAAATAAGACAAACAAAAATACAATATCTGGGAGCATTATAAAATAAGTTAATTACGGTTTCAAAATTAAATTGGTACAGATATCATTTTAATTGAAGTTAAAATTAGCTTCTACTAAGTATTGTAATAGTGTAGTGCTTTTGTGTTAGCAAATCTAATGTTTATGAACAAATCTTTTACCTAGCTGGACCCCACAATTGGGTCCAGGTAGGTAAAAGATTGGTTTTCCAGCTTCACAAGCTCAAACTTCTTTTCAATATTTTAGGTCTGCTCTACAACAAATGTGGATTTTCTGCAAAGAGTTTAGAGTTACATCATCAGAAAAATCTGTAAATGGATGAATGTGTGGCAGTGGTTCTCTTGTGCACATTTTTATGTCAAACTTAAGATTTACACAAAAATCTTAATTATCCCAGCACAAATTTTTCTGTTAAACTGCAGCTATATATTTGAACAAAGACTGTGCAAAAAACAGCAAATAAAAGAATAGTGGCAATCAGTGTATTGTGGTTTGTGAGCTTGAATAACACTTTCACATTTCTTGTTTAATATTACTATTAAAATAATACACTGGTGCAAATTTTAAAAGGACAGAATCAGGATACACAACTTTGCATCTTTGTTACACAGTTTGCTGCAAAAGCACTCAATGAAACCATCCGCACTAAGCTAGGTGACTAAGCTAACCTATTCAACAAGCAGACCAGGAGTGAGCATTTCCAAACCTCAGACTCGTGTCCTGCATGTTTTCAAATGTTTCCCTGTTGAATACAACTGATTTAAATAAATAGGTCATTAGCAGGCTCCTGCAGAATAAAGTGACAGGCTGATAATTCAACTATCTGAAGCAGGTGTTTGGAGAAGGGGCATATTTAGAACATGCAGGGCGCTAACCCTTGAGAACTGAAGTGATGGGTGACTCTTCTGGCCCCTCAAGACCTCTACAAAGAACCTGCATTTTTTAAATATTTAAACCTGTTATAAATGTTCAAACTGATTTCAACTCAAAAATGTGGAAACACTAAACATGCAAGAAATAAAAAGAGGGCCTCGCTGAAACAAGACAATTTCTTCCCTTCTAACTGAGAAACTAAGATAACTTAATTTTCTATAACTTGACATCTCACTTTGTTAGAATGGGTTAGGAAATTAATAAAAAGAGGCTCGTAAATCTGACAGTTCTAAATTAAGCAGCAAGTATCCAAATGACAAAATTAAAAGTGGGAAAATGAAGCCGAGGATAAATAATTGGCTGGGGAAATTTGAATTGAAAAAGTGGTGGAAAAATCGGGAGCCGAGGAAAACCAAAAGCGGAAACAGAGAAGGCAGCGGCCGCTCCGGGCAATGCCATCTGTGGCTGGATCAGCGAAGGCTGCGTGCCACACACCTGTGTGGAACTGCCCTGGAGATAAGGCCCACAGCAGAATGGCCACACAGCCACCTGTGCTGCCAAACAGGTGCACAGCCCAGCCAATTAAACTATTAGGCAAACACAGGCCTGTGGGAGCAAATTAGCAGGCAGTGCAAACATCTGAGGGAAGACAAAAAGCAGCGGTAAGCACTTTTAGTGAAGAACAACACTTTGCTAGCAAGACTTTGAGGTACGCACACAGTTTTAGCTGCTATCATCACCAAAACAAATCATCAGGTCAATCTAAGATAAAGTCTTAAATGTTTTTCAGTGTTTCTGTGACACAGGACAGACGTAACTGCATAAAGGCCAGATTTAACTCCCATACATCTAAAAGAGACCAAGTTATCCACTTAATATAAGCAGGCAGAGAGGCAGGAGTTTGTGTAAGAGGACAGACTGCCTCCAACTGTAAGACAGGTCAAGAGCATTATTCATGAAAACATTTAATTCAGGATCGACGGGGCAGCGTCATTAAGTCAGTGTGGGGTTACATGAAGGGCTGAAAGCAACTGAGACAATCATAAATACAAGAAAGAAATGAGGATGTAAGTGGAGAACACAGACAATCTGAGCTGCTAGAAAATGCTCAGTTTGAAAGAATTTATTTTCCAAGAAAATGTGAAAATTTTAATTAAAATTAACATTTTAATTATTTTTATATAATTAAAGTGATTCATTTTAATCATATAAAAATGAATATGAAAAATCAAAAAATTAAAATGCCTTACTCTCCAGTAAATTTTTAAAATCTCTTTTCTTCACTTTTTTATGAATAACTTTAATAAACTTGTTTTAACTTTTGTTTTATAAACTCTTGAAAGAGTACTATACTAAAGCAGTAAGTAAAAACTTTGTTTGAAAGAGAGTTAAGTTAAGTTAGAACTAAGCTGAAAAAAATGCAAGGATTTGCAAATTATTTTACCCTCAAATTTAGTTAAAATAAAAGACCAAATGTTGACATAACACCAGGACCCCCTCACACGAAGGAATCCAGTATGAGCTGCTCCAGTAAGTACATGATGACAGTGCACAAAGGTTACATTAACATAGCGCAGTCAAATGCAGACTTTTTGTGCGTTGTGATCCATAACAACAAAATACATTCACATTAATTAGCGGTAACCTTCTCCTTGCTTCTGGAAAGTGAGTCGCTTTTCCCAGGAGATAAATAAGCAGCATGAAGATAACTAAATGACCTGAGTGAGTCAACACCTACACAATCCCCTCTGCTTACACACCTAGAGGTTGATCTCTGGCTGAACTTCACCGTCTGCTGAATTTAACCCTTTCCTCCAGACATTTAAAGAGGTAAAGCCTTTTTATGCACATCTACATGTCGACCCCAACTTTGGTGAAATACCCTTGTTAAGGAAGGCCGTTAGATCTAAAACAAACTAAAAAATAAATAAACTGAAAAAAAAAACACCTAAATCTCCATATTATGCTAAAGACATACAGCTTCAAAAAGACTGAAAATAACCTGTTTACCTATTATGCACACTTATGTAAAGAGTGTTGTTTCCTATGCACATTTTAAAGAAGGTTAAACTGCACCAATTAAAAGGAAGAAGTCAGCTTAGAGAAGGGTAGAGAAGTTAACTGGTGGGGATGTCCCAGTTTAATCTCAAGTATTGGGTTGACATCTGAATTAAGACATTATTAAATGATCAGTATGGGATTCCCTTCCTAACCCCAGATAAAACTCCCTGGTGTTTGTATACTGTCTTTGATTTTACCTCAGCTCATCTCCAACCAGTGAGTTTTACGGCAGCCAACTTTTAAACCATATTCTCATGGTTTAAAATGAAAATATTAAAGTATAGCGGTTAAATAAATGTATTCCCCTGTCTGTCAAACTGCAAAAACACAAAATTGTACAACCAAACCAAAATTGGTTTAGTTTATCGAGCAAAAATGAAATAAAACAAAACTAAATTACAAGTAAGAAATCAGCATGATGTTGGAGATTGTTTTAAGTCAATAAGTCCTTAATATTCATTAAAAAGAATTAGTTATAAGTGAAATATTCTGCATTAGACCGATACTTTTTCTTCAAAGCTATGTCTGTTACAGGTGACAAAATGTCAAAACACTACAAAAATATTTGAAACCCCACTCAATCTATGGCTGTTGAGCCAAACATATCAGACATACTGCAGTATCAAATTTAAATCCTAGAGTAACCCAGAGCCGTATCATGAACACAAGGTCTTCATTTAAAGAGCTAATTTCCAAGAAAAGCTAATTAAAAACATTATTCTTAAGTTTTAAAAGTTTAGTGTGTTGTTTTAGCTCTGCACAAAAGTAATTAAACAGCTGTCTTCTCATTATGCAGTTTTTTAATCATGTTTCAGTTAGTACAGTCCTTATCAGCTTTTTGAAAACTGGTAATAAATCTACTTTAAACAATCATAAACTGGTGTACATTTTCTCAGTTTATGAAGATTACTATGGCCAGATGCTCCATAAAAAGAAGTATCCCATCAGGGAGGAGAATGGTCTGAAACAATCCAATATGAAAGAGGAGAAAATTGGGACAAACAAAAGAGCTGAAACGGATCTGAGAGAAAAAGGAAAAAAAAAAAAATCATACTTAATAGGAAAGTGCCTTCCTGAGAGAGAATATCATTAAATGAGTTTCACAGAAATGGATAGGGTATCTACAGCTATAAGACATGTCTAATTTGCAGCAGCGGTCTTGCTTAAGGATACCTCTTGTTCCCAAGTCTTATGAGAGACAAGTTGCTGGAAGAAGAAAATGGTGTGAACACGAGTAAGAGTAGAAATAGTGAAGTGGATGTTACACCCAGTGAAGTGGGTGTAACATTAGATGGCTGGACTACAGAAAATCTGGTGTTTAAGCTAAATAAATAATACCTCGCAGCACTTCACAAGGCTTTCACTGAACACCTTTGGAGGTCTGGGGTAGACTGAATTTGTGGATAGAGCAACAAATGGGAGGAAAAAATAAAACGCACTTATGCTCCTTTGAGACGAGCGTGTTTTACCATTTTAATTGGGGTGACCGCTGCCAGTCAAACAGGAGGAGAAGGAGAGGCCTGCTGCACAAAGAGTGGGAGTAATTTTATTAAGTCGATTTATTTCGTGGGTCAAACATCGGTACGCACTAAAGCACGGTGGTGGCGAAAACAAGCAATTTTACTTTACATGGATAACTGCCCTGTGGATTACACTGGAGTCGTTTCACTGCTCAGTCCCAGACTAATAACATAATATTTTTTCCCCAACTCACAGAACAAAATAGAAAATCTGATCCCAGTCGGTGTACAGCAGCATTTTTCAGCCGTGTAGGTTATTTCCAGCTTTGTTTCTCCCCCCAAAAATTGTTCATTTCTCTGGCTAAACAACCCAAACAACGTGGTTTATTCAAGGAGTTGAAATATTCATGGTGCCAGAGGTGTTCTGATAAATTTAAATCAATCAAAATTTCCCAGCGATCAAGATGAGTGAAGAAACAATTATCCTCTGGTGATAAAACCTCTGGTTACCAACCTGACAGGGTTACTGGTGAGAGACACTCTGAGGGACTCCAGGCAGTTGAGCAGCTTGTCGTCCATGATGCCAGATCGCAGCTCATGGACGTATTCCTGGGACGAAAGGGTGCACTCATGCTTGCTGTTACGTAGCCCACCCTGTAAAGAAAAACACAGCGTGATTAGATTTAAACTTTGAACCAGAACATTATCATTATTTCACAAAAAACTGTGCATATATGCGGCTGTGCAGTGGTGCAGTTGGTAGAGCTGTTGCCTTGCAGTAAGAAGGTTCTGAGTTCGATTCCTGGCCCAGGGTCTTTCTGCATGGAGTCTTTCTGCAGGTTAATTGGCGTCTCCAAATTGTCTTTAGGTATGAGTGGGTGAGCATGGCTGTGTGTCCAATTTTCAAATTGTGAACATTTCCATTTATCTTGTCATCACCTTTAATAAGGGTTCCTGCTAGAGAATAGTTTATCCAAAGTCTGATGCTGCCACTATCAAATTTCACCATGTGGGTGGAGTGAGGCATTTTGGACAAAATTAATTTCCTCAAAGGGCTGATTGTGGCAGAAGGTATTTATAAGACCTTTTAACAAGCTGTTAAAATGTTAAACAGCATGTGATTAGTTCTAAAAATTTTATATTGAACATCTTTTCATGTTTATCTGCAATTTGGCAGATAAACACTGCTTTTATTTGACTGATAAAATAATATTTAAGCACACAAATGTTATCTTGAAGGTCCAATTTATGTGGCCAGCTAGAAAGTAAAGGGCCACATAAAAAGTGATGGCTGGTTGGATTTGGCTTCCAGGCCTTTAGTTTGCCCTAAGGGGACGTAGGAAAAAAGAAATAAGAAACGTTGGTGCATGTGTGCACAGGTGAAAATTTTAAAAATAGACAAGCGATATAATTTGCCATGTCTTTCTTGAGTTTTTGGATGACATTGTCAGATATATTTAGTGTTTTCAATTGTCCTACAACCATACTCCTATAGTATGGTTCTTTGGCTTCCAAGAGTACCTTGTGTGCAGGAGGAATCAACTTTTCTTTTGTATTTATTTAGCTCCTTAGGGGTTCTGTAAAATGATTGTTGCTTTTCATTTGAAAAAAAGTAAAGTTTATTTGCTAACAATTTTCACAGACACTTTCACAAACTGTCACACAATGATGTACTGAAAACCAATAAAACTACAACTAAAATTAAGTGCCAATAAAAAAAAAAAAAGAACACGGAATAAAAACACATAGAAAGCCTGCTTTTAAAAGAAAGTGTTTTAACAGATTTTTTTTTAGGAGTTAAAACTAAATGCAGTTATAGAGTCAGCTGTTTGGCCTTCATGGAGAAATTTATATTTTTTCCCAATGGTTTAAAAAAAACTCTGAGGCATTTACAGAAACATGACATGTTGACTATTTTCTAATTAGATGACTCTTGAAGGCAACTTCTTATCCTGGATTTTATTCAGAGGTGTCATTGTAAAGGACAAACCTAAAATTTCTATTTAATCAAATATAACAAGACAAATTACTGAATGTGCTGACTATTTCCTCCTTTTAATGTTAATCAGAAAAGACTAATCCTGGACTCTGTCTCCAGACCCAAAGACAGGCTCCACAGGCAATCTGCAGCAGCTTCCGCTTCAAGTAAATGGATTCTTGTGTTTAATATCCACTGGGACGTGTTTCTAAACTGATGTTTACACAATGAGACCAGTGGTGGCACCACACACATTCAACTCAAACACATAAACACCAACTCCTTGAGCACACAACGAAGCCCACTTTAGACTATACATTGATAAATGGATCGACTCCAACGTCACTAAGTGATTGGATCGATTGTTGGGCCCAGCGTTACTTCCAGGCACTCAACAGGCCTCAAAATGAAAAAAAAAAAAAAGCTTTTTATGGAAATGCTTTACATTTATTGCCCCTCCACAAACATCCCAGGAAATTCGATAATTACTGGATGATTTCGCTAAAATTACCTAGTTAGGCAGAAGTTGGGTCTCGGTACCAAACAAAACACATGAGGAAACTCACTGCTGAGACTCCATCACATTATCCTGAACCAGACTCGCTGGCATAAGCAACGGGGCTGTATTCATTCTCGTATTGCTGGTTCCCTACAAAGTGAGCTGTGCTAATAGGCAGTTTGGGAGGTAATAAGCTAGCTCATTTATCTGGAGAAGAGAGAGAACTGCTGTTCTGCTGCAATGCACAGTCAACATGAATGAGACTTTTTTTTTGTGTGCATGCATGAAAAACCAGAGGGATTCGAACAGCAAGCCACAAATCTTGTTCTTTTCATGCAAGCTGAGCTTGGCCATTGACTAAATGATATAAAAAATATATTTCTTTGAAAATAGTAATGCAAAATCATATTTTTAAAATGATCACCAAAGCATGATTCATGCACTCTGGAGAAACTGTGGCATGCAGCTCAGCAGCTTATTGCTGTGGCTATATTAGTTCTCAAGTATGAAGATGAATATTATGCAGAAGAATAAACAAGAAACTAATTTCAGATTTCACAACAGATTTCTGTCAACAAGAGGAAATTTGCTGCATATTTACGCCATACAAAATTCAAGTAATTTTAGTATTTACAGCTCAGAATAGCCGAGTACGTTAGAGTCAATTAGAGCAAAAGAAAGTAGGCAAAAGGTAAAGCTACACAATCTCTAGAAAACTTTTAATTGTGATACTATTGCTGAAGATTGCAATGATGATATTGATTTCAATTAACCCACATTTTTCTGACATTTTCTTTTCCTTCATTCCAATGACCCCCACTTTCAATTTCAACATCTCGGTTACCAAAAAAAACCCATCAAGTGCCAAATATAATATCCACATGCAGAATTTCAGTGCAGGACAGACGTATTCTGATGATGACTGCAGTAATTTGATATATTGCGCAGCTCAAATCTAAAATCTTTTTCTGTTTTGAGTTTACTTCACATACAGACTCCCTGGTAGCTGCCTTAACTACTTACTAGGCTGCAGAGTCAATCATAAATGCACCATGTTTGCTATATCAATGTTTCAAATAGCAGTTCAGAATGCTCTATGTATTCTTCCTTTGTAAGCTGATAAGAATGATGCTTTTTGCTTAGAGAAGCATAACATGTCAAACTATATTGCTATGCGACTGTGCTGTTTCATTGCCAAAACAGCAGATATGGGTATAGTTTTATCAAGTTTTAACAAAATAACTTATGTTGTTTGAGCAGAAATAGTGTACTGCTTTTTTTCTGCTATGAAAATAACAGCCGTCTGTTTCAGAGAAAAGTTTGCAAAATGGACTTAAATTAAGTGTAGCCCTTTTTCTAAAAAGAACAAATAAATAAAGCAAAAATATGTCAGGTGTTTGGCTGTTAAAAACTAGAAAAACCTATCACACATATATTAGTTAATATTGATTATTGGGCATAACAGAAAAAATATCGGATTGTTGCATCTCTCTTTATTCACATTATGCTTAAAATACCAACTCATATAACAAATAGTAAGATCCTTTGACTCACTAGCTGAATCATAACTGGACTGAATATTTAGTCCAAAGATATCTCTTGGTGATGGATTGGATAAAATCTATCGAGTAGTTAAAATACATATCTTCCATATTGTCGACTCAAACAAAAGCTGCAGACATAGGATTCATTAAAGAGCTATATAAAGTGTTCATTAAGACAGGAAATTACTTGTGTCATATCCAATAATACTACCAAACAGGGGAAGAATGTTATTTATCCTCAAGAAACATCAAAGTGAAACACTTCTAAAATGAGCTGCAGTTGTATAGTAGGGAGTTTCTTTTATCATACTTAATGTCATTGTTTTTGTTTCACTTTAAGGAGGCTCAATACCAAAGCAGAGAGCAGAGGAGGAGAAACATACCAGAGCTTTAATTTTTAAAGATAAAAAGAGCAAAAGTGCATAAAGAACTAAAGAGAAGCTTTGCAGCCCTTGAAATTATTTTTCTATGGATGTGGTAGTATTAGGTTTGGGTCTAAAGAGTAATACACTTCAGATTGTTTTGTAATTTTCCTCAAACTTAATATAATCTTTAGTCTTAAAAACAGACAAGTTATAAGTCTGGAGGGAACATAGGAACTGTTTTATAGAGAGTCATTGTGGGTATTGATTTGCAGGAAGAACTTGAGACAAAATCGAAAGTTTCTTAAAATCCTACATTATTGATTTAAACATTTTGTCAAGATGCCAAAGGCCCAGTAATCTATTTTACATAAAGATTTTACTCTGTAGTGCAGGCTCTGTGTACACAAGATTTTATTCTAAAATATCTGAGTATTTCACTAACTCATAACACAAGAACCACAAGTTAACAGACTTAATGTTTGATTAAATTTGAGGCAGTGTTTCAGAATTAGTTTTAATGTTGTGACTAGATTAACTGATTATATTAAACCTTTTCCTTTAATTTATATTTTTTTTCTCCTGCTCCTGACAATTCTTGCTTCCATAAACCTAACAACAAAAGCTTTCCACTTTGCAGTAACAATAAAAACAAGTAAATGTTGGGATAAAAAGCAGGTGAACAAATTAATAAAAAAGTCAACAGTCAAACCTTTCATTCTTGAACGTGGCTGATTTGTGAAGGTTTTTTCTAACCACACATTCACAGTAATGGGCGGTTAAAGCCGAATACATTTCTAAACAAATACATTTATCTTCCTACTACTCCACAGTTCCCAGCAAACGTTCCACGATGTCCAGAAAAGCTTGAGATCTGGTTTCAGCACATGATCTGACCTCTGGAAACCGAAGACTTTGGCCATAAACCTCTTTTTTATTCTCTGAGCTCAAATCAATGGACTCCATTGGGGTAATATCAACATTACACCACCATACTGGCAGCGGAGAAACTATCCGAGGAGCAGGAGGGGAAGTGGAGCAGTCGCTGGCTGGCCTCTGAGTAATAAAAGGTTTTTCCTCTGACTGGTTCTGAAATAATGGTCAACCTGGAGAAAAAGTGCAAGACTAAATCAAGTGAGTGGGTATTGATGCATGAGTAAGAAAAGCCAAAGAATAAAGGGTAAGAAGATATAGAAAAAGGTAAAAAAGAAAAAAAAAGATAACTTTGGGAATAAAGGGCATGGCAAAGACCATCAGGAGACTCTGCAACCTCAACGGCGGAGGAACGACTTGAGCCTCATCTCCTGCAGCTTATTGAATCCCCTGTTTGTCGATAACAGTATTTCCTGCCAAAGAAAATAGTGTTGGGAGCAATTACTTCAGTGAGCCTGTCAATTTCATTTTGGGGGGTTAGAGGTGCATTGCGGACCCTTTCCTCCATCGCTTCCACCTCTGTGCCCCCGCCCCCACATTCTCTGTATGCCGTGGGGAGTGACGGAGTGTCTCGCCGTCTATCGAGGGAGGAGCAGGGAGACAATGCCAAGTCGGCTGCTCCTCAACATGTCATCTTCACCTGTAATGAGCTTATAACAGGCTTCCTCGCTGCCCGGAGCTCGGCCCACTCAGGCTGACTGATAGATACATTATTCAGGTTTTCTGTCAGCTTAGTGGAAAAGCTCATAAACAGTAACAAGTCTGGGCCGGATGCTCATGCAGAGATCCAGCAGATGTTGCTTTCCATAGCGGTTGGCTCTCTTTCTGCTGCTGACAACTGTCAAAATATTGTTTTTGCAGCTCTTTTTTGTCATGATTTATAGTTTAATTATTCTATTTAACATTTCAATATATTCTGTTTGGATATTTTGTAAGACATTAGCACATGATTATAAAGTGGAAGGAAAATATAAGGTTTTGACATTTATTTTTGAAAGAAAAATCAGAAAGTGCTCAGCTGCCTTCAGCCTTAAACGCTTAGGTGAAATATATTATTAAATCAACTATTAAAAAATGTGAAGAGAATGTCACAACTGTCCAGCTAAACTCAAAATCTCAGAGCGCAGAGCTTCAATCAGAGAAGCAGCCACAAGGCCCAAAGCACCTCATGACAAACTGCAGAGATTTACAGACAGGTAAGAAAAACTGATGACACGACAAGAACTTTTTGTCTTTTTCTCTTCAAATGTGGCTTTTATGGAGGTGAAGAGAAGCATGCACTGAACGAAAACCTCACGGGGTAAGATAAATGTTTTCCCTTGGTAAATGGAGTCCGCAGCAGTGAAACACTGGATCTACACCTAATCGAGTCTGCTGCAACACAAAACACGTGTTCGCCTCCTCCAGACCAAGAAAGTCAAATGAAAAAGTTTTAAATTACTGGAGAAAGATGATTATCGGCTCTTTGTGTGTAATTAATGAAAATTACAAGAGTACCCACAGCTCGGTGTAAAAATAATACAGATAGAATCTTGGCAATTAGAGGATATCAAGCTGCATGATTGCCACGTTACAACTTAATTTCCTGTTCATTAGCGACTGATGGATAAGTTGATAGGAAAGATTGCACAAGAATGGATAACAGACATGAGACAGGTAGAGCGGTGTGTCACGTGACGCCCTTTGGGAAGGCATAAGGAAAGTTGCCAAAGTGGTTGAATGAGAAAATAAGCATTACATAGGATTGTCAAGAGACCAAAGTTAGAGGCGTTGCAGTGTAAAAATGAGTATTCCTGCGTTTAACACAATCTAAAGTCTGGCGTGTGAGCATGACAGCATTGACGGTAAAGGTCAACGGGAACATGGATCAGTTGAGATGCTGCTTGGCTGGACAATGAGTTTTGCTAAGCCCCCTTAAAGGACAGAGTTCTGCTGCTGGCAGATAAGACATTTCATCTCGCCACCAGGCTGCGGGGCTCCCAGCACAGTGGGGGATTTCCCAGCAGACCATGTGGCAAAGCATTTCATCTCTTTCTGTCATCATCCATCTACAATTCAGTCCTTTTACTTCTTTCTTAATTTTTTTCCCCCATCCTGTCTCTCGCTACATCCATAGTGTGGTGTTTTTGAACCTTCGATGACAGCTACAAAGAAATACGCGTTTATCTGCTCACACCAGGGGCTTTTTTCCTCCATTTTTCTCCTATTTATGTTCTTTTCCATCTTCTTATTCTTTTGGTCAGGAAGCAGAATCAACAGCTAGCGCTATTCTTCTCAGTCTGTGAAACTAGTAGTTGCAGATATCAGGGACAATTAGGCCTGCAACACGCACCAAATGAACATATTGGTACCATTAAGCGCTGTGCCTTGACAACTTCACAACAAAATGGCAATAAAACTAGAGAGCAAACAAAAATAAAACAAAAGGCAGGAGTTGTCAGGGCATTGTGGTATCTGTTTGAGAGCAAGCATAAAGTAACAACGAGTACTAAGGACATAATGCCAATAGCTTGTAAGGGCAATGCAATCATTCACTGCTATTTACATGTTGTAGGGGTTTGCATGCATGAAAGGTCAGGCTAAATACAAAGCTTCAACAAATAACACTGTATTAGAGATATTTGTTCAAAATAGTTCAAACAAGGGTGCAATAACCGTGAATGAAATGTGGAAAGTCTGAAGCCTTAAAACAAAAAAGAGACTACTTATTATTTTGCTGAAAATGTAATAAGAAAAATAAAAACATTCAAAGTAATCACAAGAAACAAAATAATTTTTGTATTCTTTCAGCCACAGTAGCTGAGAGCAGATCTGGACATCTAAAGCAAAAGGTAAATTACTGCCAGGGGCTGGATCACACCTTTTAAAAGGCACTTTCTTATTTCAGGTTTCCTAATAAGCATCACTTTCACAAATCAGACGACTGAAACTGAAGTACAAAATATATTTTGGTGCAAAGAAGTTGTGCTAAAAGGTAGCAATTTGGTTACTGCAATACAGTGTTTCAGGTGTGAAACACTGTATTGCTGTTTCACACCTGAACCCGGTCTGAAACAGCAATACAGTGGACCCCTAACTCACATGGGTCACGGACCACAGCCACCGTCAGCTAAAATTCACATACAGTATATTCTAAAAAATCTTATAACTGCCTATTTAATCACCATACCCTAATCACCCTAACATGCACTAATATACACAGTGGAAACGTTCTTAGCACTACAACACAAGCTAACATTTACAGTCTTCCTTATTTCCGCTCATAGGGAAACAGCTAATCAGCGGCAAAGAAAACATACCGTGTTCCTGGATTGGCTGATTTGTCAACACCAGTTAATAGGAAGTTAAGTAGCATTGCACAGAGGTATTTAAACCTGGAAAGCTGCATTTTGTCTTGAATAATTCACATATGCTTTATTAAAAATCCTGAAGAGTTTCTGTGAATAACATGGAGTTGATTTTCACAGAAAAATTCAGAAATACTGAACCACGAATAAGTGGGGACCACTAACAAACTGTTCAGTGTAAGAGGGTCACTGTTAAACCCTATGTATACTTGTACACTTAAATTAAGTTAGCTAATGTGTCAGGTTTTCCATGACACAAGACAAAGCAGACACTCACAACACGTTACATTTTAAAGTGAGCTCCACTGCATGTTTAGTTTCATGTTTGTGTTTACAAGTTAGTGAATGGCTAAATACATCAGCTGGAAGTCTAGTTAGGTATCCACAATAGACAAACCAGTAGTTCTTGACCTATAATTAACATATTTTGTTTTAATTCTTTTGTCTTTCAAGCTTTTACCTTTTAGCTTGACCCAAGTTCAAACTGTTGACAGCGAACATCTGTTCACATTTTGACATTCTCTTCAAAAATGTGGGCATAGTGAGATTAAAGCTATGGACACCGTCAAAAGAAAAAGTCCTGAGACATCCAATCCAAATGAGGGTTGACTCCCAGTGTCATCATCAGTACCCTGGAAATATTTTTTTTACAGAAGTGGTGATATCGATTATCGATACTGCAGGGGTCTAAAAATGAATTATTCAAATCAAGTGAAAAGTGGTGGATGGAATAAATGTTTCCAGGTGAAAATTAAAATATATACAACTCTTCCATCCATGCATCGTCTAAACGCCATCAGTCTGGACAGGTCGGCAGTTCATCACAAGGCAACATGGTACCAAACAGGACGAACAGACACGCACTCACAACTAAAAACAATTTTCAGGAGAACAATGAACCAAATATTCACGCGTTTTTAGTGGGAGGAAGTCAGAGTACCTGGAAAGAATCCACAAATTCATGGGAAGAACATGAAAACTCAAAGTGCAGAAAGTGTTAAAGCTGGGATTCAAACCCAGATTGATGTTTTTAGTTCTTCCTATTAAATTTCCTGCTCTCTATTTCACCGTGACTTGTTAAAGTCTCAGTCAGGTAACACCTGTTCATATGAATGTTGGTTCATACTTGCAGGTGCCTTCCAAATCCAAAAACTACTTTTCCACAAGTGAAGTCTTGTGGAATACACAGCCCTACTGTTCTGTTTGCCAAGTTCAAGAAACCAGCTCATGGCCATGGAAATGGATCTGGTTTGGGTGTTTCGACATGATCTCTTAAACCCTAATAACTGAAACCACTTAGGTCAGAACTCTGGCCTGGCTTCATCGATTTCCTTAAGCTGTACTGCAGCAATGCATGCATCCCAAAATAAAAAAACAAAAAAAAAGGGCCATATGTACAGTGGGTGTCAGACAAGGTTTCAAAATGCATCCAGTTCCTTCTTCATTTGTTTTCCTGGAAACTATGGTTCCTTATTCTAAAATGCATTAAATGTAAAGCCCCTAACAGCAGGCTTCATTAATGCCCGACAAGTGGGAATACTGTGATAGCTTCAGTCAAAAGTTTTCTGCATTTTGTGTGTCGGGGTGTGCAGGCGTGTGTGTGTATGTGTCCACAGTTATTAGAGCGGTTCTGAGCACCGGTGTTGGTGTGTACACACTTTTCTCAGGTTCTGTTTGTATGTGGTGCAGAATATTCCCTGAAGCGCCTCTCCCTGTGCTTTGCAGGACTCATGAATGCACTGAATTTCAATGACACTTCTATGAAGACAGGAGCAGATGTCAGCAAGCTTACAGAAAAGCAGGTAGAGCACAGTGAAAAAGGTTGAGTTGGTAAGCTGACTACAAACAACCTGCAGAAGGAACTCTTAAGTCATGCATCTATTTGCATAAATCTAATAAGGGAAGCAGTTACAATTCTCGTGTCAACGCAACAGAAAAGAGCATGCTACATTTTACAGGTAATTTGAGGTGAGATTTCAAAATAAGACCCTAAATACACATTGCAGTGACTTACTTGCACATATTTCAAGAAATTAAACCCAATTTTGGACAAAACTCAAATTAACAACAAGGAGAAAGAAATAACAGGACAAAACATGGTTACATTACAAAGTTTTATAAAGTGACAAATGATGATGAAGAATCAAAAAGTTATGATGAGATTTCTTGACGCATTTCTCTCCTTCAAATACTCCCTGTGATGTGACAGAAAAGATTAGCGAGATAGCTGCTAGGAAGTTAAAGTCACACAGGATCTAATTTAGGTTTTCACAGAGGTGTGTTGCATTGATTGCACTGGGAAAGCCTAACGAACTATGTTCTCTCTGTGCTTGTGTTTCCAGCTCTGGGAGCTTGAGTAGAAAAGTCAGAAACTGCAACAACCAACTAAAAGTTTTTTGAAACGACAAAGAAAAAGACTGAAGGCAGGTAAAACAGAAGAGAAGCTCAACTGATTGTAATTTTCAAACATTTCAAATGTTGCAAACATTTGTTCTTCATATGAGACAAAACTAAAAATGTCAAAACACTCCAGAAGCTAAAGGTTCGGGTTAGCCAGGCTTTCTTTTCAAACTATTTAATTAAGGTAAATAGCAAGTCTGTATGAAACAGAATAAACATATTACAGTATTTAAGTTAAGTAGTTAAATCCTAAATGACTGAATCAATGTCCAGTGTTATAAAATCTGTGTTGAACCAAACACTAAATCTTTTAGAGAATACTAATTTGAATATTGTATCAATAATTAGTGCAAATTTCGGTATGAAGCAACATTAAGCACAAAAAATATGTTTCTGTACAATTATAGAGGTTTTTTACCATTGCATTGCTTGAAATGCAAATAAATATTGCAAAATTACTTTCATGCATAGCCCCAGTGGGTTCCATTCAATAATTTGCAATAAGGAAAAAGGCTAAACGCCTATGTCATTATGTAAGAATTATTTAAATGTATTATTATAGGAAGTAACTGTTTAATTCAGGTGCTTAAAATATACCCACAGGATTTCCAGCTTGTACGTTTCCACCAAAACACGTCACTATATGTCTAAGCATGAGAATGTCTAGCTGTAAGAAAGAAGTCACAGAATACATCAAGTCAAAATGCATGCAAGTTGATTGATTGTTCTTTAGATGAGGTAGACAAACTGAGTGTGTGTTTGTTTTAAAACAGCACACTGAACTAAGTCTGTCTGGTCAGAGTAATCCCACTGCTCCAATATTGTAAACAAGCTTTTGCTCTAAAGCAACAAAGACTTTCTGATGCAATAATGCCATGCTCCAAGGAAGGCAACAATTTTAACCCAGCACTCAAATTGCTTAAATCAAAGTGCTTCAGCATTTCAGGATTGTGTTTATCAAAAGAAAAACACCTCACTAAAATTCACTGTTCTCTTTTTTCCTAGTACAATCAATTCTTGACAAAAAAAAACATCTGTAAAATCAGCCGCTTTCTATTTTAGAAACAAACAAAAAGCCAACTAGCTTGATCATCCTCTTTTTGATACAGCTGCTTTAACAGCACCCAACACCACCATGATTGTTTATCACGGGTCTTGTCACTTTTTTTGCCCTCAAAGAACAAGAAAAGGCTCATTTCTTCTTCTGTCTGTTCCATTCTCTGACACTGACAGCTCTCTCTATTTGTCGCCAAACTCCACAAGGTCAGAACAATATATCACCCACATAATGCAACAGACAAATCTAAAATCTATGAGTTAGACGGCAGTGGGGGAGTATGGAATACTGCAGTCAGGTTTTAGCTTTAGTTATGGTTTGCCCTCCCTGTTTGCTGCTTGCTGCTAGTCTTTGTTAGACTCTATGTGCCACCGTACGAGGTGAAAGAAGCTCTGCTGGTTTGGCCTTATCGGAATGTCTCTGGCATCTAAACCTGCACAAACCTTTGCATTGACCCAAACCTTGTGTGCAAAGGTTTTAAGTGTACACTGAAAAAGTAAATTCTGGTTTTTAAGACCAAAATGACAAAATATTTTAAGCAGATGAAACAGGGTAAAGTAGATATTGAATGGATGGTGTTTACTATGTTTTCTCTCTAATTGTCTCACTTTAACACACAAGTTTCTGCATCCGGTGAATTTTTGGTTAAAATAGATTAAAATCATATTCAAGTGAATGTAACGTTTGTAAAGTTTGCATAACAGTAAATTTGAGCTTTGAATTATTCTGGAAAAGTTAGTTTAGGAGAAGCTAAGAGTGCTGAACATTCTCAGAGTTAGCAAAAATGCTAAAGAGCCAAACAGAAAATGACACATTTTTTTTTCCTTTTTGGTTCTTATTAATTCAGTTTAAACATCATGCAGATTCTGAAATTGCTCCCTTTGAGTCGTCTTCATTTAACATTCACAAAGGAGTGTTCGCCTCTTGCAAATGGAAGGAACTCTGATCAGACTGGCGTTCAATCTTTCTAATTCATAAGGTCAGTTATTAGACTAAAGTAAAAAATGCTGGCTCATTTTGAAATCATCGACCATTCTATCCTGAGGTCAAGCTGCAGAGAATGTGCAATAAATAAGAGGCAGGATGATTGAGGACAAAAACTGGGCTCAGGTAAAGATGATGTGGCAGAGACATTGATGATGTCCAATCTGTACACAAGTTCTTTGGGCAGCGGATGATGGAGGGGACAAGCATGATTTATGACAATCCTGGGGAGGATCGGGTTTGCCAGAAAGAAGAACAGAACGATGTTTATTTGTATCTGGGTATCTGCAGTTCTCACCCAAGAATGAGAGGTAATAAACGGAGTTCTAATAGGCTAAACACGTTTTAAAACTTGCACAGAAATCCTAACTCACTACAAGAAAAAATGTATGTCTTGAACTTTGAAGCAGAAGAGTAGAATCCACAGGATTCAGTTATTATTTGCAGAGCAGTCAGCTTTGATCTCCTTCTCATGTCTGCATTGGGGTTGTCTCGTCTCTAATAACCACAGATACATTTCCGTTCCTCTTCCCTGTTAGCAAGATAAATAGGTTTTCAAATTGTCTGGTGCTAGCCCATCAGGAGAAAAAAACCTGATCTATAAAATATCTTCCATGAAAACGGGCGCTTGGAGATTATCCTCTCATCACACACACAGTAGATCTAACAGAGAAGGGTGAGAGAGGTGAGTGGTGGAGAAATAATGCAAGTATGCGTGAAGAAGCCAGACACGTCAAGAAACTAACTTTTGAACAGTTAGCTAAAAGTTTAAATTCACCAAGGAGTCAATAGTCCAGCAGCATTTACAGTCTAGAATCAATAAGTAACTTTACTATAGTACATACAAAAAAAATTGTTTTGTAACTAGAGACTGTTAGTGTATGTGGCGCCTTGCAAATACTTTGAAGTTTTCACATTTTGTAAAAGATATATTCTCTAACTTCTGTGTATTTTATTGGGAGTTTATTTTTTAAATCAACACAAAGTGGAAGCATTTTATTTCACTAATAAACATCTGAAAAGTGTGGCACGCATTTGTGTTCAGTCAACAATTCCCAGAAGCACCTTTTGCTGCCTTTACAACTTTAAATCTTTAGGGGATATGGCTCTACTATTTAGAGAGTAAATCTTGTTCTTAATTTTCTCTGTAAAATATCATCTTTATTATCATCAAGCAATTCTCCACTTCTTTCTTAAAAAGAAAATGTAAATCCACACATTTCTTCCCAACTCTCAGCTAGTGGCAGCTTTGTGCTAGTCTATCAAATTAAATTCCAAACAAAAAGTGCATTCTGATATGAAAACATTCAAGGGTTATTAAATCAAACCATTCCCATGTTATTAAAGTTACAACAAGCATTTTAAAATAAAGAAAAAAGTATAAATTAGCAGCAATTTAAAGATTAAATGTTTCAACTTACTTTACAAAATCAGCTCTGTTTCTTCTCACTTTAACACAATCACTTTGTCTCCACTCTGCGGCCAAGACCCATTCAAAGTCTGTAGGAATACCTATTCATCAACACTTCTGTCTCCAGGCTCTGTCTAATAACAGATGGGGAGATCTTTAACAGTCCATAAATAAAGGCTGCAAACTCGAGAAAGCACTTACATCAGCAGAGCAACAGCTAAACGAACTCTCTCCTAGGTTGGGCTTCACTACTTCAACAAAGCAAGATTAATTTGACTGCTGAATTGAGGCCGAAGCCCAAGCCATGGCATGCTGCCTAACTGATGGCAAGATGCAGCGTGGCTCCATTCCACCAGGATCATTGGTAAATGTCAAAAGTGCAGAATTGCATGTAAGTGGCTTAAGTAAGAGGAACATGTAATTCTTTACCTGGCAGAGAAAATATTAGACCCTTACCACAAGTCACACACAATTAATGAAAAAGTAAATGACCAGTCAGTGTAATAGCAGGCCAAAAAGATAACATCTGCGTCTCTAAACTCATTGGAGGAGACGATATCGAACCAACAACTGGCTTTAATAAGAACCAGAACAATCACAGCCCTGCTCCGCTTTTATGCACAGGGGCAATTTAGATTGTAAAATGTGAAATAATAATATTAGTGAGTGAATTTATTAGGGGGAGATTAATTAAAGAGATACTGGGAATACCATATCTTTGAACTATATCAATAATAGCATTAACAATAGCAGAGGAGGACTGTTCAACACAATGAAAATCAGGCATACAGAGACCAAAATGAGTGACTTTGGGTAACTTAATTAAATCCATCATATGTGGAAAAATTTTGATTAAACTGCACCCAGTGTGTTTGAGTTCTGAACTGGGAATGTTGGTCCAAAAGGATGTAATGAGAAAAATAATTATCTTATCAACAGGGCGACATTATGTGTGTCATATAGTATTATTTTATAGCACCATTACCATCAGTTGTTTTAAAAAATACCTTATATATATTATTTCTAGAATTGAAATTCACACATTAGCATTAGCCAAATAGAATATTGGTGCAGCACTTTCGCAATAGCAGAACTAATTTTTACGATCGGTGCTTTAGAGTTGACTTTTTAATTGCCCATTGCTAATTAGAGTAAAAGTAAATCTTGATTTGGATTAAAGGACAACCTCTCACCACTATGAATTATTAGACTTTCGGATGCTAAGCCTCAATTTGTTTGTGGCAAACGCATTATCCCTCTGCCAGTCAGTGTACTCTGTCTAAAAAGTTAAACTTTCCACACATCAAGAACCTGTTCCTTTTAAGCAGCGACAACCAGAGAGTTGGCTTCCTTTTTTGTCCACACACACACCCGCGCACCCCAACACACCCATAACCATCATTGACAGGTGTGACCTTTCAGCTACGCTGGTAGCAGCAGCCACTCTCGCCCCAAGACAGTAGGCCTGAATTAGTCACTCTCTCAGAGGATTGTGGCGCCCTGCATGAATGCGCATGTGAGGCCCAAACTCTCTCCAGCATGGCCGAAGGGCCTGCTATGAAAAATAGAACACCTAATGCCTGGAGATAGAGACATTCATCAAAGACCAGGGCCCCCGCCTGCCTGCTTTGTGTGCTGTCTCCCCTCCCTATTCTCTATTCAGCACCAAGATGCTGAAGCCACTCACTTATTTCACTCATAAAAGAGGGATGGGAAATTTTATTATTATTGCTTTGTGAATGTTTATTATTTCTACCCCTTTTCCGTCAGTTTTCTCTCTCTCTCATACATTTTTTTTTTGCAACCATTTACATGCTTCAAGTGATCTTTCTTGTTTAGTTCGAGATAAGGATATCATAGTGTCATGAGCCATCAGCAGACAGATAAGTATGAAACTACTTCAACACTCCATTTAGCATATTCAACACAGCAGGTTGCATTTTCAATGACAATTGCCGGAAGCCCACTGAGAATACCGAGAGGAGACCAAAAATAACCCAAGAAATGGTAGCCATGCCAACTAATGCTAAGCAGATCGAGCTGTTAACCTCAGCAGTGAACTACTAAACCCTGGGGTATAGCTGCGTTATGACATCTCTTCTTCACTCCGTCTCTACATTCCTCTAGCACATCAATGAATAATATTGAGGTTGAGGAGAAATGTAAATATCAGAGAGGAAAGTATTTAAAATATACAAAAACTATGCTGAGCTCGTTATCCTCTACTCAGTCATGACTAAGTCTGTTGACTTGATTGCTTTTGAGCAAACAACCATTGATGCTCTCAACAAAGAGGGTAAGTCAGAAAATATAATTAATTAACAACCCAAGTGCTGTATCAAAGCCCATTATTGGAAAGTTTAGTGGATGGAAAAGGTGTGGTAAAGAAAGGTGCACTGCTAATTCCTGAAACAAGCTAATTCAGGAATCCGGCTGAATCCATGCTTGAAGAATAAGAATAAGTTGTGCACACCATGTATTTACTGCATTTACATTGCAGTACATTAACCTTTTCTAAAAGCAGTCCTACACAATACTGAAAATTTCTGAGAAACCAATTTTTTGGCTTTCATTTGTCATGAGCCATAATTAACATTATAAACAATTAGCAGTTGAAATATACAAGTTTTCCATTTTAAATTAATTATTGTATATATCTTTTCCATATCGTCATTTATTGAAATGCACCTTTATATTCAAGTTACACTCCACCAAGTGAAGGTGCAGTCTACTAATTTTTTGCCACGATTGTTCTGCTTTGCATTGCATTACAAAATAATTCACGCTAACCTGAATGTACACAGTTCAGATTAAGGTCATGCATTATAGCCTTCAAATCTCTTGTGACAATCTTTATTTTATCTGTTTATATTGGTTCAAAAACATTTGTTGACACGGCTTTCCTTTCATGAGTGAATGCGATTTTCCCTTCACACAGACTCTGTATGTAACAAACCAACCATAGCAGACCATGCCAAAGGCTTGCCAGCAGGATTCATAGCTGCACAGTAGCACCGCAGCTTCAGGTTCCTCATGGGGTCACTGCCTTTCTTCATGCTTTCATTTATCCTTCTATAGCTCTACATAATTCACCCTCATTGTTTTCAATCAAAATCGTAAGCCTTGATGGGTTTTCAGCTATAAGAGCTTCTCTTTTAATTTCACGATTTAACCCAGTCTAGCTTGTTCAAACATACTCCTCTTCATTTCAAAGTATTCAGGTGCAGTTTCAGTAAATAGGAGCAAATGCTGTTTCATGTACCCCAATGTGTTCGTTTGCTCAACTGACTGAACATTGCATCAGGCATGCAGAATGTGTTTGTCTATGTGCCTATTGTGTGCGCCGGTGTGTGTTTTCTGCCAGTGCCAAGGGCCTCTCAGACGTGGGGGGTATAACACTCCTCAAGAATAGGATTTAGTAACACACAGGCAGGCCTGGCAGTGCAGCTTCAAAGCAGAAGCAGGGAAAAAAATCCCTTCTGTACATGTATATTTCTTTAACCATCTGCACATGTCTGCGGCGTACATTTTGTCTTGGATAAATCAATTGTCTTTTTAAAGGGGCATTCATTTGAAGGGACTTCATATAATAGAGCCCTCAACCATGGGATGAAGAAAAAGACATGATTAAACAATTTCTTACATCATCAGTGTGACCAAAGATTGTGGAAAAGGGGATGAACATGAAAGGTATTATGGGAAACCTCAGAGGAGGATACAGCATAGCAGGTTCTCACAATTCCCTTCATCATAAAACTGGAGATTTACTCATCAATTATCCAGAGATGGGAGTTGTTGTTTTTTTTTTTTGTTCTGTTGTTCCTTAAATGCATAAAAAACTAAGAATCCTAACATTTTTGGGGGGCTGCATTCAGAAACGACTTGCTATATAGAAAAAAAATGCAGCATATGGTGCAGCAGACGCCTCAATCCATTTGTTAGATATCACAATAGTCTGGTTTTGTTTTCATTGGTCAAACTGAAAAATCTAATTTTTGTACAAGTATTACATACATAAAGAATGAAAGCTTCCACCAATTTCAGCTCATAAACATGCATGAAGTTGTTGCTGAACTGGAGAGCTCCTTCATTGAAAGGCCGTTACATCCGAAGTGCACAAAACAGCGCGATAAGAGATCCTTCGTCCCAGCAGCTGATACACTCTGTAACCATCACTGCTCTCTACAAAATGAATGAGTGTTTACATCCTTGCTGGTATTGGAGTTTTACTCATTTTAAATAACATTTCTGCTGGTATTTCACATCTGTTTTTCTGGGCTGATTTTATTATTTATAAAATCCAATAAAGACCAGTGATAAATGCATAAATGATGCATGATTCCTCTGTTTTCTGTTGGATTCAAAACTAAGACAAGAAACAATCAGTCCGAATTGGCCAATTTTGCTATGATTGGGTCCAATTAATCAAATTATTTGTGAAAAATATGTACTATGCTTCACTTTTATTTGGTTAAATATTACAGCCTCTGTCAGAAAATCCATTCATTGTTTCTTCTCAGCCCTTCATTTCTTAAAATAAATAAATAATTACCAGACTTCTAAACTTCTTGATTAGCCAAAAACTGACATGTGGCATGACCATTGGGATTCAGAGCATAAAAAACAGACTTCACTGAACACAGTGAAGTCTGTTGGTCAAGAAAAATCAGATCGGTGCATCTCTACTAAAATCCTGGATGTTTCACTCCTTTGTATTAATGTAAAAAAAAAAAAAAATAGGAAAAATGTGTGTTTCTGTGCATAAAACCAAGCCACGAGCATGACAAAATACTGGTTTATTAAATCACAAACTATAAAATTGGGCATGATTTATTCATGTGGACATCTTCAAGGTATCTGTTGCTTTTTATGTTTCACAGAGGTTTCCTTTGATAGTACTTCAGGCTACTTGTATTTGATTTACAGTCATGCCAGTTCGTAATAAAATGTGAACATATTTCTTGCCCCAGAATCACTCAGCATTTCGTCTTATCCCATTTGGTCTAGTTGACCGTAAGTCTGTCTGGCTCTTGCAGCCCCGCCAGCAACCGCAGAATGATACGCCTTCTCTAAGGAATGATGAGTAGGAAAAGATTGCTGAAAATGCTCAGTTGGCAACTCTGTGCCAGCCAGAGAGTCAGCCAGCCAGCCAGCCAGCCAGCAGGCTAGCCAAGTTAAAGATTTATAATTTGAATCTGAAAATTAGTTATCTAAATTTTCTTGGTGAAAAGGACATGATTTTACAGTTTTTTTCTGTCTAGACAGCATTCTTGGTTGCTGGCGACAGACAAGGATGAAATGAAGGAGTCTGCCAAGATGCCAGCTATAAAATTCGATCAGCAAAATAAAACTCTGCCGCCCTGGGTTCTTGCCCAATGGGCAGCAAGGGGAGGAGAGGAAGAAAGATACGGAAAAAACAGATGGGAAAAGAAAACGGGTGTACAATAGGTGATGGTCTCCTTTTAACCCCAATATTTGCTGAGAGGAAAAGAGATGGGGAAATTACATTACAGTGGCTGCGATCAATAACCACCCATACCAAGCAGTCCTTCTACCCAGACACACGGTTTCATGTCGAACATTTAGAGACGACTTTACCTGCCTATTCCTGATGCAATCATGACCTACTTAGCAACAGCTTTCCCTTAACTTCAAATATTTATAGATTACTGGTAAGCCACTAAAAAACTAAAGCACAGAATCAATAATAATAAGACACAACATATTCCAAGTGCAGCTGGTGACAGCAAATGTATCAGCACCCATTCCTAGCACTGGTTGCCTTTCAGTGGGTGAGCGAGGCCATGCTGGAGATTAGGTTTCAAGAGAAATGTGGTGAGTGAGTATGACTTGCCTGTCACTGCATCTACAAACACCTCAGAGAGCTGTCACAATAATGGATTTTTTTTTGTTTTGTTTTGTTTTGAGGAACGGTGGAAGCAGAGCACAAAGACAAACAAGAATATAGGCTATGTTGTCGGAGGAAATGTGAACAGAGACACCGGATTATCAAATCTAATTCTACATCAGTGGAAAAACATCAGTACTGCAGTTTGTGAGGGTGCCGTGATCAGTAGATTATAATGCAACCTTAATATTAAAAGGTGTTTGGGCTACAACCTAACATTTCACACATTTCTTTTTAAATTCACTCCAGATATGTCTCCTGTGAAGGTAAAAGGAATTTGTCACCATTCAACTTTTGCAAACACAGGAAAAGGGCTTGAAGCAGTTATTTTTACAACTCTGCTACATTTATGCATTCACATCTAATAAGAAGTTTTAGACTATTTTTGACCCTATATTGGTGTTTCTTAATACACAATGTAATTGAAGTATTTAGTTTCAAAAACTCGTCTTCTGCACAGAATCATTGCATACAGAGATGCATTTCAATGTCTGCGGATGCTTAACACTGGACCACAAGCATCATTTGGTTTGTGCCTTTACACGCTTCCTGCAGACTCTCAGGTCTTCATGAAACCAGTGAACAGAAGTACCATTTCTATTTCCTCCGTAACCCAGAGAAGATGCTTCTTTCTCTGGTTCAGGTGCCACAGTTCTAACCCCCGTCTCTTGGATGTGTCTGTGTGTGGTGGCTTCTGCAGCTCTGAGTCGAGATCCAGTTGATTTTTAATCTACCTAAAACTTTTGAATTAGTTTTGTTTTCAATACTCGGGGCTTCTGTGATTTTATAAAATGTTTTCCCTCCACTAGACTTTCCTGAAATACGCTGGGATACAGGGCAGGTGTCAATGACAGAACATTTCTATTTTAAAAATCCATTTTGTGGTTAATTGGTTCTGGCTTTCATTAGCTAAACTATTATGATTATTTAAATAAATCAGTATTTATTTAAATGAAATTACCCCCAAAAAAGTTTTCAAATATCAACTCATTTTCAAAACATTTAATCTGAAATATTTACTGACTAAATCATTAAAAATGACATTGAACCAGAGCTTTGTTTTTTTTTTCTTATAGACTTCAACTTTGTGTTGGATTTTCAAGTTTCTCAGCTGAGTTTTTCTTCCTGAGATGTGAAAATGCAAGACTTGATGATTAACATGCAATAAGTTCCTTTCAACTTGATATGCAACGCTGCCGGCAATAAAGTCCCACCACGAATGCTAAATCCCTGGGGTTTAATCACCTAAACACAGAGTCTTTAAAAGGAAGACAGCATCCTCATTCTGAGTAACATTAGCTCAGTCAGGCTAAGACAAGCATCACATTCACAGACAAACAATGGAAGCAAGTGCTGTGGTAAATTGGCCCTGTATAAGCACCATAAACCATTTCAGATAATGCACTATTGGTTAGTGGGCTGAAATAATGAGGTTTATCACATTGCAAAGTCCACGCAATTGGCCCTGTTTGGTAAAATGCAACAAATGTAGACAGGCACTGAGGTGTAACCTTTTTTTTGAGCATCTCTAAGAATTGTGAGGTTTATATGTGGTTTTGCTGAAAAGCCATCATTATCCAACAAATGAGAGGATTTTAAAAGCTAATGTATTTTATCATCAAGTGCCTGCCTTAACCAAATGTCAAGTAGCCTGTCATCCTTTCCCTGGTCTTTGTAATTCAACAACATTTGGCATTTTTAATGGAGACTCTGTGAATCCCCAGGATCTGAGAGAGCTTTACTCTATTTCCCAGGTTGAGGGCTCAGTGCCGACATGAGTTGAATGCTGCTTCCCAAGCGGCTCCCTGAGAAAGCACCTGGACTACTTAATGAAGACGCCCACACACAAACAACCAATTGACGACAATACTTTGGAGCATTTCAGCTAGGGCTCTGTCTGCCTGCAATGACAATAATAACCAGAAACAGAGGCACAAAGGAGGGGGAAAAAAAAAAAAAAGTGTGAATATTAATGCTACACTTTGCAAAGATATACATCCTGGCAACAGTATGAGAAACATCCAAGCCAATTAATTAGGGAACAAGACTTGACCTTCTAGGTGAATGTGTTGCAGTTTTGTTCAAAGGAAACAAGGACAGATTCTCTCATGTGAGATTAAGAGAACAACTGTGAGAATTAATGGCTTTTTAAAAATGCATGACAGCAGAAAACTAGTATATAAAGGTGGCAAAAAGCAGTAGACCAAAACTTTAAGTGGAACATGTGGAGGACATACCTGAAAACGGTTAAAACAAATAAGGCCTTGGGGCCTTTCTGGACATCTAGTGCCATTTTATAGCACAATCAAGTACCTATACTACCTTCAGATGTTATAAAAATACTGCATATATCAAATATGACACGGAAGCAATCTAACGTCGCAGTTTAACGCCTTGAAAGTGAACCTCTGTCTTTTTAAGAAGTTCCTGCTCTTTCCAACATTCTGCCTTCAGCAGGTCATCACAACAACATTCCTCCATTAAGCCCTTAACTAAATGTTTTTAGGATCGATTGCATTGAGAAGCAGTTTGCACGATGAGCTCAGGAGATGCGCAGTTCCACCAGGTGTTTGCAAATTGCTGCTGCTGGAGACTAAAGAATTTCTCAAACATGCATCAAAGAATCAAGGAAACACTTCAGGTATATTTTTGATGAGGGAATAACATTATGTAAAGCTCAAAAAAGTTGATTTTAGATAATACTGCACCTTTAACTCACTCAGACTGAAGCCATTGTAATTCGCCTCGTCAACAAGTGCACCAATTTAAAAATTTGCACTGATATCGATATGAACATTGTCATTATATCCAATATTTTTTGGTTTTATACATTTCCTTACACTTTCACCACAATGAAAAAAAAATATCACACTGTTGATATTGTTCCTCTAATTCATTTCAACTCATAATCCTGAATCACTATAACAGGACCAAACAAAAATCACATGGTCAACCCTCTCCTGAAACACATAGAGGGCAACAAGGGGAACATAAATATTGTCCCAGTTATCAGCCATTACCGATGTTAATGCTTGTATATCATGCATCCCTATTGTAAATGTCATCAGTCAGTGTGTGTCAGTGACTGATGACAGCTTGCTTGGTTTATGTTCTGCAGACAAATGTAAACCAAGCAAGTCACTCAGAGCATGTGGGCTTGTTTGTGGATATCATTTGCAGTATGTGTGTAATATCTTTTATATGAATAGTAAATACAGACAGAAATAAATAAAACAATGAATAACTCCCAAGAAAAAAGCTCAATCCTTGTGTGCCGTGTGTGAAACTAAGTCTATTTAAAAATCAAGTCATGGCTCTTCTCCTGATTTAAAATCAGTTAAAGAAGCGGCTAACATTAGCTTCCGCACTTTTCCTCGACACCAAGGTGACAAAACAGCGTAGCAGTAGAAGGAAAAACAGAGACGTTGACATTTTCTATCAGGAGAGATGTCACTCCATCTCTTGCTTCTATTTTGTCATTGTTGCACAGATGCTCAGATTGTTTTTCTTTTCGGCATGAATAATGCATATTTCTATATATGTTTATAAAAACAGAAAGACCTAGACACTTCACTTTTTCTTTGTATGGGCTTTGCATGAAGCATTGTTTACTTTATATTTTGTTACTCAGAGGCCAAACCTGACAAGAATATTGACAGTCAAAATTAAGAGAAAACTGTATATCATTTTAATAATTTTACTATAAGAACTGTCACCCCCAAATCATGAGCATGTAAGTCAATGGGTCCATAAGGACATCGGTGACCTCATGATAAGTAAGGGGTTAATAAATTAATAAAAAATTGTTAAATCTAAGTAAATGACATTTGACTATTTCAGAATTAACTTCATGTTTAAAAATTTTTTTGCATGAAATGCTCAAGACTGTTCTATTTCAGAACAGTCATCTTAACTTAGCCCCGCCCTGTCCCATATTTATTTAGGGCACTTAGTGGTAAATGACTAGTCATATTGTGATTCATTGATGAATTTTTATCAATTACGGATTAAATGCATGCACGTAATTTTGTCCCCCTCACAATTCTAATAAATTACTGAACGCTGGCACATCTGGATTATAAAATTTTTCTTGAGATTTACCACAACAACGAAAATTGATAATTGGGAAATTTGTAAGACCCTCATCACATATACACTTGAAACACTTTGAATCATCTAGATTTTGAGTTAAATAAAGAAATCTACTAAATAATAAATGCAGCATTTAATTAATGACGCATAGCCACACTTATTTGTATTTCTATGTAAAGACAGTAATTCAAAGTTTGAAAAGAAACAAGAATATTATTGAAGCCTTCTATCAACTTGCCATTACTTCTCTGCTGATATTTATGAGCAGCAAAAAAACAAAAGATCTTACAGTTACATTGTGAGATGTCGGCTCGAGGCTTTCAGATTTCAAACAAATGTTTTTATGCATCTTTATGAAACCTGACAGAACTTAAAAACTAATTTTGTAAGCTATTGATTTTTATGCCACCACAGAGTTATAATGAAACCCTCAAACGCCTGCACATTAATAAGAGAGATCAATCAGGTGCATTGCCCTATAATGTATGTTTGAACAAAAATCAATACTTCCAGACATGTAAAAGGATGTAGCAGTTTTCTGCTTTTACTCATCACCATTTATCACACAAACACACAAACTACTAAACGCATCATGAAGGGACCGGTTCTGCAAACAGGCAGCAGCAGCCTCTTTGCTGCTGGTTTTATTATATGGCACCACATCTCCGTATGCGACAACTGCAAATGTGTCGGTACATTTGCACATCTAATTTCACGTGTTTTGCACTTGAGGAGATGTAGATTTAAATGAGCGTGCATGATGGTGCCCATTGTGTACTGTACGCAGATGAAAAGATGACAAGTGGTGGGAGGGCGCTGGATCTTTTGAGACTTGTCACGTTGTTCCGGTTTACGAGCCAATGACAGGAGACACACACACATCCACATCAAAGTTTATTACAGTTCATCACCTCCCCACCTGCAGTGTAATGACATTTAGCCAATCCTATAAAAATCCTAGGAAACCTGTGGGTATAAATCAATGCCTTCCCACCTTTCCAACTGCTGTGAGCATTTATTATTAAAGCCTCAACATGATTTTTTTAATCGAGCGCTCCTGCTCTTATGACACGAATGTGTATGTTTGTTTTCTGTTTAATTTGGCTTGGAAGCAGAAAACGAGCAGACAGACAGGGACAGTCCTCATATTAACACAGACGAGCATCAGACAGTGCAGCAACAACCTCCATCCCAGCTTCACGGAAAAAAGGATCAGTGTGTATCTGTGCTGACAAGCACTTTAGCTAAAATCCTATTCGTTTCATCTAAACAACTCGGCTAAAGAGTATGGTCTGCTGCAACCTAGAAGAGGGGCTGCAGAAGCTCCACCTGTCTGGGACTGCGGTTTGCAATGTCTTTTTTTTTTCACTCCCCACATCTGGCAATCTGATGTTTCCATTGCTCCCACAAGGCAGCTTCCAGCCTAATCTTATACAGGTGCACAGTTAAAATAGCATCCAATATATGGTGTAATCACAAAGGCAGATTTGCTTCTGTGTCATGGCGAGTGTGGAAGCTTGCATGCGTGCCTATTGTGGGAATTGAAGACTCTGAAGTGTGCTTGTTAATGCAGTCAGTGACTACCCTCTGCAGGCAGTTGGAGTGAATGCCACAATGGAGAGAGCAGCAAACGTCGAGTCTTAATGAGTCAAGATTTCAACAGGAAATTATTCTGGCGGTTTAAATGCTGTAAAAAATTGCATCCCAAATAAAGACATGAATAAATAAAATTTTGTGTGATTGTTTTCGGTTCATTTTGACTATTAATGTTTTAAATTTCAGTGCTGAGTGGGTACACATTTCATTTTAGAACCAATGATGATGCCACTGATGAGCTCCATGCTGTTTTTTGACAACTTACCAAAAGTCATTATTGATAATGAGCCATCATGAGGCGCGAAAACATTATCAAAGGGGAAATATGTTTTTATTGTGGCAATGTTGCACATATTTACGCTGATAAGCAGAAAATTGTTTTCATGTGTAAATTCAGACCGTTTTCCACTTACTGTAGATCATAATGTACAGTAAACATTACATCTTTTTGTGTAGTCAGTGCTATTTAGCACACAATCTAAATTTCTATGACCCACTATTGTGATTACACATTGCTCAATATGATCATTAAAGAAGCAAACATTTGACAGGATGAGGGAAAGACTGCACAACAAACGGAAAGCAAACATATCAATACCATTACAGATGTGTGGAAACGACATACATTTCCATCTCTGAAGACCGGAGGTACATCAAGCTCTATTCCCAGCAGGTTAAACTGAAACAACTGAAGTACTTCATTGCTGCACATCAAAAGCAATACACCATAAATTAGCTGCCGAAAGACAACAGACAGGTTCCTATTGAGGTAAATGTGCTCATGTTAAAAACATTTCCTGCACTACAATCCTGCAGAGGCATCACCACTCACTGGACTTTTTTTTCTGTTCTATTTCTTGCCAATCACAATGATGTAACTCAATGGCTTCAGATACCGACTGCAGTCGTTGTAAGGATCCCCTGCTGAGGTGTAGACTGAGTTTTAGAATAAAGAAAAAAGGGAATTCAAGTGACTTTGAATGTGGGCATGATTCAACTCAAAAGTACTTTATCCATAGTAACGCCTCAGCCAAAAGAACGATGAAGAAAAGTTTACCAAAAGGACAAATCAGAACTAATGCAGCAGAACTACACCAACATGCTGCAACCATGAGCAGATATATTTTAAGGGGTTGGTACCTGATAATTATTTTGTAAAAACTTCTGATCTACTGGAATTTTCACACACAACTGACTCAGATTTATAGAGGACTGTCTGAAAACATCCAGTTATGTTAACGGCAATACCTTGTTGATGTCAGAGGTCTTAGGAGCAAGGGCACACTGGTTGGGGATGACAGAAAGGCAACAAAAGCTTCTCTGAACACTGAACAGGTGAAACCCTAAAGATGGGTGGTGGCAGTGTGATGGTATGGAGGGAATTTTCTTGACACTCTTTGAGCATATTTTTTTAGACACCACAGCCTTTATAAGTATCGTCACCAACCATTTTGTACACATCTTCTGTCAGCAGGATGAAGTCAACACAATGAGTCATCAGATCTCAAGCATGAGGACCTTTGAGCAAAGATTGATAAAATGGGTGAGCAGAAGACAAATTTGCATTTTGTTGAATTTATGTCATAAAATTTTAAGGCAGTTCTGAAGGCAGAAGAAGGTTCAACCTGGTACTACCAGAGGTGTTACTATATATCATATTTTTCTTAAGAAGCTCAGTTTGTATTAAGAAGCGCTTCTAAACATGGAATACAATTTATTTTCTTCTCCCTGACAAAACTATACACACTCATCCTTCTCACAGCCGGATTTGTCCACAACCCTGCATCTGAACACATGTTAAGTAAGGAGGTCAGCTGGATGCTGTGGGTCTCTCTACTCTGCTAAAAAGAAGAATCAGCTTATTAAAAAGTGAGCTCAAGAAGAGGCATTCATGCTCCACCCCCCACTGCACACCAACATTTCACTAAACTAATTAGCAACTTGGGCCAGAAGTCGGTGTCAATGAGGGGAAACAACATATTTCACCCCGTCAGCTTCTACCAGTGGCCTCGGCTGACCTTTTGATACTCCATTAAAGCATACACCCAAAGATGTCAAAGCGAGGCATTTTCCAGCCTTCCTGCGACGACAACTGCAGCCGCTTGTTTTCGACTGTGGAATGCACCGCTCAGACGGCTTTCATCTTGCCAATTTTATGATCACACCTTAGCGCTGATGAGTACAATCATTTGACATGCAAATAGCAATTACTATAGATTCACTTCAGCTGACACTCAACAGCACTCGCTTTTCATCCTCCTAGTTTTCTGTAATCACAGCTGAGTATGGCGCTTCTGCCAGACAGGAAGTTGTGATCCGAAAAAAGAAAAAGAGGGGTGGGAAAGACTCAGAAGGTTACCGAATATTTTTTGGTGTATCTCCTTAAAAATGCAACTTACTGATTACTGTCGTCTGACTTGGCAGGCTAGACCTTTGATTGGAAGAGAGACTGCCGTAATCACAAGTGTATGATTATGACATTAGGCCGGATTCTTCACATCAGAATTTGCAATCAAGAAATTGGCGTCGGGGATCGATACGGCACAGCACCTCATCTGATGGCAGAGGGAGACGCGGAGATGCGAGCAGGAGAAGGAGTCTCGCGATCAATTAGGAAGCGGCTGGCACATACAGACATTACTTTTAATCTTCTAATGCATCTGCACAAAGACCTGGGGCTGAGCATTTGTTGGCTTCTAAGAGGAAGGAATCGATCCTTTTTGCACATCTCGACGCCAGTTTGTCCTGGGCCGTTTCAACAGCGTTTAAGACATAATGAAAGGAGGGAGTCTAAATCCGCTTACCTTCACCTAAGTGAAGAAACTGTATTTGCTGTCACACTTTAGGTGAGACTGAAACATTTTAATCCTTTGAAATAGTTTCTAATACATCTGAATACCTAGTTAATCTCTCCGATGTGATGTGGTCTACTGTAGCTCACCTGCTGTGATGACATCCTGTTTTATCAAGCTGATATTTCAGGCACACAAAGGAAGGAAGGAAGACTTAGCTCTTTCATAATCAGATGTAGGGGTGAAAAAAATCTGAAATACTTGCAAAGATATTATTTGCTGACAAACTGCAGCAAAGTGGGTGTGATCATTTAATTTTTAAATCCAAACTGTTGACTAGATTCCTGCTGCAGCTGTGGTGAAAATGTGAGTTTGTGTGTTGCACACAGTCCTTATCAGTGTAGTCCATGTGGAGTGTGTGGCTCATCCAATTAATCAGACATCATTTAAACCAGCCGGCCTGGTGACTGGGGACCCAATCACTGGTGAAAAAAGTCATTCCCAACATTCCTACTCCAAGTCCGCCGCTCTAATGTGCTGTGGCAACCTCCTAACTATTCAATTCCAGACCCAGACCCCCACAGTTTACACAGTCCCCCAGCTTCTTCCCAGTCCCCCACACTTCACATTCATTAGACCCCACACCTCTATCAAAGGCAGAACAGAGCAAAACTGCTGCTCCATCTCATGTCTGAAACTTGCCTCGAAGGGAGAGGAAAGTGGGAGAGGGAGCAGAGACCGTTTGCAGAGAAAAGGGGAAAACGGGCCAGTGATGAGGGAGTGAAGGAAAGACTCAACATCTTCCTGAATTTAGCTTGAGAGGGGAGTCTGAAAATGAGCATTTGATGTGAGCAAATCCTTAGTCTTTATGACTTCACTCACCTCCTGTTCTCCTACATGCAAAGAATCATTGTAGCCAAATAACTAGAGATGTACCAAGTTTAACATCTCTGACAGTTGGAAGCTCATCAATATGATCTACATCTGATAAGCAAATGAAGCTCATCAAGATAAAGCATTTTTCAGTGTTGGCTGAGCTTACTGACTGAAGAAGACTCAAAGGGAGAAGTTTTCATTGTCAGTGATACATTTAAAATGAAGTAAAAACTACAACAAAACTATTCTTTGACTTAATAAAGTGGGTTATTTACGGTGCATTCACACCAGCCTTGATTAGTGGCTTAAATCAAACTCCAGTTCACTTGTCTAGAAAGTCCAGTTTGTTTGAGGAGGTGTGAATGCTCTGATATGGACCAAAAAATGCTGGTTTCACCTAAAAACCTACTAGCTCTTGGTTTGAAGTGAACTCTGGCACATGTAAATGCAAAGCGGAAAGGATTCTGCTTAAAAAAGGGGTTTCTAGGTAGAATGCCCAGTAAATATAACCAAAATAAATGTGAGAGTCTAGCGCTAGCAAGAGAAATGGCTGGTTGTCTTTTGCCAATGACAAAACAGATGCTGTACAACCGCTACAATCTAACGGCGCTCCTTTTCTGTTTACAGTTTATGAAAAAGGAAGATATGTTCTGCCTTCTTCAGAGGTTTTTATGTCATTTCATTTCATTAAGTGCCACTTGGTGCAAAAAGATTTTCAGACAGTTTGTTTGATACATTGCAGTGAGCACACCAGTTGAAAATTTAACAAATGTAATTTTGGTAGCCAATCAAACCAAATCTACCCGACTACGAGGTGTGAAAACACCAAACGATTACAAGAAAGACTTAAACTTTGAGCAGTTAACAGAAAGGTTGAATGGAAACTAGCAAAGCTTTGTGCCTCATTGCTGCATGCAACTTTTAATGCTTTTTACTAGTGGAAAGTTTTGTATTTGGAGAAAACTTATGAATCAACAATCAAAGCTTCTTTTCAGTATAGTACAAGAAGGGCACAACTACAAATCCGCAGTTCAAGGGAAAGGGGTTTGTTTGGCAAAGCTGCAGGCATCCTCCGCTGCAAACTGAATGTAAAGTAACTTGCATAAAAGGAGTTCAAGGTTAAGGGTCTGGCAGGAATATAAAATCCACTTGATAAAAAAAAAAAAAAAAAAACTTAAGGCATTTGGCAGATAATTTGATGATTTTGTCTACTACTAGAAAAAGAGAGAAAAACAAAATGTCGCACTATAAGTTTGCCTTGACTTCAGTCCACAAAACAGCTCAAGAAGTAAATAAAGCACTACAAGATAAACTTCTCTGAAGATATAGCCATACATATTCTCATACAGCTGTAGTTTAGAGTGGGTATGTGTGTGCATCAGACAGTGAAAGAAAAACTAATCCCACTGGCTGACTCTAAACCTGACCTGAACAGTGACCCCAAACAGTGACCCCAAACAGCAGCAGACCATGTAGAGAGAGATGGACAAGCTGGCAGGCAGCCTGAGCTCGCCAACATCGTCTCTTTTTCCCAAGCATTCTCAAAGGCTGACAAAGCTTTCGAGATGCTGCAGAGATTTTGAGACCAGCAGCGCAGAACCACCACCCCCACACATTGCTAAGAAGTACGGAAAAATGTTCTGTCCTGCAGCAAGAGAAAGTTTTTAACTTTGAGGATCCTGAACAATGCGACGACAGAAAAGTTAGGTTTGAGAAATAAGTCGAGGAAACAGGTTGATAGAGACAGCCGATGTTAATATATTGAGATGTTATGTAACGGAACCATCATTAAACAGATAACTGCAAAACCTTTACGACTTATAAAATATTTGTATTTTCTATTCTAATTTCTATTAAACAAGACCATGTCCAGTCATCTGAATTACCTCCACTTGAAAATTTGATAATTCTTACAAGTCTTGAACTCGTAAATTTGCACTGCATTGGAAAAATCGTCCCGTGAATTTGGACTTCCCGTTCAGAAAGTTTGAACATTTTCTAATGCCAGCTTTGAGAGCCAATATGGCTGCTTCTCACGTAGTAGTAGACTGTGGTGAAAGTAGGTTTATTATACAAGACACACTTGTTTCAGTGTGTCCAAAATGAATGTTACATTTATCACCTGCAATTCTAAAACTGCACGAGGTGTTTGCTTTTGGAAAGTAAAGCTTAAAACGATGTCCATAAGTGGTATTGTGTAAATAATAGACCCTCCGGCGTTACCACATTGGAATCCTAACTTTCCGTCTATGTTAGCTGGAATGCTATTAACTTGAGGTTGACGTCATTCACAACTCGGAGTTTTGACTTCTGATGTAAATTGAATGAAGTATTTAAGTGGCTCCATATTTACAGCAGGATAAATATGTTTGAAGAAAGTAGAGTAGATGGAGATTTACTGCATTTGAGTCGTGATCATTAACTTCCAAACTAAGAGTTCAGGGTAAGACCGTAAAGAGTTTCTGTGAGTTACTCCAGTTTCAACCACAGTAATCCAATTAAGAGCTGCATGACAGAGGAGGTTACATGGGTTGGAAAAAAGTGATGAACTCTCGTGATATAAACGGAGAGATTTGAATAAATATAATTTCCACAGAAAAAGCAAATGTACGATTTAACTTTTATATTGACATTTTATGCAATGTGCTGCAGCTACCTCATTGACTATAATATAGTGCTGTTTGGTTAGAAATTGTTTACTGCAGAAGCAAAGACATAGTATTCAAATAAATTTACAGAAATTTCAACATAAAAAAATGCATGAATCAAGGTTCTTGCATAGAATTCATAATTAGTATTATTATTTTTTTACGTCAATTCACAAACAAATGGGCAGACGGGTTGAAAGGCTGTTAGAAGAATGAAAACAAATGAATGGATGTTTGAATGGGCAAATGTTTGAATGACAATCAACTGACCAGACAGACATTTGGTTGACTGGATAATGGACAGACCAAGATTTATGATGGATAAACACAAACATATAGATGAACAAATAGATGGATCACTGGATGAATTGATTGTTGAACAAACAAACCGAAACAAACAGGAAAAAAATCTTTAAACTTTACAAGTGAAGAAAAAAAGACGAAACCAGGGAAAACAACTACAACCTGCAGGTATGTTTTTTCTAACTGCAGGGTAACAATGTAATTTTTTTCATGGAAGAAGTGTCATAAAAGAGCATAATTTTTCATAGTGATGAGACAACTGAAGTTATATATTAGGTGCAAATGCATTAATAATATAAAAAAATAGACTAGATGAAACTAAATGTGTCATTTTCAACAAATTGTTTAATGTCTCCTTAGACTTGCATGTCAACCTGTTTTGATTTGCAGTTCTTGCATTGTTCCATTTCTGCTGTTTTAATTTATTAACACTGCAATATACACAGTCACATATTTAATAGAGCACAAGTCTCCAGCTTCTTAAGGAAAATAAATAGAACTATAATACAAAACCCTTGTTTTCAGTTCTTAGTTGTGTATTTAGGCTCCTAGAAAAGGTTATAAAACTTTAAAGTTGTCAGTACTAGAGCACAGAGGTCGTCCTTCCTAGTTATCAACATAAACTTAGAATACATGCTAAGTGATGCAACTCAATCACAAGCCAGCTGCATCATTGCCCTTCAAGCAGCAGGCAAACTGTACCAGCACACTGATGCAGGTGAATGTTCACACAGATGTGCACGGAACATGCTTATCTGTCAATCTACATCAATGCAAAAGAAAGTGCAGTCTGTCGAGTTAAAGAGTTACCACCTGAAAGATATGTACCTGCCTGACCTGATTTTCACCTACCATGTACAATAGAGGGGGAAGTTAATGAGGTTATTCCATGGTTCTGTTGCTGGTCTCCTCCAACCTCTGCTCACGTTCTTATTTCCTACATAGTCAACAGGAAATATCTGGGGCATCCTTTCTTTCTAAACAAAGTAATCGAGGACCAAATGGACAGAAGCAATGACATAGCACACAATAACAAGCTATTTCTCATACATTATGTTACAAGAATATCAGAATAGGGGCATAAATGCTGGCAAAAATGACAATAATAAAAATAAACAAGGCAGGGCAAAGTCAGCATGTGAGCTGTCAGAAATCAGGAACTAGGCTGACTCATTGGGTCTGACACTGAGGGACTAAAAGCCCATGTTCACAACAAGGTCACATTGAGGACACGAGATGGAGTGAACCCACAACAAGGGCTTCAAGCTATTAGCAGAGTTTCATGAAAACTCACTTTAGATATAGTTTGTTACAGAACATGGCAAGGTCAGTTTTTTTTTACTAATTTAATGCAAGACATTTTTAATCAAGATAAAATACACTCTACCATAATGCCTTCCTGAGCACAGGTCTCTGGTGACATCACAGGAGGCATAAGATTAGAGTTTTGTTGATTTTTTCCATTATTATTTGCAAGATTTCATTGTCCTTCAAAAGGTGAATTCAGTTGGGTTGCAGCAAAAGGTTTGACTTATAATAATACCAGAGCAACCTTAAGATGAACCAGAGCAACCTGAAGATGTTGCGACCATCAGCTTGTAAAGGGATATCATTGCGTAAGACTTTCTAGCACACACTTTTACAAATGTGGAAGGGGCTACAAAAAATGCTCACCTTCCCTATGCAATTATTACTGTAGTAATACAATCTCTGAATTATTAAGTTGGTGTTACAATGGCCTAACCTCATCCAATCATACTGGTGTGATCTATAATTCAACAAGGGCTGCTGAGGTTCCCTTATTATTACCAACACACTAGAATGCCAAATGAGCTCAGTACTCAACCTCACTTTTTGTCACTCTATCAGTCTGTCTCTTTCACTCTCTCGCTCTCCGTCTGTCTGTCTTTTCTGTCTTTGTGATCGTCTATTTCTGAACTTAACAGCACATATTCATTCAACATTCCCTTTTTACAACCATTTTCCGTTAAAAACATCATTAGAAGTCACATTTTATTCTTAGGAAATTCTGCAATCATATCAACGATGAGTCTAAGCGGCGCGATGGAGAGCAAAGGGAGAGTACGTCACGGCAAAGTCTGTTTGATCATCCTCCAAATTACATCTATGACAATACCCAAGTTGTTTTGCAAAGAATCAGCAAGAGAATATGCAAATAGGGATTGCCGCACTGCTCTTGTATGTACAGCCCAGGCAGAGGGAGGAAAAAAGTTGCATTGTGATGCTTTCTTGTTTTGAATTTCAAAGGGAAAGCAAAAATGGCCAAGGCTTCTCTTTATAACCTCAGGCATTAATTCTGCATATTACAATCAATTATAGAGATCTGAATCGCAGATTTATCTATGGAGAGAACATCTGGAGAGGAGCACTTCAATGAGACTATTGTATTAAAACAGGAACTACGCTGTAGAAAAAAAAGAAAAAGAAAATCTACACCACAAGTAAAGTCAGCAAGAAACGACTCCTGGAAAGAGATGCAGGGTTCGGGGTGCAATTAGGACAGAGGAGACAGCCGACAACTCCCTGATTGATTGCGTTGCACAGTCAGTAACAAGCTGCCAACACATGAGCGCAGAGAGCCAAAGAAAGCATCGCATACCTCTATATTAAGATTTAAAAACGGGAAAATATACTCAGACATGCAGTCTCATAGAACATTGGCACAACATAAACTAAGCGTTGGCAGCTACAACTTTCTAATAAAGTTCCTTCCAAACACAGAAGCACAAGAACTCGACACGAAAATAAATGTTACAAACACAAACCTTTGTGTATGTTGTTAAAATTTTATGTCACACACCAAAACACAATCCTGTCATAAACAGAGTCCAGTCAGTTATCTGAAAAGTGTGGTGTACCCTTGTCATTATTTGTAGAATCAACTTGTCTTAGCAAAGTAACTCAGGCTCCATCAAACTGGAAGGACAACATCTGAACAGCAATTTTTAGACTCAGGACTGAACTTTGATGAGGCCAAAAAAAGAGAAGAAATAGCATTTCTACATTCGTTTTGTATGAATACACAGTAGAAATACATTTAGGCTAACTTAGGTTATCATTTTAAAACCTACACCAGCTTCAAACATTTCAGATCGATATCCTGACCTGTCTGTCATATTTATGATTCTGTTTGTTCTCTTATGTTCTTTAAGAAACCTCTGAGGCCTTCACAGAGAAAACAGTCTCATACTGAGGTTACTTATCTACGTAACACTTTTCACATTTCTTTTAACAAACTATGAGTTTTACATAAAATTCAAATAATATGCTTTTAATGCAACAAAATATCCTAAAAAACAAATCATAGAGCTGTGTGTTCCTCCGTAAGTGAGTTCTTTGTGCTCTAGGTTTCAATAATTAAACTGACAGACTTCAGTCAGCTACCAGGTGGGGCACATCTCTCATCTATCCACATTCCTATAAAAATCTACAGAGACAAAGTTGCATTAATAAAAGCTTTTAACAGGACAAGGCCAGAGTGAGAGCAGAACCTTTGCCCAAAACAAGAGACCAGAGGCCTGAACATACCCCCCATTCATTGTTCTGCAAAGATCTGGCAAGGCTGCAGCCACAGGCCAGGGAAATGTGACAGTTCCCCCTTCACATATCAGCTCTCCAGGGGTGTAGAAGCTGGATTGTACACCAAGTTCAAAGAGATGTGATGGAGTACTTATGAAATTCTGGGGCAGCGGCAAGGGACAGGGAGAGAGAGAGAGAACGAAAGCCTCTGATCCACAAAGGCAATTCTCAGTATATGAACATGCAACACAAATGTGTGCCAGTGCATCGATTGGCAGGATGTACGTCAAAGAGCTGCCCAGCTCCTCTTCACAGATTCAAATGTGAAACTGTATTCGCTTGGGATTTAAATGTCTGGACTTACTCTGGGTGTCCAGGTTCTTAGCTCAGTGATTTATGAAACTCTCCCATAGAACAGCTTGTTCTTAATGTAGAATGATTTCATAAAAATCTATTATAATGTCTTTTGTATTTGAAGCGGCTCTCTGCCTATGGCACCCTTCCACTAGGGGGCACCCAAAGAGCTAAAGCTAAATAAATAAATAAAAAATTTAAAAAAAGAAGTGTTTTGTCAGCTGCCCCATTAATGCATTTTTGTATTGTATATTTATACATGTCCAGTCAATGAGCATTAGGTCAAGATCTAGTCTAAGTAATTTGATTTTGAACTAATAAGACCTGGATTATTTCACAGTGAAGGTCTTTCAAACACAGTTTCAGATGTAGAAACACTTCTTCAGTTCTTAGACCATTTGATGCATCACCTCTTAAACTGTGATGCATCTGAGGTAAGCAGAATATTATGTAGTTACAATCATTAAAATCTTGCCAGATCTTCTATCAGTGTCATGACAGGTTTTTCATCACTTCATGCAATCCCAGTGCAAAGAGGCATTGTGATGAGATTATGCAACAAGTGGCTAATTTCTCCACTGAAAGGGACCAGATCCCTAATATGGAGGTCTGATCCTCCCAAAAATGAAAACAAATAAATGGCCTGATGAAGTAAATAATGTGCCAAATATTGCATCCAACAAATAAAAAATACAAACTTTCCGATCGCAAATTAATATTTGTTATTAATTTCAACAGTATTCATTAGACATTGCCACTATTATTTTATTTTTCATTTGGTTCATTTTCTATTTTCTATTTTTTTTTCTCATTTTCTCATATTTTGTATTCTGTTTAATACATTTATTGTCGCATTTTATTAAATTTCTTTCTGAATTTGTATTTAGTTTTTTTTTCCTTTTTTTACTTAAACACTTTTTTATTATACATTGATTTATCTTCCTCTATAATATATCCTTTGCATTTTCTCCCCTCCTGTTTTCAAAAGTGGTTCCCACAAAACTCGATTGTCATTCGAGTGTAAAGACAAATAAGCAAACTTCTTAATGTATAAAACACATTTTAGGAAGCATTGTACAACAAGAAATAAATTTGCAAACTATATACATTAACGACTAGTGTTTTAGCTTGCTAGTCGCTAAAAAGTAATTTTAAGCTCCCTAAACTAGCAAATTGAGTTTTTCAGCACTTTGTCAAAAAATATAGAAAACCCAAAGCTACCCATTTGGTGTGTTAAGTGCTTCAGTCTTGAAAGGAAAACAAAAGACACAGACAATCACCAGCACACCCTGAGAAAAAAAAAAAAAACAAATGAACGCACAAGCTCTCACACAACCATGCGGGAACAAACGAACACACATAAGCCAGTTTACCATCTCTCTGCGGACAGGAGGAACACTCCCGCCACATCATTTCAGAGTGCTTTTCATCACAGTGTGACAACGTGTCAGCTCCAGCCCCTGTCACTACGCCACACTGCATTGATATTCGCCAACTGTGCAGCAGCCTGGGACACAACACAGCCATGCCAAAAATATGACACCGAGGGAATAACTTTCCTGCATTTACTTGCCTACAAACACACCCACGTGCTCATACTGATACTGTTACATCTGTGCACAATGATGTGCATGCACATCAATTAGAACCCTTGTATAACGTGCACAAGATGCATACCACCAGCTGTATCTAGCCAGTTCAACGTCAGATTGAAGGACCCGTTTGCTCTCCGTCACCTGAAATGACGACATCACTGCCTTGATGCATTAAATCAGGGATTCTTCCTTAAACACCTGTCAATTAGACTTATGAACTGATGTATTGATCGCCTGCCCTAGTGCCAGTTCTGCATATTTAACACATAAATATGCTATTTAGCACCCACTGACATTTACGCCACCAGAGGCAAAGAAAAGGAGACCTGGGCCAGAGCAGGGACAACAGAGAACTGTAGTCTGCGTGTATGTTTTTGGCAGGAGCACCATAATGTGATTTAATTGCAATTATTTTTATCGACGATTGGAAAACGCTGCACTAAAACAATGATCTGTGGTTCCAAACAAAAAGACAACAGAGGCTGGTAAATATTTTTTTATTGCATCGCCCTATCGCGTGGGTATTAGGAGTTTTACTAATGCATTTCTATAGCACTCAACTGCAGTCTAAAGTATGAATCATTGATGATCTCCCTTGATGTGGAGGAGGCTATGAAATTGATGAGGAATCCAACGGGCAGCAGAGTAAATCTGCTCTACAAATATTGCCTGCACTGGAACACCAGGTAAGCATGTAATGAAATTTCTAGTGCGGTATAGCTCTGCACAAGAGTGTGATTATGCGCCCTCTCTTTTGGCTTGCTCTGTATCTCCCGCACAAACATAGCCTTGAGTGTGAACACAAACACACCGGCTGGGGAGATGCATTCAGCGAAGCAATTAAACATCCCTGCGCGTCTGCATACAAACTATCAGCCAAATCTCACTCCACAGGTACCCACTGTTGAGAGCCGGTGGTGTGGATTAATCCATCCCTGTGTGTCCGAGCTGCATGGCTGCTCCACTGGCCCGGACTACTGGGCTTGTTAAAGTTGATTTATTAGGCCTCTGTTTACTTTGGCTTTCCCAGGCAAGGCAAGGTCAACAATAATGGTCCTCTGAATGGGAATAAATTCTGACCTGGATATATATGGCCAACACTGCTTCTCTCCAGCAACCTTTCATAGCATGCTAGATCAAATCACAGCCCCCCCTCCTCCCCACTCGTGCGTACACACCCACACAGTTTCTGTCCCTTAATAACTGAGGCATCACTCAGAAACATTTTAAATTGGTATCCCTTCTGTGGTTGCTTTTTATTTGCTCTGTAGGCTTCCTTCCGCTCTCCCGTTTTCTAACAGAGATATTACATCTGTAGTGAACGGCCATTACATCGATTAAGGGCTTAATTTTTTACATAGCCAGAGGAAGGAAGATGCAATATGGATACAAATATTCAGCATACAGAAGCTGCTGTAGCTTGCTAATAAGGTGCAACAGCACACCTGCCTACTGATAAAACACTGTAACAGAAGTTGAAAATCTCACCCTCGATCCAAGGCTGACAAAGCAATAAATTTTAGCAGCTCCTGAGTTTGTATACAATGATAGGAGAGGGAAACAGCTTTGTCTCTTTATTCATTAAGTGAGTCAGGATAGACACAAGAAATGTTTTCCAATGAGATGCTGCATGAATTGAGTTGTTTTCTTTTCCCATGTTGTGTAAGTTACTGTGATACAAACAATTGTTAAATTTTCAACTTTTTTTTGTCCTGCTGATCGATCTTACTTCATGTTGCAAAGCAATAGAGGACAAGCTAAGGCATTCCTTCATTTTTAATATAAAAAGAAGCAATGTATGTTTGGAAAAAAGAGAAAAAAAAGTCATTAAAGAAAAACATATGGTCACAGAAATATCTTATTTTACAGACAACATTATCTCCTGAGATAATTTTATCGTAGCAGCCACTCTGCTTTCCTATGGGCAAGACTAATGCAGGTATTAAAAACCCCAATAACCATGCTTTATGACACCAGCGCTGAATCTTTGCTGGACTGTGAAAGAAAATTGTTTGCTTTTCAAAGAATAAAATGAGGATGTAAATAAAACAACAGGGAAAATCAACAAGTACCGATGTAACTCTAGTTTGCGTTTGCTCCCCTTATTACAGGGTAGCTCACCTCATCCTGAACCTCAAATGAGTCACTGCTGCCTTGAGGAAAATCTAATATGAATAAATAAGGACCATCAAGTAAGCTTTATCACAAAAAGGGGGCTTTGACTATGCATCGCTATCCAGTGCAAGTTTCTTACTTTTAATGACTTAAATTACTTTTAATTTAAATGCATGTAGACTCTGAAAAGGAAAACATTTAATATTTCAGTAATAATGACAAACACCCTATTCTGAACTTTTAATGTGTAGAAAAGCATTACTCAGAATCCTTGTGGTTTATTTCAGATGTCCAGTTTTCATCAGTGGTGAGGAAAGTAAGTGAAAGTGTAAAACTGACAAACATGTACTCTAGTATAAAAGTATCACATTAACCTCAAGTAAGTACCAAGAGTCAAAGTAAGTACCATTTTCAGTTAAAGTAACTGTTAAATGTATTCCTTAATAGTCTTAAACGTGTGCCTACTGTATCCATAGGCAAGGGTGACACTTGAATCTCCATGAGTCCTCTTTGAATCAGTTAAAATTTTAAAACAGCTTAACTTATATCTATTTTATAGGAATTGCTTATTTTTATGGAATATTCTTTCAAATTTTTTTTTACAGATCATGCTACTATGAAAATGCTTTTTACACATTTTTAGAAACATGGAGGGAGAAATACATATATAAATAAAAAAAGGGGGGAGAAATATCACACTGTTTTAGTCAAATAAGGCAGAGTTATGTAAAAAAAAAAAAACACCAGTTTGGCTGTGAGCAGTTTCTACCTTATCAAATGTCAAAAATTTTTCCCAACGACATTCATCACAATTTTTGCTGTGTCTAATGAAGTAGACAACTTCATGGGGGGGGAAAGGGCAAATATGTATCCAAGGTGATTTGTCATGATTGTGACGTTTTGATGAGGAGCTCAGTTCAGAGCTCTTTGATTCAGTCATTAGCCTATCTGCGAGGCTGATGGCATAAACTTCAAGTGGAACCCCAACTCCTCCAAATCCTCCCTGTGCTCCTTCATCACAGAGCAAAGTAATCCAGTAATAACCAAACAAGAAGCTATTTAACATTCTCCACAGCACTGAAAATGTTTCGTAATGCCTCAGAGACACATCGGTCAGATTACCATAAACCTCTGTACCAATATGCTTAGTTTAATTTTAAGAAATTAACTCTTGCCTGGAGCGCACCTCCAAGCTCAGACGGGCTGCATGTTGACGCCACCAGAGCTTGCTCATCAATAGCAGCACGCTGTGCCGATTTGTACGAGTTCCTTGTGCATTTAATGTCCCTCTGAGAAGATTGCTACACATGTAATATTGTAGTCTGTAATAATTTAATTTCCCCCTGTGAAATATTTAGATGTAAAACAGATAGCTTTTGGAGTAAATTAATAATTTTAAACAACTGTTCTATAACAGGAAAAATGCTAATAGGAACAAATGCATTTTCACAGCCTGAAGGGATTTCAGTCTCAGTCTGCAGTTTGACTGGAAAGCCACCCACTGACTGGATTTAGTACGTCGGTGCGATTAATAAAACATATAAAGTTCTACTCGACGTACTTTTACCTAAAGAATAGAGAACTGAAAAGTATGAATTTCACAGTGCTATAATTAATAACCATGTCCTCACTGTGAAGGGGCCATTACAAACTGCTGCAAGGCTTTGTTCTTTTAAAGTCTGACCTATGGGCATATCTGCAGCAACAGCAGCTCTTCAAAGTTTTACTCACAAGTTCTGCATTAGCATTAAACATTCAGCCCTTTAATTACCTTTCCACGTACAACCAAGCACTACATATGCACCCCTATCTGCCTCATTTAGAACAGTCTTCCGCATGAATCAACCATTTTTGCTTCAACAACTAATGTGATGTGTTTTCTCCAACTTGAGAGGCTGGGATGATTGTAAGTGAGCATCCCTCCAGTCATTAGATCATGCTAAACCAGAACTTTTGAAGCGGAGAGTTTTAACACCCCATAAATGCTCCACTCAGTCAACGCCTTTGATGAGCCTTTTGATATGCCTTCACTCCATTAGGTAGTCAGGACGAATATTGAAGCACATAAAAAAAGAAATAAAGTCGACTTAATCTAACCTGTGCAATATCCTCCAATCAAAGAAAGTCTTTAGAAGTACCTGCCTGCTTCGATGCAGTTTACTTTAGATAAAAACTGGTGAAAATTTTAAAAGGCTTGATCACTTGAAATGTTTTTATCACTTATTATGGATGTCTAAATTAATCTGCGATCACATTCAGATTGTGGGGCAGTAATCTGCCATCACTGTTCTGTTGTTGACGATCCGTCTCCGAACTGACTGTTCAGATTACCGAACCCAAAGGAACAGATGTCTGATGTTTAAGTGATTGAAATTAAGTGTATATGGACTAACTGTGCAAGTCATTTTATCAGAGCTCTATTTGAGATCTTATAAAATATGTACACACTGACAGGACCATTTTTTATGACATTACTACTACTACTACTTTACTTATAAGGTACTGTAAAACAACAGCTGCAACTATAAAAGTAGAATCAATTCAACATTCAAAATATGGACTAAATAAAGGAAAAAATACAACAATAAAATCAAAACACTAAAACGGAAGTAACAGCAAAAGTCTCAAATTGTGTTAAAGGCTAAGATATAAAACAGTGTTTTATGAACAGTTTTAGAAGTGGACAATAAAGGAGCATTTATGATGTAAAAGAGTAAACGGTTCTATAATTTGGGAGGGGCAACACTAAAACTATTACTGATAACTAAAAAGAGTTGAGCTGAAACAGGAAGATGTCCCTGTGTGAAACACTGACATATTAAGAGGAAGTTTTTTTCAACACACAATTCACTGGAATCCCATTAGAATATGTCATCAAGTATATAAAGCTATATATATGTTATATTATATATGTAGTCTCACTGGCCAGGCAGGGCTAACCCCAAACCTTAAACGCCAAGTTTACACTAGTGAAACAATAAACGTGACACACCATTATGTCTTGTTGCAAGCAGTGATGTTTTTGTGACGCCAGAAGCTCCACCTAAATTGTACTGCAGCATTGTCCTATGGAGCTACAACTGAAGGGTGCACCGACCCGTGCCGTATCACTCAGTGAAAATGAGGCATTAGTTAACCTGTTGGAGCTGCTGTCCTCGAGGAATACATGTTAAAACTGTCAAGAAAAACAAATAGCCACTGCAATGTTTAGTATTTGGAGACTGAGTTAAGTGGGCCACAATCACACCACTGAAGCACAAAAAGGCCAATTAAAAGCACTAATATTTTAGTGCATTTTAAAGCCAAGTGGCCTTCAAGCACATACAGTGGACTGATTTTATTTATTTTATTATAGAACCATTTTGTAACTTACATTGATAATGCCAAACGCCTAATCTTTAGATATTACAATTGAACGCACTACAGTAATATCGGAAACGGCCTGGACAGATTTATACCGGGTTAATGTTTAACTTCAATGCTGCTTAGACCAATATAATGACAGCCAAGACAGTTTTTCATCAGCTACCTCGACCCTCAAGCATCCTTTTTATATCCCACACTAATTCTCTCACACTTGTCTAATAGGATTGGCTCTGGCCACTTTAATTGTATTGCAGGATACATGAGGCACTTCAATTTCTCTCCTTATCGTGCTCTCCACTCCAAAGGTTTGTCAAAGCTTGTAGACTGTTTAATCAAATTCAAGTTAGCACTCACGCCTTCTAATGAGACCAACATTGATGGATATGTGAGGGGAAAAACAGCAGGATTTAATGTGGCTTTGGTGAAAATACAGATTGTGTCACATATCCAAATCATAGTTAAAAGAAAAACTGCATCAAGTCTGGAAAAGCTCCAAATGCAAGTGCAACAAAGAAAAATTTAATGGAAGTAAACCAAACCCTGCAATCTTCCCTTATTCCAATCTGAAACTGCTGAGCTGTTATGACTCTTGCTTCTATCAAGCTTTATTATCCTGCTTTATGAGACAAGCAAGATGTATCGGCTTCCAGGACATCTGACCGTCTGCCAATGTCTTTATAACTCTCTTTCGCATAAACTGACAACCTAGTACTTTTCTAAAATACAGTCAGACCTTCTACCCCAAGAAGTCAAACTGTTGGGGCTGTAAGAAGCAATCAAACACGGTACTAAAACAAGAGCACCTCATAATCACTGCATTTATTTTTTTAGATGTGGTTTGTAGTAATAGACAAATATAACACATCCCAATAGAGATATTCACCACTTATAGTTAAATTAAACCGTGCTCTGACAGAAGAGGGACCCATCAGTAAAAACTTCTAGTCCTCGTCAATTCGCTGACTGTTGGAAAACACAGTTGTATCCGTGTTCATCTTTGCAGATCAGAAGATTGTCTCAGCTCATTTCCAATACTACATCACTAAAAAAAAAAAAAAAAATCATATTAGCAATGCAAGATTTTATTTGTAACTCCAGCAGTTCAGAGTCCCGTCATCTCAGGGGATAGTTGGAGAACAGCAGATGTAAAGGGTGTTTTCATATCTAATCATCCGGTAGCCTTGATTTAATAGGAAACTAAAATTGCAACATGTGTTACATTTTCAGCTGGTGGGATTCAGTTTTGCATTGCATACTGTGAAACAAAAAAAAAATCCTTTGGAAAACCTGTTTACTCTTCACCTATGGTGGCGCTGCACCAAGAATCACTGAACAAGACACTGAACACAGCCTCTTTCTTCACAAAATGTAAATAAAAAAGGGAATAAAATCAGATTTTAGCTGGTTGGAGGATTTCTCTTTTGTCTTTAGCAAAAGACCGCAAGGCTTTTCTCCCTCTAGCACTGGAGACACATGTTTGATGTGGTTGTGCTGACCCAGAATGCCCTGCACTATATAGTCCGTTTTCTGATTTTAAAGTGGTCTCTACTCGTCTAGCATTCACATATGTACTCGAATCATTTAACTTCAACCAATCCGAGAGATATGTTTTGGTTGTGCAGTGGATTACCACTCTTTGCCTAAGACTGTGAACTTTCAAGTGTTTAACTTAGTACCTTAATATAAAGGGGTATCTAAAAGCAAGATTGCAAGAGAGACTCTTAACCAGATGTTCTTCTAATGGATGTAATACACTTTTCCATCTTGCTAAAGGACACGTTATTTGCGCCAATTAACAAACTGAGTTGATTGATCAAAATTGAACATCAATGTAAATATTTTTTGTGAAGATTTTTTTGCAAAAACTAAGAAAGGTTAATGAATTTTCTCTTTGCAATGTCTCTTCATTATTGTGTCTGTATACAATCTACAGGGGGTTGAATCTAAGAAGACAGTCATGCCACCGAAACCATCCTATATTTGAATAAGACCAACTCCTGGAATTTAATTTGTTATTTAACATAACTTTTAAAGGTCATATTAAGACGATTGTAAACAACCTACAACATTTTAGTAAAAGGAAAACAAATGTGTAAAGAACCCATAACTAAACCGCTTAAGTCGTTGCAGTTTTATAAACTAATTTAGAGATAAAACCAAAAGCCCATTGCACATGAAATTCAAACACAATAAATAAAAGAATCTCTTCAGGTTCTCTGTAAATAATTAGTACACTTTTTCTTGCCTCATGAATTTTCTCACTCTGATCTGATAGAACTAACGGGCGTTTCATCCTTGAAACCATCAAGACATAATCATTTGCTTAAAAAAAAGATGAAGATATGTTATTCTTATTATCCGATTTCTCCTGTCTACGCCACAAGGTTATTTAATTTGATAAAAGACAAGTAATAAGCCTGAATCCAGTTCATAAAATAATGGGGATCATTTGCTTAGGAATTAGGACAGAAGGCCATAAATAAGAACAAGTGATCTCCGGGCCTACAGACATGCCTCGCTATTTGCAAATTCAGACAAATGCTATTAAAATCCGAGGAAATTTAGTACATCTGACAGTAGAAAACAGTTTACTCACTCTGCCCAGATGCCATCCCATAAACAGAGAAACAAAGCAATAACGTGTCATATGGAAATTATGTTTATTTAAGTGACTCACTTCTGAAGAAGAGAAAACCGGTTTTTGTTGAAGAGAAGAGCTTGATGTGACAATTATGACAAAAAAAGAGAGACAAACTCAGCAAACTGAGATTAAGGGTGTTCCAAAGCTTGGCTTCGTCATTACAGCACATGAAAGGACAACCGAAATCTATCAGTGACAGATTAACAAGGAAAATGAAGTGTTTCAAGAAGAGCACAGTTTAGAAATGAGTTCAACTGCACTGGTGGGAATCAAGGAAATGACAATGAGTGACAAAAGCACTCTCATTCGTCTAATGTGCAAAGTGATGGCACACCGAATCACCTCATTTCAGGATGAACCATTTTATTCAAAGTACTCCGAATCTAAATTGTGAGAAGACTCTGTGAATCCATTACAAGGATAGAAAAGATTACCCAATTCAGAAACTTATATTGGCTAAAAACTTCACATCAGATTTCAGAGACAGAATCTCGGCCCAAAATGACTTTTTATGGCACCCTCAATATTCAACAGCAGAGGAGGAGAGGTGCTTAGTCCCTGAACATTAAACAGTATCAATTTCCAAGATTTTTGCATTTTGCAGGTAGATCAAAGAACCAAGTTTTTATCTGAACTGACCAGAGTTCTAAAGACTTGACAAACCACAAAAATTATATTCCTCTGACTTTCTTTCATCAGCGGCTCTCCTTTTGTTGCATAGTAAATCTACAGCACAAAATGAGGAGTGGTGGGAACCACGAACTAAAACGTTAGTTCCACTAACAATAAAGCGCTAAATCAACATGGTATTTAGTTGAAGCCAAAGATAAAGTGATTAGTGAATTAGCACCAGTGTATGCACCAGTTCTATAGTTTCCTTTTAGCTGCCTTGTGATTTTCCTGTTTTTACATTCATAACGAAAACAATACTAAACCATACAAAATATTGTTTCATTCAAACAAACCCAGACTAATATTCAAGTTTAATGCTCTTACGTTGAGACAGATTCAGAGGGTGTCAAGTTGAGCTTATTCCTTATCAAACATTTAGTCTTGCTCTGTTATATCTCTATCAACAATTTTTTAAAATATAGGTCAGAGATGTTAAAAATAAGTCTGACCATTATTGCTCCATATTCACATATATGTACACATCCATGGCAACACTGAGACCAGAGAGTCTGATCCACCACCTACACGAAAAATCCCAAATTAACCCCTGCTTTCAACCATCCTCTCAATATCCATCATATCGAGCTGCTGTGGCAACCAAGAGGCGGAAAAATGTGTTTTCTTATAAATCAATCTCTGGCTTCAATTATGTCTTTGGTTTCTGAAACCAGCAGCAGATCAATAATAACTAGACACTACTTGAAGAATGTCAAAGATGACAGCGAGATGATTTTAAATATTAGACTTCGCTTAATCTGCAAAGGCCATTCTAACTGCAACTACCATCAATATTCCTGAGCCAGCCAAGTGGCAAGAGTCGTGTTTTCTAATAACAGAGCGATTCCCCTGGCCTGGTCTGGTCTGGCTTGATGCCCTCGAATAATCTAAAGGAAGTGTTTATTGAACCCAGAGAAAGATGGCACTATGCCATTGTCTGCAGAACAAAAAGCAGTACACAACAATCCTAAAAAAAAACAAAAAAAAAAAACAACACAAGCACTTCCTTCTCGTCTGAGGAATCTCTAGATTCACAGAGGCAGAAAATCCCCAGCCAAATTCAGAGCTGCTTTGCTTACTCCTCTGTGTCCATTTCCTCCAAAGCTCAAATGGCCGCTGCAGCATTTCTGACCAGCATATTGAAAGGAAAATGTGTCATTTAATGTCAGTTTTGCTCCAAGGAATAATAAATTCTCATGATAATGAAGCTAAACTTTTCCAGATTGAATGTCGTAGTATTATGCCATAACTTTTCCCTTCCTCTCTATCCTTCTTCACTTTCACGACTAGCCGAAATCCTTTTGTGTCTGTGTGCGCTGAGCACATACTGATCTCAGCGTGGCACGAACTGCATTCCTAGGGCTTTCTTTAGCTTTGAGCAAAAAAAAAAAACTAATAAATCTAAAATGCCTCCTCTCCCCATGCTGGGGATTAGACCTTGATAGAAGCTGTGGTTTTACATGGAGAGAGGATAATACCATAGAAATGGAACCCTGCTTCTGCTACATTGTGACTGCCTACAAAGAAAATATTGCCAAAAGACCACTGTTGCCTATTATGTCTCTTTAGGTGATCGCTGGAAAATAAAACTTGGAAGAAAAACTGCTGTGAGGAACTTTTGGTGACTTAACCTGTTCCTGCCATGAGCTGGTATAACAACAAACTGATAATGCAGAGACTCCCCCCTGGCTAACTCTGCCATTAAACAGGAGAGCACAAGCAAGTAGAAACAATTTATATCCCTAAGGATATATCTACCAAGATATGCAGGATGCAAATCTAAACTTGAGTCATCTCCTTCAAGAGGTATTATAGCTGTGCATAAGAAAAACAACATAAAGAGAAAAATCATGACTGCTAAAAAGTCAAAAGGCTTCAAGTTTACTAGAAACTACTAACATTTTAACTTTTGAAAACTTGAAAACACTCCAGCTACTTAAAGTGTCCTTAAAAACACAATGTAATCTTTAACGGAAAACAATTGATCATATCAGAATTTATCCATCTTTCACCACTTATCCATGCACCATCATGCTAGTGCCTATCTCCAGACAGGTGCACCCTGGACAGGTCGCCAGTTCATCACAGAAAAACACAAACACACATTCACACCTAAAGGTGAGCCACAACTTCCTGTTTGCCTGGGGTATAAAATGACATAGATGCATTTCCTTTAGCTACTGGCAACTGGACTGAACGAGGAAACTAGATTATTCTTGTCGGGTAGCATCTTGGGGTAACAACGAGTCCATAAAAACTATTAGACCCCCCCATTTCCAGCCTTTCATGTCTCATCACAAACAAATATATAGTGTTTACTAAACTCAACTAAGACTCCAACTAGCACGGTGTTCCTTCTCTGGTCACCATCTGTCAAAAAACTAAAAATAGGAAATAATTGAGTCCCTTACTAGGGTAACAATCCAACACATATGGCCAAAATTAACAGAGCAATGGTTCACTTGGCAGAAAATTAACCTCCCTCCTTCCCGGTCATCTCAGAGGCCAGATCTAAATCAAATAAAAAAACCTGATTAGAGATTTGAAAAAATGTGAATACCCAGGATTCTGGATGAGCTAGAGAAGTCCATGACACCACTGCGGTCAAGAATCAGAGTCTTTATATTCTTGCTAGAAATCAAACTAAACAATATTTTGGTTATGTTAACTGAAGATTGTTGGAGGTACTAATAATTGTAAAACTGGTGATTCGGTTAAAAAAAAAATTCTCACTATTGTGAAAAATTTACTCAAATTAAAGTTGAATTGTTGTTCATTTTTTAATGAGAAATGGTACTACTGCAATAAAACATTAATTTACTTGAACCTTCTTATTCATCTTTACCAGAGGAACCAGATAAATTGGCTCTGCAAATTTTCTCAGAAAATCCAAATACACTGTGTACACTAGCATGCATACCAAAATACGTGTAACAAAAAAATAACCGCCTAGCTCTGATTCTCTATGACAGATATGCTGTTATTATGAAGCAAGGAAACCCCACAAACAAGCAAACACATCACAGGCCTCACAACACCAACATGCCGACAACTGAATAAATTTTTCAGAGCCAAAGACCACCTCCAGACATTCTGGGGTAGGTAACCAATCCCTCTGAGCCTGAGCCAAGTTGCTTCTAAACAGGCAAGCGGGAGTCAACACAGCTCAGTCCACACGGCTGTGTTTACACAGCGATGCGCAATCTCACTGCAGTTCAGGCAGGGGAAAATATTTTATTAATTAGTGTACTTAGATATAGTTAACCTAACACGTTCGGCACAGTTCTCCTGATGTTTCCTTTGTCTCTCTCTCTCTATTGTTGGTGTAAATGTTTCAGAAAGTGATTACAAGTGATCGTACAATATCAGAAGAACTTTCCTTGATGTGTGCTTTGTACATAAATATATATAAAGAGACAGAGATTTGCAACACACTGTAAAAAACTGAGAAAGGGGAAACTTAAGACCCTAACCCTCCACCTCTTCCTACAGTCTGATGTTGAAAGTTGTAAAGAATCTCAAGTACAAAGGTGAAACAGTTACTTCCCTCCACCCTTCTTTGGTGTGGAGCTGTCTGCTCACCAAGCTACACCAACGCAGAATTTTTCAGAGCTCTTCTCCCTTTAAACACTAAAGATCGGTCTCTCCACTCAGTACCACTTACAAACTTCAAGGTGATGCAAACGCCAAGGCGTTAACTCTACAAAGTACATAAGTTTCCGACAGAGACGCATGCTCTCGATAGAGAGCTTGGAAGAAAGTGTTAGTGGAGGAGGGGAGAGGTGACAGGCATGTGAGGAACACCTTCTGAAGTGTCAAAAGATGGGCTCAGCTGATGAAAGAGGAAGAGAGAGGGGGAAGGAGGGAGGGGAGAGCAAGAGACAGAACGAGCTGATGTCACATCTGAGGCGGCGGCGAGGCTTTCAAGTTGGAAAGCAGGAGCTTCTCCGGTTGAATTTCAAGGCTTGTGTATGTGCACATTTGTACCTGCATGTAAGTTTGTGTGTGTTTAATAAAAGATTAAAATGTTAAGACGCATAAATGTGTAACAATTGGTTTGCTGGCGAATACTGAACAAGAAAGACCAAGAGGGGATGAAGACCCGGGTAGGTTCCTCCTCACTCTCCATCACCTAAACCTTATTCCATTTCAATCAAAATCAATATTTCCATGACAAGGCACAAAATTACAATATTACTGAAGAACATTGCAATAAGGATACGGAATGCAATTAACCCTCATTTTTGTCATTCTTATTTTCCAAATTTATGATGTCCCTACCACTTTATTTGAACTTGAGCTGCTTGGTCATGGACTCGTATATCTGGTAAAGACCAAAAAAAAATTGTGCAAATACATGCAGCTGATTTTTCAGAAGAATCTGAAGTATTAGATGGTACAAAATATCAAATCACTGCTCTCCTTTATGATTGCAATATTCCACACTGTTAGAGCAATTCCATATAATGTGTAGCTCTAATAATACGCAATATTTTATACAAACCACCCTGATGATGCATCATAAAAAAGTGGTGGGTACCACTAACAAATAAAAGATACTTGTGCTGACTCTAAAGCACTAATCATAAATGTTAGTCCCACTAAAGCACTACACCAATGGGGTATTTAGTGGAAGTTAATGCTAACGCACTGACTTCAATTCAAATTACGTCTGCCCTCGAAACGCAGCCCTCAAACAATTTAAATTTGACATTTTAATTTACATGTCTATAATTGCATTTATGTTCATATCTTGTTCTCTGCTGTCTGCATTTGGAAAAAAAAAAAACAGAGATCAGGAAGCAGAACTGCTGTGTAAACAGTCTTCATCCCCTTCAAAATAAGAGCAAACATCTGGCTCAATAATACAATATAAACATCCGAGTCAATAACCAAACCTTCAACAAAGGCATTGATCTTGATTAACCTGAAAGTTTACAAAACAGTAAATTAGAATTTATCTGGACAGTTATTTAGTTTATATATTTCTCATTGATTTTTGAAAAGAGGACAGGGAAGTAGTGCTGAACAATAATATAAGGATAAGACCACCCCTCCCGAAACCTAAAAAAAAAAAAAAAAAAAAAAAAAAATCGATGCCCTGGCTCAGGTTTGCATAGAAAATTGCAGCAGAACAATCAATCCCTCTTGAGTTTTGTGAGTCCAGTCGGGTAGCTTAGCCTCAAGGAGACTGGGCAGGGGAGAGAGCTGGGAAGACAAAGCCTTGTCGATTGTACTTCGTTTCTATCAACTCTGGTCCTTAATCACCCTGGTCTTAATGCGCCTTTCTATCCAACAAGCCCACTCCCATTCCAATATATCCAACATGATCTAGATCTAAACAAACATCTACCTGCCTCCTGCTCACTCGCTCTAAGAGAGCTGCCGTCATCCATCCAAGCCAATAGCAAAGGTCTTCATTACAAGAGTGTGGCGAGAGGGTTGAGGAAAGTTTGTCTATATTGATGGTGCCTCTATTGTCTTTTCTTTCTTGGGGGGGTGGGGAATTACTCTTTTCAGTAATTACATCCTCTGCCTCCTCACTTTGTGCTCAGGTATCATCAGCTTTAGGTCTTTACAAAGACAATCAGCTCAGATAAAAAAAAAAAAATCCAAGGGTAAATTCCAGTAAAGTCAATAAAAATATACAACAATGCAATCACAGAAACGCTAGAGAAATTTCTGAAAGTGGTAAAACAAAGCTAACATTTGGGAGAATATAAATTATGTCTAAATTACTGTTTGAATTTCAGCAACATTATTTAAATAAACGAATGCAGAATACAGCAATCCGGATTCTATAGCGCAATAGGAACTAAAAGACGATAAATGGAAGGTAAGACAAAAGCCAAACTGGCTTTGAGCCTGGGAGTATTGCATGCACACCTGAGCATTGTTTAAGACAACTGTGGCAGAAACCTCCTCTTCATTGAGTTAATTAGCAGTACCCCACAGTCAGCATCTCAGGGTGTGAAAAGGAGGACCTGAGGGAGAGCAGGCTGTCTTAGTGTCGATTGGAGTAAATGGTTGGCCTCCCTGATGAGCTCCCATCAGCCCTTGGAGCATCCTGCTATCACGTCCCACTTAATGGTAATTATTTGGAAGGCAGACAGGCTCTGCAAATTTCATTATTTAGATCTGGAGGTCGACTCACTGAGCCTGCTGCTAATTACAAGCATAGACGTAAAATCCAATAAAAACGTCATATTTTTGAGACATCTAGTAATGTAAATAAAATACAAATACAAATAACACCAATTTAGTGTCACAAATTTAAACTTCATATTGAGCTGTATAACATTAGCAGTGCAAACTTGTCAATACACAAACATCACAGCCTTTTGCAAATCAATTGCTTTGTACAAATAAATAAATATTAGACTATGCAGAAAGAACATGAGATATAGTAGGTATAGAGACGATGTCTTGTTTTGGGAAATGGCAGAAAAAAAGTGTAAACAAGTGTAAAACATCTGCTGCACATTGTTGTGATAACAGAACGTTTTGCCCTATTCCAAATCTAAAACATATTCAGGAAAATAAAAAATATTCACACTTATCCCGTAAAACCAGTCCTCTACTATTCAGCAGTTCCCCCTTAGCCGACTGCTGGAAGGTGTTGGCTGCTATTTGAGCTGTGTTACTGCTCTGCAAAAATTTGAAGTTACATGACATGCTTGTGAGTAACATTTATCTGGATGCCAGGATGCAAGTTTTGCCCACACTGAAAATAAAGTCAACCTGTTAGTGCTCACAATGTCTAGCTAGCTGCATAAATCTTAATTTATTTCATGTGCAACAATTCTGTTTTCAGATTTTCTCAAGCTAACTTCAGTGCTCTGCAGGATGATCAGAAGGTTTCTGTGGTGCATATCTTAAGTTTCATTACCAGGTGCTCTCAGAGCTTCTTGCCTCGTATGAAAGTGGAGGTAAAGGAGTAATTATGGATAAAAAACACCAATTACTGTCTCACCCCCAGTAAATTATAAGTTGCTGAAACTACAGAAATATAATCACAAACACAAAATAAGTTGTTATTCTGCCTTCTAAATGTTTTTTGCTCAGTTTGGCTGATAGCTATGCAAGTAAACCACCTACCTGCTTGCTCTTATTAGAAAGCCCTTTGAAACCATAGTAACACAGGAGAAGAGCAAAACAAACATGTATGCCCAGCAATAGGTTGGTGTTAGTATACTGTCATATAACTAACAACACTGCTTGTAGTTGTAAAGTAATGCTACAAAACTTAGCTCCACTAACATCTTAGCATCTATGAAAACCTCAGTCATTGATCACAATTAACAATTCTGCCTTAAAAACATTGTTTTTAAGGACTAAAAATAGTAGCTATTCTTTGGAGAATTTTTAAAAAATATGTCAAGTAAAACAGAATAACTGAATAAGAAAATGTCTGTTCTGTTTAGACATCGGTATCTGTATCAGCATGTTGTTCAGGCATACAGCCCCTGACTATATGGACCGTCAAGCTGTCAAGTCAAGAGTGCAGAAACTTCATGGATACATCTGGGTTTTTATAGATTTGGTTATTTTTACTGTAAATCTGAGTCAAAATCATTGTCTACCTTCAACAGAGTCACACACTGCAATGGCATTCAGCTGAAGCTGCCACAAAGCCCAGACCTGCTTTTTACGAAGATCAGTGCAGCCTGCAAACAATAAGGGAAGTCAATTCAATGCAGAAAAATACTGAACTGTTTGGATCCTTGAAGTGTCCATATTGGATGGATATTTTTAAGCAAAGGCACAAACCACAAAAGAACACTGACAATAATTTATATGCGCTAGAAAAACTTTTCAAGACTAATCATTCTAGGAAAATAATCACTAATGTCACCTCTACAATTATAAATAAATAATGACTGGTCACATCACAAATGCTAAAAATGTTTTTAATATTGATCTTCTGTTTAAAAAAGGGATAAATAAAAATTTGCATTGGCAATCAATTAAAATTTTAACAGATTAATCGTGCTGTGATTGATCACGATTAACTTTGCAAGCTTGAAATAAAAAAAATTAATGTTTTCCAAAACTGCTTAAGAAAATGTTTTTTGTATCAAACCAAACATTTCAGTTTTTCACGTTTTCAAATTCAGGAATTTTTGAAAGAGGCAATTTTGTTTCAACCATAACTTAGAAATACTAAACATTACCTGGTTGTGCTTCAGTGGAAGGATAACTCACCGCTAGAGTAAGTAGGCTAAATACTATCCTGCTTTTATCAAAATGTCCATTACAATGTTTTTTCCAACAGGCATCTTTTCACTCACGACTGCATTGTTGAGCACGGTATGAGACTGTAATGTTCTGCTTCGAACTGTGTAACACAGTCTCTCTGCTGGAAACAGTTTTAGGTCAAAGTAGGTCATGCATTATCTAATATTAACAAGTTGAACTTTTTAGACAAATTGCATGTGTTAACATTGACAGCTATAATACAAATCTAACTTTACAGAACCAGAGGATGTGAAATTGGCCACAAAATGTGGCCAATTTCACATTTTGTGGCCTTTTCTTAACAGTGCTGAAAAATAGACCCATTACTCATTATCCCAAAACAGCTGGAATCACAGGATTTACATCGTTTTAGATGCGTATTTAAAAAGAACAGCCAATGAAATACCAGTTTGAGAACACCAGTAAGAATGGAGTTAGTTAAGAGGCTTAGTACCACAAGCAGATCCACCTAACTGGGCCCTGCCGGCTGCCCATAGGCCCACCCCATGTCCTCATTATCCTCCTGACTCCCTCAACTCATCCTCCTCCAGCACTGGTGCTAATCCAGCCTGAGGGGATAGGACGTAAACCTGCCAGAGGAGTTTCTACTAAGGAGAGAAACCTCTTCTGAACACCAACACTGTGGTGCTATAATCACTCAGAAAATAAAACTGAAAATGTCGGTCGACCCTGAAGATGTAAGCAGGTGAAACCCAAGTGAGTTTTAGAAAGTTTCCGTTGATTTAGTTAGCCAGAAATCAAATGCAGGGAGGCAGATTGTGTTCTCAACAAAGGCCTAACTTCAACTTTCTTGTTTTAATAATGCATTCCCAAGCATTTCAATATGTAACAGCACAGAGTATTTATGCAGCCATTATTGAGTTCTATCAACTAGTAGCCCAAGATAAAAATCAATAAATAATGGCCGTTGTAAAAAATGTAAATTGATTTTGCTTTGATATTTTATGTTTTCCCCTCATTAATGAAACATTAGGATTGGGGACAGACTTGTTCTGGGAAGACTACGGTTCCTCAGGCCCGTAATGACCAGCGAGCCTTCTCCTCTTGTATACGACTCGTACAGCGCTCATATAAAAATGAAGCTGCAGGCTATTCCTCAGTGTATCAATCAATGTGACTAAGATCTGAAGATGCATGAAACAAACCGATAGGCTGGGGAGCTGCTCAGTGTTTGTGTTTGTATCCAGTTGCCAGCATGTAAAGCCCTGTTTGCTCTGAGTGTTGAGGATGGTTGGAATACACTGTCAGTTTTTTATATATAGATATGAGACGTAGGGTCAGCAGAAATACTGTACTATTCTCTTCCCTTGTTACCATGTATGAAGCTTCTGTCAACAGACCTGGACCATCTGTCTTATTATCCACCATCCTTGCATTTTTGTTTTTGCCCCCCCCCCCTCCCATAATCCAAAACTTCACTTTGTGCTTTCCGTGAGGAGTTGCATTTATGTATAAGATACAGACACCAGCTGTAATTAAGAGCCACAGTTTAAATGACTATGCAAAGCAACGCTTTTGAAGCATTTTGGACTTAAACCAATTTGCATTTTTCTGCTTGAATAAATAAAGTCTACTTTAATACTTTAGCTGGGGAAGAAGTTGAAAAGAAGACGTGTCAATTTGAAGAACTAAGAAAAAAAAGCAATTCATCACAAAACAAAAACAAGCTCAACTTTTCCCAACAGTTTAGCCATGCATATTTTTCACAGTGTCTTGCAGAGTTCTCATCTGTAACGTTTAAGATAATGTGTTGTTATACAAAGAACAAACACTACTGTATATTTTCTTCACCTGGGGAAAAAGAAATTTATGTTGAAAGACTATGAATGTCGCTGTTTTGCCACGAAGTGCTGCCATGCTTATAACAGATTTACCAAACAAACCTTTAATTAGTCCAGCAAAGTTGCATTTTTTTCTTGACACTTGGAAAAATAACTTTAAAAACGAGACTATTGGCTGTTGAAACTATTTTTAAAAACCACAACTGACCAAACTGTCATGCAATAGTAGCTCAAAGTATTCACAAGTGTTCTTTGTTTATACGTTGTGCTTTTAAAATACCTGTTTTCAGCCATAGTTAGACCTACAACAGATTTCTACAAACTAAAAGGTATGTAAATGAAATGAGGAGTGATTAGCTGAGAGGTTGCAAGTGCTGGATATATAATAATAATAATAATGGACACCACCTCAAAAAGGGTACCACTTTACATCAGGTATATATCATGTAAAGAAGTATGGACAAAAAAAAATGTTAATTTTTTTAGCATCATTCTATAGCATCACTTCTTGTTTCACAATCAGTTAATAAAATCATTTTAATAACTGAATTAAGGTCTATGTAAATGGCTAAACCAGAGGCGTCAAACTTCAATTCTCCCAGGCCACTGACTTGCAAGTTTTAGACGCATCCCTGCTTCAGCACATCACGCCAAGTCCGTTATTAAATCAGGTGTGCTGACTTAATAAGTGAGCTTGAATTACCTCTTCAGCATGTCAACATGTCCTCCAGGTGCCTGTTAGTGGCTCAATTTAAATCAAAGGTGCTGAAGCAGGGACAAATCTAAAACTTGCAGGAGATTGGTCCTTAAGGAGCAGAGCTTAAATCCATTGCACTAAACAGAAGTCCAGAAACCAGTCCAATGTCTCGGATAAAACAGCATTTGTAACTCCAAAGGCTCATTCTTGGGACAGTCTATATTTTTAGATCTCGTGTTGAGACACAAACTCTGTAAATCATGTAAAGGCCCCTGTCCGTGCTCAAAGCGAAATCTTTTTGAACTAATCATTAAACGTTTATGCCGTGTGCAGCTGTCAGGGACGAATCAGAATGGAGCTGAAGGCAGCAAATTAAATAAAAAATAATAATTCATGCTAAAGACGAGCACATATACATGATTTATATCAGCCAGCAATAGCAAATGGCCTTTCCATCAAATGTGAGGGCATTGTCTTTAATCAGAGGGTAATTTATTAACTCCCATTTACAAAGCCATAAAAGTAGCAATCACGTTCTTCAACCAGAAAATGCTATAAACTGGAGGAGTGTTTTGTGAACAAAGACACCAAACACCATCATGTTAATCTTAATATCCCATTAAAACAAGCCAGCCTGGTTAATATACTAAACACTCATGTAGCTAACAGTCATGTATATATAAATTTGTTGCATCATATTACCCCCAAAAAACTCCATATACTAATGTGGCTATGAGTAAAAATAAAAACACATAAGGCATCTGGCTGCAGAGTCCAGTTTCTGAACAACAGCAAACTGTGAATGTCTCCAAGATGCAGCTCTATGGGACAAGTTATTTCTCGTCCACACAGCCGCAAATTCTTGCCTTTTGGGAGCACAAAGCCCTGTAATTGCCTACTTCCCCACTTGAGCCTCATATAGCAAAATGTTAATAACGAACTGATGAGAAATTCATTAAGGCCCCCAAATAAAAAATCTCTCTACGATAACGGGCGAGTACATTATAATTAAACTGATGCCTCACGGTTTTCATTAGGCCATGGAGCCCGGCAACTTGAACCTTTGAGATGAATGCAATTGAGTGCTATTGTTTTACTACTCGTTAGATGCTAAAGTATGAAACAGATTAATACAATAATTATATAACTCTAAGGTCCCTTTTCGCTGCAGCCTCCAGCAATAAGAGAGCTCCGAGTTATATAAGAAAATTAGCTGACAAGAGAAATGCGCTGTGGCAGGTTTACGCTAGTCTCCAGAAACTAGTTCAGTCAGAAATAGTTACGGTGCTGACCACTGAGAGAAAGGGACAGGCTGGACAGTGTAATTAGGCTTTTTTCCTCTTCCCTGTCTCGTACTATATTCCCGTCATTTACGTGACGTGTGCTACTTTCCCTCTCCTGTGGTGTCTCATTCTGTGCTGAACCTTTCCACCTATTCTTTTGTTCATTTGACTTGCCAGCTCAATTTTATCTTATGTTCCCAATTATTAAAATACCCTTGAAAGGCTGTCTCAGAAAAACAAAAGACAGAATGTTGTATGGCTGAAACGAATCCTCGAATGATTCGAGTACCTCGATTATTAAAATTCCCCGAGGAAAATTTACCTGCATCGAAGCTTCGTTAATTTAATTTTTATTATTTAGCGCACCGGGGCTCCAGCCGGGACTTTACTTGCGTTGCGCGGAGCTCTCACTTCGCCTCCGAGTTGTTGACGAAAGCTAAGTGTTAGTAGCATAACATCCAATCTTTAAGTTGGGTCTTGGGGATTTTATAGATTGATGATAATCTATCTCGGGCTTTTGTCGTTTTTGGGTCCAATAAGCATGCTTAAAATGACTGGCCTGATGCCTATATCAGGTTTTCTTCCAGGACTGGCTTAATTTGGCTTCATCTAACTTTCTTTCATCCCAACAACTTCATACTGCCACCACCATGTTTCACTGTTCAGATGCATTTGATTTCAATCTCACCCAACCAGAACAGATTCTGAAATGTTTGTTTTGTCTCCTACATGTCTTGTAGCGAAATGGACACAAAAACCTTCATCGCCAGGTTTGGAAAGTGTATGACTTGTGACTGTAACAACAAATAGAGTATTCGAGATGAGATGTGAATCACTGCTACTCCTCCAGAGTAATTATGGCCTCTTGACCAGTTCTATGCCGTCAGTTCAGGTAGACAGCAATGTCTTGATGAATTTGCAGTTGGACTATCCTCTTGCCATTTCTGAATGATGAATTGATCAGTCTTTAGTGATTGATTTATAACCTAACCCGACTTTAAACTCTTCGACCTGCCTGCTGTTTGTTCACCAATGTTCTCTAAAACATCCTTCAGAAAACAGCTGGCCCAATACTGAGATTAAATTATACACAGGAGGATTGTAATTCTAATTAGGTGATATATGCTTGTTTTTCAGGTTTCATCTACAAAAACCTGTGTGTACTTTTTCTTTCCGCTTCACAACTTAGCTGTAATTTGAGTTAGTCTAACACATGAAATCTCAGCAAAATAAAATGCGATTACAATGAGACAACGAATGCTTTTCCACTGGATGACAACAGCCTTGCAACCTGCAAGAGGTCTCTGCCAACAGGTTAGGTCCATGGCCAAATTGTGAAGACAATCTCAATCATGTCACTAATAAGAAAAAACAGCAAACCAAAAACAATTCACACACAGTCACGGGCAAAAAAAAAAGACCTTTCGTGTGGCAGGATTTGAATCGTACTTTTATTTCCAATAACCCTGAATAACAAAGCCTGTAAATCTTCCAGTTTTAATGCAAAAACATTCCCCTATTACCTATAAGGTCACCTTTTTGTAAACTGACTAATAAAAAACACAAAATTATTCAAAATTATTCAACAAAAACCACGCAAGTATGTCAATCACAGCTGAAACACTAAAATATATACCGGCATCTTCCAAGTTATAGTCCTACCTTTTTCAAGTGGCCAATGTTGTAATACAGGATTTTGGCATATTTAACTGTCAGCTCCACATATGAATAAATGAAGCTATTGTCATTTGACCTCAGGGAAGTGGGGAGGCAAGCAGGTCACACTAATGTAGACCAATAATCTCTCCCAGAGTCATTAGGATGATCAATGCCATTCTAATGAGATAACATCTGGAACAAAGAAACCTAATAGCAGACAGCTGCTGGGCAAAGTGAGGCAATTAGGGGAACATTCAGTGATGCCAACTAATTGTGGAGCCATTGTGGCCCGATTTTGGACCCACACCATGTTAACATCCAAAAAAACATGTTGAATATTTCACACCTCATCTCATAAATAATCATGATACTGTAATATCAGTGATAACGTGCAGGAAGGGATAGGAATCGAGAGGAACAAATACCTCAAACAAGCTCAGTTTAACATGAATGCCTATCGAGCGGCACTAAATTGGTCAATTACGGAGAAAATCTGTTTTGAGGTAACCTTTCAGCTTATTAAATAAGCTATAAATCAATCTTTAGAGCAGAATGAGTGGCTGGCTTTTAATGAGTAGACGTGTCTAATCCCCGTTTTTCTCTCTGCTTTCTTCCAGCCTGTAAGTGAATATGGAAAATAGCTAAACACAGCAAGATCAGGCAAAAATGTTAACAATTTCACACTCTGGAGAAGTTGCAGAAACTTCTAAGGGTGCAACTTCAAGGAGCATGGAGCAAGGAGGCTGGACATAAGTAACCTTTGTAGAAGACAAAAATCTGAAAAGATGTGAACAAAAACCATCTACCTCCAGAAAGCAGCGAGCAAAGGAGCTGGATCCAATTAGCCCAATACGTGGAAAAAAGAGCAGCATCGAAAAAGGCATTTCTTAATAGACTCCATTAAAAAAACTCTTTAGTGATCATGAATACATATAATTACTACTAACAAATAAATGCTCTAAATTTGGTTTAAATTGTACTCCTCTGTTAGACCCCAAAGCATTAATTATATATAATAAGGAAGAAGAAAGGATGAAAAACCTTTCAGAAATGTCAGTCAGCACTGGCCCTGAATTACATTCAAATGCTTTTACGTAATTCATGGTCTTTTAATATGAATTTCAATAAACGCACACATAATTATTAGTCTAATATGAAACTAAATTCTTCGTTGTCCGTCCTTTCCTGACCTTGTTTTAATAATGAACTGTGCTATGGAGTTGGAGGGTTATGAAACTGATTGTTATTTTCTCAGTCATCTCCATTCTTCTTTGTATTTTACAAGGTTTTGAACATTTTGCTGACGTTTTCTAACCAACTTAGTTTAAATCTATCAAAAAAAAAAAAAAAAACTAAAACAAACAGCAATTATATTTGTTTGCTATTTGATGTTGAGTATCAATTCAGTTCAACTGGAAAAAAAAAGTCTATTTATCCCAAAGAGAATATAAATATCACAGATATTGACCAAGATTCTACAAAAAGAGTCATTGTGGGTGATGATGCTGGGGGAAGGAATGCTCTCCAGTAGCAGTCAGTCTTGCAATGAGTTGGAAGAAGCCTCTGACTGAAGACTTTTGCTGTATGAGAGTCTCATGACTGTTTAGAATATCATATGTGCTGCCTGGAAACTGAGTTTGGAATATCTTCAGTAAAATGCCCTGGCTGGATGAAACAGTCAGTCGTCGGCAAGCAATGCTAATCAACCTCATTTGCTTTCCAGAAAGAAGCGACCAAAGAAACAATCTGTTTCGAAAGCTGTGAAGAAATGGTTTGAACTTCCTCCTTCTCTCTCTGCTCTTTGGTGCTATTCAGATCCTCCAAGATTTGAGGTCATAGTTCAGGTATTATGTTGACAGAACAATACTTTATTGCCATGGTTACTCTTTGTAACAACTGTCCCAAAGTAATTGTCAGTGGTGATTAGCTTCAAGTCTTTGACAATAGAAACCATCCCTTCCATCACCTTAATCTTTTGCTCCCTTTACAGATTCTGCAACAGACAGAGGTTGTGTCTTTATGAGCTAAATTTGCCAGTTATTCATGATTTTATTCTATAGTTAAAGAAAAAAAAAACTGTTCATGGTCCATTTTCACAAGACGCCATGACAAAACCTTTACATCGCCCATTTAAAAAATAAAAAAAAAATAGTTAAAGATGTCACTGATTTCTGCAGTTTACGTGCAAAAAATGTCAGTCAAATGTGCTGTGTGCAGAGATTAGATACAGTACATACTAGAAGAACACATTAGTATGGGTGGTTGGGGAAAATGGAAGAAATGTATGAGAGTTTGAGAGCAGTCGACACTACAGCAGCTCTGCTCCTCAGAGGGAACGGTGGCAGCGGTAAAAAAGCTCCCAACTAACAGTAATTGGTTTTAAAATAATAGAATTCATTACAGTTATGCCGCTTGTTCAGAAATGCAAACAGGGGAAGAAAAAAAAAACTCACTGGAGACTTGGGCTGAACTGCTTCACTAAAAACCACGGGGAGACGAAAGGCATAATTTAAATGACAATTTTAGAACCTTTAGTTCATTTATATCAGAAACTCTGAAGATGTTGCAGAGATAATAACATCAAGATAGTCTTTTTGCCTATTCTTTTGTTCTAGTTGAAGGGCTTTGGAAGGAAGTTTTTCCCTTCTCAGTTTAATTCTTTTGTGGTGGCAAGTTCCTCCTCCTTCTCCTCACAGAGACATGCGAGGTGACACACAAACAACCCGGCAAACAACACCCGTCGGAGGCACAGCCAGCCGGCTGAAAGCTAACATGGGAAATCATGACAGGGAGGAAGAAAAACACCTCACACATGACACAGAACTGCCTGCACGTCTTATTAAATGACTGGGTGATTACACCACATCAGGACAGAGCCTCATAAGGTTTTTAATCCCGGTCCGGCTGCGTGACTCAAGGCCAGCATACCTGCCCAAATCAGCATTAAAAGACCATTCCTCACAACTGCTCAGGACATAAAGAGACAGGTCAGCCATCGCAGCGTGATTGGATGTCCCCTCTCACGCTGTGTCCATGGCCAACATCAAGCACATCGCCGTTTGGAGCACTATACATCTGCCATCAAATGAGCCTCGGGCCAATATCAAGTAATTGGCCCCATTCAAACAGAGTGCTTGATTTACTCCGACCACCAGTCGATGGAGGCAGACGTCTTTACAACATATGTGGAAATAACAGCAGGGGTGAACATTGCTGCTCTGCTTTATTATGCTTTGTTTTACCTCATCTTCATCTGCAAAAGCAACAATGCCATATGGCTGTGTTTTAAAAATTGATTCAGCACCTCAGAGACAAAAATGACGAGGCAGAAAGAGGTGAAACACAGAACATGTGAGCCGCACCATTGCCGCTCCTTCAGCCAGTCTCAGTGAAAGTTGTAGATAACCGAGAGCGTCTCTTCGCTGTTAAACCCACGAACCGGCATCATGTAAAGAGCTCGGGGTGTCTATAAACAAATATGACTCACGTGTATAAATAAGTGGGCTCAGATGAGCAATGGGGCTTGAAGTTCATCTTTCTGAAGGAAAACATATTACAGAACGCAGTAAGATGCCAACCTGGCGTCGGTCTGTGGGTGTTATGCATTAAAGGTTTTGTATAAAGACAACAGAGAAGAAAGAAAAGTATGAAATGGCATGGCTTTGTAAAAATAGACACAGACAATCAATGAAGTGCATCAAATATGTTAAATTGAAGAACAACATTTGCATCAGTCTGATCAGCACAGTGGTATAAAGGAAAGGAAAGATATCTACCATGTTAGAGACAACAGTCCTACAAGATATATGTTAAAAAAGGTGATAAAACTAAACATCCAGACTCATTACTTCTTGTTTACAGCAGCAAACTAGTGATCCAAAAAGGCAGACTAATTGCAGCTGAAGCATTTTACAGTTCGTCCACCCTTTAAACCTCAGATGTCTAGGAAACGGTATTAATGGCACACCTAGCTGGCTCAAAGGAAACCATTAAGACAAGTGCATACCAATAATACAGCTCTGTGCATCCAGTAAACCTGACAATTTAGTAGCCATCCACTGCCACCAAGTGCTTAACTTTGGTACTACAGCTCTGGTCAGACACCTGCAGTAGCCCCACACCCTGAGTCAGACCATGATTATGGATAATCACCTTTATTTAAAGACCTAAGTACACCCGAACTGTCTGAAGTGCCGTCTCTCTATTATCACTTTTAAACCTTGGCAGAGAGCAACTGAAGATAAAGAATAAAACGAGCAATTTGAAAAAAAGCTAAAGCCACTTTGGGACCCTGGCAGTGTGTGGCATGCAGAGAGCATCCAGCATGGATCAAGAGCGAGTATTTCTAAGTCGCCCCTTATCGTGTGCCGCAGCTGAACCGTTTCACCAACAAACCTCAAAGTAAGTCTCAGAACCATCCATCTTTATATCTAACACAAGATGACTAATTTGTTGTTTATTTTTTTTCCTGCGCTCATTTACTCAAGAGACAGAAACCCGTCCAACCAACCACATGGTGCCAGTTAACGGCTTAAAAGTTGCCAATTTAACACTATGGTCAGTCTCTTAAGCGGGAGACGATAAAGAAACCACAAGCCAGACAAAAACACACTTAGTAAGGTTGCTTGATCATGTCACCGATCTTCAGAGGAGAGATCTGTCTGAGGAATAAGGGAGGAAACTGGCCGCTGATGAGGCGATTATGTGGTTTTATTCTTGTGCGTCCAAGTACGACCGCTCTGTTAGGGAGCTCAAGCTGATGGGCAGAGAGTACACCTAGTTACCACACTGCTGCAGAGAGTGGACTACTAACCTAAGCTGCGAGTTGCTGAAAAAGTTTCTGGTAGAAGTCAGAGCAAACTTTGCATGTGGTATAAATAGAGATGCATGAAAAAGAGGTTTATGAACTGAAGCATTTTATCAACTCCCCAAATGCAAAACATCCTCCAAGCAAATCTCAACATACACAGAGCCGGCATTGAGATGAAGATGACATCCAACTCAAAAAAAAAAAAAAAAGACGCACTATCAAACAAAGCAAATAGCTTACTAAATATACACAGATGTAGAGGATATCTAAAAGCTAAAGAAGCAAATAAAGAAATCGGGAATGACTAGAGGAGCAAGCAACCATAAAACATGGGGATACACAGAATTTCACAGCTGTGTGAACAGTTAAAGCAGATGCGGTGGCTTGTGATGGTAGATGCATACTGGGAGTAGGGTTGTAAAAATATGCTATAAAGTTTATGGAGCCTAATGCGGCCCCACAGGAGCCCCCCACCGAGCCGAGCATGCCGACGGAGCTGTTGAGTGTGTGACAGAGCTGTGGGGGAGAGATGTACAACTGAGCAAAGCTAGTTTTCACAAGGTCCATCAGTCGTGTGGGGATGTGCATACAGTAAAGAAAAATTCAAAGAAACGCAATCAACAGAACTAGGAATCCTTTTTCTTCTTCCCTCCTGCCCCTCTCTGGAAATAGTCAGTGTGTATTTCTCCATGCCGAGTCTAAACCCATGCTGCAACATCCAAGTCTGCCAGAACAGCACAGGGAAAGTTGGTACTTATCACATGTACGGCTACACACAGCAGTGTGCGCACGGCATCTATAAAGCTCTGCCATAGCCTCCGCTCAATCCAATATCAGCATACTGTGACCACTTCAGCCTTTCATGTTCCCTTCAAAATAACGAGATCCAGCTCTGCTCCTCTGATTGAAGAGGAATGATTGTTTCTGGCTTTGAAAAGACGATGTTTTTAAAAAAAGTTGTGTCAAAGGAAATAGAAATATAGAAACAAGGAGATATGGGCCAGTATGAGATTCACATGGTATGATAATCGCAGGTAAAAGTAACTCTTTCACTGTGGAAACACAAAAATGTCTAGTCGCTTATACTTCAAACAGAACAGGAATAACTACACCTGCAACTGCTGCTTAAATTATACAAGAAGGGTCTGATAATGTTATGACATTTGTTGAGCAGCAGGGTTTTTTGGTTGTTGTTTTTTAACAAATGAAACAAAGGTACATATAATAAACATGCAAACATAGTAAAAAAGTTATTTTTGTCAGTCATTTCAGAACCTACATCCTTTCGACTACTCCTCGAGAAGTTCCTCAAAATTTCTTTAACTGATTTTGCTTGACAATTCTCTCAATATTGCTGGTGCACTTCCTTCTACCATGGATTTTTCTTCCACTCAACTTTGAATATGCTTGATTACAACAGTGTCTGAACACCCAGTTTGTTTAGCAAAGACTCTTTTGGGGTGAACCCACTTTTTGGCAGAAGTCCATGACTCTTTTCTGGACGTTTGTCAAGTCAGCAGTCTTCCCCATGATTGTTTAGACCATAATGTGGCAATTACATACTATTTATGCATTAAAATAATGATATACTGTCATATTTTGTTGTAAGAATATATTGAAGAACATTGTTTATTGTGTTAACATGTATGTATTTTTATTTTTTGTTTATTAATTTGTTTAAAATAAACAATTTAATAAATTTCAGCCTTGTGCTTTGTAATATTCCACTTTTTTTGAGACAGAATTTTGACAATTATGGCAGATAATGAAAACCAAAAACTCAAAGAAAAAAAAAAAGGTTGAACCATTTCACTTCCACAAATGAGTGAAAAATATTTAACTTTTCAACTATTTTCTGTATTATTTAGAAATGTAGATACAGATAATTTAAAACACTGATGAACCAAAACTCAAAGAATAACTACTCATGGCAGAGTAACCTGGTTTCCCAGGTCCCCCAACAGGAGCTGAAGTTGACCTAATCCCTCCCACACAGCCCACCCGCCGTCACAGCTGAACTCCAGCTCTTCCACAGCATGTAAAGGTCAACCCAACCATTAATGCCTGAAGTCGAGCCATTCACAAAATAACAGGCAAAAATAAATTTAGAAGTCATCATGAAAAATGTTGAGTTTAACATCACACAACACAGGCCAGCCTGCTCGTTAGTTGTAACTGGACAGTTGCCTACAGTGGGGTTTTTTTTTGTTTTTGTTTCAATGTTATTTCTTACAGAGGAGCACATACAGCTGAGGCTTCCTATGGAGACAAAATAAATAGGTGGTGATACAAGAAGACAACCATGCAGTTCGGATTACATTTTGAGGTTACTGAAAATGCTTTTGAAAGTAGAGCTTTTCAATAATTTACTTTTAGGAGTTTTCTGTAAATTTAGATAAAACAGATTTTATGGAAACTAATACAGTCTGCTACTCGCATGCCAATTATTGCTTTGTTGGAGGGAAACCACAACATTTACAGCTCTATTTTTACAGCTCTGTTTTGATTTGTCCTGACCTTCCATTACACAGAAAAATTGTAAAAATGAGGAAAGAAATTACCCGCTGTGCTCCAGCCAGGCGCTATGACTGTATTTCTTTCTATTTTTTTTTTGTCGTTAGACTTTGTTACATGGATGACTTTGAGGATGAAGTATTTATTGTAAAAAATATCCTAACTTATACAGTACTGACTATAAGCAGCTGGCAAATTTTACATTCATCTTATTACTTTTACTAAAAAGGTGTAACTTGAGCCACACCTGCAATTCATATGTTGAAGCGCTGTCAAAAAAAAAACGCTTCAACTCTACTAAAAGAATGTAAAATGTAATTTAAAAGCATTCATTTTGAAAAGCAAATGACTGCTTGCATCCATCTTGAATATTTAACATTTAGTTTGCTTGAAGAGAACAGCGCCATGACTGATTGTCCTTGCTTTACGATGTGTTGCTTGTTATGAAACAGCAATTCAGTTAAAAGCCAATATATGTCGTTGTAGGGCTCTGCTGAACTTTACCCTCAACCTTTAAAAATCACATTGCGATCGGCGCTTCCATAAGTCCGAGTCAACTTTCGGTTCAGATGTAATGCAGATTCTTAAGTCACTTCTGAGAGGCTGAATTCACAGGAAAAAGTCACTGTGACCTCCACAAAAAGCATACAGAAGTTTTATTTAATTAAAAGCTGAAAAACATCTGAAATAGAAAAACAATGTATTAAATAGATTTGATTTAAATAAAGCTTATATACATACTCCTGGAAGAAGAAAACATTTTAACAACCTTAGAAAGACAATGTGGAACACATTTTAAAGCTGATGCAACATGCAAAAAGTGTGCAGAAGGTATTTGATAGGTATATGTTTTTATAATTCTGAAATGTTTAATTCAACTGCAGACTTGCTGTATTATAGAAATATGTGGTAATTCGCAAAGCAAGTCTTGGAACGCTTTTTAAAAATTGAGGCAGTGCTGCAGAAATCTGGACTCATCTTTTACGGCAGAGGGGACTTCTGCTGCATCGCCTTCTGCATTTGAATATAGACATCAAAGAAAAAAGACTTTTCAGTAAAGTAGACTGGAAGTAAAAATCCTAAAACTATTAAAGAATTAAAGTGCAGCAGAAATATTCATACGCATTAAAACGGGAAAAATTCTGATCCTGCGTCCCCATTTACCAGAGGATTGTCAGATAAATCCTCCATCTGAGAACTCAGACAAATTTTTAAGTCAGAAAGATGAACTCTAAAATAAGCTTTCAGCCAATCAAAGAACAATCTAATTCAGAGAGTTCTCTTCAGAGCATGTTTCCTTGATCTTAATTTATAATAGAATCGTGAATGGTGAACACTGGCTCAGGGCATGAGAGGCACACACTATTTATTAATTTTTCATTGCCGTCCTTTTAAAGCATCAAGGACATGCGCCACATCAAATCTCCTCAATCTAAAGCCCCCAGTTTAATAGCTTGCTTGAAACAAAAACACTGCAGAAAGAATAAAATATTGGTGGGAAGCCTGGATTTCTTCACATTTTCACTTATTATTATTCATATCTAATATTTAGTGACGTTAAAGTGATCGGAGTTTTCAGCTTTTGCCCCACTTGGGTGCTTTATAAACCTCCATTCTAAATGAGTTAAACTAATGAAAACACAAAGGTTATTTAATTAGGGAATATTTCTCTTTTTTAAAGTGTGTTGAATTAAAGTCAGTTTTGTAAATTGTTCATCTGGGAATTACAGAAGAAAACAATTTTAAAGACAATAATTTCATAATTACTGACCCTAATTAAGATGAAGATGAATTGGTTTCAGTAGTTCTTTTATATGAGACAGTAAAACTAACAGAAAATTCAAACAGCACTTTGAAATTAAAGGAAATTAACAAATTAGGTGTCTTATATTATAAAGAAACGGCAGATTTCTTATTACTTTACACGCAGTCAAAAAATTTAATTACAATTAAAAGCAATTCAAATCAGACCTGAATTTGTTTGAAAGGTATAAAAAAGTGGATGTTCTTAATCTTGGACATTCTCAGTGAGGTGAAAGATCCTTAAAATGAACAATTCAATAAAAACAAAATGTTTTGAGTTTCCTGGTATCTCAGGGGTTTCTTCTGCTTTTATGAAAATATTACGGTTTTTTGTTATTTTATTGCAAAGTCGAGGTAAATATTGTCAAGTGGAAAATGGCAGAGAACACATTTAATAAATGCAGGTTTTCGAACGCTTGTAATTTGTCATGATTTTCGTCGTGTTTAGACAAACACGCCTACGCAGTTGTATCACTGACTGCAGCTCAATGCACACCTATTACCGTATCACCCCATCCTACATCAATTTTGTACCTTTAACGGGTACAAGAACACAAGAGCACATTAGTCCAATTCTGGCTTCGTTCCACTGGCTTCCAGGTGACTTCAGGGTTAATTTTTTTTTATTTGTTTTTAAGTCTCCTAATAACTTGGCAACATCTCATCTCACTGACCTATTGCATCCTTATGTTACAGCTTGTACTCTCAGGTCAGCAGATCAGGTGCTGTTAACAGCACCTAAGGTTTGCTGTAAATCCAGAGGTGAAAGAGGTTTTTGCAGTGGGATGGTTTGCCTCTACAAATCAGCCAGGCTCCATCAATAACTGTTTTTAAATCTTGCTAGAAAAAACACAAACACACACACACAAACATTTCTACACCCTGCTTGCTGTGCAGCACTTTGGTCAAGCTCATTGTTTCTAGGGTGCTTTATACACAAATTTAATTTGATCTGTAAATAAACTATGTACTTCCTCAATGAATAAAGTGTTATTTCCCTTAGTAAATTATGGCAGCAAATATAAAAATGCTCAGATGCTGTAATTAATCTAACTGTATGAATGTTTATTTTTTATTGGTTGTGGTTCTGATCCGAGTTTGAATCAGTTATAAAATATGACCGGATGGTGGCATAAACACAACTCTGCAGTCTCCTATCGGCTTGTTGAGATACATATTATTAATCATTGCTAATATAAGTGGTTGAAACCTTAAAGTGTCAACATTCTGACATTGTGTAAAATAATGAACTTATATTAGTGAGCCGTTTTGTGCTTCTTCTCTACAACGTTCACATGTCTCACACATCGCTGGCTTCACTCATAAATAACTGGTTACAGCAGAAGGTTTTGTTAATTTATAATCTTCGAAGTTATTTTGTTGCTAGCCGTGGTGGCCCTTCAGTGCCGTGAAGACACCAGCAGGCATAGAGACAAGATGGTTCCTTCTGTGGATTTTGTTCAGATCAGTGTCCAGACACGGTATATTGATAATAAAGTGTGTCAGTGGAGTAAATATTTAGAACACACACCAATTAAGTCATCATGCATCCGTGATGTAGTTAGGACAGGAAATAACACTAAACTTATGGTGTCATTCTAAACTAAGACCCGAGTGTTAGTTTTCCTTTTCCAGTCTGGAATTGGTCATCGTTTGCTTGTTGGTTTTGATTAAGGAGAACGTCAGGTGGATGATTCCTTTGAGGGCTTTTTATCTTGAAGATTCAAGGCATGTTCATAGTTTTTAAAATTTCTCACAAAACAAAATGATTTTTTTTCTGGTGCTCCATCTTCCTCCAACAGCCAAGAAAACATGCATTTCATGTTTGTTGGTCTCCAAATTGCTATTAGGTGTTTAATTTGCGTGGTTGTTCAGTTTGTCTGAATCAACATGAGATGCTAAATCACACCTAGTTTTACTCAGAAAACAAGAACATGTCAGTAAATTAGATCCGCTGCAGTGCAGCCAGTACTGACCTTTTCTCTCAGGTATGAAGCTTTTTAGACTCTTTGGTCAAATCTGCACACTGACAGCAACATACAGAGAGCAGTTGTTTACACAACCCTATTTACCATCGCACAACCTGACATTTTAGAGCCGGCCGGCATCCAAGTAGTCATCTGTCGAGTCGTACAGGTATTGATCATTTCCTGTGGCCTGTAGATTTTCCGCTGCTGTTTCTTCAACAAATGGATCAAACGCCCTCTCACGCCAAGTCTCAGCAGCCCCCAGAGCTGCAGAGTCCGTCATTGGATGAGACAAGATAGAAGTCTACTTTCTAAAGCAACGCAGCAGCATACACTGACGGATAGACCTCTACTTGTGACGTAAATCAGGCCAGCGGTTACTGACTGATGTGAAACCACTGTAGAGGTCAACAGACAGCAGCGGGTATCCAATGTAATGCATTCATCCCAGTCTATCTGGAAGCCTGCAATTACCTGAATGGGTTGCTTACATCTTCCCTACTTTTTGGATGGAGTTTGAAATAGAAAGTGATTCTAGTGCTGTGGAGCTGCGTCGCACACTTCCACAATGGTCAGAGTGATGAAAGTCAATTCACAGCGTTCTATTCCTGGCTCATTCCTTACTAGCGGAGGAGAAAGTGCCAGAGAGATTTCATGCCTGAGACAGAGGAGTTACACTTGTGTTTTCCCAATGGACCATCAGAACCAACACTTTCCTTCTAGCACATCTGAGAGCCCTCATTGCCGCATGCTGACAGCGTGAAAATGGGAATCTGCCAGGAATATGAGGGGGAGAAGGGGCCTTGACTAGACCACGATTGGCTAACCAGGCTAAATACTGTTTCTTCTATCCCCTCTTTCAATGGGGCCTTCACAAATGAGAGCTCCTGGCTTTCAGTACACAGGGTCTATTTGGACTCTTACAAAGGTTAAAAATCCCAGGTCAAACACTTCTTGGGAGCTTTTGAAATGAAAGAAAGATTTTGATAACCAGGACTTGTCGCATCCTTTGAAACGGTCGGCAGAGATTCTGAAAGAAGGTCTTCATATCTTAGATGAGCGGTCATGATCCAAAATGAGGTAATTTTGTCCTTTTCTATTTACCGAACACAGGATAGCCATTACTGCTGATTGAAACCTACTATGTGGGCCATCCAAACAGTCCAGGCTGATAAATCCATTGCTGCCATAGAAATAACCAAGCACAAAAGGACACTTTATGAAAGGCTGAAAAATGCCTCAAAGAGCAAGATAGGTATGAGAGCATGGAGAGAGCCGGGGCCAGGTCACAGTGCACTGTTTAACCTTGCCTGTGCTTCTCTTAGGTCTTACAGTCTTAATCCTTATAAAGTCCTTGAAAAGGCAATGAAAGAGCACTTTAATCGACGCTACTTAAAGTTGCAATTTCACATTTCGAAAGATGTTACAGTGTTAGAAGGCTTATTTTTTATTCTCCATTTTTTACTGAAATGCTTCTTTAGGAGACTTTTGAGGGCAATGAGAACCATGCGATTAAACAGCTACTTAATGTCCATAACTCCACCAATCTCCTTGGTCAACAAAATTAAATAGTAATGTTATAATAAATTACTGAATTAATTTTATTTTAAATATAAATTCCACCTTTGCTTAGAATGCTGAACAAATGTTACTCTTCTAGGAAGTTGGAAAAAAAAACACGGAAAACTGTTTACTACGGGGAGAAATTATGCAACCACATCACTGCATGTGGTTGCGGTGAAGTCCTCTGCTCTTGGTTTTGATGTTTGAAGGTTCTTAACTTTGGGTTTATAAATAGGTTGATGAAACAATGAGTTCACAGTCAGGAAAAAAGTTTCTGAAAACTTAAAACATCTGACATGGCCTAAGAATGCTAAAAGGGAGACTGTAAATCCCCGTTCAAAAATAAACAGCTTAGAATGGTGCACAAGTATTTAACCAATGATCCCAATCGCTGTCTGTCAGGGTGTTAGTCTTTTTTTTCCCCCACTTCCTCAGTTTGGTTCAGTGAACCCCAACATCAGGTGTTAGTTGCCACTCAAATGGCAACTAACACCTGACCCAGACTACATCAACAAGGAACAATAAAGCATCAATGAAGCATGATGTTTGAGCAACATTGGAGTTGTGCAATCATATTTTTTGCAGTTGAAGTTTGAAGCACAAATAAGTAAATAAGTAAGTTGAGTCAGAGTTAAACATATTTCAACATACGTAATCATGATCTGCAATAAAATGAGCTTTATTGAATTCCGAGGTAATAAACATTTAACATTAAACTACATGATGACTAAATGTGGACTATTTCAAATAAAAGGAAATAAATCGGTGAACTTTCATGATTTTTTTTCCTCTTGTAAACAAACTCTGTAGCGGCAAGTGGTTTTATATAAACACAGCCCCACCTTGGAACCTCAGAAAGAAACATTATGAAAGACGTGCGTAATGTTTTGAGCAAAACGCTGGTTTCTATTTAGACGACGCTCATTGGCCTATAAAATCCAGCAGGACAGCAGAGTCTCTTTGCAGATGAAAAGGCAATAATTGATTATCGTCTGCGCTTCTGTTTTTGCCAGTAAGCTGACAAACATAAATGATACAAATTCAGATGATGCACATATTTTACCACAACCAAGATTTGGTTATTGAGCTCCCTCCTTATCTTAGTCAAACCAGCTGGAGTGAAAACAAATTCAGAAATAAATGTCTCCAATAAGTAAATCTAGTGGCGTTTGGTGGAGCACAAAAAGTAGTACACTCATTGTGGTTTGGTCTGCAAGTGCATTTTAGTTCAACTTCCAACAAGTCTTGTACTGTGTTAAAATAAATTATCAGTATACACTGAGGTTTATATTAATCTGAACCATCTGAATTATTTCTTTAAGCAGTGGGCGAAAGATCCAGCAGAATTGTGCATTTGTAAAATCACTCAAGTTGTATTATTCACAGGTAAGGAGCGTTTCACAGCATTCTATGAAAAGAAACACTGCAGAAACCAAGACAAGACAGTGCTTTTTTTTTTTTTTTCAATTAATACATCAACATGCATCTATAAACACAAAGCTAAGCAATGACCTTATGCGCACAGTTCAGAATATACTCCCAGCCAACTTCACGACTGAAGATGCTGTGGTGGCTGTGTGTATAAATCTGTGTTTTTATGCTTTGATTCATAGGAATGAAGACAGATACAAAGAAGATTTGGAAGCCAAATAAATAATAGGCTACTTACCGCAACTTTGCTCCCAGTTATCTGCATGCAGCAATCGGCGGAGAAGGTTAATGTGCAAAAAGACACAAACAGCACAATCGTTAGTAGGCCAGAGAATTATCCATTACAAGTTGAGGCATTAGCGTACCTGTTGTGACAACACAAAAATCCTTCACACATTTATAGCTCACTCGGTTAAACTAAAATTTACAAAAGCAAACAAGATAACTCTCTTAGCCATTACTGCATACTGAAGATTATGTCTATTGTTGGCAGCTGCAGGTCCTCTATTGTTAAATTAGGAGTAGACTGGGATATAAATTATGAGATGTAAATATCAAGGCATGATTTTCTGTGCTTTTGCAATAATTTGATAATGTGGACAGTAAGGCAAGTGAGAGGGTAAATGTCTTTGATTAGTTGATGCAGATTTTGGATTCTTACCTAAATATGAACACTTGCTACCGACAGTACAGAATGTAAAGAAGGTCCCTTTGGTCTAAAAATCAATCTTCTGCCATTAACAGTGGTCTTCAGATGTCACATTTGTGTGGCAGAACCCCCTTGAACCCATGCAGTCAGCACAATTCCCAGGGTTTAACCTTGTTATCTGTCAATAGTGGCAGGTAGCAGAAGTGATTTTCATTACTGCAACTGTGGGACTTGTTTCACAGTGGGAAGGTGTCCGTTAGCAGAGTAAATGTATTCTAATCTGAGGCTGAGCTCTTCTCGCTCTACAACATGCTTCTAGGGAATTGCATTCTGATTGCAAGAAGCTATAGGACACACTGAGCCATTTCCCCCTTCCTTTCTACAGTTTTTATAGGAGGCAAAGAAAAAAAATAACTCGCTTTCATTTTCTTTTACCGTCATTCTCAAACTGTCCAGGTCTGCATCCATTTATTGCAACAGTTACCCTTTACTTCACCCTACTAAATGTTCAGAACAGCCACAGAAGCAGTTTAATGCAACAATTTTGCTATGTTTTTTGCAACTATTGCATGTCTTTAAAATGGCACAGAATACAACAAATGCTGCAGAACGTAGATCTATTTAACTTTAAAACATATTTACAGCAGCGCTACCAAACTAACAGACATTATCTTTAGTGTGCCAGAACACAATACTGGAAGGAGCTTGAAGGTGAGAGGCACCGGTTCAAATTAATCTGCGTTTTGGGAAAAAAAAGGACAAGTCATTGGGTACAGTGGATATTACAAGGTCTGCACAGCTTGCTATAGTGACAGGTTTTTTGAAATATCACTAAAAAACAGAACAGCAAACAGAACGGCAAAATCATTAAAGATTTTCCAACTTTAGTCTGACCTAGATCTTGAACAACTCCTTTCAAGGAACAATTTTTTTGAGTTAGAAAAATACTTAAACAATAATGTTGCATAATTCTTAACACACAAAATTTTGCTAAAATACCATTTTAAAATTAACTTTTAAGGTATGATTTTAGCACTATTGGCACCTTTTGCCAGCATATTTCCTCCATTTTATTTACGCTAAATTTAAATGCGCTAAATTTGGCTGATATTTTTTTAGATCACAAAACAGATTCAGGTCTGGCCTCAGAACCAATCCTCTTCTGGTGAAGCTATTCTATTGTTGAGTTTTGAAGACTATTTCTTTACATTTCTAACACAAGTCTGAAGGATTTGCGCCGACACGAAGCGTCGTTTTGACCCCAATTTCACCGAAGGTTTTTAACCTAATTTTAGTAGTTTCTTTTTAGATGTTTGTTTTACTTGATGCCAATGACTTGATCCTTCTGAAACAGACCAAGATATTTTCCATAATCACAAGATGTGACTTTCCACATGGTTGTTTGAGAAATCAGAAGCTACCCATTGAATCATCTTGGGCAATAATTTGCTGCCAATATTCTAGTTAAATCCAAGTGTTAATTTCAAGTGGTGTGCTTCACTATTATTTTTTATTTTTGTTTCCTCAAAAAAGATTTCAGTGTTTTCAATTTTATGGGCCATTTTCAAGGTGGAAAAAGTTTGGAAACACAAAACCTGCCATCTTAAACAAGGAAATGTAGGCTTTTAATATCCACAATAGATACTGTACCTAATGATTTGCATGTTTTCCTCTGGAGACGTCACTAAATACCAGTAGTTAAACAAGTACTGCAAATTAATAATCATTAGGGGTCTGAACTTTCTCTGAAACTGTACGGGCCGCTCAGAGGAAAGCAGAAAATTGTTGGTCACATTGAAAAAACGAAGTAAGAAAGGAATGCAATAATGAGCAATCCCCCCCTTACAAGAGCTTACATCACATCTTTCAAACATAAAACAAAGCATGTTCATAATTTAACACAAGACTCTCAAAGTATGTATTAGTAGCATTAGTAAAATTTGCGAAATTAGCATTTTTGATCAAATTTGTACAAATGCAAAGGAAATGGCTGCAAAAAAAAAAAGAAAGGCGGTGAAAAAAGAAAGGCAGCAGCTCATGCAAAGCTAATAGTTAAAGACATTTAAACATGACTCATGCAGAAGTAGAGTTGGATTACACAGTAATCAGTTCATATTTAAATGAGCCAGGTCTTTGCAGAAGTTTCTTTTTTTGCAAAGATCCTCCATTTGTATTGGGGGTAATTTGCCAGACCCCTGCTGGGGTAAACCTTGCCTGTATGAGTCTGTATTCAATATTGCATGGCTTGAGAGAGAGAATAGCTTTACATTTTCTCCACAATACATATTTTGCAAGAGTAAGAATTGTACTCATTATTTCAGGCAAGCAAAGTTAAAAGCAAATGTGATGTGTCAGTATGAATCAGTGATGAATAGAGATATACCAGTCACCTAGAACATTATGAAAATCCTTCACATATTAAGTCGCCATATATTCAACAATAAGTAGAGGAGATGTTAAGCAGCATAAATCTGGTGCCAACAACTAAGTATTGATCCTGTAAATCCTGTGAACTGACTTACATATGTTTCGCTAGTTTGAGATTCAGATAATTTAGAGACCAAATCTAAAAATTGCAATAAAACAATGAAGACGTAAAAAAAAAAAAAAAGACGACAACAAAGTAAGCCTTTCTATGACGGACATTGGAGACACCACAGCCAAACTGAAAACCCCACAGAAAGATAGAAAAAAGCCCAGAATGTTAAAAAGCCAAACCACCTATAAAGGCTTTGTGAAACATTTTATATTTAGCCCATAATGCAAGCTTAGTAGCTACACATAACTAAATTGCTGAAATGCAATTGCTTCTTGCAATTGTTCCAAGTTTCAAACTTTCCAATGCATCATTAATTTAACAATGTAATAAGTGATGCTAATAAGAACTTTCCAAGCTGTGTGATTATAGTTTTGTAATGTGTTAAGAATTAGATAAAAGATGGAGATTTTTTTACAATTTAATACAACCTAAACATTTTTCACAAACAAGTCTAGCAATATGCTACAAGCTGTTACAATTATTATTTTTTATACTAATTGCTGCAAGTTTTTGTAATTGCTGCAAACTGTTATAACTGTTGCAAATTGTTCTATAGAAATCCTCAGTCTACTGCTGGACGGTATGATAAAATATTGCCAAAAACTACTTCAAAGCCCATCTAAATCAAATTGATGCAACCTCCGGCGGAGTTGGTAGATATCACACATTGTTGGGGATATACAGTAGTCCTGTACTATAACTGCACATTTGCATGAGCCTGCATGAACAGCTATTTCATCCCTGACACTGAGTTCCCCCTCCCCTTCTCCTCCATCAGTCCTATTAAATGTGATAGCAGGGTGCAGACAGACATCACATTTTGTCCTCTGTCCTTTCACTACACAGATTATGTTATTCATTTGAATAAAATATCTCTGCTCACAAAGCATAATGGGCCCTGTGAGGAATTCAATCATCTCGGATAATCATCATTATCAATAATGTCAGTTAATTACCATAACAATGAGCAAGGTAATAAATGACGATGTCAACGCAGAGCTACCAGGTTCAGGAAACAATGAAGAAAGAAAGCACTTCTTCTCTTCAGAAGTGCTATGAATATCACCTCGGAAAGGCTCTCCACAATCTCTAGGAAAGAAGTCATTTCAATATACTACCATATAAAAAAGACATAAAAATTGAAAATCATACTGTTACTCATCTAAAATATTAAGGAACTGCTGGTAAATATAGAAGCCTCATACTTAAGACAATTTATCGAAGCCTGGTGTACAGTGGCAGAAAAGGTGAGTAAATGGCAGAAGGAAAAAAAACAAAAACGTTTCAGCTGCACTCCTATACCATAGCTGTTGGTGTTGACTTGAGAAATGGTGGCATTTACTTCATCTCCATCTCTCCATGGTCAAAGCTGTTTGTCAAACTTCAAATCCATAAATTTCTTGGTCTAACAAGCACTACTTAAAATGTAAAGAATGGGAGCAAATCCAATCTGTTAATTTTGTCTGCACTGCTAGTAAGACGGTCAAAGCATGTGCCTGTGCACGCTTAAGGCGTCTTCAAAGTGGTCTGTTTGAACACAGACCTGACCCCAGTCAGCTTTCCATCACAAAGCATTTTAGAAAAGCACGACACCCACATGTTTATTTCCTGTCAGACTACTGGAATGCAGTGCATGCGTGAAAGGGGTTTATGCTATCATTTTGGTGCCAGTAAACATGAGTTGCATCATGTTATTTTAAAGGCGACATTTAGGTGTTTTAGAAATCCAAAGGACACTGACTTCTGTTTTCTGCTCTTGCCAGATACAACCATATATTTGTTGGTGTTTTGAGCAGCAGAAATCCTACATATCCAATCAGGTCTGCCTTGTTGTCTCGAAAAGCAACAAATGTTTTCAGTGGGCGACAGATTGCAATTTTATATTATTCTTCAACTGTTACCCTTGAGTCTTTAAGAGAAATAAATCCTTTCATAAGACTCTCTGAAATGCACTAAAACATTTTTTTAAACAAGTATTTTTTTTTTATAAAATAAAAACACTTATCAAGTTCAACACTTAATATCTGAACTCTTTATAATTTATTGTGAACAATATTTTACAACTCAGTTTATTTCTGCTTTAAGTTATAATGTAGCTGGTCAAAGGTTAGACACCACCACCACCATCAATGGACAAAAGAAAAGTAAGACTGAACCATCCACCAGGCACCAACTAGGCAAGCAGCTCCAAGTTACAAGTGCATCTCAATTAATGTGAATAGTATAAAAAAAATGTGTTTATTACAGGAATTTGTATTTAAAAAAAAAAACTCAGACAATTAGGTTACATGATACCTACTGAATCTAATACAGAATTGTCAGCCTAAAAAGTATATTCATGTACTGCATGGTTCATGAAATCAGTTCTCTTTTGCATGAATTACTCTATAAATGATGCATGGTGCAGAGTCACTCAGTGTGTAGCTTTGCTTAGTTGTTAAAAAAGCCAAGGTCGCTTTAAAAGCGCTTTGCTAAACTGTCTACTGTAACCCGCAGTTATCCTTGTTGTACCTTTTCCTTCCACCCAATTTTCCAGTTGCAGCAAGTCTGTTTGGACACCAGTATCTGGTGTATCTATGCATTATTGGGAGTATCGTTTTCATCCTAATTCAGCATTACAAATAGTTATTTCATGTGAGCACCCAGCTACATTAATTTATGACCAGCTAGATTTTTGGGCTTTTATAAGCTATACCCTTAATCAAAAAAAATAACAAATACACCATTAAAATAAATCACTTGGTGTGTAATAAACCCATAAGTTTCACTTCTTGAATCGCATGATGGAAATTCAATCAAGTGTTCAATAACATTATTGAGATGTTCCTGTAGATACGAGGAGCAAACAAGAAAAAAAGAAAAACATTAAAGACAAATAAGTCGATCAAAACTGCAATCTGCAAAGAGGTGGGCCTCAAGCATTAAGAGTGAGGAAAGGTGGTGGAGTGGTGAGTGTGCAATAAGGGTGACAAAGCAGAGTATGAAATGGAACATTGGGTTATTTGATCTCTTGTTTTCACAAATACATCACACTTTCAAAACACTTATTCATTGTGACGCTTACAGATTTGGCAGTGGCCGAGATGTACTGGACCACCATCTCACGCTTGATGCCCAGTTCTTTCCCACGCAGAGGTGCTTTACGATCCTCGTTGAGGTTCATGTCCTCCTAAAGAAAAAAAAAAAAAAAAAGTGAAGCAGATTAAACTCTCCAAACTTTTTCCAGGTTGCACTTAAAGTGCACAAACGGCAACAGAAAAAAAAAACATGTTCTCTCAATTGTATCCTTTGTTCGAATGTTTTTTTATTGCACAACATTAATTAACACAGCAAAGAGAAAAACGTGAAGAATTATGTGCAACTGTAGTTGATCCCAATAAACACATAACCAAAAAAATTATGAACAGTTCTGCATTCGAAAACCTTAAACTCTGAACTGGATCATTTACAGTATAATAGGATCATCAGAAAGTAGAAACCTTTCAAGCACAGAAACAATTATTTTTCCATTTCCACTAGTACCCCTTTATATCAGATCTTGTCCCATGCTTAAATTAATTCCCAACCATGTTTCTTTGTTGAAGTCGCAGGCTGCGGCAGCAGAGTATAATGGCAGGAATAATTAGTCCTTGAAATAAAAGTAGAAAAAGGCAGCAGCAATAATAAATTTTTTAAAAAAAAAACGCACACTGCAACCCAAGTCTGAACAGAAGAACAAAATCAAACAACATGGCTTCTATTGAGGCCATGCAATCACAGTTGATAGGCTGGATAGGCAGTATCTACGTGTTATTGGGAGTATTATCTTCATGCTACTTTAATTCGGCATCACAAAGAGTTCTTTCATGTGAGAGACATCAGAGGATAGAGTGAAGGCCGGACAGAGCACTAAAAGCTAGGGAATGACATGATGATTAGAATGGAGGAGAATGTTTATCAGAAGCACTCTCTCACAAAGAGATGGCTAGAATGAACAGAGAGGAGAAAAACATCTTCCAGTGGGGATTCCACAAAGATGTGGAGGCATGCTGTCCTCTAGTGGGCAGAAAGGGAAAAATCTTTAACCATTACAGCTCTGATTTCACACCGATTTCTCTACATCTGATTAAATGTCTAATTCGTCTTGTAAATTAGGTGCATCACCAAATAAGAGCAGTGTATTATACATGGGTTTTATTATTTTACCACAAGAAATCAGATTGAAGTTTGTCTGCGAGACATGGGCAGGAATCCCAACCACGGGTACTGTGACCTAAATTCCTTTAACTACATTTCCTCCAGTAAATACCCTCTGAGCTAAAAAGAAAACCATTAACATCTCTTGTGGAACTGGAAGAGGGGGAGAAAAAAAATGCAGCCGAAACTTTTTCATCACCCAGGGAAACCAGCAGGTTTTTTAATTAATCTTTGAACCCTGCTAATTTATCTGCTTAATTGGCATTCAATAAAGGAGGCAGAATGTGGCGGGGTGAGTACATTGCAGGCACACAGAGGGGGGGCGGCGGGTTGCATGAGTAGTGAGCCTGCGGGACGTTTGTCAAGGGGCAAACTGGAGGAATGAGCCCTCCATGTTCAGCCTGCAAAATGATTAATGCTCTTTTATTAATTATACCCTCACAGGCAACATAAAAAGCGTCTCGATATATCAGGACTATTCTGCTGGTGTAACTGAAATGCCGTGATTTGAGCTTCCAGCGATGCCAGTAGGCTAGACGAGAACTCCAGCTCGATATCTTAACGCCAGTCTGACAAACTCCAGTAAGAATTTATTAATACTGATCAGGGTGCTGTGCTTATACCAAACATAATAATACTGGTGTATTAAGGAAATCATCCTTCCTTAATACAGTGCTGTGACAAAGAATTTTCCCCCTTAAAGGTTTCTCTAGTTTTTGCCTTGTTATTACACTTAAATGTATCAGATCATAGAAAGGCAGTTTTTAAATTATGTAATCTTTTAAAGGAAGACGGCTAACTAAATGACTGTCTCTATCTGAACCTAGATTTGCTCGCTCTTCTTAAATTGTGAATTATCCATTTATGCCAACGTTGTTTTTGGTTACAGCTCCCTTGCCAGGTCAGATAACTGCCAGAAATCACTTCAATAGAATCTTGCTGACAACATAAAGTAAGCAGCAAATCATATCACAATCTAAAGAAATTCACTCTCATCTTTTATTCTGGAAATGTTTAGAAAAGTATTTTAACCACAGTGAAAGAAAGCATTCACAAATGGAGAGTTTTAAGGGGGAAATAGATCAATAGAACACAAAGGCCCATATTTCTGGCTTCTCGTTGCATATGGTGCAAAACTAAAATAATTCAAGTTACCTTTGTCTGGTATTGCAATGGGTTTGATGATATGAAATATTTCAGTTTGACAAAATAGGAAAGCAGAAGAAATTTGTAGGGGACAAAATGTTTTGACAGTGCTCTCCATCCAAGTAAAGAAATGTTTAACTTATAAAAAAAAAAAAACCAAAGCCATTATGTGTTTGACTAAATTGTTGAGCCCTCAATCAGTGCAACCCAAGTAAGCAGATGTTTCCCGTCATCAAACCATATTCCCCAACCAAGCAATAAGTTAACATGGCTGCACTCTCGGCATGGCAGATCTTCACTGGGGATGAGGCTTAGCAGTTGTCTGATTATTTGGATCAGAGGTTTCAGGCAGCCATGAACTTTAACAGATTAATTAAGACTTTGCAACAAATTTTAGCTTTTGTAAACCAACTTTGTTCCTCCATTTATCTACGTTGTACAATATTTTGTATGGAGGACTTTATCCTCAAGTTAAACTGTTAGGATGGAGTTTCATCTTGGACTATATTGCATCAAATCAGACATAAAGAGTTTCAAATTTTGACTTGGACAGTGCTCTTGAGGTCTTGGCCTCATTCTCTCATGTAAATCAATATTTACTATTTAAAGATATGATTATTAATCTCCTCTCTTCTTCTAAATCCCATCAACTCTATACTTTAGTTTTTAAATGCTCCTCCTTAGAACCGGTTCTAAATTTCTCTTTCCAGTCAAAGCCTGCAGCTCTGACAGATGTGGACATATAGTCTGCTATTGCATCCTAAGTGGACAAAGGAGCATTATCAGAGATTCTTCTTCCCAGCAGCTGTCAGACTCTATAACCATCAACGCTGCCAATAAATTAAGTAAGTGTTTACATCCCTGCTTTTATTTGCAGGTATCACCTCTGTCTTCTAAAAATGATCTATATTTTAATGAATTTGTATAATTTCAGTACAAATAAAGTTAACAAACACTAACATCTTATACTCTGTCAATCCTTTTGGCTCCTTCAAAATAAAAAAATTTGGGAAACATTAACCTGCTTAGCCTATATTTAAATATCTTAATTTGAATATGAATGTCCACTAATATGTTTTATGTGATAATATTTCTTACTAATTTTCAAATGTATCGATTTATTGCATGTTAAATTCAAACTAGTAAAAAGAAATATAAATGTGCCAACTGTCCATGTATGAAATTATGCTTCAGGAAAAGCAATTTAATTAATAACCCATGACAATTTGGTGTTTAAAGCAAAAAAGATGGCATGCATCCAATGTGAAAAAGTATATTTCAGTAATTAAGGACTTTACTTGGACTTGTGTGAACGTCTCTCAATAAAATCCCTAAAAAAAATATTCAAATGGGTTTGACTAAATCTTTTGGCTTATAACTTGTTGGGGTTTTGAATTAGACTTGACAATTAAAGTACAACGTCAAATGCACCAGAGGCTTGACAATCTATGAAGAGACTGCCCTAGAGAGAAATGTGGATCTGAGAAAAGTAAGTAGATAAAAAAAATGTTTTGCTTCAACTGTGACAAATCAATTATTTTGTCCACTACCCTCAAGTTTGATCCATGAGAGGCATAAGGGCATGTGCCGTAATTCTCTTGTGGGCTGGTTTTAATGTCTTGGTGCAGAGTGGAAGTGCTGAGGGATCACAAAGGAGCTTATTACCCAGAGTGTTCATCCTAACAATGACACACCATAAAACTTGAATCAAGCCACAGTAGCACTGCAGTCCTACATTGTTACTGTGCTTCCTTAAGCATCCCAATATGTTTTCCAAAATTCTTGAAAATTAATTGAATTAGAAAAGTATTTGTTCTCACATTCAAAACAACAAACCAAAATATGTTGTGACGTAATGTTATGTGACTGATCAAATCAAAGTAGCATATTTGTGAAGTGGAAAGAGACTGAGAACATGTTTTACTAAATTTTGCATAAATAGGAATCTGAAAAATGTTGTGCTTTTGTGTCCAGCCCTTTTGTTTAAATCGTTTATTAGAAGTTAGCTAATAAACCAACAGAATCCACATGTGTGTAGTTAGTTTTGTGAAAGCCTCAGAGGTTTGTTAGAGAACAAACAACATCATGAAGACCAAGGAAGTCAGTCAAAAAGTTTAAAGTTGGGTTTCAAAACAATATACCCAGCTATGAACATCTACTGGAGCCCCACAGTGAAACATGGTGGTAGCAGTATCAAGCTGAGGGAAAATGTTCTCCTAGAAGGACAGGAAAGCTGGTCAGAAGTTGATGTGAAGATGAATGGTGCTAAATGCAAATCACATCTGTCAGGATTGTCCCTAAAAATGCAACCAGAACTAAAATATTATTGTTTAGATAAAAGCACTGACATGTATTGACTTCTATGAATACACCAGGCCCGTCCTGCAAATCCTGGAAAAAGGAGGATGCAATTTGCAGCAGCCTTCGAATTCGAACAACCTTCGTTGCGTCGCTGTGAGATAATCGGCCTCCAAATGTTGCCTTCAAGGGACGCAGCTCCAGAATTTGAACACACACTTTCTGTACCTCTGAAATCATAAAATCCAAATAACACAGCCTTCATTGACTGACAAAATGCTAAAACGTTTAAGGGGTACAAAACAAATTGAAATTAAGTAAGATTAAAAGCACATTTGATTCCTTTGTGAAGCATTTAATTGCAAACACATACAAGAAGAATTTGAAGGAAAAAAAATTGAATCTGGATTAACAGTAGCTACAGGTCCCTTACAAAACACTACATTTTATATAATGATGAGACTGCACATATTATATTGTGTCAATCATAGAGAAGTGTCACACATCATGTATTCATGGTTTAGAGAAAAGCGTTGCCCTCACTATGAGCTGATTGGAGCTATGCTGTTCCTAAGATGAACATCTTTGATTGAAGCCCACTTCTTCCACACAGTTTCCTCCTCAGTGCGATAAAAATACTGGGCATTTTTAACAGCTGATTTACTGCTGTGCATTGTGATGAGAGGCTCAGAATTCAAGCTGTGCATATCTAGCTAAATCCTGTGACAAATCGCATAACTACGCACTACACAATTACCGAGACAGCACATTGAAAGTTATTTGGATGCAATTTAAATCTCTGCACTTTCATGAATGCAGTCCTGTTCTCAATGATTAACTTCAAAAACTCTATAAAGTATTCATTTGCATTTCCTTACCACTGACAGAGTTTATTCCTATATTTTGTCAGTTTGCTTTGATGGCTGTTCAGTAATGGCTTATGGGCTATTCCAGCATAGATATACACACACCACAGAGGAGGGGGAAAAAAACATTTTCTTGTGGTCATTAATGCACAGTTGGAGGTTTTGCTAAAATGGCAAGGGTCAGCCCTTCAATTGCAGACAGCAAGATACCCAAGGCTAAAACATGAGAACAATTAATAGATCTCAATAGTGAAATGTGGGTAAAGTTAATAAAAAGTGTGTAAAACATAAAAGGAAAACTGAGAAAATATCTGAGATGACAAATGCACACCAAAGTTGGTGATTATTAGCATAAAATATAGAAAAGCCTACCCACCAGCTATTTTCTAGGTACAACATCAAAGCAGGAGAGTCTTAGTTTATAGGTGGAAGCAGGATTGGAATTGACAGTACATAAGTAAATAACCTTTTTTTCCCCCTTTTCGATTTCATTACCGTAATTATAACTCCCAACCCCAAGTGTCAAGACCTGTCAAATGTCAGACCAGCAAACATGCCTTTTGTGTCATCTGTCACTGAGCAAATTGAAGCCTGGGTGTAATGTCACGCTGCTGTGAGCACAAACATAGTAATTGAGAGGTGAAGTGAGTGACAGGGATGAGCGCCCGGGCAAGAAAACAGTGAACACGGGCCTGATGAAAACTCGGAGCTCTGATCGTATTTCTCTGGCCCTGGCGATGGAGAGCATTGTACGAGAAATACGGGAAAGGTAAGCATCACACACACAGTCACTCAAATGCATTATAGACAATAGAGCACACAACCTATGAAATAAAGCCAGAGTAATTCAGCTTCTCACTTCAAAGAGATGGGGTGAAAGCTTTTTAGATTTCAGTCCTGCAGCACACAAGGCCAAAAATGCACAAAAGTGACATCTCTGACCCCACAGACGAAGGAGAAGTATTTATTATTTATAGATATTTAGCATTTAAATCTCTGCAAGTGAAAACCAGATTTAAAGAGTCTTATACTAAATCTGTCAACAAATGGCATAAAAACACAAAACAAAAAAAATAATGCTAAATCTAAATCCTTGTGCCAAAGATCCTTTTGTTCCCAAGAACAATGATTACACAAACATGACAGTGTCAAATGATTGCGTTTGGTGCTGTGAGTCATTACTGCTGTATGGAAATATGGGCCTTGAATGCAGTTTATTTGAAACTCTCAATGCAGAATGAGATTAGCAATCGCTTTTAGTCTTTGGAAAGTTGTTTTACTGCAGGGACTCAGAGTAGAGCCGTTGCTCCTCAATGTCGAGGTGAGGTGAGGTGAGGTGAGGTGGCTCGGGCATCTGGTCACTGATGCCTAAATAAAACATAAGACATAAGCCGTCTTATGTCTTTCTCCATAAGGCAGCTTATGGAGAAAGTTGTGGAGTATTGTAAAGCAGCGTTAGTTTATAGAACAATATCCAAAACTTAACGTATATCAGATACTGTCCTACTTGAACTGGTTCGTTTGAAAGCCAATTCCTGTTTTGACTAGTTTGAGAAACCAAGCACATTACAAAACGTGGTAGGAGAAACTTGCAGCAAGATGGAGTATTCTATGATTTGTCAGACATGATAACATGCAATGAGGTGAATAAAAACTCTGCCAATAATGTAGAAATCCCAAGCTTAATTTTCTGTCAAATAATTTAAATATGCTCTACAAAAACAATTGGCAAATCCTTTGGATTCAAGTTAAACATAAAAATACTGGTCCACTGTGGCTCAAATCCAATCGATACGGAAGGAGAGTGTCAAAGTTAATGCATGCCACACATTTTCGGTATTTCTTATTTGTCACAAATGTGAAAAACTATGCATCATTTTCCTGAGGTCCCATTTTTGGTTTGCCCATCACATAAAAAATACTCCCAATAAAGCACACTGAAGTTTGTTTCTGCAACTCAATAAAATGTGAAAAAGTTCAAGGAGTTGTAACACTTTAGCAAGGCAATGCATGTCAGACAACCCAAATGAAAAACCTTACTCAATTTTGGGGACATTACTGGTTGGAGTTCAAGCACCGAGACAAGGAAGCACAAAAGAGATGATGGTGAAAGCCTGAGGACAAGAGCTGACAGTAGCAACACTCAGGCTTCTACAGCTATGATGAAAGAGGAGAATGTGGATGGGAGCCTGAATGCCACACTCTGGAGGCAGCATTGTAGAGGCTGCACAATGGCAGACAAGTGAATGGATAGCTTCATGATACATAAAAGTACAGAAGATCCTCTTTTTATGCTGGACGGACGGACGGACAGACAGACAGGATCAAATGTAGAAGTGAGCAGGTGATTGTATTACAATCAGATAAAGAGCATGTCATTGATGCATCATTAAACATCCAACAAAACACTGGTATGACTATTTTAAAATGTGCATTAGTAGCAACCCTAGAATTGTCTTTAACGTATTTAAAAAAATACATCTGGAAGTTAGAAAAGCATGCTTGCCTCCTTTTATGATTTAATAACTAAAAGGAAAAAAAACTACTGGTTTGGATTTAAAATAAACTAACAAAGTATAATAAACGGTTTATAAAAGTGTTACAATTCAAGGTCGAAGTACAGAAACTGGACTTGCTGCACTTCCAGAAATTGTAAAGTAAAAGTCTCCTCCGTGAAGGACAACCATGCATTGTGGGCATAAAAGCAACTGATTATGTGATGTTAAAGGTTAAAACATGACTCAGCCCAGTTGTACTTTGTATTAAAGAAAGTGTACAAGCTGTAAAAGGAGTCACTGGTATCATTTCATTTTTTTTGGACCAAGGACGTGATGCCGAACGAGAAAGAGAAAGTCTTTCCCTTTTGACAAAAAGTTGTCAAAATGACTATTTGTAGCTGTACTAAAGAAAATAAAATACATTATATGAAGTGTTATTCAGGTTCCTGGAAGCAGCCAGAATGTGTTAGGCCTGCCAGTGTTAGGCTGGTTTGGTGTAAATGTAGACACTGTTTAGGTGGACATTTTTTATGAGAGGAATTTTTAAAAGTAATTTTGAATAACAAGAAAACAGGTCTTATCCCCAGCAAGGATTTCTGACTGATAAGACCAAGAAGTATATTAAAGGCTTCACATTGCCAATTCAGATAAACATAGCATATTTTCCTAGTTTGTCTTTATAAGGTTTGTGGTAGCTTTACGGTATTGTACTGCCTCTTACGCAACAAATTACTTCTGTGACGAGGGGGAAAAAAAGCCTGAACCAGACATTTCTTGACCCCAGTCTAGCTAAATAAAATTTTTGAGCCACAAATATTACATGACATTTTGGAAAAAAAAAAGAAAGACAACTTCATATCAGTAGGCTGAAAAATACACAATATACATAAGTGTTTCACAGACCGTATTCACTCCATGTCGTCATTTATTTTTAAGCAGTTATGTGACAACAGTGGCAAAACCTTAACCTGCTACTGAACAAGTTACTCAGCAGATTGTTGCTAGGTAACCTTAGAGTGAGTGAGTGAGTTGCTAGGTAACCAGAGTGTGGGTTAGTTGATGCCACCCACCTTGCTTAGCTGGCTGTGAGAGTTTGAGTGGCTAAAGGCTTTCCTCTGCCTACATCCCCCATAATGCTGTGCATTTCTGGATCAGAGTTCAGTTACTGGTTAATTGTCCATCTCTAACATATAACAACAATAATTTATAATAAATATCAACTGTGGAAAATTTGCTTTGAATGAATGAAAATGATATAAAATGGTGGGGAAAGTAATTTCAGTGTTCTGTGTTGTCAGAGGCTCTGAAAAGCAGAGGAAATGTTCAGGGGGAAATGTTCACTAAAAGTTTCTCTGGGGAAAAAGATCAGTTCCATACTACATATGCGACTATCTCGCCTGATTTAACATCAATACATCCATTATCTTCCGCTCAATCGGAGTTTAAGTTGCAGGGGCTCCAGACTTCCTCTAGTCACAAATTAAAAGGGCATTTAAGTCCGTTATGACACATGCATCAATCTCTGCTTTGGACAGCAAAAAAGACTGGAAAATACAATGCTGCTTTCTGGAAAAAATAACAGAGTTACTGCTCTGTCCTGCCTCCTGAGGAATCTCCTGCCTTTTGATGTTTGGGTGAGGGGGTTGAAAAAAAACAACATGGACTGCCGGCATTGCATGAATCTGTCTTGGCCTGTGCCATTTACCACACCGAGGACTACTGGGAAAACAGCCTGAGGGCGTACAACACCAACAGACTCCAGAAATTGATTAAGCTGGCTCAGACCTGGGTGGAGGCGAACTATCTGTATGCAGTGAAGGATATTTTCAAAACTTCTCTCTCCATCACTGACGATGTCTGCTGCCCACTAAACAGCATCCTGGCATGCCTGGAAACTCACACTGATTAATTCCCCAAAATGGAAACCATACAGGAAAATGGAATTGGTTAATTAATTTGTGTTCACGTGTTTAACGACAATTATCTCAACTTGCATCACACTTTGATTCATATTTTTTAACAAACTTTTCAATCATCTGAGCTTTTGCCTTTGGGTAATATTTTCACTATTTAAGGTAAATTTGGCCTGCAAGCAGATTTAGACTGACATTTTTTGTTGTTTCTTTTTTTTAAGGCCAACATTTTTACAGAAAAATAAAGTCTTAATAAATGTAAAATGTTATCAAAATGTGTTTTATTTGCTACGTTTATGCACATAAATAAGGAATTTGACTTTAAATAGACATCTAATACAAACATGCAAACTTTGAGGAGTATAAAAATAATAACACTATTTATATATAATTATATATGCACTGTTAATTTTTTTGTTAAAATGTAGTGCAAATATGCATATCTTGTTTTACAACAGTAGCTAACTACTCTGGCTGTAATGTGTTCATTGTGTCAAGTGGATTAACAGCCTGAGGGGAGAAACTCTCTCTGTGGCAGCTGGTTTTTGGATATGTGGGGTCTGCAATGACATTATCTGCTGGTTAGGGACATACCAGCAGATAATGCATTCATCTTAGTTCAACCGTAAATACAAAGCAAACAACAACTTTTACTCACACACATAATAAGAAATCACAAAATTCAATTCAGGTATGCTGACCTAAATTTTGCATGGTTATTTTGTTATTGAGCAAATAAAAAACACACATAAAATCATATTTTATTTGTAATTAAAAAAAATATGTATATATTTTTGTGAGCTCTTAAGACAATTTTGGCCTTCATGGCAACAAGTTTGGGCCGCTGCTTTAAAGTCATGGATTATAGTCAAGATCTGAAAGTTTTCTGATCCTCTGTAATATTGATTTAAAATGAAATGGGTTAGGGTCGACTGTGTACATTTACTATTATCAGAAATACAAGTTGATACTTTTCAGCATCAGTTTAATCCGACTTTGATTGATCATTAGGTAGACCTTCAGGCCACATTTTCACTTTTGACTCTAAGCAGTCGAAAAAAACTATGCCAGCTCAAAAGGGTCAATCCTTTTCATATTAAAACTGTTTTACACACCAAATGTCCTCTGCAGTAAAACAAGGAAGCATGCATACTAAGAAATTGATATATTTTTTCAAAATGAACTTCTACATATTGCTTACATGAAACATTCTAAATTGGATTATTTAATTGAGAGGACTTTTATTGAGATTAAATGAAGGAGAAGAAAGAAAACAAAGCTTACCATCATCTTCTCAAAGAGGTCAACTACTTCTTTTTCTGAGAGGTTCGAGGATCTCTCGTCACAGAAAGGCTGTGGCTGAGGGAATTCGGCTTGGGTAGAGATGGGATCAGTTGGGTGCTGAATAAAAGGCTTCTCCTTCTTTGTCCCAGTTTTCCTGAAACTTGTTATACGATCACGCTGAAAGAAAACAACATTTGAGGAATGAAAATATTGCAACAACAGTCTGTGTAATAAGAGAAAAAAATGGTCTAGGCCACCTGGAATAAAAACTTCATGAGCTTTAGCAGGTTGGAAAATATCCTGCTATCAGGTCTTAGTTGTTCACAATTTACTGTAAACATACAACTATTGTGAGGACAGTTAAAAGGTACAGCTGCAAAGTGAAGGGAAAATCAAAAGCATTAAAACCCGACATAAAACAGTCCAATTTTTAATTCTTAGCATTGAAAAGACATGCAAAACAAGCTTCAAATATCAACAAATGTAATAAGATTCCATTAAACATCTTAGGACTTTACTTACCAGCAGAATTGTTATAATTACCTGTTTTGCTCTGATGCCATTTTAATAAGTCAAGGACAAAATGTCAAATCCAATTTGTACGTGATTAAAAACATTCCGTATTAAATTCATCAGTTAATTAAATGAATAAATCTGGGAAAGTTTAGCTTTGAGTAGAAAACATACATGGGACACATGCAGGGAGGATGATGGTTAGGTTTACTTAGTAACAGGTAAGTAGGGGTAGAGGATGTCATGCAAATGAGATGAGAATGAAATATGACTCAATGGATCAAATGTACTGCATGTCGATAGTGTTTATTAAAAACAGTGAAGTGAAAAATCTGCTTAATTCTAGCAACATTACTATAAGAAATCACGGAGGTTTTTGACTATGTTCAGTTTCCTCACCACTGGTAAACCTTTGAATGTGAGCCTCAATATGCGTCACTATAGTGTCAAGTTTCATCTTGTTGCTACAGGTTTTTTCCCAGTGAGCTTTTTTTTTTCCACCTCCTCTTTACTGAGCACAGTGGCAGATTAACTTTATTTTTTAAGCTCCAATTATACTAAAGATTTTATTTTAATATACATTTTTTTAATATAAAATTTTTTTAATTGTGGTAATGACAATTCTAAATAATAGTCTGCAACCCCCTTTTTTCAAACTCCTGAGTGAGCGGTAAACGTTTGATTGAAGTTAGATTTGCACAGTCAGTTTTAAAGCCATAAACATATTTTTTCCCATTGCAGTAATTTACAGGATATAATTAGCAATTGCATTTTTGTTTCTTTAGGTTCTATTTTTATTTAATCAAATCATTAGTAAATTCAAAATAATTCTTAAAATCATAGTATTTATAAATGTCTTGAATCCATCTGCCCATTTTTAATCGTTGATCTTGAGAAATATAAAGAAATCTATTATTTAAGGTATTTATTGGAAAAATTAAACCTTCTTCAGTCTAATAATGGAAACAGTAAGACTAATCAGTATAGTTTAAGATAGTTTATGTACACTAAACTCACTTGAATGGGATATTTCCTTACAGTTTTTTCCGCATGTTGAAGAAAATAAAAAAACCCTTAAGCCAGGTTAAATTTATAGTTAACAAAAACTTGGAAGAGACATTATTTTTCTTTATAAAGTTAATATTTGATTCCTACAGAATAAAGTATTCAAATCAAAGTTATAATTTCTCTATTATAATACTGCAACAAATTAAATTAATTTTAAGCCTTTTTACACAATGATCTTGGTAATGTATTATGAAAATAAAACAGCTTCAAGGAAATAAAATAGTTGCTATTTAATAGTAAAAGGCGTTAACTATTTTAGTTGGGCACATTTGATCCATCCACAGGTGTTTATTAAAAGTTTCATGCAACCATGGAAAAACAAGTGAACATGTGTGAAACAAAGCTAGTCACAGCAAAATGAAACCAAGCACCTTACCATATCATCAGCCAGTGTTTTTATGTGTATGTTCTGTTGGAGGGAGGGCACAGTGTGAAAAACAATATCTAACAGAAAATAAAAACACCGCCAAACCCACAGAACGGGTCCCGCCTTAGGTGTCTTCATATGTGCAGTTTTTTTTCAGAATTTATCCCATGAAACACAAATGATAAATGATTTGGACTCACAGCAAGGAGAAGTGCCTCCTTTTATCTTTTCGACATGCAAGCAAATCCTGACTACTGTACATGTGAATTAGACACCAAATAATAATCTGTGTATCATTTCTGCTTTCCATTTTTAACTGATGACCAAAATAAAAAATGTCATTATTTTGGGGGAATAAAGGAAAAAAAAAAAAAACATTCAAATGAATCCAGAAATTTCCTGAAGACTGCAGCAGATGTACATCCCACCGTGCTTGGAAAATGGCATCAGAGGACTGTGAGCTCTTAGTAAAATGAGGTGAAAAGGACATTTGTTAAATGTGGAATTTTGTCAAATGCTTTAGCTGGATTGATGTACAAGTACATTTATATGCAGATTTCAACAATTAGAGATCATTAAAGCTGTGGGGGTTTTTTTATTTATTCCCTTGAATATTGCTTAAAGTTCTACATTCGAAGCACTTTTGGCTCATTAAATTTTTGTGAAGGATATGGTAGGTTACTTTATTTTTTTAACTTGTATTTCAATACTGTGGGAGCCAAAATATTTAATGTTTGCTCTATTTCATGTCAAAAATGTAACAACATCTGGTGTTAATGAGAATACACACTTTTTCACAAAGTGCAATTTCCAGGTTTTGGAAAAACAAGCATGGACCCTTTGTTCGTGCAACCTGTTTTTCATTTTATACTTTTTAAGTCAAAACTAAAATTTAAAGGATAAAAAACAAGATCTTTTTTGTTTTTTGGGGTGACTCTTGTATCCGATTTAAAAACCTTTTTATTGATGTTTGGTTGTCAATTGAAAAAGAAAAGAAGGAATGATTCACAGATTCTTAATGATCCTAAATAATAAAGTGAATTAAAAAGTAATGTGTATGACCCCCAGGGATACACAATTGAGACATAAGACCCATATGTAGGCGTGGCCAGTTATGAAAGCAGATCAATGCTTTTAGCACGATGCCTGAGAATGCACCAGATAACGTGGACCAGAGCCTTATTCAAAGAACAGTAACTTGATCATGTTTTAAATAAATTTTCTGACTTAATGTTGTTAAATTCTGATATTCCCATCATCAAAATCTCATAATGGCCCATACCTACATACAAATATAAATGAATAAAAGAAAAACCACCTGACACCCAACACCCACATTGGTTTTTCCACTTAAAACATGCAAGTTAGTTTTGCTTAAATGAAGATGTGTGTGAAACAAACTGCAGAGGCACAAAGATGAATTTCTTTGCAGTGGCACTGGTTTTGAAGAGCATCTTTTGTGGTGACAGGGACCGAAAAGATTTACACCAAAACTTCAGCTGGAACAGATGTTTATTTTCTCCTCGAACACAATAAGAAAGCACGCTGCCATAGGGTTGTGGCACAGCAAGGGACGGCCGTTTGAAACACACCTCAAATGGGAATCGGTAACAACTTTGCCATATGTTGTGGTGCTAGGCTGTAAAGTACTAATGAGTCGGGAGATGTGGGGCTGTGATGGTCATAAAGCCTGCCTCCAGCCGTGGATTTCTCCACTATTCTAATCAGGAAAATACAGATACTGGGGCGAGGAAACAAATTGGCTTTAACCTGCACCTCCCTCTGTGAGTCTCCATCAGCTGTCGCTCTGGGCAACTTCGTGCAGACACACAAAGTGCCATATCTGTCACCAGCTTTGTCTGCAACAGCTGATCAACAGTTGGAAGATGATGCTATTAAACACAACAAAACGTGTCAATCTTGTGTAGGTTTCAGACGTTCCCTGAAGTTTTATTCCACTTCCTGGTATCAGACATGTCATCTTGCCCATGCATCATATCCAGATTATTCCTTTTTCCCTGTGGGAGTCAGGTAACCACCTGGGCCTCACTAATCCAGACAAACATCAGTTCCACCAAGGCACAATTAGATGCATTTAAGAAAGCTGCATCGCTACTCACAACAGCAACCTGACCTGAGCAACAACTTTTCCCATTACTAACTCAGAGCGTATGTGTCATTAAGCCCAGCATTCTCTGGCATTCGCAAACTGCGTGAAACAATAGCTAATTTACAGATAGAGTACTTAAACATTTTCTAATCAATTTAACAACAATCAAACCACTGTTTGGTTAATTGCCTTGACTTGAGGGCCTTTCCTTGCCCATTATCTTGGCAGCATCGCAACATTGCAATTAAACACCTAACAATTAAGCTTCCATGTCCTCTGGGCTTTGCGTGCTTATTAAAGTAAACTTTTTCATCGTAATAAATGTTTATTACCAAACACATATTTCCACTAAATAATCTAATCAAATTAGCTCTGGGTCCCTCCTTAATCAAATCTGATCATGGGTCCATGCAGATCCTCAAAAATGAAAACACAAAGCAATATCCCACAACTTGAAAGGCAATTTGGGGCAAACGAAACTGTACCAGTATGCATATTTCACAAAACAACTTCTAATATCGCCATAGCAAACTGCGGCTGAATGTGAAACGTATCGTTGAATTGCTCCGTTTTATTGGAAACTCATACCAGGTGGCGCATGTAATAACCTGACTTCTGAGACGGAGAGAAGATAAATGTTGTTTCAGAGTGACTATAACTCCACCGCTTTTAAAAAGCAGAGCTGCCTGCACTCAGCTAATTTAACTTGAGCATCTGTATGGTGTATTTAACTCACTCACTGGAACTATCACCATAAAAATTAGAGAGCACGATGCCTTTGTAAAACAACTTGAAGGAAATTAGGTCTTACTTTAATTAGTTACAGCCATATGAAGGGATTGTCTGGAAATAAAATTCGCTCCATTACAGATTTATCCTGTTTTTATTTTTATTGTCACCGTTAAATATTCCAGATCAAACCATTTTTTATATTAGAAGATAGCCAGAGCAAATACAAAATGCATATTAAAGAGAAAAAATACTATTGAAGCCAATCTGGCAGAAGTAAAACAGTAACTGTCCCCCTAAACCTAATAATTGGTTGTGCGACCTTCTGCAGCAACAAATCCAACATCGATGGAGAGAAAATCCTTTAAATAGTCACAATTCACACATAGTGTGTTTTTTAAGCAGGAAAAGCCTACTTAGTCATAACACAGCATATCAATCCAGACTTTGCCTTGGCCACTTGATAGCCATGCATTATTTTCCCTTTATTCTTCTTTTATCCCCCACTGAGGGATAAAAACTCTTGCTGTGGTCTCCCAAATTTAATAATCTCAAATCATCGTGATATGAAGTTGGCTAAATTTTGATATAATTTAGCCAACTTCATGCTGTCAAACAGGTCCCATTTTAAGTTTTTTTTATTATTATTTTGTTGGCCTGGCAGAAATCTGCTCTGCATGTGGTCAGTGGAAATAAGCTAAACTTTTAAAAATGCAGACGACCATAGTCGTTTTGTAATGGAACGATTTCTTTTACACATAGGACCTGGTTGGCGTAGCTAACATTTTCTCCCTCAAACAAAATAATCACATGAAAGACTGTTTTTTCTGGTTGTCTTGTCCAATATTCAAGTTTGTTTACTGTTCTGAAATGTTTGAGTGTGACAAAAAAGAAAAACTAAAAAAACTGCCATGGATGGTATACTTCACAGCACCGTAACAAGTGTTGACTGAGAGGAGCCTGATGCAACCACAGCTGTCAGGTTTTGTCAATCACTACACATCAACTTTATTCAAAGACTGAGCATTATAATTTCACAACACATTTCCTGAGAATCTGCTCATTTTACCTCAGCAACACAAACGGAGCACATCTCAAAATTGTAAACAACAAACAAGAAGTTCATAAATTACTATTGAAGGGTCTCGGACTTAATTTGCTCAGCATTTAACCAAAAGAGTACCTACTATAGGTGTTCATGCAGAAAAGGCACATTGCATCAATTTATTTACTATAATTTATGCAAAGTTACTATATTGATTCCATTAAGTGCAGAAGAAACATGAAGGCTTCATTTAACTAAATACACCAAAGGTTAATCTAGTTCAGGAATTAGAGGGCTTCTTTTTCCAATTACCCAAATTATCTTTGTGTAATCAAATAATATGAACAGTAATCCGTCTAATATGAGCAAATTGAGGGAGTGGCATCAAGCTGCACAGAATTCCCCCTGTGTAACCAAATCAGATCAGATAAACTCATTAAAATATCTAATAAATGTTGTCAACATGTAGTTACAGCCTCCAAATGTGCTCCACATGTGACATCATCAGACATTTTAGGTGTGAATACAGACAACTGCAAGTGCCAAACTGAGTCTTTCTGGTTTGAATTGCACGTTTTTACACGGTCAGACCCTGATTCAGTCTGTTGAATTTGAATTAGAGCCGCCCATTAAACATTCACTCTTATTAGCTCTTTGGAGAAGCAAATTAGAAAGGAGTTAGTCTTCAGGCTCTAAATGAACATGTCAAACACAGTTTCTTATCATTTGGTGTATTTAGCTCTTCAAAGGAACTGAAGAAAGATGCGACAGACTAACTTGGAGATCCGCTTTTTATCTCCGATACCTAATAAAAAAGAATTTTCAGTCTACAAGGCAGGAAATGTGATAAGTCCAATAAATATCTACCAACATCACCTGGTTTCTTTTGCTAATGTATACTAAAGTCTCTGGAAAACAACAACATTAAATCACATTTTTGGGATTGCGTTTATCTCCATAATTTATCTAAAAAAAAAATCAAAAATTTACTGAAATAACTGAATATGCAGAGGTTAAGTTAATGGACAGAAAATAAAAATATAAAGCATGATTTTGTCGACAATTTGCTTCTTTGCCAATTCGTACTGTATTCTCATGGATTAGAGGTAAATGGTAAAAATATCAAAATGTCCTTTTTTATGAAATTACATTTAATCTGACAGCTGTATACAGGGGCGCTGTATAGGGGGGAAAGTTACGGGTCGCTGAGTCTTGTTGTTCAGAAAAGGCACAGACATTGTTTAAAGCTCCTTAAAAAGGCAACTTTTGAAAAGAGGAAGGATATAGAAGCCAGAGCAGCTAAAATCTGAATGACTTCACACTGGATGACCCAACCATGTGATTGCATGCGAAACGAGAAAGCACAGAACTGCCTTCGGGTCATCTCTGTTTCTGATGAAAGAAATGTCCTAATGGTGCGTTACTCTCAGTAGAGCCGATATGGAGCCATTAAATACAGCAGAGGTTTCAAAAAAAGTCTTTCTAAACTGGCCAACATTAAACACAGAGTCATTTGCACTTTACAGCTTAATGAAACTAATATATTGACAATTAACTTTTACAAATCACTGACAAGTAAAACCCTACAAACTGACTGAACAGTTCCTGTGATATTATACCTACATTACAACAACTTCAGTCAAGGAGGTTCTGAAGATTATCCCAGGTATTTGAGATACATGAGATATTATCAATGAAAGTTAACATTCCTATAAAGTTTATCACTATTACAAGATTTTAAAACATGGTTTGAGACAAGTTTTCCTCCGGCATGGATCAGGCAAGGAGTTCAGCAACTCTAAAGATTGAGGCGTTGGTTTTAAAGGGCGCTTGAAGAACAAGAGCCAGAGAGGTTTTAAGCCATTTGTTTAACTAGAATCAAATGTTGTATTTAAAATGTCTAAAGGTTGAAAATATCTTGTATTGTTGCCGAGTAGCCCAGGGCACTCTTGTAAAGGGGATTTTTAATCTCAAAGAGTATTTCTTCCCAGGTAAATGAACAAAATAATAATGTTTAAAACTTTTAATAGTTTTCATTATCTAAAAAGAAAAAATAGAAATATTCAGGTTCAATGGTGAGAACAAAACCCTCATTACTCTATTGAGTGTCTGCGTTTCCTTAGTGAGCAATGACATGGCTCTCCAAAACCTCACTGCTTGTGAAGCCTCTCACCGGCTTCATAAAGCTTTACTTCTGCGCCACTTCACTCTTCACAAAGAGTCTAGACTCTCATCTTGATATTCAAATGAAATGCAAACATTGTTTTCATCTAAAATCTAAAAAGAGAACTTTTGACCACAGAGCAACAGTCCACTCCTTTTTCTTGTAACTAATGCTGATGCTGTCTCTGGTTTAGTAGAAGCCAAACATGAGGAATGTGACAGCTGCACCCCTTGTGCTGGATACGTCATTGTGAGGACATCGACTCCAGCTGCAGTTTCTCGGAGACTTTCATGGCTATATATTTTGTCATATACCCTTCTTGACTGACCAACACACAACTGTAAAGCCAGAAGTCTTCCCCTTGATTAATAGGCCCAGAGTATCATTTCTATGTAATAACAAAATTATTTTTATTGCTCTGAGAAACTGTATTTGAGTCGTTATGATCTGTCGTAATCATTAGGATAAACAGAACTAAATGCTTTAAATATATTGTGCCTTGTGTTCAAATTGAATAACTGAAAAGAAATTACTTCTTGATTATGTTGTAATTTACTGAGAAGCAGCTGTATCAGTCTATAAGCATGTCACACTGTGACTCACATCAGCAATTTCAAAACTAGGTGGGGAAAAAAAAGAATAAAGGGAATCACATCTATCAATAAAGTTGTTTTTGACCATAGATTTTTTAGTAAAGCTTACAGCTATTTAAAAACAGAATTATTTTAGGAGTGGAAAAATATCCCCTGCAGCACTCTTTTGGTATGAGTGACAGATGGGGAAACACGTTCATCCTGGTGAGCATCTGACTACAGCAACTCAGTCAAAACATCCTTCAGTCATTAATCATCAAACCGACGAGAGGAGATCTAGCCACGATGAAAGTATGATTCATTTCCTGCAACATAAAAACAGACATTTCTGTTCTAATGTGCAGCTCTCATCTTCAGCAGATTATTAAATGCTCTTTTTGTCTTATGTCTCAATGACCTATACAAACTAGGCTTATTCCGGAGTTGCATCCAACCAGTGGATTTGAGGGTTTCCTCCTCTGTGCTACTGAAGCATTCTGAGGCACTTCCTGTCTCCCACTTCCTGAATGCCATTACAGCACTGAAATGCGGTCAACTTCCTGCTGGTTTTCACACGTCTGCCTCGCACTATTGTCTTTGTGTTTACCGACCAGCACAAAATAAAACACAAAACTACTACATGGAAAGCTTGACTGCATGATAAGACTGACCAAACAGGAGTGAGACAAGGAAGAGCAGCATGAAATCTTCAACAAGCTGACAACTTGTGCTACCCGTATGCTAGCAAAACTTAGAATAATTCCCTTAGGCTTCTCTGAAAATCATAATTCAAAGTGCTAAAAATCTTCAAATGTCACATGAGCCACAGTGTGATGCTGTCAAAACTGTCCCAAGCTTGAAGATAACTCCCTGCCTTGTTCACTTTATTCCAACATAAAAATGGCAGTTTCATATTTTTGATATTATCTCAACTGCAATCTTTGCTTGGTGAAACACATTTGGGCACGTCTTAAAAAGAGTAATTTATTTAACTTTCTGTTCTTCAAAACTGGAACCATGATTTCTAACTATTTGATAAATCAGATAAAGCTGCTGAACTGAGCAGAACATTCCCAGAGTTTAACGCATTTAACTTAAGTTGCTGCACAAAACTGAACTATTGCAAAACTTGCCAATCATATCATCAATAGCTTAATCTAAATATATAGTTTGAAGGTTCTCTGTGGCTCACATGGATTTCCAGCTCCCCTATAGAGCAATGACAATGACCTATGGTTAGCTTTTATGCTGCAAGATATGTGTAGTTTCGCTTAGTTTACAGAGATTTATTTTGTTTTTCTTAAGGAGCATACTCTATATGTTTATACCATTGAATTAGAAAAGGTGTTTCATTGAAGATTTAAATGTGAAATGCAATAACCTTTCCATCTTCAAAGGGTTTTAATACAATAAAATACAAACAAACAAGAACAGATCATTTGAAAAAAAACAACTTTCAAACAAAAAGAGACTGCTGAGTCATGGTCAGTTAAAAGTAAAGACAGATGTCCCATCTGTTCCAGGCAAATTATTTGGTTTTTTTTGTTTGTTTTTTGTTATTACTCTGCTTGAATTTCTTGCCCAATTTATTTGGAAATCAGAATGTATCAATGTAATTCCTCAATAAAGCCTGAACCTTACTTCTCTGTTTATTTCATTTTGGTAAACGTGATCAAATCTAAATAGCTGTTCAAAGAAGACTTACATCCTTATAAGGATTTTTTACAAGCTTTTTTTTGTAATCTGTGTACTTTTGACTAGACTAATAATGTGCCCTTTGACATGCATGTTCTATTAGGCTTTAAAATTACTAATACTAATGCAGGAATTCAAAGCATTGAAAATGCCTAAAACAAGTCGTTCATGTTGTGTGCAGTAACTTTCTTTTCGCCTATTGAAACTTTCTGTTCCAGCATTCTGTAGCTGCTCCTCAGAGTCCACTGCCCTGCATGTTTTAATGCCAACCTGCTTCGTCACACCTGATATTAGCTGATGGCTAATTAGCAACTTTCTGCTGAACTTGACGTCATGCTGAGGAGCTGATTCAATCACTGAAGTCAGCTGCGTTGGAGCAGAAACGCATCTGAATCAAGCAAGGCAGAGGGGTCCAGGGGACAGGGGTTAAAAAAAAAAAAACAAGCATCAAGTTTACTGAAGCACTTTTGTTCACAACTTATCTGTAATAAAAAAAACACAGAACTGTTATATAACTACTCCTGATGGCACAGCTTTGTCAATACAGCTGGCATTTCTGTAGCAAATCTCCTATTTGCCTTTTTTTCCCCTCAAATAGTGAGATGGGTTTTTGCTCTTCTTTTATGGATCTTACTTGTGTTCCAAAGTTACATTTCTGCAGCCACATTACCCCAGCAAGTTTTTCCAGTCATTTGAAGGCATTCAAGCAGAAACCCACATACGCTTCCTGCAGTTCCAGATGTAGCTTGATTAGCCATCAGTTTGCTTGCTAACAGCAAAGCTTTTATTTTTTCACATTTAGAACGTTAAATACAGTCCAAAGTTACAAACAAGCATGATCCGACTTTAGGTAAAGTTTATAAAATGTGTCAGTTAAGCAACAGAGAACTAAAGACTTTCTTAAACCAATCAGATGGAACTTTGGGACTCTCATTTGAAAATTCCTTAAATAGTCTCAGTAATATAAGAAGATAATTTGGGAAAAAGGATTTCGGCCACTGAAACAAAAATAAACCACAACAAAAAAAATTAATTAAAAAAAATTATAATAATCACTCACATCCAACAAGTTCCTCAGAAAGGAGGAACTTTCTAAGGATGTGTGAATTGACAGATATGTGCTCAATTCACATATCTGCATGAATGTCGAAGAAAATGTCAGAATTCTGAGGGAAAAAGTCAGAACTGAGAAAAAAAGTTAGAATTCTGAGAATAAATTACAAATTCCGAGAAAACACCTCAGAATTCTGGTTTTGTCTCAGAATTTTTAGAAATAGTCTTTAGTTCCGGTAGTCCTTTTCCTATGATTAAAAAAAACAAGAATGAAAATGTGCCTATGCCATTAACTTTCAGTGCAAAGTAATTTAATCTAGTTTTTGGATCTCACATCAATAGGTTGTTCAATTTTCATAAGCATGCTGCCAAAAAGCACCACTGGCCAACTATCCCATTAATTCTCAACATATTTAAACTGTATTCAAAAGCCCTACACAGTTGAAAAGATTGACTAATCAGTGTTGATGGGACACAAACTGTTGAAATATGTACTTGTCACAGATGGCTGCCACAAACTATCCACAAACAGACACAGCTACCAGTTTTACCGCAAGGCTTGTAACATGTTAGAGTATGTCAGGAATTTCTCAGTTGTTTTTGCACCTTTCACTAGTCGGCATGCTCTGCCAGATGGAAAGCTCCACATGATTCATCATGAACAAACTGATCACATGGCTAATTTGTATATCAAAAACATTGCCTAAAAGTGCAGTTCTGCACTTCTTAACTCGAAACCTGCAGCGGCATGCAAAAATAGTCATAACCTAAGCTTTTCCATATTTTGTCACATTGTAGCTACAAACTTTTGCAGCTGTGCTGCAAAGGTTTGGCTGGTTTGTTTATCAGTCAAGTTTGTTTATCGGTTAAGTTTGTATGTTAGTTTACTAACCATTGTGTGTCGGCAGTGGCCTGATCAGCCACTATTTAAGTTTCCTTCATATTTTGTTCGTCAGATCAGTTTGTGATTGAGTTCTCTGTGTTACACCCGAGTTCAAGTCTGTTATGCTGACCTCTGTTTTGAGCTCAACTATTTTTTTTTTTTTTTTTGGGACATTTTCTGCAAATAAATTAGGAATTAATTCATTTTTTCTCTCTTCTTTCTGGTTGGTCAGACAAATCCCTGGGACACCTACAGACTGAAAAGTCCCCAATTCTTCTATGTAAAATAGCTGGAGTTTGGTAAGATTGGATGGAGAATAACTCAATTTAAATGTGAAAGTTAAAGTCTCTAGTTGAAAATAACTATTTACAGTCCAGATGACCTGTGAAGCTACTTGGACTGAGCATCAAAGTTGATCTATCACATAAGATTCCAATCAGATACATTGAAGTTAGTTTTATTGTTACAAAATATGGAAAAGTTAAGGGATTTTACTGTGCACAATCCAAAATACTGCATACAAAGCAGGTTAATTTATGTAAAAATTGAGATTTAGTAAACTTTTTAAAGTGCATTCATATACATGATATTTATCAGTTTAATTAATAAATGATTTGTTGGCATATAAATGTATTTTTATAGGAGAGCATTTTAGGATATACAAATGCTCTTTATAACAACACCGAAAATTAAATTATGCTTAAGCAGAGACAGAAGTTGTGAGATTTGACCAGCTCTGAAAAGTTGCATCGTTGTTTTATCCAAGCCATCTAAAACTCATAAGAATGGATCCAATTCTTCACTGATGTTGTAGGTTAAAAGTATGCATGAACTGAAGAAAAATATACAGCCCAATATACAGCCCAATTGTTTTTTTTTAAGCGAGTGGGAGGTATTCCTTTCTCAATATGCACTCTGAGGTCATATTTTACTCTGGCATGCACAGAGGACATATTGCTCCCTTCTTGCCAAACAAGCACAACTAAATTCCTTTTAAAGATCTCATTCCATCTTCCTGCTCCAATGAATGGCACGCCGCCATATTATCACTGCAACACCAGTATGGAAACAAACGGCTTCAGAAAACTGGCAGGTTTTGAGGCGAGTTTCTCTCAAAACACTGAAGAGTTATGTGATTGCCCTTGGCTGAGTCTGTGCAACACAGGGCCTCGTAATCCAAATGATGTAATCCTGCACAGAAACCGTTAGAATAAACACTCGGTTCTCAGAGCTTCTCCCTAAAAGCCCAACATTAGCTAAGCTTTAGGCAAAAATGAGTGTGTGATGATGGACATTAGCCTGTTCTTGAATCTGCATAGCAGTTTAAGTATTTAACCTCAAATCTTTTGAGAACATCTTGAGTTATTTCATCAGACTAAACTACTGTGTTACTACATGTGAAACCATCAAAATGTGTTATATTTAAATGTTTGTTTAATGAGTTTTACAACCAAACTACAGTGCAAAAAAAGAGGTAACTTGTAGTGGGAATAAACAGAGGAGAACAAATCAAGGCTCCTCCCAGGGACGAATAATCACTTCCTCCCTTGATTCAGAGCTGTTGACTGGAGGAAGATTGAGCAACAGCAAACATGCCTGGCCATGAGACTGCCTTCAGAATCCAAAACTGCTCGTCTTACACAAGCTCCTCAGAAGTGATATTAGGTGGTGAAGTCATCAGTTTCTTGAAACACCACCCTAGCTCTGGGAGAATATTCAACTTCAGTCCAGTCTGGGATTTCCTGTCTGGCAAGTCTTATCACCAAACTTTGTCTCGACTTTGCGCCTGCAAACCATTTACTGCAAGATGAAAACACCACATTAGAGGAGTAGAAGTTAACAGTCAAGATGTTCATAAATTCCCAGACTGAGTTATGTGGTAGCGCTAGCCTTTTCACTGTGGTCTTATCACACATATGGGGTTATCCATTTACAAATGGGTACTCCGAGTGTTTTCACACATTGTGCATAGATGCATCTCCACAAAAACACGGAGCACTTTTAATCAGTTAGTCGCACTATAGGCCTGTTCAGACCTTGCTTTGACATGAATCCTGGCCGATTCAAGTACAAGCAGACAGATTTAAGCATGGCTGGTCAGACCTGAATGACCAGATCCAGCTATTGTACATGCAAAAATAAAATTTGTAGAAAGGTCTGAGTAAAAATTACATATACAGTAAGCCAATAAGGGTAACATTGATCTATTCACCAATGTTCTTTAGGAGTTATTTAGGCCACAACACTTAAAAAAAGAGAAACAAAACAGATATTTGAGTGATTGTAAAGGATTATCAAGAAACAGTTGCAATAGAGTGACTATAATGGGCGCAGTCAACTGCAAAAACTAAAACAAGCACCGCTCTGTAATCCTCAGATTAATATAATCCTGGAAAATACATTGTTTTTGGTTTTTTTTATTGTGAAGGAGTCAAACAAGGACTTTAAGAGCACCAGGACAATCTCACTGTTAAGACAACTCCAACAAAGAGCATATTGGAAACTGCAGGTACAGCAAACTCCCTCTATTTGTGGTCCACATATTTATGTATTTTTTTCTGTGGAATTATCATCTATTTGCAGATGGGGCATTGCTATTTAATACAGCCAATCCAGGAGCACCATTCATTTTCCTTCGTGCTGATTGGCTGTATCCTAAAAGAAGAAATAAGGAAGAATGTGGGAGTTAGCTTCTGGGGTACTACAAAGATGGTTTCCACAGTGTATACATTACTGTATATTAAGGTATATTTGGTGTTTGACCTACCTATGAAAACAAGCAGTTACAAGTGTTTTTAGAGGGACTCCCAAGTAATGGGGCTAAGATTTTCTGACATATTAAAATCAAAAATACATTTGAAATTAAGCAAATCTCCTATATTTATCACTTAATGCCGATTTTTGGCATCTTTACCACAATTTTTTTACTTTATAATCTTAGATAAATTCAAAGTTTTTGTCTAATAAACTGAAGTGTTCCCCCCGCCCCCCCCCCCCCAAAAATTTTTGGCTAAATAAAATTTTTTCTTGCAAATCTACAACATTTCACTAATGTAACAAGTGTCATTGAGTCACGAATGCATTTGACTTGAAAAGGGAACAGGGAGAAGAAAACTAGAACAAACTAGCCCCTCTTTGAATAATTACAAAATAAATTTAACAGCTGTATTATATTAGAAAATATCCTTTTTTGAATTGCAAATATGTGAAATTAATCTAGAAATGTATTTGTTTTGGTAGAAATTTACTCAAGACCACATTATTTTTGTCTTGTATCTATAAGGGCCTTTATGCTCTGTTGTACTTATGAACTGTCAAATTACAAAGAAATCCATGTCAAAATACTGAAAATGACCTGAGTTGGCCCACTGCATCTGAGTTGAATGAACTCAGTCTAGTAGGCGTGGATCTGGACTGGATGTTTGTGCATGATCAGATGAATCAATGGAAACTGCAGCATAAGCAAGTGCCATTAGACTTTGCTTAATTGACTCCTTCCTTCTGATGACTTCTGAGATGATTATAATTTTGCCCTAGAAGTTGAATCCCTGCTCTGCTTCCACAGCAGACAGTGAAATGCATTGAGGTCAGAGTCTGACGTGGAGTTGAGGCAAAAGAATCTTCCTGCATAAATAAAGGCTCAATGCAATCAAAAACAATAATTATTGCTAGCTAAACAAACGGATTACTTCAAAGTTGACAGAGGATTCCTATCTGATGGTATGAATGTAAAATTGCAGATACAATTGTAGCAAATTTCATAAAGAGGTGGTGCTTCTCAGAACTGATAGAAAGCTATGCAATTTGTTCGCTATTTAGAAAACAAAAGTTACTGAACACAGGAAAATACTCGGGAAATAAAAGCTCATATAAGCAAATCTATTTAAAGATGTACTGAAACGGAAAACATTATTTTAGCACATGCCTCTGCTTTCCTATTGGCAACTAAGAACTGATGTCACTCAGCTGCAGTCAGATTTTCCTCAATAAGTTCACGCTCTAACTGCTAGTGAGAAAACCAGAACACTATGGGAAGCTTTTTGTCTTTAATCGTCCAATTACTCACCAACAGTAGTTTCAACATCTACAAAGAGCTGAACAGTGTGCTCAACACTGTCTTTAATGTGGTAACTGTTGGTTTTTGATCATCCTGACACTAACGCCAATTACGCTGCCTTGCAAAAGTATTAATAAGCCTTGAACTTTTTCCACATTAACAGCATCAAGAAGACCAAGGAGCACACCAGTCGACTCAAAGATATTGCTGCGGAGAAGTTTGAAAACGTGGAAGAAATTGATTTAACCAAATGAGAAAACAAAATCTATTGGCCACTATAGATGTTTGGTGGAAAGCGAACAGTGCACAGCACCCCAAAAATAAAATTTTTCACACTAAAACGTTTTGGGGTGGCAGCATTATGGTGTGGGAATGGTTTTTTCCTTAACAGGAACAAGAAAGCTTATCAGAATTATTAGATAGATAAATGGTGCTGGAAACAGGGCAAAATAGGTGAGAACAGGGTAAAGATTTGCCTTCCAGCACGACAACACAGAGCTACAATGTAATGATTCAGATTCCCGCATATTTAAGGGTTACAATGCCCCAGTCAAACTGCACACATAAATCAAATTAGCAATATGTGGTAAGTTTTCAAAACTTATGTTCAGAATTGCTTTTCACCCAATCTTTCTGATCTTCAGCTATATTGTAAAACAGGGGTCTTCAATTCCACCGATGTCCTACAACTTATAGATGTGTCCCTGAATGATATGGCCAAATTACAGTACCTCCTCAGTTCATTAGTAAAAGTTCTCCTGAACTTGTACTAATGACCTAATAATTTGACTTGGCTATGTTGAAGTAGAGACATCTAAAAGTTTCTGGACACCAGCCTTCCTACCTCACAAGAATGAACTACTTTGCATAAGTCTTTTAAACAGCATAAGAATAGAACCCATTGATATGTTTGGCTGTAAAGTGACATGCAAGTGGAATTTCTACTTTTGTTATTAATGTCCTGCAACACAGGCTTGGTTATCATATTGGACAATGCAAACTTTGCTAAGTAACGATAAAACCCTCAACTAAAACCACATCTACTGACAGAAAGAAACTGCTTGATAACACCAGTGAATCATTAATGTCAGACTCAGGTTGGACTCCTTTTTAAATATGCACATTTCTTTCTATATCAAATTACTCCTGTAGGCCGAGCAGATGTGGAAGCCAGAAATGAACCAATGCCAACTGAAGTTTACAGTTGTTATCTGACAGACACTGCCCTCAAGCTGTCTAAGGTCACCCTTTATCAATCACACACACTCACAGGGTTAATAAAAGCCCCACAGTAACCACGTGCATTGCACTGTGCAATAAGTAACCCAGTAACAAGGTGTGTATGAACATGTGAGCTCATACAGGTCCAGCTGTCACAACAAGAGCACTCTTCAGGAAAAAAAAAAAAAACTTTCAGGAAAAGCATTGATAAGATGATCACATGATCTACTTAGTGCCTTGAAAATTGAAGCACTCAGCATAACAGTATCCGATTTGCTAAACTCTGACTGCTATTATATCCACTCTGTAGGGGATACATTAAATAATAATAATAACACATCGATACTCTTACCCTAATGTTGTGTGTTGACAGTGTTCTGTACCTCTACAGATAGTTTAACTTTCTGCAACTGCCTCTTTAAAATTGACATGTCATGCAACAAATGTGATCTACTTAGAATACCCACCAGCTTTTTGTTTTTACCCTCATCCTCACTGGACTTCTTCTTAGAGGGCTTGTTGGGATCCTCCCCACCGCTGGCTTGGTCCATTTTAGCTCTTGAAGTCAGTTCCCTTCCAGAAGCAAACTTCAAACTTGATTAACTCCAAGGGGAAGAAAAAATCCCAACAGCAAAAATACAAAACGTATATCCAAGTTATATGTTCTCAAAATCCATCCCGTTTAAAAATGCCAAAAGTAAAAAGTTCTCCGCTTCCACATGGTATCCAAAACCATCCGGTAGAGAAGTCTGCTTGTACAAGAGGTGTGGCTGTGTGTGGTCTCCTCTGATCGCCAGTTAAGTCACCTCAAACAGCAGGGTGTATTGGCATTCTGAAAGTAGCACAGCATTGTGCAAACAACAGATAATTACTCTCTCAGACTGTGCTGGACGTCAAGTTTCTGTTCACACGTGTTTCTTCCTTGTCAGCATGCAGAGAGCCACCGACAACGGGCTAAAACACATGTAAACAAACCCGTCAGAGTTACCTATATTAATATGAACAATAGAAAAATAAAAGCAGCTTGTTAATACACCGACCAACAAAGCAAATGTCTATCTGTAATATAAACTTACAATGAGTGAACTTGTTTATAGAGGTGATAATCGAGACACAGCTGCTTTTATACGTTTCAACATTTTTTAGATTTTAATACAGCCATTGATCAGAATCAATAAACGGTTGTCATAGTTGAAAAATCACCGTTGTTCTCTATGCTTGAGATACTTTGCAGCGCTTCGCCGATCAAGCTTTGAGCGACTGTTACCCGGCAAACACACTTTATTTTAACTAAAACAACATCACTCAGCCGCATATAGCGATAGAATACACAAACACACAAAGAGGACTAAAAATATTGTGAAAGAAAAGTCAGAAATTTCAAACGGGAGCTTACCTCAGCAACCAAACCTGAAAACCAGGCCCACAACGCGCCCGCCTCTTATGACACGTGATTGGGCAACGGGGTATGCCATAAATGGGAAACTGAATTCTCATTGGCCAGACGTGCTGACGGTTGTAAGGTCGGCGTGGCGTCGAATGGGCGGAGACTGTGATGGAAGAGAGGTCAGTGTGTGATTTCACACAGCAGGAGGATGGGAATCAGTTGTAAGAATAGATCAGGGACGAGAGAAAAGGCTTGTATGGCTTACTGTTCACCTGTGTTATAATAATACACATGTAAATCGATTCTGTGGAAACGACATCAATAGAGCTATTACAAACTGTGTCCACATCATTTGCAGAAGAAATTAGCTGTTTAATATATTTATAATAGTTTTGGTTATCTGGTGCCAAATTACGCCCACTGTGTTGCTTATGTTGAGAAACGTCTGAACATATATACTTGAAAAAAATACAGTTTTATTTAAAATCAGATTTGACAATAATAATTAACTCCCTTATATATAAATTTTTTATTTAGATTTTCTTTTTTGAAAGGTTCTTGTCCCATATGGAAAATTAAGTAAGTGCCTAATAAACATAATTGTTTGTGGCAACAACTGCTAGTATCCATGTTGATAACTGGCAGTAATCTTCTAGGACGTTGACTAGACCACAACAAAACCTTCATTATTTATTTTAATTATCCAGAGATGGATTAATTGTGATTAATCAACTATTGAAATAATCATCAACTAATTTAGTAATTGAATAAGCATTAACTGAATTATACAGACTCAAAAAGCAAAAAAAAAGTTGTTTACTGAACAATATATTCAGTGCAATAATTGCAATTAAGATTAAAAAACATGTTTGAAAATATGTTCTATACATAGCTATTTAGTTCTGCAGAAAAAAGTTTCCTAGGCATCTTTTTCCATTCAATTATTAATCTCTTTTTCAAAAAAATAAAAAATAAATAGATGAACCTTAGACTGTTTTGATGTTAAGTGCATGCAGAAAGAGCTGAGTTCTTTATGCTGACATTACAAGTATTTTTAGCTGCAGGTGCATCCTTTGACTACAAGTGATGAAGCGTGCATTAAGGGAATAATATGTTATTGCATTTCATGCAATAACGTGTATTTTCACATATTAAAAAGGAATTGAAATAGTTTTCCATTTAGATTTTCTTCTGTATTTACAACATAACATAAAATAAGTTTAGTAGCTAAATAAAAAATCTGCAGGAAGTGCACTTTTTTTTTGCTTTATTGTCAGAATAATCAATAACTAAAATAATCTTTTGTTGCAGCGCTAGTATAATCTTTTGATGTTTTTTTGCACCAGTTTTTTTGTTATTGTTGAATTGTGAAATTCAACACTTGACTTAAGTCAAATGTTGAATTGACTTAAGTCAATTAAGTGTTGACTTATTTGACTTTAAGTCAATTTAACACTTGACTTAAGTGTTGAATTGGGCACGGGGACATTGAACCCCCCGTGCCCTCTCCGCAGGAGAGGGGAGAGTTGGGTACCGGCCGGCACGCCGAGGACGTCCAGGGCCGCACCGCCGCTCCGTGCTGGGGTTGAGGTTCCGAGTTCGGGGCCATCACCGTCTGTTCACCGTGCGCGTGAGATCTAAGTCACTTGACTTAGTTCTCACTAAATCAAGTGAGATCTGCAGTGCTTTACAAACTGTATAAGGTTCTTTTGTGATCTCTTGAATCTTGGCGCTCATAAGAAGATTCACCTTTGTTCCACATTTTATCCATTTGTGATAAGAGTTCTCACTGTGAAGTGTGCAGGAGTCCTAAGGCCATAGAAATGTCTTGGTAAGCTTTTCAACATCGATCAATGTCAATGACTGTTCATGATATGATTGGTTTTCAAGAATTTTCAAACTACTTCATGTCATCAAAAATGAAGCTATATGTTATATACCTATGACATATAGCTCCAAGGTTCCTCTTTGTATCCAGCAGAAATACCACAAACTTTTCATGACTGAAATAGATATATAAATGCAAATAACTGTAAACTGAACTGCGCTGTAGCCTCCAAGAACTGACATTCTGCATAAGACTGGCAGCAGCTCTAATTATCTCTCTCTAACATTCTATTACTATTCCAAATTTATGAAAAATGAGAAGAAATAGGAATTTATTGTATTCATTTTCAGCATTTCATCATCAATTATACTGATAGAATTTAAGATAAAACAAAATCTTTGTGTCCTAGTTGGATTGTCCCAACTATTCTACATTTCCATCCTTTAGCTAAAGCAGTCTTGTGAGGAGAGGTTACAAAAGATCAGAACAATCTCATTATATAAAGGAAACAGACATAAAAAGTTCCCATAACATTATTTAAAACACCATGGCACATTGAAGGTAGTCATCAATAATTAGAGAAAATGTGGGACAAAGTCCTCATCACTTATTTGAAGGTGACCCACCACATAATTTTATAAGGAATATGCCCAGTTTTTCAGCTCATGTCCTTTTACAGCCGTTAATCAGGTTCACCTATTTAATGTTCCACTAATCACTCTGATCTGTCTTGTTTATTTGTCTGAATCTATAACCCACTTCATGTTTTGCTAGTTAGTTTCTCTGTTTTTCCTTTTAATCAGAGAACTAAGGTTGTCTAATTCAGTTTTCTTCAGGTTATTCATTAAGATCCTCTGCAGTATGATGTCTAGCTCGTATTGGCTAGGCAACATCCTCAAAAAAACAAACAAAAAAAATACGATACCTTTTGTAACCGTGTTTTATGTCCAATGCTTGTTGTTAGTGGCTCTTTCTGCTTTTGAACATCCACAATTGGCTCTAAGACAAACCCTCCCATTGGCTCTGGTAATCAAGTTTAGGTGTTTGTTGAAATAAACAGCACTAGATGGAAGTGCTTGACTTTACTTAAGAACATACTATTTTCTAATGGTAATTTTTTGGTTTGCTCAAGATGGTTGAGGAGAACATTTTGTTTGTACTCTGTGGAATACGCCTGTTGTCACTTCATTCTGAAAAAACACCAGATAGAGCTAAACTACTTTTTTTTATGCTGTGCCCTGTTGTTGAGGTTTCTGTTGGCAAAGAAAGAAACCACAAACTCAGCAAGAGGAAAGTACAAATTTGTTCCTTAATCTTACAATCAGCAGTAAACAATTTGTTTTGCAAGTTAAGGAAAGGTTGTGTCCCCAAAGGCCATAAAACATTTCTGGTTTGGAAATTTGTAGCCTTTTGTCATCTTTCATTTAAATTTCTTGACATTCTTCTTCTATAGCACAAATACTTTTGGCTAACATGTTCAATGTATTTTATCATTTCAGGAAGATAAAATACATGTTCCTGCCTGAACATGGAGGCTCTCCTTCCCACTGTTGTTCTTCCAGACATTTATAACATATGGAGTTTGGAGCATTTATAACCAGTACTGGCTTATAAAAGATCATCTTGCCTTCCACAAAGCAACTTTTCATTACACCAAAGTTAAAGATGTCCACTTTTCTTCTGAGAATATGGACCAGCAGTTTGGAAAAATTCAGAACTTAGGAAAATAGGCACAAAATTAATTGACTTCAAAATCAGAGTTAGATTTTTAATAATCTTGTAACATGATTAACAGAAATGGCATAAATCAAAAACGAGGAAACTTAAAAAAAAAAACAAATAAAGCTAAATCAACAAAACTAAAGTTTAAAAACATGCATATAAATCTTTAATTGAATGAGTTACAGTGACATTTAATTTCCCTTTGGGATCAATAAAATATTTTTTGAATTTTATTTTAACATAAAATTATTACAACATTAACACAAGCATTTGAACTAGGGGTAAATCCTATAAAATACATTCATAATTGTATTTGTAAATATTTCAATTGAATTAGGAGCAAGAATTTGGCTCATATGAAAACAGTGATTAGGTTCAACAAGTATGAAATAAAAAAAAAAAGTTTTATCAAACATAACTAAAAATAATGTAATTTAAAACTAACATATCATAATTTCTATTGAGAAATGTTTAGTGGTAATACTAAAACATATAAGCTTAATTTAAAAAAAGAAAGAGGGAATGAAACCTAGTGAATCACCTGTTTGTTTAGGGAGAAAGTGAATCTTCTTCCCACACTCTTGCTGTTCAGAGCACAATACCCTCATTGAGAGTCCTCGTGTGAACCTTGGTGTTTTGTTCCTGTCGATGCTGAAAGGAGCAAATAAATACCTACACCTCCTGCAAGATAATTTAATGTCGGACTGAATTAAGCACTTCCCAAAGCTATATGGTATTGATTGTGCAAGATATTTGATCAGTCAGCTCAACCAGAGCTACTTATAACCTAAAGCTCATTCATGATAATGTCTTACTTGTATAGCAGAGACCAGATATTTGCTGGTATCGTACAAAAAGACATTTATTTCCTCTCTTATTCTGGGGGGTTTGTGTTTCTTCTGTGGCAGTGTGTCAACCTTTTTCAGAGGAGGGCGTTCCACCCTGAGCAGTGGCAAAGGCATCGCTTACCTCATTAGGATTGAAGAAGCTGCATGACAATGTCTCTTCGCCTGATGATTAACCTTGTTGATCCACTCTGTTACTCCTGTGTAGAGTGGAGTGAAATTATCTCATGTCAACTTGTCTACACTCAACTTTCTTGTTCCAAGCTTCCATCTGTAAGCCTCCAGCGTAAAGACCTCTTCCAGGGCCTACTCTCTGCACGATTGTTCTCTGAACCTCCAGTGTCCTCCTGATTTCCACCTGCCTGCCTACTCTCAGCCGCCCACTCCATCTTCCAAGCCATAAGCTACCAACTTTCTACCTCCTCCCATGTAACTCAAATCCTTGTTAAGATTCTCATGCTCTTCTCTTCAAGACGCCACTTGGTGAACCAGCAGGAACCTCCTCAGTCACACATTTCACATATTGTATAAAATAAATCGTGCTTACTTCTTTGTCCTTTTCCTAAAGACTGAATGTGCATGTGAGTCAGAAAACTACTGAAAAAATATGACAAAGCTGTTTCTCTTCTGGGTCCTCTGCGATTGCTAAAATGTATTTATTATTCTATCTACCAAAATAGCTAGATAAATTTTACTGGCTTCCAGTTAAAGAGTTTACATACATTTCCTTGCTATTTAGCAAAATTACCCTTTAAACTCTATGACGTGGTTCAAATGTTTTGGATATCATTCCATTAACTTTGGTTACAGTGAGGGTCTTTGGCCTATTGGCTTTGACACACGTTTTCAGCTCTGAAAGGAAACTGAGATCAGGCCTTTTTATGATGGCCATGTAAAACATTGATTTTGTTATTCTTAAACTGCTTTGTAACTAATTTGGCTGTCTACTTGCAGACGGTGACAATTTAGAAGTCCCATTTTTGCCTAAGATTCAAGTTTCTGGCTGATGACTTGAGACATTGTGTTAGAATTTTCAAATAATCTATTTTCCTCATCATGCTGCCTATTTTGGGAAGGCAAATCAAAATGTAAACGTGTCCACGCTTATTAAGAACCCAAATTTTAATTTCATCAAATAAATTACAAACGTACAAATAATCCTACTCAATTGAGTAGGATTATGTAAGTAAGCATTATCAAGATGTGCATGCAATTTTTTTCCCGCAATTAAATAAATACAAGTTTGTAACATGCCAATAACTGTCTAATTTGTCTCAAAAATGTCCAACCTTAGACCAACCTAAGAGTTTTTTTGTGAACACTGAATTAGTTAAACACTGTCCCCAAACACATAATGCCTCAGAGTACTGGTTACAGTCACACATTTCTTTCACTCAACACATATCCCATTTCTGGACACCTAAAATTACACTTTTAAAACAAACAGTACACAGTGTTGATCCAAACCCAACATGACCACAACATCAGTAGTGCAATTTCTGGTCAATAGATGACACTTCTCACATTTGTTCAGATGAGATTTTGTGGGATTTGAACACCATATGCAGTCAGCCAACTTTAAATTAGCCACTTTATCTCTTCTTGGCCCACTGCCCTGTTGTGGACAAGGATATGTGAGCCAAATGTAACCTAGTGTTTAAAACACAAGTAAAAAATGAATAGATGTTGATTTAATATCTTCTTCTACAGCAAGATTAACTTAATAAATAGATTTCATATTTTATTCTACAATAAGAGTTAAAAACTCAGAAAGTTAAAAATAAGTTTATAAATATAGATAAAAATGCTAAAAATCTTTAAAAACGGTGCCTTTAGTGATTGCTTTTTGTGACGGATTAAACAATCACACGTCTCTTGTGTGATTTCCATACAAAAAGGATGTTTTGGCCTAAAACTGGTGGGGAGACTCATTAGCAAACTACCAGCATTACAATGTGAAACAAGCTTGGTTCTGTTACATAACCAAAGAAAGAAAGTGCGCACTCATTTAACGAGCGAGTGAAAATCCCTTCTGCAACAATTCTGGTTCTGTGAGAAGCTCTTTGGTACTCCTTCAAAGAAACAGCCTCTTGTGTTGTCTTCAAGCACTTTTATCTGTTGTTTTTCATCTAACAACAAAAGAATCTGGAGTGATTTCTCAATAGTCTCTTATCTAATTAACATGACAATAACTATTGTATATTCATTTATACTTCAATAGAAAGATAGTTATTCAGTAAATTATTTAAAAAAAACATATGTTCCCAAATATTTGTACTTGTGTTGCCTAATATCCAAAATTGTGGTTTTGTACTGTCCCTGGTTTTGTGGTAGTGACATTATATAGCCACTGTCACTAGCTAGTTAAATAGTTTATATGAGCATGATAGGATTTTTTTATGCCTTCTGATTTTCCCTGAGTATTTTTGACTTATATTACACACCAAATGCTTATTACAGATGTTTACATGTAAGCTAACTGGTTAGAGCAGCTACTACATTTTAAAAAACAGTACCTTGCAAAATAATCAAAGTTTTTTTAATATACTTTCTTATTACAACAATTTAGCTGCTTCTTCTTTGCAAAACTAGCTTATCTTAGCAGCAATTTTCAAATATTACCACAGAGGATTTGTTTTTATTTAAGTTTGGACTTTGACTATGCCATTATTGCACGTGATTATACTGTAATTTAAACATTATCATTGGGTCTTTGGTTCCCTGTTTAGACTTGGTGTCCTGCTGGAAAGTTAACCTAAAAGTTTTTCTTTAAAGATTATGTCCTTCTATCGTCCAACCAACTCAAACAAGCTTCCTTGTTCATCCATGTCTTTTTTGCCATTTTCTTGGAAAAAAGAAACTATTTTTTAATGCAATCTTTGTATTAACTCTACAGTTGGGTGTAATTTAAAATAGCTTATCAAATAGTGAAACAAGGAGCATTTCGAGATTCTGTAGTGGGCCATCAAATCTTGAAAAAAGATGTTTTTTCACTAAAGCAAGTTTATTCTGAATTTTTGCCATCATTCCTACATTTAATATAGCTCTTATGGGCCATCACATAGGCTTTCCTCTGCAGCTCTCTATTTAATTATAATCAGATGCTCTGTATTGGGGCCAGTGCTGTCCCAAGACTCACTCATCCAATCCAGTAGATCAGCCATCTACTGGATGAAAACACCAATTGAAATCTGAAAATGAAAGCTAAAGATCATAAGCCGTTAGGTGAAAGTCGTGTGACTTCTTTCTAAGATAAAAAAACTTGGGAGAATTTTGTGAAAGGAAGTGAAAGAAACCAGTTGTGGTTGTGAGTGATTCTGAAAGTTGTTTTACAAATTTAATTTTAGATCCTTCAGGGCCAAAACACAGCAAATAAACCATGCAAGATCATTTTAATTGTCTTTCAGATGATATTCCAAATAAAACAGGTTTTTAATCCTTGCAGTTTTTTTGTATTTGACTTACTTTGTGAAGGTTGCTTTAAAGATCTCTGAAGCATGCATAAATGAGCTGTTTAAAGGGAACTTAGAAGCTCAGGTGAAGACATAGTATAAAGGACAAAAATATTTAACAGAAAAGAGTCACAGGAGAAGAGTTGCTATGCTGTGCAAACACACTAAAACAACACCAGGCGTACTTTCACATCATTTATGTGGTTTGTGGCAAAGCAGCTGAAATGGCAGCACCTTCTCTGAAGAGTGCTTCAATTCACTTGAACTTATTAATGACAACAAGTTCTCTGATGTTCACCATATTATGATGAGAATAATACGCTGAGGTAACAGAAAATAATACATAAGCCTCAGTAATAACACACTAAGCCTTAGATAGATTTTTGAACACTTACCTGAGAAAACATACATTTTGAATTAAATGTTATCCAGCTTTAGGGATTTTTTCTGTTTTGAGATGTGACAAATTAGAAAAAAAGTCATTAATACTGGCTTCAGTTAAACAGACAAACTAATTCTTTAGGTATACGTTTACTCAGTCTCGTGAGGTCTAAATTTTGGCGCTCTTTTCACAGGTGTGACTGTTTTAACCACTATTGACATTGCGAAACTCTGCCTTTATCTTGGTTTTAACCACACATATAAAGGTTTTGTGAGAAGTTAAGACCTCAAAATGGGAAGTGGTATGGCATCAAGTTTGGGCAAAAAATGATACATTTGAATAATTATGTTTCCAGATTAGAATTGTTTTATTTTATTTACGTTTCTTACAATAAACCTGTGTGTAATGCCATAGCCAGGCTTAAATAAGTACATAAACCTGTACAAATATTTGTTTAGATGCTCTCTTTTAGCTCTACTGGATACGTTTTGTAGCCATTAACAAGATTCTGAAACATCTATCTGAAAATTATCTCAATCACATGTTAAACCTGGTTTTGAAATGACTGAAGTCATTTTCTAAAGTCTAATATTAAGTTCTGAAATGGATCAGACCTCCACTCTAACCAATTTGTCTCAAACTTTGACTCTATAGGTACATCCTAAAACCTGTTGGACCCATATCCAGCCTGAATTGGCATTGTGTGTTCAGGATGATGTGCAGTGCAGTTAGTTTTTCTCCACATCTTGCATTTTACATATAAACCAAAAAGTTTGGTTTGTTCTCTTCTGACTAGAACATCTGTCGAGACTTCTTACGACTTTCTTTTTCTTCATCTTGTAATCTATTTAAGGAGGGATTGAAATAGGGTGCATGATTAATAGTTATAGTCCCTACAGACTCTCCTACCTGAGCTATGGATCTCTGCAGCTCCCACCCTGTTAACATAGGTCTGGTAACAGAGTGGGATAAAGTATGGAAAACTTACCATACTTTACTTATTTTTATCAGTAAAAGAAATTAAATGCATTCATCTTTTCCTTTTACTTCATAATTATCCAGTATACTGACCTTTGTACTTGTTACGTGACAACATGGGGAAAGGCCCAAGAGCTATGAAAACTTTTGCAAAGCATGCTAAACACAAATATATGCATAGATACGAGGATAGCAACAGCAGATTTGCTGCTGTGGTTTGCAAAACATGTGCCTGCACCTCTGAAAACAAACTTCATGCTTCTGTTTATACGCTTTTGCTTGCAGAATACACAAGCATAAGTGGGCGGAAATCAGTGTGAGCAAACTATGAGTAAACATCTTGACTCTTCATCTAGGACACGTTCACCCCCAGACAGGCCTATTGTTCAGGGCTGGCAGCAAATGACACAAGATACCCTCCTAAGTCTTCCTGTCAATTGATTGCCATCATAGGATCAAGACACAAGATGCTTAATGTAAATTTAGGAACACAAACAGATCTAAGCCACTGTTTATGCAAACCCCACACATTCAGCGCTTCTGCAGCTTCCAGCATAGAATCTTACTGCTTACAGGCGACAGAGCTGACCACCACAAAACAGCAGTAAGGAAGGAAAACAGGAAGATCCTCTAAAACAAAGAGAGGCTCAGAGACGGCTTTCAAAGTGGAAAAGTGAAGAGGCTAGAGAGCAATGCCAAATATGAATCAGGGTCCTAAAATGCTTTCTATTGGTCATGGTGATGTTTCTCAATTTTTACAGCTTTTGAAGTATGAGATGTAGGAAAAAAAACAAAAAACTACTGATTACATCAAGTATTTGGATAACTAATTTAGGGGATCAATTAAATCAGGAATGAATATCTATAAACATTTAAATCACCAAGAAGATAAGATAAATAAATATGGTAGGAACCTCGGTTTTATTGGAATTATCAAGGTTTGAGTTGGCAGCTGTAGTCACTCAGTAAAACACTATAGATCAGTGCTTCTCAATTATTTTCTGTTACGCCCCCCCTAGCAAGAAGAAAACTATTCGCGCCCCTCACTCCCCACCGTAACTATCCATCTCTGCATAACATTTTATCCTTATTAACATTAAAGAAAAGAAAAACATATGGTCAAACCTACAACGAATAACTTTATTAAATCGTGTTTTAAGTCTGTTTTAAGACGTGTTTTAAACATGTTTAAACTGTAAACATGTTTAACCAACTAATTGCACCATTGCAAAATTAAATCAAATCAATAAATAATATTTAATAATTATAATAACTAAAAAAAAAAAGAAAAAAAAAAAAGAAAAAAGCAGCCTGTTCCCCAGGGTCACACGCACCCCCCCAGGTATCGCCCCACTATTTGAGAACCACTGCTATAGATGAAGGACACAGACTCATGTTTTCAAGCCTTTTGTTTCTGATAGTTATGATGATATTACACTTACAGCCAATAAAACATAAGATTAGAATTTAGACGAGAAGAAATTAGAATAAAAATAATAAAAAAAAGTTTTAACTAAATTTAGGTTTATTTTAAAGGTTATTTTCAAAATGTTCTTTTAATCACAATCATTACACATATAACAGAGCTCTGGTATTTTTGGAACCATAGTTGCCAGTGAACAGCTAACATCCATCAATACTTGAGACCTCCCCTAAGAACCTCAATAGCTAACTATTTTAATAGTTCAAACACAAAACAAACCTCTAAATGCAGGTTTATTTAGTTCTAAGTGGAAACCATCTTAGAACTATAGCTTCAGCTAACATCTAGAGCCTTTTTTATTTCTGCTCTTGAAAGTACAGTCAATTAGTGCTAAGAAAAATAGATGATGCACCTTGATTGGCTGTCAATAGTGTGTAAAATAGCATTGCACTGAGGTACTTCCACTTCCCAATATTCATTTTCTTTCGAATATATTAAATATCTCCAAAAACGTCTCCATTGGCAATTTACATAAATAATTTGGAGTTATCTTTGACAGAAATATTGTCAAAAAGGAGAGGGTCCACTGAAGCCTACTTGACTGAGATCCACCATTAGGCAATACTTTGAGTTGATCTGTCACATAAAATCCTATTAAAATACACTGAAGGTTGTAGTTGCAACAACCTTTTGTTTCTTTTAATACATTAGTTTAAAATTAAACATTGAACTTCTTGTTAAAAGATTTGCAGGACACTTCTTTTCTTCAAGCTGCACAACTGAGATTTCTTATTTTGCTTTAAAGAGTTCAGCTCTGACTTCTTTTTATCAGGGCGACCCATGATGAAGACTCTGCAGCTCCGTGGAAGAACATAAAGGAAAGATGCATTTCAAAGTGTGTCTCTCCGTCCAGATGAAAGGCATGTGCTAATTTTTCTCTTTATAACTGGAGGAGCCCTAAAACATCTTGATGGCTTCCTGCAATCCCAGATTTCTGACAGCTGTGACTGTGACAGTACATTACTTGTGCTCACTCTTTGTGAATAAAAGGCTAAATCAGCTCATATGGCAGTCTCTGACAGCTAATGAAAACCTCTGATCTAAGATTAGAATAAAATGTCAGACCTTTTAAAAATATACAACATTTTTATAACAGATGTTATGTGTTAATGTGGACTTATTGAAAAATATATTTAATTCTGGCACAAGGATTGTTATTTTGAAAAAGGACTTTTAATATGACAAATAAGCCTCATGTGAATGTATACTCTGATTTATTGTATATTTCATAGGGCTGCACAGTGGCACAGTTGGTAGAGCTGTTGCCTTTCAGCAAGAAGGTTCTGGGTTCGATTCCCGGCCCCGGTCTTTCTGCATGGAGTTTGCATGTTCTCCCTGTGCATGCGTGGGTTCTCTCCAGGTACTCCGGCTTCCTCCCGCAGTCCAAAAACATGACTGGTTAATTTCCCTCTCCAAATTCTCCCTAGGTGTGAGTGTGTATGTGCACGGCTGTTTGTCGTGTGTGTCTCTGTGTTGCCCTGTGACAAACTGGTGACCTGTCCAGGGTGACCCCGCCTCTCTCCCGGAATTTTAGCTGGGGATAGGCACCAGCACCTTCCGACCCCACTAAGTTAAAAGGGAGTATAGAAAGTGGATGGATGGTAATCAGAGTCCTTCCCACTTTCAGAGTGGGAGGTCCGACTTAGAGGAGCGTCCCACTTGATTTTTCTGAACACAAAGTCAGAGGTGAATTGCCCACCTGTGGGAGAGCTGCAGAGATCCACAGCTCAAGTGGGACAACTTGTCAACAGGACTACTACTATTAGTTTGTGCACTCCACAAATACAGTGTGAGTTTTTCCACCACACAAAATGTTTTGCATGCAGGTCAAAACATTTGGATCTAAACTAGTAAAAGCCAGTTCTCTCTCCACAATGTTATCTCTGACCTGCTGTGTTCAATAATGTTCATGAAGCTGTTTGTTTGCTACTGTTCTCTAACAGTTGTATTTATACAGGGGTCACATTACATTCTTATGGACTATATTTGCTTAGAAGCTGACCTCTGAATGTGGTTGGTTTTGATGGATTTTAGTTATAGATCTTTAAATAAAAGATGGCTGCAAAGAAATAATAATTTTTCAGATTTTTTGAAAACAAAGTAATTGTTTTCTTTTACTTCTCATTTATTTTTGTGTAGAAATATTGTGAAATATATAAAAAAAAAGTTACATGACTGACTGAATAAAACTGCAAAAGAAGCATAGAAACAGCAGAAATACAGAAATACCCAGAAAGTCAACAAGCACACATGTGGGGTAACACGTCAAACAGTTCGCCATACCTAGTTATATATAACCAACTGGAAGCATTAATATTGATTCTTCTCAGTTTGTTTCCTCGCTGTGGTCTGTATAATGTTGCACAACGGCACTCTGCCCACAGAAAGTCAGCGGCTGTGTGACCTTGACCGAGGCCTTTAGCCTGCAATGCTCAACAGGCCAAAGGTGCAAACAATGTTGTGGATTCAGAGGTGAGACATGAATATAAAATCTATGAGCTAATAAAAGCAGAATTCTTAGAGTCCTATAGACTAAATCTTGTTTTCAGTGTGTTAAACTAAGTCAGGACTGCTTGATCTATAACCTTTTGGTAGCCTAATGACCTTAATAAAAAAATGCCAAAAATAATAAAATGTATTTTTGTCTGGAGCAAGTAACTTTGTGTTCTGCATAACCCGTTGCTAATTACATAGTTTTCAGCTTGTGTGTAGACAACAGTTCGTACATCCCACATATGATCTTTTCTTTTGTAAAGTGGTTATACATATTGTAAAGTGGTTATAAACATTTTCAAGATGTTTTTCAAGAAAACATCTAGAAAAATAATGAAATCTGATTTTAATTTCTCTTATTGAACTGTATTCCCATTAATATTGGTTCTGATACAAATATAGACTTGTTGACTTTAGTTAAATAATAAATTATGATCTAACAACAATCCACAACATTTAAAAGTAACATCTTGCTAGCAAACAGTATTTCAAGAGTCATATAACCATATTTCTTTTCTGCAGATTATGAGCAGAAAATTGAAAATTACATTAAACCGTCAGTTGGCAAAGCAAGATTTCATCAGACCAATTCATACTTGAAATCAATAAAAGAACCGAAATGACACTTTTTTGTGCTACATTTGCTTTGTAGCTTTGTTGAATGATAATGTTTGTTTTTGGTTTGTTTGTAGCTGTCATTTCTTTAAGAAGGACCAATGACGCCTTTAAGAAAGGGCTCAATAATCATCCATTGCTGCTTAAAAGCTACACCCAGCTGTAGGATTAAGATTATAATAATAATAATAATATAATAATAATAAAGATTATTGCAGGGTAACTTTCCCAGCTTAAGTGCAAAATTATTCCATTTGTGTTCAGTTATCAGGAGAACAGTTGTGGTTTTCACCTGGGACTCCAAGCCTTTCAGATAGAGGAACAAGGCTGTGGGTTTTAGTCATAAGACTTCCGGCTGCCAGCAAACAATGTGATTCTTTTTTCTGGTCAAGTAATAGCTGGAATTCACAGGGTCAGAAAAGTCAGAGGTCATTTAGGATTGACAAGAAGGAAAACTTGTTACAATTCCCAGCTTATCTTCTTGTACTTTATCTTAACTCTCTTAAACTACTTCCAAACTTTTGCTTTCCTTTTCTGCCAATATATCTGTTAAATTTCCCCACATTCTGGTGATGTTTTTGTCTGTTTAAAGAGGAATAGAGGAAAACTATTTTCTTCCCTCTGTGTCAAATTCAACAGATTAGGTAGGATACTGTGGCCTATTTTTGGATGTTCTAACAGAGCCCTGATGAACTCCACCTCTGCGCCTCTGGTGAAGGGGGGAAAAAGCACAGCCAGTGGGTTTTCAGCAAGGAAGGAAGAGGGCAGCTCTGGGACAGGAAACACAAGCAGATTTCCCTTGTGGGAAACCCTATTAGTCTGTCATGGATTTACAGTGGGAAACAGAATGCAGTCCGCAAACACAACACAACTCCCTGCAATTGACGGATAATAATCTCATTACTTTAATCAGGATCTATGTGCATTTACTTCAAGCTACTTGAAATGTGAATTCTCGTGGGTTATGTCTAGCTTTTTGTTGTTTAATTTGAGGAACGAAAAACAAATGTACTACATCATAATACAGACACAAAAAACAGAATTTTATCTGTAAAAATATTTCTCCAAAATATTTTGTCAATTTCAGTTATTATATTTTTTGGTTTCAGATTCACGTTAGCTTAAAAAATACTACCAACATCAATTTACAGGTACTTCTCAAATGATTTGGATATTGTGAACAAGTTCAATATTTTTTTCAAACCTTATTTTTCTTATAATTGTGATGATTATGACTTACACATAATAAGAAACACCAAATTTAGTGTATCGCAAAATTAGAATATTATACAATATTAATAAAATATATACATTAAACAGAAATGTCAGGCTTCTGGGAAGCATGTTAATTTCTGTTCACCCAGTAATTGCTTCTTTTTGCATGAATTGCAATCTTTAGAATTATCAAGAGGAAATGAAACTGGTATTTCCCCACTTCTCACACTAATGACTGAAAATAACAAGAGCAAAACCCATAAAAACAAAATGTCTTGGCAAATTTTGATGAACAGAAATTAAACTTACAGAAAAACCTTATAATCTTGATTTTTAGATGAGGGGATATTGTTAAAGTATTATAGCACAGTAAAGTTTAATAGAGGATGTTTAAAGTGTTTGTATTTTGCACACAAAAAGTACTGATTGAATAATTAAATGTTCTACATTTTAAACTTATTTTTATCAACCAATACAAGGGGAAGAAAGTCATAAACCAGTCAACAACCAACAATGGCAAACGCACCAGGAAAACCCCCCCCCATGTCCAGCTCTTCTTGCCATTTTCCATCATATCATCATTGCCAGTTTCCATCCTATTTTACCACATTTCCTGTGTGCACATAGCAGACTTTCATGCAAGCTTATCTGCATCTTCCAGTGGGACGCATGTGTGTAGCACAAGACTCGATTTACAACAGACATCATTGCCGTGACTATCTAATCTTGTGTCTGCAGTCATTTAGTGCTCTTTTTCAATTATACAGTACTGATTGGCTTTGCTAACATACTGAGGTCCTAAGGGATCCATATGAGCAAATAAACCACGGCTACAGAGTAATCTGAATGTAACTCTCAATGGGCTGAACCTCATAAGGAAGAAACCACGAGTCACTCATATAAATTCATACATAATGTAATGCCATTAAGTAAAAACACTTTCCTAATACATCCAACATATGCAGTGTTGTGAAAAAAAAAAATTCTACCCCTTTTAGGTTGGATCTGTTTTTTTGTCGGTCATAAATGTTTCTGTCGTTATTTTTAGGCTTCTGACCCACATGCAAGATACTCCCAGGAGTCAATGAAAAGACTTTAAAGGTTTATTACAACAAGGAAATGTGCAAATAGTCCACAATTTGATTTGGGGGAGGGGTTTATTGGTTTGGCGAAGTGAAGAATAAGGCTTTATGATGAAGAAAGTGCAGTTTCTGATGTTGGAGATGTGGAGGAATGAGCAGAGCTTGGGGCGTTGGTTTGGGTGGTGATCATGTCTTGGAGCCGGAGCTGTAGTTGTTGCAGTTTAGAGGAGTTGAGGAAATGTGGAGATGTTGCAGGGCGTGCAGATTGGAGTGACTGATTTGTGGTAAGAAGAGCCTGAAGTATGGGGCTGGACAATAAATCAATCAATAGATAATATTCAGTAATTTCACTGAACTCCAATTCAGAAGCACACAGCATTCTGGGGGATGTAGGCAGAGCAAAGACTTCGGCTTCTCAACCTCTTATGACCAGCTAAGCAAGGTGGGTGGTGGCATCAACTCACTCCCTCAGTCTTTGGTTACCTAGCAACAACCTGTTGAGTAACATGTGGTTACCTAGCAACAACCTGTTAGGGAACTTGCACAGCATCAGTTTGAGGTTTGGCCAAAAAAAAAACAAACAAAAAAAGCAAGATGGACTGAAAATTGTGGATAAAACAAGAAAGATCATGCCACCAGTCTGACAGCATTTCAGATATTTAAAACAAATTTATTAGTATCAGTATCGACTGATCTGAAATACTTTTACTGTGATAGGGTTTTCAGCCATGTTGTCCAGTACTAACCTGAAGATTAGATTGTACAGTAAGCAGTTCAATGAAATTTATAGTACAGCTCTGATTGCTATTATTGAAGTTGCTGGTTGTGGTAATATGATCACAATAGAGCTCCATAAGCCCTGTTTATGGAGCTGGAGATGTAGATGGCAGATGACAGAAAGACGTTTATAGGTAAGAATCTCAGAGCAAATGAAGAGGTACCTTTGGAGAGGAAATCACAAGGAGTCACTTAACATAAAGGCACAAGGAGAAACAACAAAGTACCAGAGATATCGCAGAGGATAACACTCAGGCAGTGAAGGACCAACATTCAGCTCTTCTTATCCAGCAGCTTGATGATTAGCAGATGCGAGGAAGAGCCCACAGTACAGTCCCCCACCTCCAGAGAAAACCTACAGCACCACTCAAACACAAACATCCCCAAACTCTGAGTTTCTGGTAATCAAAAAGTTTAAAATCACAGGCAGAGAAAACATTGAATATTTTAATTTCTTCACTTTATTTATTAAGTCAAAAAATAAAGAACATTGAAAATAATCTAACTAAGCTTACTTTGTTTAATCATGAATTAACTGCAATTAACTGTATTGTTTAGAATCAATCATTCAGTTTCATTAGGCACACTCATGCCTTGTTAAAAAATCTTTACAAGGCTAAAATAGCTCATAAACCAACACATCATAACCTGATCTAAAACAGATGAAAAACAAAGTCATCACACTCGAGTGGGTTATAAAAGTTCTCCCTCTCAAATCAACCACAATACGAGCCATTATCCACAAATTGAGAAAACTAACCAAGGACAACATCTAAAACATTGTACGCTTCATTTACCTCAGTTAAAGTCTGTGTTAATCAATGGCAGAACAAGACTTTTATACTAGGGATGGTCAAAGTGTAGACAAAGGTTTATTAGAGGGTCCATACTAATAAAAGAGGATATTCTGTTTCTCTAACCTGGTATATGAAGAACATGCTTTCTTTACAATGGTATTTCTATATTTGCCACTGATGTGTGCATTTAATCTTCTCTCAGTTACAATTGCAAAGCATTACAGGGGTCATGCTTTGCAATTCTTTCCAAAAATTTACCCTTATTGTCAGTAATTTGGGATTCTCAAATGTCATTATTCATTCCAGGCACACCTGGCATTTATGTATTTTCATCTCTGTGTTTTAGGTATACGTCTGAACCTACAGATTAAAACCTTGCTGTAAGTCCATTCCCAATATTTCTCGAGCTACAAGTACAGGAAATTCTGAGCATGAAACTTTTTTTGTAGTGGTGATCGTTTTTCAGTAAGATAAAAACAGATACAATATCTCAAACCTGTGACAGCACATTGTTGTGTTACAGTTCACACCCCCACAGATCATTGCTGTGTGTTGTTTCTAAGAAGTTCTGATCAAGAACTGAAAACTGAGCCCTCTGGTTTATGGGATGACATGGGATACGCCATTTTGGTGAAGTGCTTTCCTCGGTTATAGCCTAATTGTCTTGCCAGAAGATGAAGAGAAAATAATCTATGTTACTACATGAAGAGGCTTTTGAAGAAACACAGGTGAGGGGAAATAGGCATTTCTGGTTGCTTGTTGTTATGTCTCTCTCAAGGGCAGAAACATAACACCACACATCCCAACTGTTTCAGCTTAATGGCGGGTTCTGACTGGCAACCAGGTTCTTACATCTTATTTCCCGTAATTAGGAATAATTGCATTGAGCCAGCATGAACTGTCATTCGTGATACTTATTTTTCTAAAGGGGGATGTTTTATGAGAAATAATAATAAAAAAACAGAGATGAGGATCAGGACCATCTGATGTTATACAAGTTGCTTCATCTGTTTAAATTGACTAGTGGATAATTTCAGAGCAGCGGTTAAACAACAGTGACATCTAGAGGTTAAATAAAACTGAGCCTGTTTTATTCTTCTAAATAATGCACAGTGAAATTATTTAAAAAAAAGCTCAACTAACTGTGCAACACAGCAGAAATACAGAAAGCTCGTTTAAAAAAAAAAAAAAAAAGAAAAATCGACTGTATACCAAGCTGCAAACTACATACTCTGCAACACAGACTAATCCCGCAAAATTTATTCAGCTTCAGGCGATAGCTGCCCAATTAGTCATGCACCACTGTAATTTGGTGATCAGCAGGAGCTCGAAGGCAAGACATAACAGCGTAGATGGCTTCATGAGGCATGGCAGCCCAAATGACAACCATTTACCATCACGGAACATTTGCACTGCAAGGTCAACAGCTCTGTTGTGGGGAGCTTTGGGAAAGCAAATTGCCAAAGCCATTGTGTAATTGCACGAAAGCAGCAGCGAATTGCACTAATATAATGGTAAGTGATCGTTATCTATACCATATAATGGTCAGTTGCTGTTGTCAATTGTTAAATGGAGGAAGAAATATTTCCCCGGGTGGAAAAAAAGAGGGTGAAATTACTAAATTAGACATATGCCACATGGCATGAAAATATAAACAAACTGTGCTTCATGGTCCTTTGGAGTTCAGCTCCTGTCACAAATAATATCTCACTGAATAATACAAAGTTAGCTGCAGTAAATTCTCCTCCATACTCACAGCTCACAATAATTACACATACTTACGTTTTTTGATGAGTGACTTTACTTTGACAAAAAAATACAACAGTAATCCAGCATCACAAGATCTTTTTACACCTTTTACTCATTTTATCATTTTTATTCCACTTTACAATTTTGTAATACTTTGTGTCATTCAATCATAAAATCACCAAAAAGGTCATTGAGAATGTTTGTGGTTCAAGGAATCCTATAAAGCCCTGCAGGTATATTTAAAAGAGTAAAATAGAAACAAACCCTTAAAATTTAATACCTTTAGCCTTCATAAATACACAAAAAAATACCCACCTCCATTAAAAGTTTGAATCAGGATTTTAAAAAGATAATATGTAGGACTCCTGGAAGTTGAGCAATAACCTTGCTGTTCTGTTGTTTTTAAACTGTTGTGTGTTTAGTATATTCTATTCTATTCTGCAAATTTATTTAGCTTCCTATACATAAAACATATCAAACGGAAAGCCTTTAAATAGCTTCAGCCACTTCTTAAAGTATAGAAGCGGGTTTTCTGTACTGTAAGCCTGACCTATAATCTCTTTGCCCAGAGGACAAGTACTCAACATGTTATCCCTTTTGTGGAGATTTAGGCTGAGTGAGATTGGTAAATTATGCTGGTCGAGAGTAATTCTAGCAGACAGAGTGGCACAGTTCAAGAAGCACACACTGCCCCCAGCAACCCATTAGGATTAGACTGTGGACGAAAATACATTCCTAAAGAAAGTGGAGAAGTAGGCTCTGAAGTGTGATACCTTGTTTTCTGAGACACACACTGGGTCCTGTCGTGCCCATCTATGCCTCCCCCAACTCACAAGTTCCTCTTTTATCTCCTGCCACTAACAAAACACTGTGTCTACTTCGCTGTCATTCTCACTCCTCATCCTATATAGCATTTTACTGCTCCACTGGGGGAAGCTAGAGAGAGGTCCTCGGAGTGAAATGGAGGTGCAATCACACCCCTTTTCCTTCAAGGTTATTACCGGCACTTCTTGGCTTTTCTTCACGGCCGCCATGAAGCCGATGGAGGAAAATGACAATGGTCAGGTTTGTTGAGTCAGAGCATTAAGCTGCAAGCAGGAGAAATAGCTTTGACTCCACAGGCTCTTCAAATCACCACACTGAGCCAACTAAATGCCACAGCAATAAGCAAAGAGACAGGCAGCATTTTTCATCACAGAAGGGGAGCTCATTTCGGAGCGAAGGAGACCGGCGCATCTTGTTTGGTTCTTTTCCTGGAGAGGAGGATGTGAAGTGTTGTCAAGGAACAGCATCACAGCGGTGGGACAGAGCTTTCATTAAGGCCTCAACTGAGAGGCATCAATACAGCCCAGCACATCTGGGGAGCTTTTTAGTTCAGGCAAAGTAATGGTGAAGACAAATGGGCCAACTGAACGATCATTACGTTTCCAAAACTCACAGCAGTCTACAACAATGAAAACAATTAAATAAAAAAGAAGATAATTCTGGCTTATTATCCACTTTGCTTGACACAAATCTACTCAAATAAAAAAAAAATACATCTATACATAGGTCAGCTCTTATAACCTTTCCCAGCTTTATTCAGATTTCTTAGTTTTCAGCTATTAGAGAAGAAAAAACAACCATGACCTCCATTTAAAGATACATTTTGCAGAACACAGCTGTTATTAGCCAAACGCTGTCTTTATCTAAATAAAACAGCAGCGTTTGTGAAATTAACCAAGCCTTCTGACTACAAAGTTTCCAACGTCTGCCTAGATAACAGGAAAACAAAATGATCTGCTGCATTCTTTCCCCCCTCCTGCAGTAGGACTTGCTGTCTCATGAATAAAAGTGAACAAATGGATCATTTTGAAATGATGAACTTCATCTCCTGTCTAGAAGGATACACACATACTGGAAGCTGCAGATCATCAATGGATCTTACTTTTCATTTTTACTTAGAGAAACATAAAACATAATAAAAGACTGCAGCTGAAATATGAGAGTAACTTTGTTGAAAAATTGATGCTGAGGTTGTAAACACGGATTTACAGATGTAACAGTGGGCTTTACTACTCTCTTGGAATGTCTAAAATTATTTCCTATAAGCCGAATGCTGCTTGGTTTTCTCCCCTTGATTTCCCCTTTGCTGACCTATTGTTGTGGTAGAGTTTCAAGAGCAACTGCTGCTTTCTCTGATAACTTTTCATCAATAACCTATACAGCTCTACTGGCATTTTGTTGAGTTGTTAAATTTTTACTGTTGCAAACAAATGTCAAGGCTGAGGCTGTTACGGGAAGCAGAGAATTCCCAAGGCATAAGCAAACGAAAAGGCCTTTTGGAGTATGCAACCCGGAATATTTCATAAGCTTCTGTTGCGTCCCACGCCACTAAGTTGGGAAGGTTTCCAATAGGGCTGGAATGGTTATTAAAATTAGTGGAGATCAATTGATTTTTTAAATGATTGTCAACTAATTTGGTTGTTGATTAATCGTTAACTGGAGTATGCAGATGTGAAAAGGGCCATTTGCTGAAAGAGCAACACAATCAGAGCAGTAATTAAGCCAAAACTGTATAAAAATATACACATTTTGTAATTGAGATGAAACATTATTTATCTGTAAATATATAATACTCAGAACTCCTCAAGTGGCATTTTTAGTGTCATTAAATAAATAAATACATACATAAAATAAAATAGAAGAAAGATGTTTTTGCTACAAATTATCATTTTAGGCCATTTATTTTTTCTTATTTAACGCATTTCTAATATTGGGTAAAAGAAAAAGACTTAAGTGGTTTTAAATGAAAAATCTGAATGTGCCAATTTTTAAAAAATCTGAGATAGATCTGGGGACAGGTATCTGCAAATTAAATAAAAATTAAAAGTAATAAAATCAGTCTAATATTCTCAAATTTATTTTCTACCGATAATGGTTCTAAAGCTAAGTAAAGCTCCATTGTGGGAACAAGTGACTAGAGTGGGCAAAGCAGAAAAATTATTAGTTCCAATTTTTAAAAAAAATCCATTTTGATTTTGTCACAGTGATTACACTTTCTGACTTTTGGTAAGTTTTTCTGAAATCTGGATAAAATATTTAAATGTAACAAATTTCAAGAAAATGTTGGTAATGCACATTTTGGAAGAAAATGGAACAAAGTCAAACTTAGTTTTTTAAAAGACTGTTACAAATCTTAAACAAGGGTTTTTACCGATATAGATGTGTAAAATTATAATTTTTAAAATAAAACTGAAGAAAGTGACAAAACCTGTCACCAGTCCTATTGACAAGTTTTAGCTTGTCTCATGAGGTGATTTTCTGGTTAATCAGTGCTAGTGGTTCAGTTGAATTAAGTGCAATAGACTGACCTGCAGAACAAAGTCAAATTGGGGTGAAAGCTGATATTTTTCACAATAAAATACTCTATAAACTGCAGATAAAGTGACAATCTTGACAAGTCAAGTTGTTGCGAGCTGCACAAGAGAGGGAAGAAAATCGCATGCGGTTTAAGAACTGCACATTAGCCACTCCCCGCCTTAGCACTTTGATTTGGTCCTGATTACAAGCAGTGGGCAAAAGCATGCATTTGTTGGTTTATGAGCTAAACTGAAAGCGAGGTGAACAATTTTAATCCTGCTTAAGGCCTGATAAAACACTTGGACCAGCCTGGTGCAGAAAATTTAATCGTTCCTTTGGTAGCAGCATTCAAAACACACTTAAAGTTGTCTGACTGGACAATACAGATCATGTTTCTATAGCACAAAGCATAAAGTGAAATATAAACTTCAGAAGGAAAACATTATTAAATCATCGTCATTGTCTGCTAAATCCATCTCTACTATGAGCACTTTTTGGCCACTTGGCTCTGAGTTACCAAGCCCCAGCGGCTCCCTTTGATCTGGAAACTTATTATGAGGCATCATGTTTTCATTATCATGAAGATGACATCTTGATCGCACTATGATTTATTCTGCCTCATTCAATTCTCTTAAGAACACTGGAGGGAAAGTGGTGGAAACACACACATGTACATGCGCTCGGTGCAGCCGGGGAGTGAGTGAATATGTTGTAGGAGAATAATACATTCATTTTGGGGACAGAATCCATTAAACTCTCCTGTCTGCCCTTCACTTCACTCTTGATTGTTTTACCCACTAATCCATTTACGAAAAAGATTACATTTTCTGTGAGACAAAAACCCAAGCAATTATGTCGTCCTGAAATATATCATTTTGCCGCATTTGAGTTCAATCTGAGAGCTGATTGGTTTTATTGTTTATGACTGGAAACAAGTGGAAAAGAGGTGATCAAAGTGTTACATCTAATACCTGGAAATAAACTGTCTCTGAAAAATCCTTGAAATAATTTGAAAGGTATGCATTCTGAATTATAGGAGAATCCCTTAAATCTTTGAAGCAAACATTTCTACGGCTTTCATAAATACAGCAATTGCAAAGAAAGTGCACCCTGTTATTTTAAGGTTTTGCATCTCATAACAAAAGGAAAGTAAGTTTGACTTTTACATGGAGCAAGCTCTCAGTATTTTATACTTGCTCCTGTTTTTGTATTTGTGCCACTTTTCCATTTTGCTTCCATTTTCTGTGGTTGCAGTACTTTTTGTTGGCAACATTTTTCTGTTGCAGCTGTTTTTTGTCTGTGTTTGTTTTGGAGTTTGCATCATCCAGCTGTCTGCAGCAAGTATAGCTGTTTGGAGGGTATTTCCACCTGTTGGCCTCCGTAATTTTGGCGTTATGTTAACACACACCTTTTGGTTATAAAGCAACACACTGCCTGCACTGTTGTGTTTATAAAGGTGGTCACATCTGATAAGGATCATGTAATGAAATTAATTTTATTATCAGTAGCTAAATGCTACTTTTCTTCTTGATCCCTACTGAAACTGCAAGGGTGTACTTAATTTTTCACAGACAACCTCGGATTAGTTTACTGATTTTATAATTTAAAAAAACTGTTAAAACTTTTAAGATGTAATAAAGAGTGAAAGAGCTGTTTGCCAGTGTTTGCCATAAAAAAAGATTGTTCACATGAGGTATGAAAGTAAGACATGGAACAGTGATGAAAAATAGCCCTGAGATATGAATTAAAAATGATCATACTAGTGTGACTTCTAATTTCCTGCTTTTCTGGAATAATCAATCACTTGGTATTACTCCAGTGGCTCTACAAAAGCCCAGTGTCTGAAAAGATATAGATATTATTGGATTCTTTTGGGTATATTTTAATATGCACAGGTCTGATTTACAAAATACCTTAAGATGAAAAACAAAAACAAAAACAAAAAAACACAGACCTGATGATTATCTACAGTTTGGTAACATTTAGAAAACATGAAAACATTTCCAAATTTAATAAGTAATAATTTGTAATCTTACTTAAAATTAAGTTTTGTAATAATCTGTAATTATTACAAATAATATTAACAAATTATTTGTAAATAATTATTTCTAAATAATTATTTGCAAATAATTATTTATATGTAAATAATTACAAATAATTATTTTCTGTCAGAAAATTTTCTGACAGAAAAAATTTCCTCTGAGAGAATTTCCAGATACCTCCCATAAATTCCCAGATAATTTATGGGAGGAATTTCCCATAAATTCTCTCTGACAGCAGTGGTGCGTTACCAATACTGACCCCCAGCAACGTTGTTGGACGTTAAGTTCCTCCAGATAAGGGGCGTGTACTTTGGGACAAATAGCGACCACCGATTGGTCAGTTGCTGACAAACCCTCTAGAAGAATCACAGTTGGTGTCATAACAATTAGAATAGCGATACTATAAACATTTCATAACAATTGATTATTCTCTGCGGTTCCAATGTTGTTTATTCTTATACGTAATTGTTGGAATAGATGAACATGATCACGAGTCTAATAATGGTACCCCAGGAGGAACCAGACTGGATGTCCATAAGTTTTCTGGGATTTATTAAATGGAAATAATGTTGTTGATCCTAACAAATCTAAAACAGGAAAAGTTTAGCTTGATTTAATGTTTGACAGCCAAGAAAAATGTGTGTTTTTGCACTTTTTATGTGAATTTTTGATTTGTTACCAGATTTAATAAGTTTTCTCTTGAAGCTTTTATGCTGTTAAATGATTTCTACCCTTGAAATCCCGAGTTATGTGTTGCATTGTTAACATTTGATCTTCCAAAATTATTGCTTACAAAAGGTTGCATTATTTAGGGTGACACACACAACTATACAAAGAGAAATTTTGTAAAAATTTTGCAAGGATAAAAGAAGGGCACCAAATATTTGTCATTCTCACATTTTTGCTAAACGATTTATCTTTATTTTTTTTCCATTTAATAACTTCATTTACCTGATTTGACACAAACAGAGTCTTAGAAATTATATTCTTTTGTGGAGTGAGTCTGTGAAGGTCACTGAATTGGCACTTCAGAGGGAACAGAGGCAGAGCTCATTTCTTGGATCACAATGCCATCCAGTGGCAGATCTGCTTCCTGGTTCACTCTAACAAGGTAATTTTTCACCATTTAACAGTAGGACTTCCATTTGATATCAATGCTGAATGCCTCCATGCTAAACTGTAAAGAAAAACTGTATGATGGCATAAAAGACACCATAAATGTCTTTAATTATGAAGGTTGTCTGTCTCGCTCAACAGAGAAAGAAAAAGATGTTTCTTCCCACACAGACCTGTTTCTCTAATCCATCTGCCCTTCTCTGTCTTGTAACAGCCAACAGCTAATTCTGGAAATATTACACCAGGTTTTCTACATAGAAAACAAAATAAAGTAAAATGTAAACGTTTTCCTTGTTGGCAAAATATTGATGGTGAAAAATGTTAAGAAAAAAAAATCACATTTCAGTTTTCTTTCAACTATAGGAATTTGCATTACTTAGAAGTTTGTTCAGGATTAGAAAACTAAACAACATAACATTAATGTTTATTATAAAATGTTATATTACAACAATCTAACTGTTCTGAAACTAACAAGTAACAATAAATGTATTGTGGTGAAGAAGTGTGTGTAGTTAAATGTTTAATTAAAAACATAAATTGCTCTGTTGCTTTCATGTAATTTTCAGTAAAATCTCTTGGCCTACATAAAATTGGAAACATATTTGGTAAAGTTAAAATGTAATTATTTATAACGATGGAAAGCATTTGCCAGGAAATTTTGTTTTCATCATTTTGATGCAAAATAATAGAAAGAAATTGCAGATGCAGTAGAAAACAAACAGTACAATAAGACACACCAGTGCAACATAAAAAAGTCTACAAGAATATTCATTGTGTCAAATGCAGATAGAGACATTTAAATGTGTGTACAACTGCAAATATTCAACTCTTTATAACTGAGACAACGGATGTCAGAGAGGCAGACTGTTACTTGTTCTTTAAAAATACGCTTTTCTCAGTTTTGGGGTTTTATCCTCAGCTGAGGGCAGGAGTGTGAACAGACTGTACTAATGATAGGTGGGTTCATAAATAAGAGCTTTGCAGTGTACTCTCTGGAGATATGTGGCCGCCAGGGGGTGCTGTTGCTTGATTTAGAGTCGTGTACTTCAAATTGTGTTGAAACTGATTCCTTTCATCCTCTCTAAAGTGACTGGCAGCAATAATCACTTCCCTAAATTTACTGCTGATGTATTTCTTCCTCAGGTTCTCTCCAAATATCTGTTAAAGCTCAGACTTTTAAAGGTGCTCTAACATGGTTTTAAAGCACTTTAATAGGCAACAGCATTGTGCTACAACCTAATCATAGACAGGGCGCAAATAAGACTTACAATTATCTGTCAATATAGATTTCAAATAGCAAGAAAACCCAAACCTTCAACATAAAAAAATGGGGCTGACCTGTTGTATTTGTGAATCTAAAAAGCATAAACAAAAAGACAAAAACATGCTACTACTAAAATATTAAAAAGCATGTCCTAATAGTTTTTTCTGTAACATATTTCTTATGATTATTTTTTTATATTAAAATTTCAAAATAAACCATTGGAGAATTTAACAAAAGTGAGAAACAAAACATAGGCTGTATGTAAACACATTGAGGTCAGCTGCAACAGGCAGATTGCAAATAGAAACCAGATGCTGGACTGAAACAGGAACAGAAACCACAAGTAAAAAACTGTTATCAAAATAAAAAAGGAAGTAGATATTTCTCAAACATCACAGCTACAACAAAAATAAACCAAGCTAGAGCAAAGATAAGTCACGGAACCATGAAGGCTCCAGAGTTTCCAAAGGATCTAAACATCTATTTTAAACATAAAAGGATCAAATAATTAAAGAAATTAAAATTAAAGTTAATACAAGTAAGACACATTCTGTAATAATTATAAAAGCTCACATTTTTGACCATTATACTGTTTTTGGGGGATTTAAGGGGCTCAAACTTATATGCTAAATAAATATTCATATTTATTTATAAGCTTGTTAAAAACAAGATCATATTAAATGTTAAAAAACATCTAAATTTATGTTTGACCTGACAGCTTTTCATTGGCATATTCACAGAGCATAATAGCTGTTTCAGGGGAAAACATGGCACTGAAGTTAGCATTTCATTCAAAGCTCTTTAAACTGCTCACTCAGAGGTTCGGAGGGGGGCTGCTGTCTGTCTCCAGCAAGACGTTTTGGATAAGAGGCAGGGTAAACCCTGGACAGGTCACCAGCTGATCGCAGGGCAACACTCTTTTCATGACCAGAATCCATTTATCAGAATTCAAGCTAACAGTGCTGATCTCACCAGTCCTATTCTCTTAAAGATTGGAGCTTTGTGATTAATGGACTGGAAAATTATCAGAACATAAACAGATGCAGTTGGTGCATAGTCCTTAGGGGTCTGACAGAGTAACAAATAGGACTAATTAACCCGCTGAACTGATCCATGACCCTTGGAGCTCCACAGCTCCAAGGGAAGGACACCAGTAAGAACACAACAAATCTCTCCACCTCCTGCTAGATAATGGTAAAGTCACACACTAATCTCTTGCGTGAAGCACAAAAAACATCATGAATAATTAGTGAAAAATAAGTTGCTAAGATTGAAAAATTTATCTATTCCCTGCTACTGGCTCTATGATGGGTAAAGATTGGCGACCTTTGCCCTGACATTATGTCTCTTTCCCAGAAGGTCAAGGAAAAAATGTTAAGAAAAGAACAGCTGGAGGTTGTTTTGTAAGATTATTTTTAAATTCAGATAATTAATATTCACAACCTTGCACAAATTAGGAATACCTGGAAGTCACCTCTTGCAGTGGATCTTTGCTTGAACATCTCCTACAATTATTTTTCTTTGAAACAGATTAGAAGCAACATGAACTGCGTATTGAGAGAGCCAAGAAAAGAAACAGGTGCTGTTTCAATTTTGACCTTTTCAGTTCCTTTGAGATTATGCTTGATAAATAGGCTGCTTTACAAAATGATTGAAATAAACACCTGAAATAAAAAGTTAAAAAAAAGAGGAATTTCAATGTCAAAGTGGTGCCTCTTCTGATGGGAATTGTTTTCCAACAAATCCCACAGAGGCTTGATCTCCTTCTGATGTAGGGAGGACAAATTTTCTTTTTTAAGTATATTTTCCAAATTAAGAAATTCCACTGTACATATCTGAAACAGGGCACTGCCATTGGGGAATGTTGTTGTTGTGAAACAGTTTCATTTGACCCGTTTAAAGTCATATTCACTCCCACATAAATGCCATAATTTCCCAGCTGAACATTGACAAGAGCATCACTTCCTCCAGTGATCTGAATACTTTTTAAAAAGCTGCGTTATCTGCTCCCCAGGTGCACTTGGCTGTCTAAATAATGCAAAAGAAAACTCCACTAATTAGACCAGAGGACTTTCTCAGCTGCTTCTGAGTCCATTTCACAAGCTCACTGCTGCAACTTTAGGTGGTAGACATTCATTCTGGGCTTGTCAGCCCTATAAAACATGAGGATGTTTGATCTCTACAATTAGGCTGCTGCCAGGATCAAATATTCTCATGTTTGACCATTTTTGCTTTTCTGTGCTGCCTAGTAGAAATATGCATACTAAAAAAAAACTAAATAAAAAAAAAAAAGTTTTTTTTCTTTTTAAATTAATAAAAGTTTTTTTGGGCCTATCAAAATTGGTATATTTCGCAAAACTGCAATGGAAACCTTTTTTTTTTTTTGCATCACAAGAGTCAGTCATTTGTTGCAAAGCACGAAGAAGTTGCGGGATCGGAATGTTTTTTTTACTGACTTATCGCGTGAACACCCCTACTCACGTGTGTTTTCGACGTCAGCGGAATACTGATAAAGTTTTGCGCATATTTGTAATGGAAACCCTGGCATTATAACCAGAATGATTATCACACGCAATAGAATTTATTCTTTGAACTCTTACAGTTCTTGCAAGAATGAATATCAACTTAAACACCTCTTATTGATTAAAGTTAGATATAGAAACTAATTTAACGTTAATTAATCAGAATAAAATTACATATTCCAGTTTTTATTTTGGTTCATGTCAGAAAAATGTCTCACTATTTTTATTGATAATTTTTAATGGATGCAGAATCATGTTGCTCTTGGGTTGTAGAAAATATTACTTAAGAAAAGTTATTATGGACACTGCCGTATATTTAATAATGACAACGAAATGCCTGCTTCTTCAGTTTCTGAAGAAAATGCATACATTTTGCTCGCCAGCAGATGGCAGACTAAGGCTTCAAATATTTTTTTCTCAACTTTGCAAGAGAAACTATAAAATTGAGCTTCGGTTCACACAGCACACTTTGATAACTTGAGGACTTTCTATGAAAGCAAATAAGCTTCATTAGAGATCAAATATATCGGAATTATTCCAGGATTTTGTTGGGTAAGAAGAAACCATGAAAGAAAACTGGTTCAGTTGTAACTGATTAAAATACTGCAGTAGAAAGGATACTATGTTCCTCTATTAATTTTAAAAAGCCTAGAAATTGCAGAAAAATGCAAGTATATGTGTATTAAATACATACATTTTACTGGAACTAATGGGCTTTAATCATTAGTAGCTAAAACAGAAAAAAAGCAGAGATAGACGACCAAAATGGTCCATATCAGAAGCCACTATTCAGTTAAATTAATGTCTTTCCTTAATGTTGATTCCAGCTGGCAGAGCTTCCATTGTATTTGGGTCTATCTAAATGTAAAATGCATCTCTTGCACCTTTCTAATTGGTAAAAATACATCAGGGTTTGTAAAACCCCCGCACCGATAAATTTTAAAGTTGTTTCACCAAAGTGGTGAAGGTGATATCGGATGAAAGACGTGTCAGCAATTCCTTCATGGTACACAGAAAAAAATACAAACATACAGATGATCATATAAGGGAAACCTGTAAGATTACCATCGGAACAGCAGGTCTCATGGCTGACGTAGCCTTCTGCGCACAAAGACGACACAAAGCTGGATCACAGGAGGCTATTAGGGAGTTTTAGGGCACCTCTACTTAAAGTGAACATATGCCTTTCATCTGGACAGAGAGACACGCTTTGAAATGCCTCCATCCTTTATCTCCTTCTGCAGAACTGCAGCATCTTCATCATGGGTCACCCTGATAAAAAGAAATTGGAGCCAAACTGTTAAGGGTGTGATAAGAAATCTCAGTTGGGGATCTTCAAGAAAAGAAGTGTCCTAGGAATCCCTTTGTAACAAGTTTAAAGCTGCAGTATGTAACTTTTATTTTTTTAAAAATCAGTTTTTATACGTTTGTTACAACTGTCACTATGTTGAGAGTGCAAGGGAGAGACATTAAGCAGCATGAACATGAGCCTGATTGATGGCATTAAGACCCTCCTCCTCACTGTTTTCCTTGTAAATGATGGTCTGAATTTGGATTGTAATTTAATCCCAGAGTAAGTGGAGCTGTTCTGCAAAGTTCTGCATGAAGTCAACAGTTGCACTATTTCCACTGAATTTAATTTAGTTGATTTTTCTTAATTAGTGATTTTTTGGGAGAGAAGGAGTTATGGTTTTGAGAATCATTTCACATCCTGTAAGTCAGCTTTAAATGTGTAGGATCAAGCCTTCTTGGAGAATGGATGTTTTAAAACCTAAAGATGAGTTAGCTCTTTACTCTTTCTGATACCAGTTTCTGTCTGAAAACTCTCTGCAGTTCTCACACGAAGAGCTCCCAAAGCTTCTCCACAAGGTGAAGGAAATTTCACAAGGCTGCCTTTACTTTTAATTACCACTGTCCCATTTTCACCGTTGTATAATGGAGGCTTTGGGGAGGGAACATCAGAGTAAAACAACAACAGCAGCGAAATAAAAACATTGTATCAATGACCTAGAAATTCAGTCCTGGAACAACAGGAAGGTAGATACATTACTACTACAGGAAGTCAGATGGGAGTCATGCTGCATCAGGTGAAGATAAAACTGTAATTCCTGCTCAGAGCGCTTCAGATAAAATAGTGATCAGATTACTCTGCAAATTAATTTCCACATGCGATTATCAGGTTCATATCGGAAAACAACAGAAGACAATCCAACAAAAACATTTGTGTAATTTTAAAGTCATATGCTTGTTTAACATCTTCTATCTTACAGAAGCTTTTCAAACGTACCAATATGGAGGAGTTCTCTTTGTTCCCAATGGGAATTAGATTTTTATAGCAGATGATAATTGTCTGCAGGTGTGTTGTGTAGAAGCAAATAAAAAAATCCCTAAGTTGCCATTAATATCCAGGTTGATTAAAATGTGATGTTAGTATCAATTTTCCACCTTTGCAATATGAGCTTTGTTTTCTCAAAAGCAAAATGATATAAATATAAAGTGGTCTTGGAAATGATTTGAACTACGGTACATTTATAAAACTTGTGACTCCAAGATGACTATTTAATTAGACTAACTTTTTTTTTTAATGTCCACATCTATTTTATTAATGCATTTTAAAAAACCTCAGTCCTGACAGTATAGCAATTGATGTATTTGCTCAAAACTTTGTTCTGTCCTTTAGTGGCCACACAGGGAGAAAACCAGAGACAGAGACCACTGAGCTTCCTGTAATTTTTCCTTTCAGTTTCATACTAAGACACTTTATGAGGAGGTAATCTTTTCACTTTGTTGCACCTATTTTCTACCTTGAAGGGACGTGGAAAGTGCAAATCATGCACTCAGTTGCTTGAATAACTGAATTAACCAGATGTGGGTTTTTTTTTTGTACCAGGTTGTACTTATGCCGTCCCTGCACACAGAAGGTTCTGGGATCAAATATTCAAAACTGTTCTGTATATAGTTTGCATGCTCTCCCTGTGCATGTATTAATAGTTTTGCTCCCAAATTGCAAAAGTGTAGTTGTTAGAGTAAATTGAAATTTTAAATTGTATCCAAGAATGAATGTGTGTAATTTGTCATTTTGAGTAGACCTGTGATGGATTTGTGGCCCGTCCTGCTTCCAACTTCTGACCTCTGAAGACAGGAACTGGACACGCTATAAGCCCTAACGGGATTACCCAAGCAGAGTTACAGTGGGTTTTCTAGAACAACAAATATGAAACAAAATCAGTTTGAAAAACTTTACATTCCCACGTGGTACCCTTGGGGTTGGGGTTGACTGGAACAACCCCAAAATATGAACAGCAAGGTGAAAGTTATATTTAGAGAGTCTCATATCACAAGGTGTCAGCATTTGCACTTGCCAAAAAGTGCCTGAGATCCCTTTTTGGTAAAAAAGGAAGCTCAGAGATATGAGAGTCAACAAGCCCCTGAGAATGCTATGTTTAATCCTGAAAAGTAGTTATATTCTGTACTTCTGCATCTTGCTGCTGGAAAATTTCCACTGAGCGTTTGGGTAGCAGACAAGAGGATAAATGAAGATGAGGTGCACTGCACTCAAATGGGGTTTGTGAAGTGCAGGTGACTTATCTCCATCTTCCTGCCCTCTGTTCCAAGGAATTGTTGCATAATAAAGACAGATGCCAACTGTATGCCTGTATCTTCATGAAAATATTTATGCAGTCTTTCTTTTCTGTGGTAAACACAGCTTAAAGTGGATGCACAGAAAAATTAGGAAAAAATGGAGAAATGATAAAAAATGGAAAATAAAAAGTGGAATGAAAGAAATAGGTTCTTCCTTTAGTGATCTGAAAAGTTTCTGTATTTATGTCTCAGGGTTTAACAGGTGTGAGCATTTTTATTGGACTGAATAGCAGCTACGCTGATCTTGAATTCTGTTTTTTTGCTTCCTTTGTAAGATTTTCAGCATTTTCCAACATTTACCCATTAGATAGTGCTGAAATACCAAACCTACTCTCCGAATTAGCATTTCACCCTTGCTTAAGAGTTTAGGACCTCCATCTCGTGTTTCGTGAATACCTTGAGGCTTCCAAAACTTCGACCTAACCCGTTCTGTGGTTGCCTCCCTGTTTTGGGAGGTATTTAATGAGTATGTGTTTGCCACAAGGGATGGGCAGAGAAAAAAGCTGAGCTGATGCTTTTAAAGTGGGGTAACGTTGACAGGTCTCTAATGCATTCCAAGGGGATTGTTGACTTGGCTTATTTTGAACTCAGGGATACACACCTTTACCTTGAAAGTATTGCTGTTGTCCTCACAAAATATGGTTTGTACAGAACAATCAAAGGGCAACAAATCCCCGCTGGGTCAATAAATAAAAGTTGATAATTAAAGAGTTACATTTGAAGAAGCTGAGATAAGCTTTTTGCTATCCAGTTGAGTCCTTAACTCATGTACTGCATATGTATTTTTATCTTTATTGCCCTGATTTGGCTTATTCACCAGCATCCTGGAGCACTATTTAAATGCAAGCACAACAAATGAAACAAATGCTGAAAACTATTTTTAATCCAATCAGTCTCACCCAAACTTATCAGAATTTTACAGCTTTTAATTTTATACTATATTATCTTTTGAATTACATAAGATAACATAAACAGGAAGCTATACCTTATTTCTTGTTCAGCAGGGGCTGGACAACTGAGAAAAGCAGAACTAATGGTTTTCTGACTCATTTGTGTTAAATAAAGAAACAAAGCAAGAAAAGCTATGCAATCAAAGTAAATCAAACTAATAATGAATAATGACGGTTTTACATGAGTTAAAAGAAGAAACAAGCATGCAAATAGCCATCGTTTTTTTTAAAAATACCCATCTTAATGTTGCAGAGGAGTCAAAATCTGGAAGTAAATACAGCCACTACAGCTGCAAGTGATTTTTCTCTTTATGCATATTTAACCTCATTGTGGTTCTTTACAAACAGCTACTTATTGTTAATGTCTTTCTTTATGTGGCAGCTATTCTGCAGAGCCCTGGCTATAACAGAAACAGTCTTCATTAAACATGACATTCTGGAATAAACCAGACTGTCATCTAAAGAATGGAGTGAGAGGAGGAGGGGGAAAACAGAGCGCATCATATGAACTGTGATTATCACCCACAATCTATGTTTATCTGTGCATCTTTAAACACAAACAGAAATTGCATAATTTCAAGAGTGCATAGAGTTTTGCTTGTATGAAAAACTGCATGACAAACATTAATGAGCTAAGAAATATTCATTTTGCTCAACCTCCTCTCTGGTAAATCACTCTCAGGACTGTGTAATGTGCAAACTTATTTGCAAATGTCTTCATAAGAAAGACATAAATACAATGAATGAGTTCAGTTATGCAATAGAGAGAATATTGCATACTGCTGACTGCAACTGTTATCATTTATTATTTACATAAATATTTTAAACAGTTATGCATGTAATCAATTTCCAGGCCTGATGTAAAGCCACGGATGTGTATCGACAGCATTCACGGGCTATTTCACCCCAAGTGCATGACTATTGCTATTGAAACCAAGAAATAAACACCGTCTGTCACAATGAGCCAGAAGACAAATTCACAGCTTCATCTACGCCGGTGCTGTAGCCTACATTTAAACGGAAGCCTTGAACAATACGGAGAAGTGTAATTTCAAACCTCTCCTAATGTGTTTGGCAATATCTAGATGTTTACAGGCGAGCGTCTGCAGTGGAGGCGTTGATGAAGCAGAACACAGTAAAACAGTGGTAGAATGAACCAACAGATTTAGACATGAAGGGAAAGTCCCTCCCCAGCAGAGAGTAAAATCCTTGAGGATGTTGAGAAGGACGGAGAGGCACATGAGCGGTTAGAGGGTCATTAGAGCAGTTTGCACAAGTGACCATGTAGTCACTGTTGATATGCAAGTACGAGCACACAATGAGTCTGAAAGACACCAGAGGGGAGCTCCACTGTACAAATGTCTTTATACAATGGGAGGTCATCAGTATTTAAAGCTAGCTGGAGCTAACGTTTCGTTTAGTGCTTTAATGCTAACTTTGAAAATGTTTTGCACACTTTACTTCTGAATAATTTTTTCAGATAAAATGTAAATCTACTTGACTATTTTTTAAACTTTAAGTAGAATAGTTTTATCAGCTACAATTTGATGTGTAATCATCTTATTTTACCCCTAGCTGCAGGCAGTTTGAAAACTATTGGATAAGCTCCAGAACCACATGTGGAAGTGGCACAAATTGGATTTTTTTAAGGAGTTGAAAAGATTCATTCAGACTGCCATGAAAAGGTCTTATTTGTTTCACACATGGGAGAAAACAAAATCAGACTTCAGTTATTTGGTAACCAAATTCAATGAAAACGTATTTTAATTTCTAAATGTTTAACAAAGCTTCTAAAAAGTATTTAGTAAGTTAATTAGATTTTATTAAAATCCAGTCTTAATCCATGCACGCAGGATGTAACCAGTGTTTACGGTTCTATTTCAATGTGTTCTGCTAATATTTTACATCGGTCTTCTAATCCCACCTACTTAACTCCACTTGGCGCTGCAGCAGAAAGCTAATAACCAGATTTTCACTGCCTAACATGGCCTATCCCTCCTGCTCTAAGGAGTTTCGCTGTTTAATGTGTTGAGAGTAACAGGAAATGGAAGCTGCTTCCAGAAACAACTCTGAGTAACAAAAAGGAGCCAGGAAGTAAAACTTAAAGACCTGATTATTCCAAGCAGATGAGTGGTTTCATTATTATAATATCGGTGTCGCCATCAAATGTTTGGGATACCGGCTTTATTACATCCTAGGGGACGGAGTATACTCCAATCACAGTGCTTTTAATTAACGGCTTGGCAATTAATGCCACATGGAGAATTAGGTTGTATAATCGCCTTACCCCTCGGCGATTTATAAAACAAATATCAGGCAAAGCAGTGACGTGAAACAAACAACTGATTGGCCCTCGTGGCTCTGCTGCATTATTGCTCAGCACAGACTTTGACTGGGGAATGAAACAGCTCCCGGCATCTTCAAGTTAAAACTGGTCCACTTAAAGTTTTGTTTCTAAATAAATCAAAATGATTCAAAGCTACAGGCAGAGCAGATGGTGGAAGTTTTAAGAAATAAGGAAAGGTTTATCTCAAATTGCATGCTCACATTGCAGTTTATTTACTTACTCTCTTCTTTAGGGTGTATTTGTTTTGTGTTTAAATAAGAAACAGCTAAAGAAAAGTCCTTTTAACATTACCGTCTCGCTTTACCTTTTCCTGTTGGCTTCCAATTTGCTTTGTGCGGTGGAGTGGAAATTAAGAACGATAGACCCTGTAAGTGTTGGGCTTCAGAACGCTTTTTCTAAAATGCTCTCTCCACAAACTGTGCCACTTATTTAAAGACGATGGGTACGGTGGATTAACAAGAATCCCCAACACTGCCGTCAGGAGAAATGACTTTGAGGGCCTTTTTGGCAGAGTCCAGCCGTTCATTTTCCAGCACAAAACCCAGCTGAGCCTTTTGGCTGGAGGAGGAGAAATCACGCTCAGTAATTACACACAACAGCCTGATGCTGTTTCAATGCACTTGTAGTTACAGTAACAATGCTTTAGGTTTTGTGCATTTGCCTCCAGTATTTTTATACGTTGTTGTTTAACATACAAATAGAAAAACAATCAGAAATTCTGGCTTAACTAAGACTTTAAAAATAATCAGTATCACACTAGGTGTTAATAAGTAAAATGATCCAATAGCTCAGCTTGTCCGTGCTGGATTATTTCTGGGAGGAAGCTTCGCACCTTCAGAGAGGAAAACATTTTGTGCATCTTTGCAAATTAGTTAAAGCTCAAAATGTCTGTCGACTTACATTTTCAAGTCTTCCTTTGGATTCTAGGCTGGATTTAAGTCTGTACTTTGACTGGACCATTTTAACACATAAATACTTTTAACATCTGCACAGTCTAGCAGGTTGGCCTTGAACTGTGCTTCATCCATCTTCCCATCCACTTTAACTCATTTTCCTGTTACTAATGAAGTAAAACATGCACATGGCATGACGCTCCCACCATTATGCTTACTGTGTATTTTATTGATGATTTTGATGCTGGGATTTGACAAAACGTAATGTTTATCATTGGTGACATTTTTATGATGGAAAGCTGCCTTTTTGTTGAAATATGTTATACAAATAAACTCGACTTAACAGTTAAAAACCAGTTTTAGATTTTTACCAGCTTAGTCTTTTGCATCCAGTATGGCTGCTGGCAGAGCCAGCCAAAGGTAGAAGCAAACTAAGCAGCTGTTTATGGCCCCCACACCTTCACAGCTCCCTCCAAAAATGCTTGTACGTTAACACTGGTCATAGATCTAGAATTTTAACATTGTTTATTGAGGATACTATTAAAATAGATTTTAAGTTGTTTAACATTTAAATTTAGATTTAAAGACAAGTTTGCTTTGCTAATATACAATGAATAAGCTTCATAGTTTCTTTTGGTCACCTAAAATCTCAGTAAAATACTTTTAAGTTTGCTGTAACATGACAATATGAATAATGTTTTAAGGTTTTTTAATGCTTTTACAAGGTACTGTACCATAGTCAAACTTTGGGTCTTCATGCACGTTGGCTAATGTATGCACAGACTTTGTCTGGCACCATTTGGCACAACTGCACAGCATCAGTCCCCTGAAGCGTCTACATCTCCACTTCTCTACAGTTTAATTTGACAGTACTAAAGGTTCAAACAACATTACGACCGCCTCCTCCGCTCTTCTTGCCTTTCGTGTTGATAAGCAGAGTTAGAGTTGCCCTCCCCTGATGGTACACATCCTTTCACTTACAGACATTCAAGGTGCAGCCATGCAGAGCAACCAGCCTCTTTCAGGTAGACGGGCGATATTTTATATTTTATACCACTCCAAAGAAAGTGCAGTCCTTGCTATGTGCTCACAAAAAGCAGCCACATAAACCCTTTTGGAAAAATCTGAAGATATTTACATAACAGAAAGCTTTTTCCCCAGTATTTTATTATTTTCTTCTAGCTTAAAGACATTTTCAGTGTCGTGAGACGTAAAGAATGGAGTGTGACAGTAAAAAGCATATAGAATTCATTTAGATTAATAGTAGGGACTCAAAAGCCTGCATCTCTTCATTGTCAGCATGATTCTTCATATTATGTATGAAAGCAGCACTATTAAATCCTCACAATGCATGTTCCCAGCACTACTGGCCTGCTTTCCAGCCTATATGGACCTACAGCTTTTTACCTGCCAATTTGATAAATAAAGAGGCATTTAGGAGCTAAAACGTTTCTGTCCCTCTTGATTTCCATTGTTCAGCTCCTCAATGGAGGGTTGGTTCATTCTGGCAGAACATTTAAGCACACAATAGGGAATGTTGTAGCGCAACAATAAAATACAATATTATGCAGAAATTTTTACCTGAGAACATTCACGAAAAGTTTTAATAGTTTTGTGTGCTTTTGTATTAGTTTATCTGAGAGGCTTCCTGTCAGGTTTGGTCGTTTTAAAGGCGATACAATCAACGTGTCAATTTTTAACTACTTGTGGAAAATTTCTCTGCTTTGATAAGTAATTTTTCAGCAGCCACATGTTAAAAAAACAGTATTAAGTGAGTCCAGTAGGCAGAAGGTCAATCATAATTGTTTTAGGTTGATATTTCAGAACCATGACCTGCCAAGCAGACTCATGAAATGTTTAGAGAATAAGTATCTTGAACTGATAAAAGCGAAATAGCTCAAGGCTTTTTGGTTACAGAGAATATATAACACCCCCTTTAAAACAAAGATATGTTAAAGTTCACATGTAGTTGATCGACTCACCTCCAGCCCAAGACTTAGAGTCTTGGGCGTTTGTATCTGTATACTTTCTGTATCTTTAATGTCCAATAGCTTATACTCCCCAAGGTAGATTCAACTACTGAGCTCATCTTGTGGAAAATACATGATTTTATGAATTATGTAGTTGCTGTTCTATGGACAGGGGAAATCACACATTGTTTTTCTGCAGAGACTGAAGGGTTTTTGGTTGAATCTCTTTAAAGAAAGTCAGTTGTTTGAATTTCTTCCACCAAAAATATATATTTTTTCAATGCATCAGTGCCCACCATTGACATTTTATGTCAGGTAAATAATACAACCAACTATTTTTGCTAACTCCACTGTGTACTTTCATTGTTATTTCAAAGTTTAGCATTATAATTTAAGCTGCATGCGCCTTAAGTTTTGCAATCTGCTTTGCGAGTCTATACATTCTTGTAGAGGTTTTCAGAGACCTCTTTTGTTTATAGTACAGCGGCCAGTCCAGTTTACAGATGCTTTGTTTTATATTTCTCTTGAGTATAAAGTACATGTATGCCAAGCATAAAATCTGTGGTGGCAGGTCGAGTTTGTAAATGTGGCTTCCACAGTCATGGATTTAGGGCAACGGCTCTGGACACTCAGGGAAAACAACACCAAGATGTTTCAGACACATGTCCTATAGGGGATTCTTATCAGGTCGTCCACATTGCCTGCACTGGATGGTAGATGGTTTTTGATTTAATGAGTTTGTTGTGTGTTTCTAGACTCTTTGTTTTACTTAATACCTCAGAAAATGGTAATGTGTTTAGATCTGCTGGTATTTCCAAATTAGATTGGTGAAAGATTACCGACCTCGCGGCTGTTTTAATGTTGCTTTTTGCACCTGTGGAGGTTCAGATCTCTACAAATAGAATAAGAACATGATTTCCTTCAATACTTTTACATTTAGGAAACAGAAGTGGGACTTGTTCTTCCTCCCTTTGACCTAGAACAGTTACAGTTAAAGATTACCAAACTCTAAGTTAGTGTTCCCATTCTGCACATTTTCTTTTGAATAAAGGAGGCATGTTGCTCTGGAGGGTATTGAGGAAAGCTTAACCAACCTTCTTACAAATTTGCCCGCTGCATTATTGAGGAGAGTCTAACAAAGATGTAATAAGGCCAGGCTACAGCAGTAGTAATTTGTTTATCATTAATTATTCAGTGTCACCACTAGCTGTGAGTTGCATTAAGGCACTTCTGGAGCTCTAAATGATGGACCCTGTTAATGTTTTGGTATATATTTAAAGTGGACAACAAGATATGTGTTAGAAAAGCTCATTGTTTGCAGACTTCAGCCATAACATGGAAAAAATCCCATGTAATACTGGCAAGAACAGGGTGTACCTTTCCCAGCCAATTTAAATGACATCTCTAAAAGTAGAAAAAAAAAATCTTAGTGGGTGCAGATTCTTACACAGAAAATGGTCCTACAGTTAGAAGGTTTTCAGTGCATCCTATTCTGCCGTAAACGAGATTCCAGCTGTGTTCATCAGCTTTAATAAAGATTGGGTCATTTTAGCACCTCCTGTTTTGGGAAAATAATAGCTTTGACAACATAATCCCTCTGTCTAGGCTACCAACCTGTTATCTATTACAGAGGCTTGCAAAAGTTTCACACCTGTGAGTCTTTAAATTTTGTCACATTACAAATTCTGGTTATACATTTAGTGGGTTTTTTTCCTACTTGAATTTTGCCACTGATGGCGGCAGCCTACTGCAGTAGCTCTGTTGTGTTTGTTGTCTTTCCAGACAAAGATTAAGGAGGAGTGGCAAAAGCAAATGAGGCAGATTAGCAGTACTTTCCAAGAACCAATGGTATTACCCAGACATACTACTGTGAAATATTGTCTCTCTTGCCTGGTGTTATGATATTCATGAGACTCTCAAACAACATCTTTAGGCAGAGGATTCTTAAAACTCCTTGAAGGTGCAGTATGTAACTGTTATGAAAAAAAAGATGAATATTTCCTAAAATTATCATTATGTTGTGACAGTATTTGAGACAGAATCTGTGAGAAAAAATGGAGTTCCTCTGCCTTCTCCTTCAGAAATACACAATTCTGTCAAGAACAACCAGAGCCAGGAAGAGGGTCTCAGTGTTGTCAATCATGCCTGTGTACACTCTACTCACCTTCCCCCTTTCTCTCTGCCATGCCATACCTGGTTCACCATGACATAGTATGCTATGAATGCTCAGGCTAGTCAAGCATGGCCACTGATGGCTGCGAATAAGCAGATTTCCTGGTATGGTAAGTTGTTTTTCCTCCATTTTGGCTGCAATCAACCTTAAGCTTCTAATGTCGATTGCAGCATCTATTAGAATCAAGCCTTGGTGGACTTACCCTTGTTCCATACTTTGCATTTCCTGAAAGTTTAAAGATTATTAATACTTCTGGAAGGCAGTGTACTTCTTAAACATATTACGATAACCTACTGTGCTTTTTTTGAGTTAACTGAGGCCTCTAGTCAAATCATCTGAGAAGGACAGGGAGTGAATTCACCGTCATATCTTTCACAATAACATTTGGCTACAGGCAAGGGGAAGTCACATCACAGAGTTACGGGGTTTCATGCAACAAGCTTGCTGATTCTATGCACTGTAAGATCTATTGACAAGGACACCAACACCCATGATTTAAACAAACAGACATCATACCACAGGGCCTAATTTAGCGGCAGGCATTTAAATGTTCTCCTCACAGAGCTGTGCAGCTGCAGCCTTGCTGCACCTTGGTAGCAGGCTGGAGGTTTTGGCTTCAATTCAGACGACAGCAGTTCCAGAAAACGGCTTCATACTCACACTGTGAGATAAGGCAAAGCTACCACTTCAGCTGCCACGAACAAGCCAGCCCTCCCTCCTGCTCCTCTTCATATGATGCCCTCTGGTTCAAATGCTGTTAAAAAATGTTCTTTACACAAGTAATTCCCCCTTCTTTGCAGCACTAACGTCCTAAGATGGGTTTTGAATTTTTTTGGGAAGCGGAGTGAGAAATTAAGTCACACAAGCATGCAGATGTTGGCACACCACCAGTCAGGAGTTTGCAAAGAGCTCAATGAGAAAAATAACAGGAAATTCCCAAAAGGTGAAAAGTTTAGAGATGGAACTGTACTTATACTAACACTGTAGCATTTATTTAATATTTCACAGCCTCTAGAGTACAGAAAAAGGAACCAAAGAAGTGATGCTTTATATGTTTCTTTTTCTTAGCAATTGTTTCTGTATAAGGTTGAAAGTTAGGCAAACACAAAATTTAAGTCTGAGTGGTTGTAATCTCTTATCTCTTGGAGAAGATAAACAAAAATATGTATTTATAGTTTATTAGAAAATACAAGTCCAAACCTTTTCATACCCCTGGCAGAGATTTTAAATTATTAATAAAGCCAATTGCCTGTCATATTTCCTATGAGAAACCACCTTCTGAGTTCAATGAAAATAATATATGGCAGGCAGTAGTTGGCACACTTTTACCAATTTGCCGGTCTGCTAAAATGTGTAGCCAAGTTTTCATATTTTTGCTAACTTTAAAAATATTTAGCACACATAGCTTCCCCTAATTGAAAGTTTTCCAGATAAATTTTAAAGCTCTATTTTACGTTGATGATTTGTAAACCTTCAGTTTGATGAAGGTTGACTTCTGTGTTGAAGTTCTGATTATTGACTGTTATTTTGAAGAAGAAGCAGCAGTTCTGTTTCCTCTCATGTTTTTTCAAACAACATACATGTAGGAACAAAATAAAACATGAACACCAGAGAATGAGATTAAAATATAAATACAATGTCTAAGGGCATCATAGAACATGTAAATTATGTACAAATTAAATTAGAGCTTGAGGGTTGTAGTCTTTTAATGGCATTTATAATTTGAATTGAAATTAGCGCTCTAGCATTAGCTTCTGCTAAGTACCATGTTGATGTGCTTTTGCTTTGTGGAACTAAAGTTTATAATTAGTGCTTTAGGATTAGAGTAACTAACTTTTTAGTTAAAATGTTAATTTAAACTTACTTAATTTTATCGGACCAAAGGAAACAAACATTTTCACACACAAAGCTACATGACAAGATAACAAGCAACATAGGACCAACTTTCAAATTCACTCAACTTGATGTTTACAACAAACCAAGCTTTTGCATCTGGATGCATCTAAACATCAGTTTTTTCTTTTTAAAATTTTTTCACAAAGACTAGATTACAGCTAGTAATTTGACAAGCACACAAACATGGCTAAATGTAAAACAATTTGCAATGCAAAGTGCAAACAAAACTATTGTTAGTTGCTGTGCATGAAGAGGTAAAATCATGTAATGTGGCGAGTACTGCATCCTAAAAGCATAATATTTACCTTTCCTCTACAGCAAAGCACCGTTAACCAAATTTGCACCTCATTTACATCTGAAAAATTTCAGGAGATAAACTGGAGAAAGAAGAGGAGAAAATAAGGTCACCTACTTCAAACCCGTGAGTTTTTTTTTTCTTGTTTCATAAGGGAGGGAAGTTTGAGCATTAAACACATTTTGCTTGTTGTGCTTACACTTGTTTATTCCTTATCTTTGCAGAAAAAAAAGTAAAAATCAGGATTTAATTCAATATCTACAGGGATTTTACAACACTACTGATTTCTACTTACTATGGCTTCAGGCAACAACAAATATCTCCCGGTTTTGCCAGAGGCTGCATTTATGAAATTGCCTGCTGGCCACTAGCTCTTTTTGCAAATGTGCTCTGTGGATGTTCAGCAGTTTCATTACCATTTGCATATTTGTCAGCCTTTTAACTAAGTAAAGCTCAAACAAATGCACATTTAATGGCTAAAACCCTTAATGAGGAGTTGAAAAATTCATGACAAAGATGACCATTAAGGTTGAGGCCTTGCTGAGGTTATCCCTCCAGTGTGCTTCTCCAATCGCTTATTAATATACCCTTTGCATGTTTTTGACACTGGCTGTCAAAGGTACCATTTGTTCTCCTAATGAAAAGGGGATTTTACATTCTGCCAGTTCTGCAGAAAAGACAGAAGAGCGCAGGGACATTGGAGCATTTCTTGTTATTAATCCATCTCTGAATGAAAAGGGACACAGAGACCATGACTAAAAAGCTGCAGGCAAACAAGTTGATTAATTCATCCTAACTGATATAATCACCAAAGAGTCTCAGTTTTTGTAGATATACAGCACCATCTATGGTTTTATCCCTGATTATTATGGATCTTTTTGTCCTAAATTAAGATTACATTTGTGAGACTTTAAAATTTAATCCCTGTAATTACACAAAGTCAGTGTGAAAGGCAACACTTATAATACGGTAAACAGCAAAATGGGCCTTAAAAAAGCTTCTTTATAGATTTTCCTCTTTTGGATATATTTTGATTTGTTGTAAATTTGTAAGGTTAAAGTTTACAAAATTATATTGGTTGGAAAAATTACAAATAGTTGTCATTTTTTAAGAAAAGCAAAGCTGGTAATTGTTTCCCGATTACTTGGATACCTGCAAATAAAACCAGCAGACATTGGCTGCCTTTTGGAGTCAAATGATAAACCAAATGTGAGTGTTGCAGTAAGAGCCTTTTTGCAGGCGGTCTCAAGTATTTGCAGATTCAGCTATGTGGTGTTTAACCCTGGGGATCCACTGTACAAAAGAAAAACCTGATTGAGGTGGCAGAAGTACTGAAAAGTAACTAAACATAAAGAGGATGATTTAAATCAAACCATATTCTCATGTTAGCCCAGTCAACATCTAGATTTAAAATCTGTGGCAGGAGTTAAAAGTTGAATCCTCCATTTACTCGCTGTTAAATCTGACCACTCCTGAGCTATTTTGCACCAAAACCAGCAAAACTTTACCTCAAAGCGGGAAACGCTTGCAGCTGTTATTGTTCAAAAAATATTTTTTTTCTTCAAATGTTGCCTTGACTTTCCTCCTTACAATTTTGCATTACTCTGTGTTGATCTACCACACGAGACACCAAAAGTTTGTGGCTGCAATGTGACAATGTATAGAGAAGTACAATGGTTAGGAACACTTTTGAAAAGCACTGTATGATGTGTGTAAAAATAGGATTAGGAATGAGAACCTTGGAGGAGGATTTCTTTACCCAGCATGTGACAGGTATTCTGCCAGCATTAGCACCCTTTATCTGCTGCTCTCATTCGTCCTCTCGCTCCTCCTGTTCTTCCTCTTATTTTCACCCAGAGTCGACCTCTATGCAGGAAGCACAGAAACGCGATGTGACAATCTTGGCGCCATTGCAGGCTCAGAAGTCATTAGAGCAAAACTTGTATTTAGCACAAAGTCACTGGGAGATGAAACCTGGCCCATGTTTGTTTTATACCAAATTAAAGAGCCTCTTCAAAGTCTTTTCGTATTTGCTTCAACCTGCTTTCCCAAACATTACCCTCCGAGGAATTCAAGCTGTCAAGCCTACAGTAGTGCAGCATTAACAGAGGAACATCTTCTCGCAGAAAACAAACTGGAAAGCAAACTCTGCTGATAACTAGAGCTTTCCGTCCCTGTTTAATTCAAAAGAAACTCACACCTCATGTTTTTTTTATTTCTCTCCAGCATCGTTCATAGAGAGGTGAATGTGTTGTTCCACACGGTGTCTGCAAAAACATAAACATGCGCAAACACGTGCATATACTTATAAATTCTTAAACATGTTTGCATGCCTCCAGAGATGAGTGGCAGGGCGATCAGGCCAAGGCGACACTCAGCTGAGCTTCTTATTTTTGCACCGACACACATCCGTGGAGTTCCTGTCTCCCTCCAAGAACATTGATAGCTTTCGCCACACCGAGGCCTTTTCCCTCCGCCATGCTCATAATCTCCCCCTCATCTCGCACTCGCTGCATTTGTCAGCTTTGTTTTGCTGGTGAGCTCCGGCGACGGGTCCGAGCCGGGCTCATCTGTTCACCACATTATCGGAGCGAGGATAAATCTCACATCTCACCTTTATTTGTCTCCCACTCGTACTCCGGCTTTCTCATCTCTTATCTCTGGGTCCAACTGATGCCGTTAATAACTGTGTGCCTTTGCTGGAGGATTTTTTTAACTCTACTTTTGTTTGATCAAAATCATCAAGGGCAGAATATGCCAGAAACTTTAAAATGCAGTATCAGTGCTCCAGTTTTTAACTTACTCATAGTTTTTACTATCACGACATACTTTGTCATGATAGTTTTTATCTTTACATTTAAACTGCATTGTATAGTTTTATGTGGCAGGTCAGAGAGGACTTTGACTTATGAACTGGTCAGTCTCTAGGGGATATGGGGATGTAATCCCTCAAACCTCTTTTTTCAGACTTATATTGGCTTTCACTTTCTGCTCAGACAAAAACAAAAATCTTGGTAACATGGAAAAGGTTAGGATATTAGCACTTCTAATTTTCATTGCAGAGTGTGTATTCTATTCTGAGCTACAGTCTGTTGTTCTCACATTGAAACCATGACCCATGCCTCTTTCTTCTAAGGCCTCTGAGAGATAATAAGCTTTGAAGTGTAAAAAAGGATTATTCTACTTGCTGGCACTGCTAAGATTCACATATAGACCTGCTTTTCTCGCAAACACATTCATTATATTTCAGAAACTAAAACAAGTACCCTAAACACACAATAAGACAATTTTATTTGGAAATAAATACATTTAGACACAAATAAATTATTTTGGGGGGTATTTTAAGCATCCACTGAATATGATGCACAGACAAATCTTCCCACCAGATACATACACTTACTGGCCACTTTATTAAGTACTCCTGACTACATTAGATCTACCTTATGTTGTAGATTCAACAAGGTGTGGAAAACATACCTCAGAGATCTTGACCTACATGATGCACCTGCTGTAGATTTGTGAGTTCTTTTCCAGACCGAGCATGGTCGGACCGTCATGCTGAAATCGGTTCGATGTCACACTGGAGTGATGAAAATCATGTAATTTTGTTGTCCACCTCTTCTTGTCTCAAACTTTTTGTCCCCTCTGCATGTGAAACGACTGAAAACAAAAGAACAGGTTATCCAACTTAATTATATTGCTTAATTAGGCTCAAATAATCCAATGAAGTTATTAAATTGTCAGGTTAAACAAATGTAAATAAAGTTTGACACCTTCATTTGATTACTTGTGGTGGGGGCGGCAGGGCTGGTCGGACTTTGGTGACCTCTGGAAACTTTTTTTTATTTTATTTTGAAAACAATTGCAACACAAACATAGCACAGTAGATTGTCACCAGATTTCACTTGCCTTTGTAAATATGGGGGCAGGAGGGCACTGATTTACTTTTGATGACCTCTGGAAACATTTATTAGTATCTTTAAAATAATAGCCACAAAACAGAAATATTTGCTGCACCAACTAGCACAAACAGAGCACCCACATTTGACACCAACTTTGCCGAATTTGTAGGCGGTTGCGCTGTGGTAACGTCACTCAGCTGGACACCACTCCTGTTTTGCCCAAGTAGCCCATAAAAGCAACCTATTCTCACTGCACTATACCCAATATTCTTCAGAAATGTAGGATCTGAAAGTTGACGAATGTAAAGTTCCTATCAGCCATACTTGCAGATGAAAAAGTAGCCTACATTAGACAGGAGAGCTCATTTCAGACAGAGGAATGATGTACCTCAAGTTTTAATGGCGTTTCAAATGGGAATAATCATGTAAGACTGATAGCAGATCGCGGTTAATGCGGCGATGCCACATCAGCTTCAGCTCACCATGAGACGGGATATGAGGCCGCTGAGAACGAAGGTGACTGAGAAGTACAACTCCCCAGAAAGTCGAGCACTAAGTCTTTGTTTCTAATTTAGAAGGGATTTTTTTTTTCCTTCTTCCATGATTCATCTTCCCTTTTCAGCACCAGCTTCTCTGGTACCGTATATTGAAGGGTTATTTAGTATCTACAGTCGGAAATGATGAAATACGCACCAGCTAAAGCTTTGATATTAATTCTCTTTCACCTAAAACTCTGGTAAAACTCTCCTCTAACTTTCTTGTGGCAAACTTTACAGTACTATAAAAACACTATAATTCTTCTTGATGGTAGATAACCCGACGGCATTGCTTTCCATTGCTTTGTCCCATTTCACAATTTATCTCTCTGTCGACATTTTCCAGTCCTTTATTAATCCATAATACTGTATGTGTATATTGGGATTTTGCAATATGAAAACATAATAGAGAAACTGGTCCTAGACCAGATACTATCAGCCACAAGCCATTGATTACCTTTAGTTTCAAACATAGATTTCTAAATTTGAATGTTATATAAAAGATCTCTGCAGAAGGAGCATGCAAGAGTTTTTAATCTATGTAAAAGAGTTACAGCATATGTACTGACACAAACATTTGTTCCTTCTTATCCTAAATGGGGATCCGTTTAAAACCCCAAAACAAATCGAAGGAACTAGATTAGGCTGAACACCTGTGGAACTGAAGTTAACTGGCATCTGTAGTGTTGTTATTTCACTGGGGGTGAAAGCAGGAAGAGCTGTGTGAATCCAACAACATTCTACAATATTACACTTTGTTTTGTTTTTCGTTTAAATTAGCTTTGCTTCTCTCTAGTACATGTGCAAAACTATCGCCAGTACCTTTTATGTCTATATTATATTATATTTATATTTGGGCTCTTTTGTTTATTTCTGTTGGTTGTTCTGTCACAGCTGGTACTGATTAGTGATTTCTACACCTGCTCTCTTTTCTGTTCTAGTTGTTTTCAGTTCTTACCTGTTCTACAGTCAATTGTTTCCAACTCCAGTTCTTAAGAGCTACTCCTGCAATTTTCAGGTGCATCCTTGCTCCAACGCACCTGAATTAAATGAAAAGCTCAATACTGAACCTCATGACAAGCTGAAGAAGCAATTCAGCCATTAGGTTCAGGTGTGTTCAGGTGTTATATTGCAGCCAGTTTGGAAAAAAGTGGGGGAAAAAAGTATCCTTGGCAGGGTAGCAGTTAATCTCTGTGAAAACAACTCAAAGAGGAAATTAAAGAACACAATGATATATTTGAAGTTTTTTAATCTACACTTTCAGAAGAGACTGTTGGGAATACTAAAAGACAAAAGTCTCACATGTTCAACACCTCGTCCCTCTTCAGTATGACAACAGAATTTGAGAAATAAGAACATCTGCGCGGTTATTTGTCTCTGTATGGATCAAGTACACAAAACATTTGTACTTGATCCATATTTAAACCCACACAGCAAACATGTAGGAGAAAATCACTGTAAAATCCAAAAACAACACAAGACCCATAAAATCTAAAAGTTAGTTCAAATAAAAAATTTTTCAGGCATATTATTATATTATATTATTACATCTCTGAAAAAAGTTGCTTCCCTTTATTTAAATTGTAATAATTGGTTATGTTCGGTGCTGGCCAATTGAGTTCCCTAATCACAAATGTTTTGCACTGTCCCCAGCAAATTTGATTGAAAAATACTAAGAAGTTTTCTGGAACAAAAAAACTTTTCAACATAATTTCTGAGATTAACCTCAGAAGTTTTTCTAGCAAATTGTCAAATTTTTAAATGCAGAAATGCCCTTTGTTTTATCAAAAAAAATTCTGAAATTAATCTAAAACATTCTGAGTTTTTTTAATCTACAGTGGCCCTAACATGCTATTACTATATCATTATTTTATGATGGAAATGTTACAGCAAAAAAGTGGAACAGGGAGGGAAACATTTGTGTTAGACAATTTTGTATCAAGGATTTTTTATGCTATTCTCAGTCTTGGATTTAGATATGCATTTTTGTTTATTTATGCACGAGTAGTTGATAATACTAACCTCAAAATTAAGAAGTATTTGAATATTTTCAAGAAATGTTAAAGATAACAAAAATACATCCTTATACTTTAAGCTACCTTCGTACTTGCATTTTTAACATCACCTTCTATTTAGGAACGTAAAAGAATAATTTTTTTGTTTTTCAGTTTGTGCATAGTTAAGGATTAGCAATCAAGTAGGTCTGATAGATGCAGCAGACAGATATGCTGGTTGGATTTCTGCTCAATATCTCCAATCAACATAGACAAAAGATAAGCTGCAGAGTAGCGTGCAAATTTTATCTGCTCGTTCCCTCTGTTTCCTGCGATCTGAGCAGACCGAGACTGACAGAAACTGTCAGAAGATAACTGGACTCATCAGTCCCAAACTGCCAGCTTAGGAAACAAGATGATGGGGACAGGAGACGTTTGGGGGTTGGAACGCTGTCTGACAGCCTCCCAGTGAGACTTGGCTCCACTGTAGCACGGTCACCTCTTTTTACTGATGCTTATCTGCTTGTCAGGAGGAGGACACAGCAGAGAGCGCGGGGAAGGCAGAGATACCTGCCTCTGATGTTCTGGGACTCCTCACTTGATTAATGAAACAATTTGACTCGGTGATTAACACCTGAGCATCAAGTTTCTAAAAAAAGCCCAAAGAGACCAGAAACGGCGAGATATTGATTCTCTCCATTCCCTGAGCTCGACACCTGTCTTCTTCTCTTCTGCCCTGTGGCCATGAGAAACTAAACTCAGTACAGTCTTGCTAATTAACCGACTCATTAACATACTCACTGGAACAAGTTCAGGCTTACAACTGTGTGAGTATTCATCTCTAATGCAAACACTGAACATTTGTGTTGTTAAATGACAGGAGGGAGTGATAAATGAATTATGAACTCAAGATAATGAGCGGTTTAAATGTCCCACCATTAAATGTCACATTTAATAATTCCAAACTCAGCAGATAAAGTTTAATACTGTATTATTCTTTTACAGCATCACAACATAGCCGTCGTCAGGCCCGTTTTACTGTGACACGTCCTGGCCTTTTCAGAAACTTGTAAGTAAAAAACTTTTTGCCATCGTACAGATTTTTTAAGTTGTTTTCTCTTTTTTGTTGCACTTGGATGTTTCTCTATGTGTTTTGGCTTCATCTCACATCCATAAATAACCATAAAAATAAATATATCTCATGAAGTGAGTTAATAAAAACAACAAAATCACCTCGTTCTCACAAAACTGCAAAAAATGTATATTTTTGTATATTATACTAGCAATGTTGTACTAAAATGACAGAATTGAAAGTGAGTCATCAAATTGAGAAAGTTACATCAAAACCAATAATTCAAACAATATTCTGTCTAGACGTCTAGACAAACCAGTCATTGCTAGATAATTTTTCCTGGAAAACAGCAAGTGAACATGATTGAAAACACTTTGAGTGCATAATTAAATGATAATAAGTAAATATAATGTGAATACTGGCAGCTGATGAGATAGTAAATCTACTTTTTTGAGTAATCCAATCACACTCTTGTTTTTTTGGTCAAAATGAAGTCATCGCTCCAGTGCGGAGAAGCTTTTCCAAGAATAAATTTTCTCCAAACACCACAGCATGTAGAAATATCTTTTCATGCACTGAGCAATCCATTTTCAACCCTCAAGAGTAAACAGCAATACAAACACTTCACAACATTCTGAGACAATTATATTTAATTATCTTTGGTGTGTTTATTCCAACCATTCAGAAAGAGAAAAGGGAGGTGTGGAGGAAACCACATCCACATGAGACAAATTAACTTGCAATATTGGCAGGAAATGAAATGCAAGCAATTTCAGTTCAGTTTGGTTTTCTGAGGGTATTAGTTCAAGTATAGAGCAATAAAAACAACAGACATTTTTGGTTATACATTGGGTTTCCATGATGTTTGCATGAACATGTACGAGTGGCTCAGACATTTTTCTGAGCTGATGAAGGTCTTAAAATTATTTAATCGCTCATTTTGTTAAAAACTCCTTCCCTTTGCAGTGGTTTTCTAGACTGTTGATTCTTGTCTGACTCTTAAAAAACAGTTTCCAATGTTTATTTTATGAATGCCTAAAAGCTAAATACTCTGTTTTAGGTCAGGCTACAAAGCTGTCAGTGGAAATGGAAACTCAATTCAAGGAGACAGAAAGCAGACGGTTGATGGGCAAACAGTCAAAAGCCAGCTGTCTGAATGCCAAACATATGAGACAAAAAAAGGCAAAAAATAAGAAAGAAATAAGCACAAGTTTAAGGGTTTTATAAACCGAAAGAACAGGAAGAGTTATCAGATTTGATGCAACACTGGTCTGGTTATGCACAGAAAACATGATAAAATTGTGCAATGAAGAATTTAAATGTTTTATCAAAATGGATGTGAAGAAGTTGGCAAACATAAAATTGGTGCAGAAGATAAAAGAGAAGGTAAAAGACTGATAGTAGTGTACAAAGAGAAGACATTTGAAAGTCAAAAGGGGTAGAGATCCATAAATGGCCAGGAAAAAGGTAAAGATGTTACTTTTGTTCACATACCCAAACATAAAACAAGCTTTGCTTGCATGTTAAATGTTTATTTGATACACATTAGTTGTATTTGCAGTTAGTTCTCTTGTTTCTGTTCTACTTTTTGAAATGCTTTTCCTTATTTTGATGGTGCTGAGGGGGTTTCTGTGGACTTTAACAGGTGATTAGTGTGAAACATACAGTTGCTCTTTGGCATTCAGTGTTCCTACATGTAGGAGTTATGGTTAGAAAATATCAACAGGATGACAGAATGACCACTTACGCAAAATGTTACACATTTTTTAGATGTATGAGTTATTTCGTGTGAAGTCATGTCTTAAGTTTAATTTGTGTTATTTCGCAATTTCTGACTATTCTGTTCCCCTCAGTATTTAAACTGTGGTTTGGTGAGTTTGTTCTGTTAATCGGTTAGTTTGTGGTTCTTTGTTTGACTCATTTGACCTCTTTTTAGGGCTTTATAACATTTGATTCTTGTATTGTTTTAGAAACTTTGGGATCAATAAAAAGTACAACTGTCTTAATGCCTTGCTTGGTTTAACACAGTTTAAACAGTTTTGCTTGTTCCATTAACATGTAAATTTCTATTATGGCAGCAAAACTTGGAAGTCAACATGTGATGTTTGAAAAATGAAAACAAAGCAAATGTTGGTTTATTTTAACCTTACATACTTTACACAGAGAAGTTCACCTAAATCTGATCCCACATGGCTTCTGCTAAAAAAAAAAGGTGTGAGTTCATTGAAAACAAATTGAAGTTGACTTAATTTAATCCATGTATCAAAATACTTGAACTGAGAGTCCAAATTTGAATATTTGAAACATAGAATACAAAAGATTGACATTTGATGATGAGCAACAAGGCTTTACAGCAGCAATCATGACAGCTGGACTTTCAGCTGACTGTGGTTCTTGAACCAGCAGACAGAGGACAGCCAGCTGCTCATATGTGCCCTTGCTGTTAGCCTCAGATGGAGCAATTCCTGCTGTTCGCCCCCCACTATCCACCTCCACTGAGCAATGAGCTGTTCACTGTGGGACAGCAATACACTCTCAGAGATTTTAATGTTCAATTTATCAAACGGTGCGGATTCGCATAGACTGACCTGCGGCTCATTGGCCAGCTGACTAGATATTGTGGATCTATGTACTCTGCATCTTCTCATCGACCCCAGGAGATCACACGCCGAAAACATTTCACATGATTGCTTGACCACATGCGCATAACCTGTTGTTGTCGATGCTCAGTGAAGTGAGGAAAGTACTTGCTCAACATACAGTCTATTTTCTGCTTGATCTCAGGTGATGTATTTTTAGTGTCGGGTTTGGACTGCACTGCATGAAAACACCCGGACCCAGAAGACTTTTGGTGCTGGGGACAAAATATGATCAATGAGGCTGATGTGAAAAATGATTTTGTAAACACTGTTCCCAACGTGCTCTCCATTGTGTGAGAATTGCTGCTTATGGAGGATGCACTGTCCAATAAGAAACATATTGCAAAACCAAGATAAGTTTCACAGAATGGACAATTTATCTTCTAAAATTATCTGTGTTGTGCTCTATCATTGCAAGTTATTCATACCCCTTGAACTTTTTCATATTACCTCATACAGTAACCACAGACCTCAAGGGATTTATTGCAATTTTAACAAATTCACATCAAAGTAGAGCAAAATAAAAAAGTGAAAGGAAAATGTCACAAATCTAATCCATAAATCCATGTAAAGTAGCTCTGGGTTGACACTGCTGAACGACAAACTGTCCACCTTTTCCTCACTTTCTTCTTTTACTACTCGCCAGTTTGTCATATTTGCTGTTACTTCAACAGTAAATTTGATGCCTTCTCTCAGTTTTTTTCTGTCAGCAGAACCCACATCTTGTTTGGCTTTCTATTGGTTGATACTGTCCATGACAAAATGCTAACAACAGTTTAACATTCTCCCTCCCAGGCAATTAACTCTTTACTCTTCATTAATGTAGAAAGTAATCCTACATCAGTTTGTTTCCTTTTTTGTGTATCTGCTCTGCCTTCTCAAACACCCAGTAGGACATGGCCTGAGCCAGGTTCTGGTTCTGCTGGAGGTTTCTCCCTGTTAAAAGAGGGTTTTTCTTCTCCACTGTTGCTGCATACATGTTGGATATGAGGGATTGCTGTAAAGTCGACAACACAAGTGATCATCTACTGTCATATGCAGGAAGAGAAAATGTTGCAAGTCAATAACTTGATGCAATCTGCTGGTTTCCTTGCAAAGTTTAACAACTTGGACCAATTGGAATGTATGCTATGAATTAGCATTCTAAAAATAAACTGCATTGGACTGAATTGATTGGTAAGAGACAGCAATCCAGAAACCAGAAAGAAAACTTTCTTTCTTTATTTTGGCATAATACAAAAACACAGATTATACTAAGTTTGAATGGTAGTTTGTCTTATTCTTTTCAATGAGAAGCTATTTAAACGAGAGAAAAGTTGTCTTCAATAATTCAATTATCTTTATATGATATCCCTAAACATTTGAGTCACTAGTTCAACAGTTTGTCATTTTACTATCAGTACAGGTTCTTCTTCAGACCATAAAAGATGTAAAACACAATATCGTTATGATGCACGCTCTCAAAGGTGCCAGTCGTCAACATGATGGGTGTTTCTGTAACGTTCTGTGCCATTTTTCACAGTCGGAGCCCACCACGAAAACTCTGCTGAAGACAAACACAACAGATGGTAATAAAACAGTACTGAAATGACAAATAATTTTATTAGCTTTGCAGGAAGCCTTCAGGCATCAGAGTGATATATATGTGCTGTCATGATTTTTTTATACACTGTGAGTTCTGGATTGATTTTTTTCTCTTTGGCATGAAAACATAACTGTCAGTTGTGTGTTTATCTGCTTATGCAAAAGCAAAACAAGCTGTTTGTTTTTGCAAAGCTTGTTTTTAAGCAAAAACGTGTTTTTAACAAAATGTTTAGCATTTAAAAATCTAACCACTTTTGGTATTAAACATAGATGTAAAAAGGAGCAAAGTTGTTGTCTTCTCAAGTTGGAAAAATAATCAAGTGAGATGAGAATGTTCGTTTATATGCAGGTTTTGCCAAGCCGCCTTGGAACAAACAACCAATGGCTTCCAGCGTCATCAGTATTTGCACTAAAAAACATCAGTTTTTTTTTATTCACTGTGTCCTTAAGTCTTGTCTCGAGATGGGAGTTAAAACTTTTGAGATTTGGCAACAGCCCCAGGAACATTCACAACACAAGAACTAATACATATGAAAAATGTTTCTTTCAAATATATGTTTGCTCTGACATGCAAAAGCTTAAATTTTTTCTTTGCTTTCAGCTAAAAACTTGGTTTAAGTCAGTGCTTCTCAATTATTTTCTGTTACGCCCCCCCTAGCAAGAAGAAAACTATTCGCGCCCCCCACTCCCCACCATGACTATCCTTATTAACATTAAAGAAAAGAAAAAAAGAAAGACATATGGTCAAACTTCCAAAGAATAACTTTATTAAATCGTGTTTTAAGTCTGTTTTAAGACGTGTTTTAAACATGTTTAAACTGTAAACATGTTTGACCAACTAATTGCACCATTGCAAAATTAAATCAAATCAATAGATAATATTTAATAATTATAATAACTAAAAAAAAAAATAAAAATAAAAAATAAAAAAAAGCAGCCTGTTCCCCAGGGTCCCACACGCCCCCCCCCTTGCATAACCTTGCAAGGTTATGCAAGTTAATATGATGGATGGATTGATGGTTGGTCGCATTTTAACTAAACATCCCATAACTTATTATTGAATCAGTAAAAAAAAAGTCATGAAAATGCAGTAATCAGAAAATCACATAAGCTTGTTTCTTTCAATTCAAACAATAACTCCCCCACTTATTTCTTTCAGTGACAAAGCAATTCTCTGATAGACTTCATTCTGCTCCTTCTCACAAGGCGGAGGAGCATAAAGGCGTGTGTTTACTGCAGACATGACGCTGTGATTGCAGGACTCATTAAACGTTGCTACGCTGACAGCTGTTCGGGGTCATTCATCAAATGATCGAGTGAGAGTGAAAGTTGGAAAGATGAGGCGAACAGGAGGGGATGTAAATCTGCTGATGAAGGGAGCGAACGACTTGATGAACATTCCTTGGACGATTACCTCCAGGTTCAGATCGTCCGTTTATTTCTTTCAGCAGGACTTAGATGTTTCTTACTTTTTCCTTACTCAGGAATTACAGTAGGTTGTGTTGCAGTTTGGATGAAAGCGCCACCTTTTGTGACTTTTTTAACATTAAACTAATTGTGTGACTACTAATGTAACTTTTCCCTTTAAAGATAACATGCTGCAGTTCTGGAATCACCTTTTATTTCTTTGAGAAAAATAAAATTATTTTATTTTTTTAAATAATCAGTTCTCTAGTTGCTTGGATGTATTTTAGGTATATTTCAAACACACAGTTAGTTAATGTGATGTCATAAAAAACAATAAATGATGCAAAATGTAAGGAAGGTAACTGTACATCTCCATGAGTCCAGTTTAATTTTTAAATACTTTACTTTGGCACGTTCATCTGTTAAAACAATTATGTAGAAAACAAATGGGGATGTCATTATACATTATGAAATGAGTCAACATTTGCTTAAGAATCTCTTAGTTGGGAAGAAGCTATTTTTCCAAAAACAACATAAAAGATTCCCAAGACTCAATAAAAGGGTTAAATCTATGAGTTTGAGTAAAAAAAAAACACAGAATAATATTTATAATTTTTTTTGTTTGAAATACAGATGAAGTATTATGACTCTAAGTCTTAAAGGGTTAAACATAAAAACATCTTCATGTAACATTACCAGATGTATTTCAGGTCTGCTGCTGTGAGGATCAGAACTGGTGAACCAGTGGAGATCTGTGCTGCACATCACGCTATACAAACACACCACGACTCCCACCGGCATTCACAACAGCTCCTGTGTCTCCATGACAAAGACTGTGGGGGGGGATCATCTCAAGCTGTTTGCTCTTTATTCCCCACTCAAGGACATGGAGCTTTATCAGGGCTGACCAGAGCCATCTATCCCACCTTCCTTGCCTTCAATAGGCCTTTGAGTTATGGAGCCCCAGCTGATTTCCGTTAAAGGCCAGCCGGATGAAGGCAGTGAGAGAGATGCACCGTATGCTTAACACTAAGCCCACGGCTCCAGACATTCCCACATCCATCACTGTCAGGACCCGAGCGACCTCTTTTTGCCTGCCAGTCTGCCACTGAATTGCAGGCCAACCCTGCAGTACTTACATTTAGTTGATTTATGTTGACCAAACGTTAAAAAGTGCAGCCGCTCAGAGGATTTCTGGTTAAAAGTAGGGAAATATTTCATACGTTGAAACAGTGTCAGCTATGAACGAAAAAGAGTTATGAGCGAAAACATCTCTGTTGCTTTAGGCATGAGCATCGGATGCCTGGGAGGGCAGTAAAGAAAAAAAAGATGCATCCTATTTGAATAATATTAAACCCTTTTCATGGTATAACGCCTTTGTTTTCTCATGTGGGCTTTCTACAACAAAAAGCCTTTCATCTAAAAATATAAAGCTTTCTTATTGTGTTCTTTTGTTGCTTTTAAAAAACTGGCCCACTGGTCTAGATTTAGAGTGTAATTACATAACCAAGCTAAAAATGCTATATTTTTTAAATCTTCCTTCCTTCCTACTTTAAAGACAGTTTTATAATTAAAAAGCAGCAGACATTTAGAGATAGGCACAGAGGTCACACTTGGTGTTAATGCAAATCTCCATTCACTTAATGACTGTTGGGGAGAACTGGGGCGTTTCAATCTCAATAGTTTATGTTTCATGGTGACTGAATACAGGCTAAGATGATTATGACCCCTTTAACTGCAGGATTCTTGTCAATCTTCCTGTTTTCTGTGACTTTGACTTTTCTGGTGTTCCCAGTGACGCTGCTGAACTTTGTTGGGAGCTCCTTGGAATCACTGTGATTCAGAATAAGATGGAATTAGCAAAGTTACTCAATTAGTGGATATTTATTCGCAGCTGCACACTGCCCAGTGAGGAGGTTAAGCCATTTAAAGCCAGAGCATGAGTCATGGAGGCCCAAAAGATCCAAATAATAGTCATTAATGAATGACCAAGTGCATGTGTCTTGCAAAGAGGATATCTTTTGACTCCCTGTGATGAACAAGTTGTGGCTGGTAATTAAAGTTCAAGGATTTTGTGTTTTAGCTGTTCATTTTTATTGATTAGTTCATGTTTGAGTCGCATCTCATCAATGCATTGTCAACATCCTTTTCTCTGTTTTGTTGTTTAATAGCGTTTTGTGAGGGTTTATAGCTGCTCCTCATTTTGCAGTCTGGAGTATCTATGTGTTTTTTCAGGTGATAATTAAAGTGACATTAAGTGGATCGCCCGCTGCCTGCTCGGCCATGAGAGTAAAATGCTGAGTTAATGGGCGGCAGGAAATGGGAAACTTTGCTTTGCCAAAGTGATGTTGGTTGTTTGCTTTAGGTTCATGTTAATTGGGATGCAGCACACATGTAACTGCTTTCACATTTAATCTTTTTTGTCACCAGTGTCGCTTTTAATAGTATTTGGTATAAAAGCTTTGTCTGCCAGAGCAGGGGTCTCCAGCTGCAGTGTTCAATGTCCTGCAGCGTTTATTTGCATTCCTGCTCCAACATACTTGAATCAAATGGTTGAATTAACTCCTCAGCATGTCTTCTAGTTCTACAGAGGCCAGGTAATGGACCATTCATTCGATTGATTAATTTGTGTGTTGGACGCAGTCAGCTGGTCAAATCCTTCTCCTTTGCACAGGAGAAGGATCTCTGCAGTCATTCCCATGGTGGAAGTGAACACCTGTGAGGTACTTTCCTTATTTTTTACTCTCCTTTCCCATCCCACATTGGAGTCCATTCACACACAGCCTAGTTTGATCTGCTTCAATTAAACTCTGGTTTGTTGTGAAGAAAGTCTGGTTTGTTTGGAGGGATGTGAATGTGCAATCAAACTCTGATGTGGACCAAAAAAAGCAAAATCTGGTCTGCTAAAAACATAGATCTTGGTTTGGTTGAAGTGTGGTTCAAATGCATATATGAATGCCAAGCAGAGAAACAAAAACAGATTACAGATTGAGCTCACAACCAACTTTATCATGAAAACTTATTACGAATACTGATAATAAATGCATTGCTTTGTTTGAACCTGGCTTAACTTGAACGACATGCATTACACTGAACTGGTGTGATATAATTAGAAGTTAATTTTACTATAATTAAGATAAACCAACCCCATAATAAACACAATTTAATAGGCTGATCTTTGATACTTTGGAGCTTTTTCCCTTTTTCTTTAAGTAGATTTTAAAAAGGCAGCAGAAGATTTAGAAGCTCGATGTGCTTTACAGAGTGTAAGAAAACTGATAGCAGAAAAATAAATGTGCAACACCATAGCAAGTATTATGAAACATGAAAACACAGGAAAAATGTTTCCTACTTTATCATCTGCGTTCCGATTTATCCCTTTAGAGCAGTGTGGTTACTAAACTAAACATGCATTCACATATATCATATTTAGAGCCCAACCAGCCCAGATGAAAGAGATGTGGATTTGCATCCGGAAGCCAGTCACATCACACATCCTTTCTGAAATGTATTAGTAGCTCATATAGTGACAAACTGCAGGTCTCTGTGGGAGTTCACACATTTTCATTTCCAGCAAGGCAGAAGGGTTGGTGAACATCCTTGTAGTTAGTTTCCATTATTCTCATTTCCGACACACCTCTGTTTGTAATTCTTCAGAATATTTGATGTGGACTTCACATTCTTCTGCATTTAAATTCAGAATTGATTTACACAAGATACCCTAGTCAACAATTTAGTCTTATATTTGCTAATACAAGTTGAAAGTTACTTGAAAATTTGTATTTGGATAAAATATTAGACTTTAGAGGAAGATATTTCTCTGTGGATCAAGAAGTGACAATTACACTATATATATGAAAAGAGAGGAAACAATGCTGTTATGCTCTTATGCTCTTTCTACCAAGTATTGAAAACATTGCTGTATCCATGAAAAAACGAAAGACTAAACAGCTCTAGTCAATGCATTTGTGTTTCCACTTAGTATTTTTGTCTGTGCTATGTTTGTTGTGAAACCCGTGGTTGCCATAGAGACCAGGAGGAGTAAAATGAGCGCTGGGGGAAACATCACTTGTGTTTGTGCAGTTATTGGTCCCTCCGTTGTTGTCTGCTTGTTCAAACATCCTTGGAGTCACATCCTAGTGAGAACCAACACCTTTCACCAATTCCTCTGTTTTATGGATGGACATACAGCTCTGTGCTGTGTGTGCACACAGTTCCAACCTGTGCACCCATTAACCATGTTTTATTGGTGCAATTCCTCACTGGTGTCACGGGAGGAGCAACATTGCAATCCTCTGGTGTCATTTGCCATCATTCCATTAGTGTCTCAAGCTTTCATTGTATTGCAACAAGCAAACATGAAACTCATTATGTAACTCTTCCTCTCGACACCCTGAAGGTCTGGAGGGTGGAGTGATTAGGTAAAAAGATTCAAAACTTCAGAGCATTTATGGGAAACTTATAAAGCATAATAATTAAAAAGAGAAATACAAATGTTTTCCCTACAGGCTACAAATAACATAATCCAAATGCAGCAGACCATACTGATAAATACAAATTAACTGCTCTGATAATCAGCTAGATTTTTTAATTTAGAAACAATAAACCAGCAAACACGTTTGTCAAAGTCAATTAAAAACCTCTCCATACAGCAATCTCTCACACTCATATTGAACATGCAGGTCTACTAAAGGGATTTAATACAGTTGAGCAAAGCCTCATTTGTTTCCTTTCATTGACTTTTGTGCTTGTTTTATTTAATTTTACTTAAGGGTTCGTATTCATTACAGGTCAAACAGAGAGCCAGCGCAAAGCAATCCCATTCAGAGTAAAGTACCTCAGTCGGACTATTGATCGGATGTATTATGTGCATTACAGTCTAGTGATATCGATTCTTCCTCTTTCAGACAGGACAATGAGACTTTGTTCATACAGCTTGCAGGAACATTTATCTGATTTTTGATTTCTTTGCATCAGAAGGTTGTCAGATGCTTTATAATAATTATGATGCAGGTTATTCTGGAAATTTGTGGCAGTTCTGGATAGCATAATAAAATAAAAGTTTAATCTGTCATGCCATTTGCAAAACGTCCAACAGCAACATGGTTTTTTTGTTCATGTAATAGAAAACTTAATTTTTCACTTATGAGTTATATTTTTAGATTTGAGTTACATTAGACAGTGCTATAAATCCTAAAAATCACTTCTATGTTCACATGTATGTTTTTGTGAATTACAGTAGGGAAGTCACAAAATTATTTAGATTATCTTTAGGTTATCTAAAGATCTTTACTGTCATTTTGTCACAATATTCTTTCGTAAACTCACAACTTGCTTATGACGATGTGTTGCATGAAGTTAGCATTTGCTAATGCTAACCTTTGCCTATCTCAATGTTTAAGATGTGAGTTTGTGTTATTTTATTATGTGGGGGGGATACAATTATAAAAAATTACAAGAGAGCCTTTAAATGATTCACTCAATGCTTAACAAATCTTTATCATTTTGTATTTTAAAGTTTTTCACAACATCCAGATGTTTTTTAAGTTATGTTGCGATAAATTGGTAAATCCATTATATTATGTGCTTCATAAGGACATGATCCTTTCATCATATTACTGGTAAGGAAGAGGAGGCTGTCAGTCAGCTCCATAGGCATGCCAGTGTCTCGCAGCAGGGAGGTTTTGTCAGGATCCATACTGCACTGGGCTTTTGTTTCTCCCAGCCTCCCTGGAGAGCTAGCCATGAGCCGGCGAGACATGACTGAATGTCAGCTTCTCTGAAAAAGACGATCCAGTGGCTGTCTCAGCAGGATTCTGTTAAAAGAAGGTCTCTAAGACATTAAAGCACGAAGCAGCAGAAAACCATATCTGGATGGAACACCATGCATGATTGAGGCCTAGAAAGACGATGTTGGGTTTTTGTGAGTATGAAGTTAAAATTAGAGGGTTTTTTAAAATAAATTATTCTAAGCTCAATAAATTTCTGTCTCCAGCTGAGACAAAGACTTCTTAGCTCTTCAAAAGTAGGAAGTGTTTTGCAAATTTGATGAAGGGTATGAGACAAATCCCAGAGGGTGGCTGTCATATATATAAAAAAACACAAAGCAGGTTTGGATGCAAGAAGCTTTATAATAAGATGCTTTAAAGTAGGACAGAGTTCACTGTAAAGAAAATACAAGTATAGCTGCTAGGAGGGTTTGATTGTCATTAATGTAAAAAAAAATGCTAGAAAGCAAAAGTACAAGTGAGAAAGCTTTTGAATTCAAATAAACTGTAAAAAAAAAAGAAGAGTGCAGCAAAATGTTCCCATTTTTTGTTGTCCCTCTCGAGTGGGTGGCGCGTCTTTCAATAGAGATGGTGGCTGCAGGGCACTGAAGCCGTCCTCACTAAAGAGGGGCTGACCTAAATGTTCATGTACAGACTGTGATTAAAAGGATTCATACTGAGCATCTTTTCTGTAAGTAAATACTAAAATAAAAAGAAGCTCCTCCATGTTTGAAATGCATCTTACACAACAAGGTAGAGCAGCCATGGAAGTTCGAAAAGAAAATAGGAATGTGTTGATTTGGAGATGCACAAAAAAACATGTCATTTCCAGACATTGCTCTATATTTAGATTCTCTTCCTATTAATTTCCACAACACCATGTTGTGTAGTCTGTGTGTCATAAACCTAATTACCCGTGATGGATGTTGGACAAGTTTCTGACAACTACTATTAGTTGATCTTTCCCCAAGAGTTTATTGCTTTCCTTTTTTTTTCCCTTCACGCTCAAACCCTTCCCTTCATTCTGTCTTTGGATGCTTTGACAAAATAAACCCACAACATACTGATGAATTATTTAAATTTGACTCTGTGATGTATACAGGCTGAGTTGCAAGGGAGCGATGCAGTTATTACTACCGGCAAACTCTCTTCCTCCAGATGACTGAACCTCCAATCCAACCAATTACCATCCATAGCCCTGCAGCTCCTCGGCACCAAGTGGGAGAAGAAATAGGAGCTTCTCCCTACATTATTCCAAAGATGCTGCAGTCAAAACTGCTGCAGTGCGAAGATGGAGGTGATGGTGGGGTTTATCAATTCATAGTGTAACGAATAGCTGGTTATCATTGTTCCAGCTGTCGAGGTCAATCACAATCTGCTGACTGGAGCTGAGAACCAGGATTTTGTGGTTTTCTTGCTGGATAATTAGTTTCCAACTTTCAGTAGATGAAATTTTATATAATATCATTTGAGTGTCCATGAAATGTTTTTTTAGCCTACTCAGATGACTGAGTTAAGACATGAAGAGTGTAGAGGCCAATTATCCTCAGAACATTATTCATCATCTTTAGCAGTTCAGCAGAGTGGAAATCAGGGAATACAATTTCCATGAAGAGCTGTACCATGTCCCTCCGTTTAATGCTTTAATTTTTCATTTAGCGCTTTTGCAAACTTTGAAAACATTTAGTGCCCTTTATTTCTCCTAAATACTACTTCTTGGATAAATTCTAACTTTAAGTTGAATAAAGTTCAACATCTATGTTGAAGCTTTGTTTATTGACTGTTAATAATTATTCAAGTAGTTAGTGATAGTTATATCCATACTCTTGTTTTGAAATAAAGAAAAGTTTATAAGAAAAGAAAAGTTCCTCCTCCTCTCCTCATGGTCTTTTTTTTTTTTTTTAAACTTTACTAACTTTATAATTGAGCAAAGGGCAAGAACAAACAAATGACTGAGGTGTACAGACAAATACAACACTTCAAACGACTAGGGATTGAACAAATAAATGCAACAATTCACACATACGAATGTTTTCAACCTCTCTGAAGAGTGTCTCTGCACTTATAATTGATTTATTTCCCAATTATAAAAAACAATGTATTTTATTGTTCTGGGGCAGATTTGCTCATTGGCAATACCTGAACATTTACATTAAAGTAAAAGATCTATTACAATATGTTGTAGGGATGTTTGAAGTGGTAAGCGAAAGACTAAAAGCATGTTTGGGAGCAGCTGGTCAGTGTGTTGAGTTTCTGCATCTGGGTGACCTATTGAACCAGTTTACATTCTCTTGAGAACATGCCATATCTGCCTCTTGTTGCCCGATGCCAACAAAAGAATGTGGCCATCGACCCGAATATTACCACCCAAATGTGTCACTTCCTTTAAATTCAATTCATCCTTGGTTCTCCTAACCTTTGTTTTCATGTCCGCTCTCTTGCTCTCTTTCACTTTACAGTTTGCTCCTGGTTGCTGATCTGAACCTGTTTAAAATATTAACAACCAGAGAGAGGGGGAAAAAAAATTGAAGAGGAGAGCCAAGAATCACACACTCTTAAAAAAAATAAACCAGAATCATAAAGTGTGCAGCACAAGGACAGAAAGCTCACAAATATTAACCACAGCTCTTTTTGCTAAATAAAATATGCCATTAGGTCTGAGCAGTAAGGCCTCAAAGCTCTCAGTTAGACCTAATGAACTCAAAAGAAGCAAAAAGAGACAAATTAGTGCAAATTAGCCTGAGGTTCAGCTTCTCAATAGGGAAGAAATAAATGCCCTAACTGTTGATATGAAAGGGATTTTTAATAAACTTCTGCTGGCAGCCTTGAAACTGGTTGCAGAAAACTTTAAATCTTTCAGAATCAGTTTTAAAAGCCCTTCATTGCAGCTATACCTTGATGGAAAACCATAAACTTTAATAAATGCTGTAATTTTTGGTATTGGGAAAAATGTACTTATTATGACATATCAAATAAGATTGAGTCCATTTTAATCTAAGACAGATTTAAGAGTAAATTGTGTTCCTAGTTTCTCCAGATCATCTTCAATTAATTTCAAGACGTTGGGTTTGTAAGAAAACATTGTGTTGTAAACAGGAAGTATTTACTTTTACTAAGATTATAATTGTAGCAACTTTTAACAAACTCTTTTTGTTCTGCTCTGTTCAGGCTGATAGCTCACCGTCATCGAGTGGATGGATTTTTGGTGATGATTTAAGTTGGTAGACCAAGGTAGTAATCAAAATTATGGTTTTAATGGAGAATAAAGTAATCCAGGCAGCACAGGTGAACCATGAGGCAAGGCAACACAGACACACGGGCCTAAATTAACCAAGAAACTACAACAAAATAAATCCTCACACTCACGATAGTTTTGTTTGTTTGCATGTCAGAAGATGCAAAAAAGGAGAATAAGAAATTCAAGTCAAGGATGCAAAGATACAGGTGACAATCACTTCTTTCAAAACTGTAAATTAGAAAGGTTTATTATGCTTATGATGCAACAAAACTGTGAAACATACTTGGCAAACTATAATTCGTTCAGAAGAATAATAAATTACAGACACAACAAAACTTAACCATCCAAATATGAATCATACAAAAGAATTTGCTACTTTACTCCTCTATATGTGCTAAACATGGGGGCCATATATCACTGTGAAGTGCTTGGTATTGCTCACGTAAAAAAAAACAACCTTATCTTGTCCAAAGTCCAAGACTATAAACTAAGGTTTTGTTTTCGCTTTTTACGCCGCAGATTTCTTATCTTTGAAGAAAGATCCAATTTGGGATTGTGTATTGTTTAACTTCAAACTTTATCACAGTAAGAAAAGTAAACACTATAACACGAAAGTGTTAACTGAGCAGTTTGATCTGGAGATATCTGAAGTTTGGGATAAAGAAATGATTAAAACTTCCAATGTTTACGCAACAGCATGTCGGACTGACCCCACGGACAGCCAAGTGAAACATGATTAATCATCTTAGCGCGCACATACATATAAATCATACTTTAGGTATTTCAGCAACCTTCAATGAGGGTCCGGTGGCTCCCATGACACCAAGCGTAAGCAGATTCTTGGTGCTGCATCCAAATCACTTTCTTCTGATTCACTATCCTCGGTTTCCTCTCCGTCTATGAACACAATTGGAAGTAGTGACCTCGTTTACGACACTATTTAGCAGCAAAGAAGCAGATGTAGGCGATGATAGGAAATTTTTTTTAGAAAACTAAATCTCTACAGTATGCATGTGAGACAACAATGTCAAACTTTTCCACTGCATAAAACATAGAAAATAAGTAAAAAAGATAAAATGCGTTGCTCTTGATTGCATCAGAATGTATGTCTGACAAATCTCTTGTTGAACCCTGAAGGTTTTTCACTGTCTGCAAACCTCCTGCAGCTCTAGAAGGACCTTTTTTCTTTCTTTGGAGTATCCTGAACTTTTAAATACAGCTTGTGCTGAATTTAAAAGCATAAGCTGGCATGCTCTCCCTCAGTAAAGAAACTTGGAGCTTCTGCTGTGTTTGATGGCAACAATCTTCCATCTTCTCACACTCCAGATGTTTTCAGTGGGGGTCAGATGATTGGGTATTGATCTGATGATGTTTCACCCACAACTTGACCAACCTAGCTGTTCGGAGTCAAGCATTGTCCTGCTGCTGGGAAAGTGCAATCCCCAGAACGAAGAAACAAGGTCAGAACTGAAGGTAGCAGGATTTTTTCTCGCTTTTCAAAGTGTGTGCAGTCTGAACGATCAGGTCACATTTCATCTGACTTGATCAACTAGGTCATTGTTCGAACATCGATCATTGTTCAGATGATCACCTAGTTGTGTTGCAATTTGGCAGAAACTGGAATAAAATGGCTATCATAACCGTAGAGCACCTGATTTCTGAGAAAATTGCTGCGACCTCTTATTTTTCTCTCCAAAGCTGGAGCTGCACCAGTAAGAATGGAGGGAAAGATAAATCATCTGTTCCTGATTCACAATTACTGACCAGCAAGACTTCAGTCAACTGCACCCTAACTTATTCTATTTTCAACCTGGGTGGGTTTCATCCTAATATGTATTACAAAAAATAAGTGATCAATTATGAAATTGTTTTTAGAAAGCGTGCACTCACAATTAATCAATTACAATTAATAATTCACAAATAAATAGACATGCTAATTTCAAACATCCCTGTTGTTTCATTGTGCTCTGGTGAGTGGAAAAGGAAGCAATGAGCCAGATTTAATACATTTATTTTGCTCATCAGTCTGAAGCCAGAGGATGGAGCTAAACCAATTTCAGGTGCATTTGGTCTGGTGGTGCTTACTGCAGCATCGGTGCAGGTTTGCATGGCCAAACAGAACCATTACTCATCTCCAAACACTACAGCCCACTTCCCATCCGAGGCTGCCTCTTCATCAGACCATGCCAGGTTATTCTCTTTATTAATACAGACACACATATAATGTCCCTCCTGGATCTTTTTACGTCTAGCCAAGCGAAATACGTGTGCTCTGCAGGTGGCCACCCAAACAAAAACAAAACAAAACTCGTCAACATAATGTTAAACTGTTATAATGTGATCCTGTGTCATTGGTAGAATGAGAGGGGTTGAATGTGAAGTCTTTTATTTTCTAGCATTTATGATGATGATTCACTGATTTCAGCAGCAGAAGCTTCATATATGTATGTGGTCACAGTTCCTGTGGAATCCATTTCACAGGCCTTAATAATTAAAGAGCGGTGTATTATTGCAAAGTCAAAACTATTTTTAAGAAATTGTATAGATCCTACAATAGTGGCATACGGCTTGGAGCGGTATTTTTTATAAACCATTAAAAACTATAAATGCTAAGAAACAATCGGATATTAAGGCTTTGGTCTAAAGTCTACGATCTGGACTTTAAGGGGAGATGTGTGTTCCCAGATTGAAGCAGCTCTCCTGCAGAAAGAGGAGTCGCTCAGTCAGAGGAAGTCAGAGAGAGCAATCTGTGGAAACAAACAAAAACAGCCAAGATAGCTGAAAGGAATGGGGAAGTTAAATATTGGAGAATAAAAGCTCAGGAATGGAAACAAGCTTTAAGACTTAACCAGTTGGACTTTTCACTACCCAGATTTGATTGCGATAAATCAAATCAATTTATTTCATCATAAGCTTCTGACTCTATTTGCAGTGGAAAGGTCCAGTTAGGTTATTTTTAATTTCTCTTCAGCATGTTGGTTGAGCACTCATTATCAACTCATAATGTCTTTTAAATAGTGTTTTCCTTCATATCCTTCATATTCAAGCTGGTTCTTTATCCAGACTGAAGAACTTCCTCCAATGCCCTGAGTCAGAATTGACAGCTGCCAGTCTTACCTCACAGCTAAAGTCCAAGTTAACTCCCTGAGAAAGATAGCAGCCTGATTTCAGCACTCAGTTCCTTCCTTAGTGGCGGTTCTGGTACTGAAACTCTTTGAATTTGTCCTTCTAATCCCTTCTGGATTTAGAGTAGGCATTCTTAGTCAAAGCTAGACTGCAGACTGTTTTCTTAGACTCCTGAGAGACTAAATACCCACTTGGCAAATTTTGAATCTTTATTTAGTTATATTGCAGTATTTAAATATTCAGTTTTCTACTTTTCTTTTTGTGTGTAGTCAAATTTATTTGTAGTTTTGTGTTGAATTAAGGATAAAATAAAATTTTACCTTCATTAAAACTATTATTTCAATGATTGTAAATAAAATTAAGGCTTACAAATTTACAAAAATCCCCTCAAAATATTTGCTTACAAATATTGAATGGATTGTTAAAGGTACATATGAAAAACATAGCACTAAAATTACAACATTCTTGTGTCTAAAACTTGTTTTTGAAGGCAGATTTTACAAACTAGGGGGGAAGCCTGTGTAAGACCACAGTTGTAATTACACTTCAGAGACTAAATATACATTTAGTGCATCCACCATTAATTATACACAAATCAACTAAGCAGGTTTAAAACACAAATCTTCAAGATGTTTGCAGAAAATGAATGTACTAAAGTCCAGAAGATCCCCTGCTGCTTCTGTTGGCTAATTAAAATTTCATGCTTTACCACATTGCTCAGTATTCCTTTCATTCCCACCACAAAACTCACAACAGCAACATAAAAGAGGCCACGGGGCATCTCTCACCGTTTCTACCACTGCATGTCCCAGGCGCTACGTGGAAAATAGGACAGCGGTTGAACACTCCTTCAAATTCCTCCCAATCTGCAATGAGTCACAGAAAGGCTGCTCTCCTCAAACATCTTTTATTAAACAAAAACATGACATGCAAGCATAATTCTTGGCCAATTAAAAACATTTTTCCACTGCGTGAGTTATAGGAAACAAATACAATATAGAAGCACTTTATTTATGGGCGCCGCATGCTCCTGAGACAAAAAGATGGCATGCAGCTGCACATTCAAATCAGCACAGCCAGAGTTACATTTCGTCATTATAATTCTTTGATACTTTGGCTTATATCATGAGGATACAGCAATTAAAACCCAGCGCGATGTAGCTGTGACACAACTCAAAGCGTACCAATTCTAATCTAGTCAGTAAACAAATCAGTACAATTGATCTCTGGAGATGCAGGATGAGCCTCTGAGTTTGTATAACAACAATAAACAGAAGTGTGAGTATCAGCTGAAAGACTCGGTACTTTGATTGTTTTTGCAAACCTACAGCTTTGATCAGACGTCTATAAACACTCATCATTTGTATTAGTCTCATAATATTTTCCCGTGTGGAACAATTACCGGTAAACAAATTCAATGAGTCATAGAAACAAAAATCCACCTAAAACTTTTAATAACTCTGCTATTGATTCAATAATGTCTTTAAACTTGACAAAGTAAATGTGTATTAACTTATCTTGAGTAACTGTGATTGAGTGCAGCTGGTAGTTTCTGTTTTCTGACATAAAAGATAATTTGCTTGACATTGAACTAACCAATATTCACAACAATGCTTGAAGAGGAAAATGTAGGAAAGCAGTGTTGCTCTGCTCAGAGTGCATATCTGCAGAAATATGTAATAGTTATAATTGCCAAATTGTTCAATCTAACACAAAAATGTGTTTGCTTTCAAACCTAAGAACTAGCTGTCAATCATGGCGGTGGCAACATTAATGGTACTCTGGATGAACCCTTTCTTCATTTGGAAACAAATTTACAAATCAAAACCCAGTTTAAAACAGTCAGTTAATAACAGAACAAATTGGTTCAAGCTTTATCAGCCTGTGAGAGTTCTTCTTGATCTAAGTTGATGCTGAAGTTTTTCATTTTAACAGATTTTATGTCTTGTTACGAGGACATTTTTCATTTTAAAACAGGTTTTATATTTCATGTCAAACCAACAGGTTTCATATCTTGTTATAATGAGAGTTTCTCATTTCAGGGAGAGAAAGTTTCTTGCTTTAGTGGGTTTTATATGTTGGTATATCGATAAAATTTCTAATTTTTATGGGTTTTATCTCCTGTTTCAATAAGAAACCTAGTTTTATATCTCGTTATTACAAGAAAGTTTCTAACAACATTATTACAACTTTCATGTCTAGTTACAAAGATCCTGTATTTGTTTCCCAGTTCTTGCAGTTAAATGCTTAATACAATCTCACAAAATATGACATCTAATATCAATTCTTGCTTTAAAAATTAAACAAAGTTAAATATTGTGGAATTATAAACATTAAAAATAAGGGTCCATTCATCATTGTTCGGTATAAAGAAAAATTACACTTACATAATGATATTGTTTTGACTAACATATAATGAAGGATATTTAGATCATTGTGTTTCTTCACAAATGAAAACTCAACCCAGACTTTTTCAGGTCACATTACTCTGTCCAAAAAAGATGTGCGATGAGGTTAACAGAAGTTGCCATTTTAAAGAAAGTACATGGTGTCCAATAGTGTAATTCAGCTCTGCCCCATGTGTGGTTGTGTTATCTGGGGCTAAGACAGACTCTTCAATGTGGAAATAAGAGTACAGCTGTGTCTGAATCGACAGCGGAGCGTCTGCTCAGGGCTGAAGCTCTTATCTTTACTCTACTGAGTGTAAAACTACAGTATCAATGTCTGCTTGAGTCAAGGTGCTGCAGCGGTAGAATAAGTGGCTCTGCATGGCCTGAAAAACGAATAGCACAGAAAGGCGATGTATAATCTTTTTAATCAAGCTGGCAGGACATCCATCAGATTCACATCACAATCTCACCTTTTCATCACATACCAGACGCCACCCAGGCTTTATCCAGCCTCTGTTTAGCCTTGGCTCACCAAAATTAGGACATTTGGGGCCTTTGTTAGGTGTCAAATATAAACTTTATGTTGTTGACTGTCTGCTTAATCTACGTTGTGTTCTTTTCTCTCAACCTTTGGTTGTTTCTTCCCTAAAATCCAAGGTTTCATAATCAGCCCCAGTAAAATGATTGATTTTGGTTGGTGTCTGTCTATTAATTAATACATTTTCTATATTAAATTGTGGGTAGCCGATAATCAACTGCACATCATTTTAGTATATTCTAGTTTAAAGGTTGTTGTTGTTTTTCTTTGTTTTGTTTTTTTATCCAAAAGTACATTCTGTCCTGTGATTACTGTAAGATTTCCAGATGGTGAGGCTCTGGGCAAACACACACTCATCCAAATATGGCAGCACATTTCCATTCCTTGCAAAAAGGAAAGGCTGATGATGGTTTATTTACGTTTCAAACTTTCCAGCTGTCAATGTCTTTTGACAGCTGAAGGCTCAAATAAGAGATTGGAAAGCAGGTGGTTTGCCAAGGGTAAATCTTAATGGGGACCCATTACGCAAAATTTACTTTTTGTACATTTTTATGCATCCATTTGGATCTCAACTGCTTCCAAAAAATCACCCAGACTTTTTTTGGCAATGTTTGCGGTGTCTGGAGAATGAGTCATGGAATCTCACAGTGTTGTTAGCTAGCATCCCCAGCTGAGTCCATCCCGTCACCTAGCAACCCCAGTTCAGTCCATCCTGTCACCAAGCAACCCAAGCAGAATTCCAGTACATTTAGCTGGTTTTACTGCTGTATGCCCGTACAATGGCTGCTGGAAAAGACATGTGTTTTGTTGTCGACAAGAAGCCCTAAAAAAGCTTTTTCAAAATCTGACTAAAATCTGCAATTTTCTGCAAAAAATTGGCAGACATGTTTTGCATCACCCATAGACCTATTCTAACCTTTTAAAGGAAGCATAATAGGTCACCTTTCTTCTTCCTAGATAAGACATCAAATGGTATATTATTTCAATTTAAACTATCTGTTAAGGTAGACTACATTTAAAAGAAATATGTAATTTTGATTCATAAAAGAACATTTGACTACAACTTCTATGAATAAAATGAAGAGTCCATACTGTGTTAAACTTGGTTTGACATCATAGTCTTCCAATAATTTCCCACTGACTCAGTATTGCCTTGTCATTTACACTGTGGTGGCCGTGTTTGTCTGTCTGTCTTAGTCAATCAGCTCTCTTTCTTGTGGTTTGACTGTCTGGTTCTTGGTGGTAGTTTGAACCGAATGAATGCTTTACTCATACAAACGGACGATCATGTCTGTCAGGATTTTTCCTCCACTTTTTAAATCTCTACATATTTGGAGAAAATGATATATTTTGTCCTACATTTGCATTTACGAAATAAGACTAAAATAAAACTTTGCTCTTACACAAAGTTTGAGATCAAGTTTTTAGAGCAAAAGTCTGCCGAAGTAAACAGTGAAGGCCAAAAGGATTAGGTTTAAATGGGTTTAGGGAGATATTTATGTATGAGAAGGGGTAAGATATGACCAAGCACGCTCCTCATTTAATGGTGGATAGTTCTTGAAAAGGTTCATTCTGAAACCTGAGAAATCCAAATCAAAAATACCTCAATTTGTTCATTTATCCTCCATACAAATAATATTCCTGTGTTAACACTGAATAAAAACATCCTTCTAGTTATTTACAATTCCTAAGATGCTTAAATGCTTTAAATGATGACAGAAACATCTTCAAATTTCAAAATGAAAACACATGTAAGGGTTCACATCCATAACTGCTATGATTTTTAACGACTTATTGCATGAATAGACTTGCTAATATGTGATTTTAATTGCAGTTCTTATTTAATAGAAACAACACAATTTCAAAATTTTGTTTTCTCAACACTGACAGAATATTGAAAAAACTTTGCATACATTTGTATTGAAAACAGAACGACAGATTTTTAACACATATTGAAAATTGGCAACTATTATGCCATAAGTTACTCAACAACTTGGTAAAGTGTCTTTAACCAAATGTTAGTTGAGGTGGATGGATAATTTGTATGCATATTTTCGACTAATATATATTTTTTACATTTTTTTCAAGTCTATCATGTGTGTGTCAACTGAAAAGATAGTATTGTTCTTTGCATTTTATGAACTCCTTTACCCACAAGCCAGAAACCTTGACCTTGTGAATATAAAAATAAAAATAATTCATCCTTACACAAACTGCTGTGAACTGAATTTCACAAATAAATAGGACATGACTGCTGGGAACAAAGAGGAAAAGATTTAAAATTCAGACAGCAGCACCTTAACGCTCGTCTCTATGTAAGTTGCTCAGAACATTTTTAGTATAAGCGCCTCTTTAGGCTATTAACGGCATGGACCACTGCACATAGCTTTTTGTATTCCCTCTAAGGCAGCAGCTGTGCAGGATGTGTCTTTACTGTGCAGCTGGGGATAAAGACGAGGTTAGGGCCAGAAACTGTGTACTCTAACCACAGGTCTGTCCCTAAGGGAGAGAATTAGAGCTTTTGTGCTGGGCTAAGCAGCCATTTTTCAGGGGCTAAGGGTATAAAAACCCTTGCAGGTACAGCCTACATTGTTGTGCTTGTTCACAAACAACGGCTGGAAATATTGGCAGCTTGATGTGATTCATAGAATATTCATTTTGTAATAGTTTTTTTCTCTCCTTGGGTAGAAAAAACATCATCTGAATTTAAGCAATGTCACCTAAACATCTTAGAGTCAACTCAAATGCCATCAAATGGTATGCAGCCATTAATGAATAATACTGTTTGCATTTGTTCAAGCAGACATATGTGTTTTTGTCACAGCTGAACCAGGTTTTGGCCCGTAGTCTTTCAAGGTTCTGCTTCATTTATGCTCAACTTTCATCATTGCCACTGAAACCTTGATTCTTTTCTTTTTCAGCCATCCTGTGCCATATTTGTTACTGTGTTTGGCATCCATTGTCCTGTTGATGACTCAGTTTGAGCCACACTTTGGTACACAGAGGAGTTCCTGGGTGAATCTGTTGCTACAATGTGTTCTGGTGCTGTGGTTGAAAAACAAATCACGTCAGTCGAGTTACTGTTGATAAAAGGTGCTGATATGCTTCACTTTAGCCTCATCGGTCTAATGGATATTGTGTTTCATTTTGTTGTAAGTTTGTTAAGCTTTTACAAGCATGTCAGAACAATCTGGTAAAAGACATCTTTGATTTCAAGGAGTTTTATCCTGGTTAAATAAGGACTGAAGTCTTTTGTTTTTATCATTGTGCCACACATTCTTCTATGTTTTAGCAAAGAAAAACATATTTTAATCTGCAAAAACACAAAATCTTACCAAGTGTTTTTTGGCTGGTTTTGTCTAGCCAAAACCAGCTTACAACTAACTTTTTAGCAATATATAGAAGCTTATTTTAAGTCAATAATTAATTAATATTGATTTAAAAATGTTAAGTTCCACTGTACCGGTGGAGCTAGTTCTTCTTTTTATAAAAAGAAAGATCAATGTTAAGAAATGATTGATCTAAGTCAAGCTCCTACATATTTCTGAAAATTTACTAAAGATAGTTTTGTAATTTTTTCAAGTGCACTCAGACATTTGCCCTTGAACAGACAAAAATGCTATGAAATGCACAAAACACAAATCATGTTTTTGGAGTGCAGAGAATTGCTAAAGATGAAATAATGAGGCAGAATTGATTACTTCAGCCTGGTAGCTAATTTCCATCTAAAATCTTATGGAAGCAGTAACTATCAAAACTCATTTTTCTAATGACTGTAATTACATAAAATCCATAAATGGTTTTAATTAGCAACTTCAAAATGAGGTAAATATAGTGAACAAGATCCACTCCAAGCGCTCTCAGCCTTCGCAGGTAGAGTTTCCTCTTAACCCTGCTGCAAAGAGCATCAGTGCTGTGACTCCAGTTTACTGTTCAGGTGGATACTCAGGTATTTACACTACTAGTTCACCATCTCAATGTCAGTACCCTGGATGGCAGCTGGAGTTAGCCAGTTAGCCTTGACACAGACAGTGGTCCCAGTTTGAAAGATCTAGAAAGAATTTCCATGGAGTTACACAAATGTGCAACTCTGACATCTATTTACTATTTATCTGCTCTGAATCACACTTCTCTTCATAAATAATCAACCCAAAAATGTATTTATTCAGTAAGATTTTTATAGACAGAACAATATATGTGCGAGACGGGGAGTAAAAAAAAGGAGGAACTGTGTGAAGAGGCATAAAAATCTCTTGGTTGACTCAGCTGATCAGCTCTGGGACAATCTGAGCGTTGACTGTAATCACAGTGACCTGAAGCAACTGGAGAGCTCCTTGCTTGAGAAAATAACAAAAAAAGGTTATGCAGCGGTGGGTGATGGGGTGAGAAAAATGCAAACCTATAGCTTGTAAGTACAAACGCAACACTGCCAAGGATGAGCTACAATGTACTGTTAAATTAACAAATTGTCTTGTTTGTCTTCGAAGGCAAGAACTAGACCCTCCATCCTCTTTATCTCCTTAAATAGTGGTGACAAAAGACAAAGACTAACCAGATCTCTGCAATTCTTTTACTCATATTTTACTTGGTTTATCACACACTGCTTCAGTTTGTGCTCATCATTTTAAAACCTTGGGATCAGAGTGCATTTTCTTGCTATTTTATGTCTCACTTTACAAGTTGGGCTGTTGTTGACCTGTTATGTGTGTGTTGTTTTTTTTTTACTTGTTAATCCAGGACTGCCAAACTCCAGTCCTCAAGGGCCGCTGTCCTGCAGTTTTTAGCTGTGGCACAGGTTCAAAACACTGGAATGAAATGGCTTAATTACCTCCTTCTTGTGTATTTAAGTTCTCCAGAGTCCTTCTAATGACCTAATTATTCTATTCAGGTCTGGTGCAGCAGAGCCACATCTAAAAGTTGCAGGGCAGTGGCCCTCCCGGATTGGAGTTTGACACCTGTGTGTTAATCATTTTTAAATGTATCATTGCTGGGAAAGTGCTACATAAATAAAATCAAAGCTCAGTTTAGGCTATTTTCTGGTTGTTATTAAAAGTAGTTTCTTTAAACAGCTGGTCTGAGTACATGCAGTTCAGACATGTGCAAGCTGAAACCTAAATATGGCAAGATAAAATATGATTGCACTTGCAACTCTACAGAATGGTGACTGGAGTCATGAAGCAGAAACGCTTAGGCACCCTCAGAGTAATGAAAAGGAAGACAAGTTTGAATGGAGTTTAATAGTCATTTCCACATTGTCAGTGCTGCTGTCCTTCATGAAAACCTTGTGGGTGACAGAGGTCTGCTGCAAGCAACATACTTTCTGGCTCCACATACAATATTTCATATTTGGGGCTTAACTTCCCTGTGTTGACCAAAAGAATAGTAGATAAAACCCTAATTGTTTTGTGTCACTTCAACATTATGAATGTCCTTAAAGAGCTGGTTACGGCAAAACGTATTGTCATGAAATGCGGTAGTTGAGGTGGTGAGGCAGACGCCGAGGTCCCAGGTTGGAATGAAAGGATGAGGTTTTAATGATGATATGAACACAAATAATCCAAAAGTCCAGGCAGCTCAGAATGGACAGAAGGCTAAGACTCAAAACTGGCAGCAACTGGTATGACAAAACTAACAGCAGACTAGACACGATGAGACAAGGACCCAACAAGGAACACAGGTAGGATTAAATACACAGGGAGACAATCAGGGGAAACAAGGAACAGATGCACTCAGTCAAAGGGTAGCTGGACAACACAGAGACTCCACAGTACACAGAAACCTAAATAAGCACACAGAAAACCCAAATCACTACCACTACACATATTGATAGAACTACTCATTAACAAACTGTTAAAATTAGTAAATATCTTTCTCCTTTCAATGAGAACTTCTTGAAATGACAAAATATTGAACATCTTGAATATACATATTGAACATCACAATTATGCAATTTGGCCATGTGCAAATAAAAACTGCTTTGAATTAATAAAATCACATATAAGCACTCAACTGTTAGCTTGAAGGTTCTGGTCACTCGTCCATGATGAGTCTAAAGGGTCACATGAAAACTTATGGTGGCCGGATTGCAAATAAAATCTGTAAAGTTTAGCTGTAAACTGGGGAAGGTCAGAGCAGAAATGATTGGTGTTTGAAAACCTAACTGAGGTCATAGAAGTCTATTTGATAATTTACTAAGTTACTTTTTGTTGTTTTCAATGAACTTTGAAAACTGCAGCATTTTTACGAAGCTTTGGACTTCGATAATACTGTGTATTATATATTTTTTAAATTTTATGCCTGACTGTTTCTGCTATTCCTGCAGTTTAAGAGTTAAATGCTTGCAACATCCGGTACATATACGAAACACAAAATTGTCCACTTTAAACCTGACATTTGTTGGAACAAATGTCCTCTGTCTGGGTCGGTCATCAGGCTGGAAAATGCTTCACATGTGTAATTTTAACTCTAATCTTACCAGAATGAGAGGTCAGAAAGTCCTGACAAAAATGAGGTGATTTCAACAGCAGCTTTTGTAGAGATGGATGTAATTTTAAGGTTTCTTTTCATTTCACCTGAAATGAATTTAAAAGGTTACAAACAGTGGCTTTGCATCTGCATGTTTGTATAAATTCAGATTAGCTGGACCAAAAGGCTATAGCCAAGACAAAAGTGGGCTTCCATCTTCTTAAAACAATTACATCCACCCATCCGTCCATCCATGCATTGTCTACAGACTTATCAATGCATAATCAGCAGAGCACTGATGGATTGGCTTGTACCTAATAAAGTGGCCAGTGAGTGTAGATTTTTTTAGCAGGATATCCTTCAAAAGTCATTAATTATCTGCCTAAGCAGTTCAAACAAGTTTTGACTCACTAACACATTTTAACATAATCTCCATCCACTACTCCAAACAATATATTTTTTATGTTTTTAGTTTTATTATCTTATATTCAAATTAAGTACAACAAATGATCTCACGCCAACTATTCCTTAGTATTAACCGTAATTAAAAACGAGTCAGGCTTCACAAAAAACGGGGGGTGGGGGGAGAAAAATATGGGTCTGTTCCTTTAAATCTTCCCCACTTTTAATTTTTTTGGAGCGAGGGAGGGAAATACGGAGACAAGGGAAACCAAGCAATGTTAAAACACATTCATACATAGCCGACCCTCCCTTTTAACATCAGCAGCAAGCAACACGCTGACAGACTGACCAGCTCCCGTTCAGCCGCCAGAAGCAGAGCTCCCGCTGCGTGGATGCGTGGAAGACCCCCCTGGTCTGGGTGGAAGGGGGAGAAGTTTCCCCAAAGACGAGTCTGGATCCAGCAGAGAGACGATGCCTTCTTCCTTTAGACGGGTCTCACAGGTGGCTCTGTGGATTTGCTGATTTTTTATTTTATTTTTTGTAATTTCTTATTTTTCCAAGTTATTCAGCGGAGACAGGGAGAGATTCTGAGCCAGAGGATGCTCCCACAAGTCATTCGGATTCTGTATGTCTTGTCTTTTTGCGTCTTCCAAGGAGGCTTCATCAGGTAAGAATATTTACATTTTTTTAAGCGATGCGAGTTTTCTTCCTTTTTTTTTTATTTTGATTGGGACAAACTTTTTCGAAATTGGACATTATCTGTGCACCATAATAATTGTTAACAGTCCATTTAATTTCTATCAAATATCTTATATGGATTCAATAAGATACGAAGAAGAAAAACAGAATTTATGTTTAATATTTTGATAACGTGATATTTTGATGTTGAGTACATTTTTTTCTTCCAGGTTTTTACGCACGCACAAATCACACAACTCTGAAAATACACCTCTTCAATTACTTAAAGGAACTTTAGATATAATGTTACTTATTATGGTTAAGCAATATGCTCATTGGCAAAACATTTGCTTCCGTACTAAGCCGCAAATCCATATCTTAATAATTACACTTTCTCATCAGAAACCAGAAAATAAATAAATAAATAAAAAGTGCTGTTTTTGATTAAAAATGCAAATATAATTTTTTTCTGTACAGTAAAAACGGATAAACACAAATTTAGATTTTCTTTTATCAAAAACAGAGAAAAATAAGAAAAATAATATCACAATTCAATAACGGGTGACGTCACTGTCCATATATGGGTGGCGGTAAGTATTTACGGCATTGAGATGACATCCCTTGAATTAAAAAGATGCATTTTTTTAATCTAAACTCTTCAAAAACATTTATTTATTTTTATGTATCTTTTACTATGCTCTTATTCAGGGATGTACTGTGCTGTTGCTGCTTTGGAGCAAGAAAGTCTTTGGTTTGACTGTATGTGGTCTTTCTGCATATAGATGTTCTCCCTGTGCATGAGTGGGTTCTCTTTGGGTACTCTGGCTTCCTTGCACAGTCCAAAATGTTACAGTAACTCTGTCCAATGTTACCATTATGAGTGCATGATTGTGTTCCATGTGATGGACTTGGGGTGAGAATAAGGTGGTGGTACAGACAATGGGTGGATAATTTTGCCTATATGGAAATTTTTGTAGTAAAAAAAAATGTGGTTTGACACCTGTTGGGTGCACAGAAGAAACAGTGCCTCCTACAGTCTCAATATATTATGGTTGCAGAATCAGGTGTCTGCTTAGAAATATAAAAATCCATTTTTCTCTGCCTGTGGTCTTATATTTTGTCGATTTGAAACATGAAAAGAAATTCAGTCTTGTCATTTTTCTTTCTTTCTTACCTGCCTCTGACTCTTAAAAAAAAAATAAACGTTTCTTGTATTTCAATTTAATATTTTCACTTTTTAAAACAGAAATCACACTACCATACACAGACACAAAATATAAAGAGCATTGCAAACCAGAGAGCCAGACTGGGGTGCAAGATCTGAAAATAAATTAACTTCAAAAATAAATTTAAATTTAACCTGTCTCAATAATTGTAGCTCAATAATTCTAATTAAAAAGACAATGTATTTAATGAATTCAATTTGAAAATTGAAGCCCAAACCATTTATCAATCAATCAAGTTTAATTGCATAGCACATTTCAGCAACAAGGTAGTTTAAAGTGCTTTATATCATAAAAAAATATTAAAAATAAGTCATAAAAACAACAATTAAGAAACAGACATTATATTTTGTTGATGTCATAATAAGAATCAGTGATTATGGCTTGAAAGCAACTATAAACAAGTGGGGGTTTAGCCTTGATTTAAAGGAACTCTGTGTTTCAACTGTTTTGCAGTTTTCTGGAAGTTTGTTCTAGATTTGTGGTGCATAGAAGTTGGTTGTACCAGTGTTCACAAAAACTTATCAGCAAAAACTTTTTAGCTACATTTGCCAAACTGGGAAACGTGGGAGTGTCTCTGGCAATACATTTATGAATCACTGAGCAGAATTTTCTCTCGTGCCTCAGATTGGAACATCTTTGGTGGGTATTACAGTAACCTCTGTACATTGTGCTTTAAGCATGGTAGATGGGAGAATTTTATGGATACAATAAATTACAGCTGTTGTTATGGTTACAGCATCTCAAAAAGGGCAGTGACATGCCTGACAATACTGATTCTGATGATGATTGCTAGAGCTTTGATGAATGGGACTTTGAGACCAGCTGTAGGAAGCTGCAGGGCTACTGTATGTCTGATTTGAGAGTTTCTTTTGAGTAAAGCTTTACAGTAACTTGCTGCATCTTTGGATATTTTCATATCATTGTAGCAATAATTAAAACAGACAAAACGAGTTTTTGCAAAATGCAAAACATTTTCTACCATGAGATGTGGACAGCCACTATGCTCACAAAAATACAATAAACCAACAGAATTGATTAGAAAATTATTTGGGATTGTCATTTATTTATTAGGAATGATCATAGAACACTGGAAAACATCTGAAAACCTTCTGAAAGAAATTATCTTTACCTCTGGTTTGAATTAGACAGATAACATTCTTAATGCTACACCTTTGTAGACCAATCAAAATGCTCAAAAGAATGCGCTAATCAGTGATGATCTCTTATATATCATTGAAAAAAATGTCTGTGCAATTTGTCCACAGACAATTTGCAGTTAATGGATTTCTAAAGTGTTCTTTTGATATATCCTGCAAGATATATCCTGCAGATTGGTCAACATGTCCAAAGATTAAATTTTTTTTTGTCGGTATGTTGGTAATGTGTTTACAAACACCATAGTTCAAGATTGGGTAAGTAGTGATGTACAAAAGACAGCAGCTTCACAATCTCATGCACACATTGCAAAAGCACTGAATAAACAGAATAATATATTGATCAGCAGAATGTTATGCAATATAGTGAGGATGTTGCACAGAACTCTTCTATACAGGATCTATAGATAAATATGCAAAAATACATTTGCAAACAAACCAATGATGGGGCCTTTGTGGTTTTGGGTTTATTGTGGATTGGTTATAATACAGTCCACTAGAAGGTTTTAGTCCCAACATTTGCTAGTCAAAGAGAGCTGTGTCCAAGCATAGTAATGGAAGACTTAGTGGAAGGAAAAAGTGTAGGGTTTAAAAGGTGGACGAATAGTGACGACTGCGGAGTTGGAAGAGATGGCTCAAGAGATTTACAAGGCAACAGCTAGAGACAGGGCTTCAAAAGCAGCTTAAGATCAACCTTCTATCTAAACAGGCTGAAGTTTTTTTTGTCAGGTGACTGACTCATTGCAGCCAAGTGCTCTATTTTCTTTCGGACAAACTAATATGATTAGCAGTATTTCTTTTTATCAGAAAATCCTGCAGACAAGAGTCGAACTTTGGCCATTTAGGTGTGCAACTGGTGCATTTATCAACCTGTTGTGTTTGAATTCAATTTTGTTACACAGCTGCAAACCGTGCTTCCAGGTTGGGGTCAGCATGGCTTTGCTTCTGAAGGCAATAAGGAAACGTACCAGTCAAGGTGTGTTCAGTATTTCTGGTTCCAGAAGCAGAAATATATCTTGATTTTTCTGTTCATCATTAATTTCCGCTTGTCTTAGCCTATTCTCCTTTCCTGCTTTCCAAACTTCCCTAGCTTCTTTCTTTTCCCCACTCAGTGCCAAAAAACTTTTTTGTTCACTCTGAACACTTTCCTTATTTCATGCCCTGCCACCCTCAGGTGTGAACGGAAGGGAATTAAGATCTGCATAATCCCGGAGTGGAACAGAGCCGTGACTCTGTGAAACCAGGGGCGAGGAGAGCAGTTCTCAGCCTGGAGAGGCAGTCAACGGACAGCACCTCCTCTGAGAAATTATATGTTCTCCTGCTGGCCTTCCTGCTCACTACATGAGAGGGGGGAGGGAGCCACAAGGAGGCAAGCAGGAAAAGGGGAAAGATTAAGTAACGAGGGCAGGTGTAAAAGACAGGCAGAATCAGACGGAGGTGGGGAACGGGAAAACGTTGAGAAAGAACCTGCCGAGATGTATGCAAAGACAAGATTGGCATGTTTAGCTGCAGGCAGCAGTTAGAATGGGGCATGGAGATGGAGAAATGTGGCACAGGTTGGGAAACGGAGACAATGTGAGCAACTGAAGGCGGGAGAAGAGATCTGAAATAAGAAGCTCTCCGCCGTTTTTGAAAGTACATAGAAGAGCTCACAGACTGGAAGGACATAGAAGTGTTGCCTGTCAACAGGAGGAACAAAAATGCAATGAATATTACAGGTCGCACCAAAGTTAAAGTATGCAGTCTGAGAAGGTTGCGAATGCAGACTGCATGCATCAATCTGTGTGTGTGTGTACAAAGAGACAGTGTTGCACCTTGCACTTCATGTCAGTTTAAATTCAGTGCCAGCTGAAAGGGAAAACCTGAATCTGTCTGACTTCCTTAGTTTTTTCGGCCACTCGGTTGATTTGTTGGAGGAGAATCTAAGCTTGAATCAAAAAAATTAAGGCACTTTCAGAATATTTTTGAATTATTTTAGAGCAGAGCAGTGTTAACGCATTAGATTATCAGTAATTTCCTGGTATAGTCACTTTTTCCTCACTCAACATTAAATAAAGTGGCATTCAGCCATGAAAATATGATTGCACCAATAGTGTATTTTTACATAACGTATAAATTTAATGCCTCAATGTGACAGTTATCAATAAATGAAGAAAATGTGACCATTACAGAGCTTGGGGGTTTCTTTAAAATTATTTAAGCAATGAGGCAGAAACTGGTTGGCCAGAGGCTGAAAGCAACATTGAAGGAGCTGCAGAAATGTCCTACAAAGGCTGGTTCTTAACTACAATCATGTTGCCATGGCTGAATGACTCTTTATTCAACACTGAGCATCACCAAAGAACACCAACCAGGTGGTGGTAGCATCATTCTTAAGAGTAAGTTTTCCCTTTTTTTTTAAATATGGTTCCAAATATCTATCAGTTTTGACCTTAACACTTCAGTTTTCTGCGTGAAAGCTGAAGCTAAATATGGACTACTTAGATGGATTTTACTTGGTTGTTCTAAATAAATAAAGTTCAACATCTGAGTTGAAGGTTTGGTTATCGACTGTTAAGGATTTGAGAGGGTGAAGACTGTTAACGCTAATGTTCTGTTTCTCCACGTCTCTTTTTTCCCCATGGATAGCACTGAAAACAATGAGCATAAATATAAGGACATCAGAGATCCTGCAAATTATGTCAAAATTAAACTGGTTCTTGAGGTTTGTAGTCTTTCAAGGGCAGATATAATTTATACTTTAGTGATTTAGCATTAGCTAAAATATTCGTGATTAGTGCTTTAGGGTTTGCACAGCTAACTTTTTAGTTAGCAATGCCCAGCGCTAATAAATGGCTGCCAGCACTTGAATGCGCTACATTTGAAACTTTGCACTTTAACATAAAAGGAAGATGCTCAAGCAGCACATCTTGCTGCAGTGTGGGATGCTTAATAAAAAATAGTATCGGTCTAAAGCTTTCCTTTTTACTCATTTCATAAGTGTGTCAACTTCACAAAAGATGAAGGATAAATTGTGGAAATGCTTCCACGCCTCCTGGTTATTAGATATGTATCTGTTCATTGGTGAATTGCAGAGTGAAGCAGTGGTTTGCCTTGGAACGAAAGACAGATAATCTCAACAGGCAGGCTGTCCTTGCCTCTAGCCAGAGAGAGATCACGATTCACATCTGAAACGGGTTTATCATCCCATTGAGCTGGAAACTCCTGAGCCTGATGCTTCCTTCAGAGAAACGTTGTCTTGGGGGAGACTTTTCTTCTTAGCTGTAAATGTTTTAAATGCTTCTCCACTGATTATAAACCCAATATCATCAGTTTTTCTTGAAATATGTACTTGGAAAGAATTGCTCCAATTACATTGCAGAAATCTTTAGAGATCATCAGTAACACAAATGGGGTAAATGAGCAAAGGTCTTCTTTTTAGAGTTTAACTGAATTTCAGACATTTCTCATTTTCTGGATTGCAGAGAATATGTTTTTCTGTGCTGCTTCCTAGTCTGCTAGAATAATAGGCTTCATGTTTGAAAGGTGGTGCCTCTGTTATTTAGAGCAAACATTCATTCAAAGAAATTCAAGTTGTGGATAGCTTTGTTCACAATAGAAAAATAATAAAATATCACATTACAGATAAATACAACTTTTAGACCGTCTTGATTTAAAACAGCTGGAAAAAGCTTGATTTTGATAGTACTTATATTTTGATGATATACGACAAATTCCAACCCTACTCCACTCATGATAAGTTTTTTTTACATTTCATGTCATTTAATAAAGATGTTAAAGAAAAGTCGGCTACAATATTGATGATACGAGATTAGAAATCAGTGCATCTGCAATTTTTCTTGCAGAAAATAATTTTGTCAGCAGCTTTCACTTAGAAATTGACGTAGATTTCTAACTTCCTCCATCTATAATGAAGCTTTGGTGTTGTGAGAGAAAAACATTTTTGTTTTGTCCAGTTTTAATGAGCAAACTTTTATATGCTTGCTGAAACTTAAATTCCTTCTGGACTCGGCAAATCAAAATAAGTTTGTTCATAAATTAAAAATGGAGTATGTGCTTGAAATGTTAAATCTATACACAGCGTAGCCCATAGCTGTACATTCCTGTGACGAGCCTCTGAAACACCTGTTAAGTCGCAGAGAGAAAAACAGTTTCTCACAGCAAACATACTGGAAGGAAATTAACACAATTCAGCCAATGCATAAACATCCAGTTATGAGACACAATCTTTTTAGAATGGGTTTAATTAAATCTAGATGGTTGTCCCAGCTGGTGGAGTAGCATTTGCTCTCTAACTTGATATCTGGAGGCAAATAAACATGAAAAAGAGCCGCTTTGCAGAATACTCGTTTTGAACTACTATGCGGAGATGTCTAACAAAAGGAGAAAAAAAACATGGCCACTGGCTTGTATTTTTAAAAAAATATATTTAATTTTAAAGTGGAAACTTTCTAAAACAACTAAAGCTTTAAACACAATGTCTATTTTGTTGTTTTTGTCAGAGAAAACGGGAATACCACTCAGTGATTTCTCCTTGAGTTGCACTCAGACATTTTTTACTAAAATGCAGGAAACTCCCCACACACTCTGTTGATGCACAGCAAGGATTGCATGAACAAGGAAAGAGTAGAAGAAGAGCAGATGGGATGTTTATGTGAGTTAATGACTAAAAAATGAGCCAAGTAGGACGAGGGGAGTCGAACAGACGGTTTGCTCTCCACAGCCAGCACAGCTACCAGCAGCCCTGGTGTACTTATCAATGAACTATGACGATGAGAGACAGGGAGAAGATTCATCAAAAGATAAAGAACAACTTGGTCTGTTTCTGCTTCTGAGCTTTAAAACCCACTGAGGATATGTGCAAGATCTAATTGTCTCCGCTTTCTTAAAAAACAGTTAACCTTATCATGCCGTCTGCTCGTTCCTTTAGGAAAAGTCCTTTAATTTTGATTAAGAGTTTGTAGTGCTCAATATAAATCATTGCATCTTTCATTTAAACTAACCTCTATTCTTGCTTCGTAGCAAATAGGATTTAGCAAAAAGGAAGCAGTAACCACACATATTTACTCTTAAGAATAATCTTAATGATCGAAGCGCCTGACACAGATTGGCCCTTTGCTTCAATGGAACATTATATTAGTGATTGGAGTTATAGTGGAGATGACAGGATGCTGATGGGGTTTGGTGTTAGCCTGACGTCTCTTCTAAGAACCATGAGTCATTTTTTTGTTTTCTGCCAAATATGATTTTTCGTACATGAACAGACGTTTTTGTGGACAGGTTGTTGATCTTAACACACAGCAGCTCACTTAGATCATGTTAGTATCCAAAAACACAAAGAACATTGAAAAAATAATCTTAAGTGTCAAATACCAGCAAATTCACTTTATTGAAATAATAATCATGATTTGATACAAGACAAAATATTACAAATATTTTACCGGAAACTAAGAGTCCCATTTTTTTTTCCACAAATAGACGAACAGTTTTAAAAATCACAAACTGCATTTTAAATAAGCTGTACGCAGTTTGCAATATTTTAGTAAAGGGTTGATTTCTCTAACCTACATGTTGCTGTTTAGAGAAATCAAAGCTTTACTAAATTATTGCAAACTGTGTACAGCTTATTTAAAAGGCAGTTTGTGATTTGTAAAACTGTTCGTCTATTTGTGAAAAAAATTAGATTTCTTTCACAATATTGCTGTTTCAATTTGGAACAAATGCCCAAAAAGCTATTTCAACATCTCAGACTGGGATTTCTCTTAATTCAGTGTAAAACAATCCAGCTCAGGTTGTTACTTTTAGGTATTTTAGACCCATATTCCTTGAAAAAGGTAAAATAGCCACTTAGCACTTAATATTTTGTGTGGCAAAATTTTCTGGTACTTCCATCACACTGTTGCTTTTTTCCTTCAACGACCTCCAAAGACTAAACATCATAGGAAAATGACTCTTCAATATTGTCTTCCGCTCACATTTTCCCAATCCTGGTGCAGAAGAACACTGTGAATTTCACACCTTTGGTCCTAAAATACACACACATGTCAGGAGTTGATGTTTCACAAAATTCTCTTTTTATCAAAACACTAATGTTCACTGGAAGACAACAAATAGCGTAACAGCAGCTTTACAGAACTTATGAAACATTCTTGTCCTGCTTTTGGTCATTTGCTGCTTCTACCAAGTACCAAAGTGTTTCCACACAGGTGACTGACAATCTGCTAAACTTCTTCATTGCCAAATTAGCCAAGGAAAGTTCTACTAAAAGCAGCGAAACAGATTTAAGCAGTATTGTCACATTTAAATGAAACCAAAATCACAACTTGAGGCGATCTTGTAGAATGTGTTAAACATCAAGCTAGATATCGAGACTTTTAGAACTGCCTTTACGTTTTGGTCTCTGTGTTTTAATTATTACTTATCTTTCAACTTGATTTCATGCAATGCATTTATGTGATCTGTTTTCTTTCTCTTCTCTTCATTCTGCTCTCTGCAACCTCCGACACGCCTGCTCATAAGTCACTGTAATTGCTGAACCTGCACTTGATTAGCTATTATTTTTCTTCTATGTAAATACTTTCTCATTTCCTTAATGCTGTTTGTCAGTCCATAGTTTCTGATCGTAGAGATCGCATCGACAGATATTAAAACAAAGTAGTGAGCACAAAAACAGAAAACTACACTGCAAAGAGAGTGACAACAAGTTCAAATTAATAAAATATACAACTCTACTGTTGAAAAGAATTTCTTATTGCCTGAATCTGTTTAAGAAGATCACTGAATTTTACAGTTCTCCTTTGGGAGGATTAAACTTCATTGTTTTGGTTTAATCTCAGATCTCAATTAGAGTTAAAGAGCTCTGATAAACCCCACATTGGATCTGCTACCTCCCCAGCACTAATGAGAAATTAGACCAAGATGGGTAGTATGACGAGAAGGATTAGGATCCCTTCGATCGTGAGTAGATGGAGAGATAAAAAGAAACTGCATACATTTAATTTCTATGTATCCAGCAGACAAAAGCTGCCTTAGCACTTTGAATTGGCCTTGTCTCACTTTATTTAGCCCTTTTCACATTATTTTTGGTCATGGATGTTGGTCTCTTTCTCTCATAAGGCTCTGCTTTTTCCAATCACAGAGAGTAAATGAAGTTACAAGAAGGAAATTTGTCTTTCATGTTTGATAAAGTTGTTTTAGAACATGCTGTAAAATTGTTTCCTCTTTGCAAGTGATCTTACGCTGATATAAGACTCTTGACATTAGTATTGTGTTCAGACCTTTTTTGCAACAATGCATTGTCAGAAAAAGTTAAAAGAAACACCCAGCATAAGCAACATTAGCCAGAATTGTTTACCATTATTTACAAATAGTATAACAATCTGGGCCTTTGATAGGAGATAAATTATAGAGAATCATTTCTTTACCTTAAAATGAAGCCAGTACTGTTTATCTTTCTTGACAGAAGTTATTAGAAGCATAAAAGATAGCTTTGCTGCCTGTATATATGGTGGTCAGAGCAGCAGTAGCTACAATGTAGTAGTTCACTACCTTCGCTGTGCTTGAATGGGTTAATGGTTGAAAGTAGATTAAAGCACTTTAGAGTCGTTTGGAATAAAGTACGGGCCACTTATTGCTTCTGCTTATATTATTGAATGTAATTGAACTTTTTACTCCTGCTCAAAATGTAGGAATGTTTCAATGAATGAAGGAGGAACACAACTGGCTTAAAGAGTCTGTATTTAAAATCACATTTTGTTCGTTTTCGACATTATTCTGCTCAGTTGCACATTTCTTTCAAACTCCATGTTATTTTTTTAATATCTTGGAAACTTGCAGTCTTCTTTTATTTTTTGTTTGAATATTTTACCTTGCATGAATCTGCATTTGCTTTTCATTTCTCTGTTGGCACACCTGAATTTTCCCTCTAATGGACAATAAAGTGTATTTCTATTCTATTTGTGATGCCACTGCTGTGATGTGGAGTATTTTAATTAAACTGTGCAGACTACATTTCTCATGATTAATTTTTTGCAAGTTGTGCAAAACCAGAAAAATATTAAAAGGAAAAAATATTATAGCTGTGTCCTACAGAAAGCCAGGGGTAGGCAGTTCATGTAATGATTATGTATGATGCATTTGTGCAGAAGTACGACTTGGTATAAAAACCAAAACAATGTATCACTTGGTAAGTCCCTCGGTATCCAGGAGACAAAATATGTGACACAGTGGAAAGGTAATGCAATTAAGTTGACCTCTCCACTCCTGTTCTCTGGCGCTTGCAGATTAAAATGGCCACTTATTGACTAGAGCAGCACTTTAGCTCTGAGGTTCACAACCTACAATTAGAGGCCAGAAGTGGGGAACCATTATGAAACTCTCCATCATGTCATTATTTCTCCCCAAAGGGCCCATGTTGATGAAACTTCACATCCAGCAGGCAGAAAAAATGTTCTCTCTGAAAGCCAATACACAGTTGGATGAGAAAAAATATGACATGTAGTCAACAGGAGGTCAGCTCTAACCGGATAAAAACAGCATCAACTGAGCCAATGAATGACTGTTCAGCAATCAGTAAGTACTTTTCTATCTCTGTGGTTTATTTGCCAAATGTTGGAGGCAAGAGCTGAGAGAAAAGTAGCAGTTTCCTCCTTAATTTTAAACTTATGTAGCAAATTAGCAACTTTAAATTACTTTAAAGCTCAACTATCCCAGCTGCTTATCAAACACCACGTAAAATCTATATTACTAAATCTGATTTTATATATATAAATATATAATATATTAGTTGTTTTCCAGGGCCTTAAATGCTAAATATATTGTATAGTTTTTGCTTAATTATGTTTGAGTATATTGTTGTTTCAGCAAATGATTAATCTATAATTAAATTAGTTGATGACTACTTTAACAATCTATTCATTGTGATTAATCAAATTAATCGTTAAAGCCCAACACTCCAACTTTGTGTAGAGAGAACTCTCTACACAAAGAATTACATGAGCTTTACTTTTCTGTAAAGCTCAGAAAAGTAGATTTTTGCATAACACCCTCTGTTTATCTAAAGGATTTTCCGGTAATACTTTATTTGCACTAAATGTTGCATTAAATGTCCATTAGAAGTGTAAACTTTGCATTATTCGGTCAATAATGACCCTTTTAGTGCAAAGTTCTATTAAAATTTGCATTAAAAGTGTCATTATTTACCAAATGACACTTCATGACAACCGTTGTAAACATTCATAAAGATTCCTTGATGTTCATGGCAGATGTTACGACAGTGTCATGTCAGTCTTATGCGCACACAATTTTCCCTTGTTATTCAAATACTGTGAGGTAAAAGTTATATTGAAAGAGAAAGAGGTGAATGTCAGGAAAATGTATTATGAGACTAGCTTGAGTTAAGTTTAGTTGACTTTTATGGTTTTGTTATAAACCCAAAAACGTCTTGGCTCTTTGGTAAAAATGTTTTTTGTATCTGCTTGTGCTATGGATATTAAATTATGACAGGAATTGGAGTCTAGTAAACCCAGTGAGAGTTATTAAAAAAAGAAACCTCTGTGGCTCATGTAAAAACCGTGATCCACTCAAACATGCCACTTTTCAACATTCTGCTCACTCGCACAGAGGAAACAGAGGACTTGCTCCTGTCAGAAAATAAAATCCTAAACAACAAATTGTTCCACAGCCTGTATTTTACCTCAGCCGAAGTCACGCATGAGCAGCGAAGCAGAATCCGTTGGGTGGTAAAAGGGAGCTGGGAGTGGTGTTGAAGGGGGATTATAGCTGTGTTTGTCCGATAACATGTTGGTCGAGAGGGTTTCTCCTCCTTCAGTGGCGTCAAAGGAGGGCGGTCAAAATGTGTGAGACCTCTCTACGCAAAGAATTACATTTTAAATTCACCTTAAATCTCACACTTCACAGAAGTGCTTAGAAAGGAAGCATAAAGCTTTGAGATGTTTCCTGAGTGCTCTGCTGATTGCCAGTTGGACATCCTGTAGGTGGGCTTTATCTGAGACTCTTTTGTATAAGTGGTGAATATTTGACTCTTTCTATAGAGTGCCAAGCTGCTTCAAGGGTAAAACACTGCAGATCATGTATTTCCACAAATCCCCGCTCTGACCTCTGCATCACTGGCACACTCTTTTCTCCCCACATTAGTGGGATGACGTGTTGTCCTTGACTGGTGAAGCAGTATCAAACTATAATATGCTTAAGTTTAGAAAAAGTTTGCTGAAAGAGAACACATCAGCGTGAACTTGGAGAAGTGCTGCTGCTAATCCCTAAGGATGCTCTAAGTTGAAGTGAAGGATTTTATTTTATTTTTTTTAAATAACCCAGCTTTCACTGAGTGTGGTTTCTTAAAATAATTCCTGCAGAAGTCTTGTGGAGTAATTTTGGTGAAATGTTTAGGCATTTGTTATTCTCTCTCATTTTTAGCACACTGCTCATCATTTGAGCAAGAAAAATGGGATCTGCTCTCAAAGAATATCAGAATGCAATGTTGGCTGAGTAATATTTACTACAGCATACCCCTAATGCACACAGTGCCTTATTAAATAATTTCTTATAACCTTTGAGTTTTTCATCGTTGATCATGTTGCAACCAGAAATGATAGAGTCTCTGGGGCACCATATGAAGAGGGTATTGTCTCCAATGAAGCTATCCAGACTTCGATTCCCGACCCCAGGCCGTTTAATGCATGCATGTCCCCTCTCTCTCTGCCCTTCTAAACATGTTAACCTAATGTTGATATACATCAGCATTTCCAATTCTCTAACTGTGTCATTACCAGCATAATCTGCTTATAATATGGCAGTGAAAGTCTTACTATTGTCAACATCCTCTGTGTTTTACTAATAAATGTAGGTGTTTTCTTTTTTATTGGCTTCCTTTGTCTTGTGATTTTTTGACAATCTTGTCTGTTTCCATTGCTCAACTTTAAAATTGAGGCATCTTTTATTTATTATTTGTGCCTGTAAACTTTTCAAACAGAAGTCTAATTGCAGTTGTACTTTATTAGTAGTATGAACAATGATGCAAAAAATTGGATTTGAGTATCAAGACCTGCTCAAAATGTTACTCCAAGATCACGTTACTCAAACTCTTGAATTTCATCTTCATTTTCCCACAAAATGTAATTTTGTCTCCAAGTAGTCACTTAAATATAATTGTGCACATGATGTGGGTAAAACGAAAGTTAAGATTCTCAGATGGGAGCTCCAGTAATGTCTGCTCCCCTTAATTTGGCTCTGAAATGCACGGAAAGTAAAGGTTATTGGTGTAGCTACTTATCTTTGGTTAAAAACCATGCAGGAAGATTTGCAGAGAAAGGGTAATCTTTTATTTAATAAGGTGAGTCACAGACATCAATTGATGTTTTGCTCTGACACATAAAAGTGAAATGCAATAAGAAAAAGTATTTTCTTATCTGGGGGAACTTTATAGTAACAAAAAAAAAACATTCTCCTGCTACCTTTAATTTGCCCACTCTCCTCACTTTTTGTTATTCCCTCCATTAAAGCAAAATTCCTCTTTGTTTCATCATTCTTGGGCAATAGAGATTATTTAGAAATTGAATAGATAGAAATTGGTTCTCTTTGTAGCAGAAGCATTTGCTATTAGCCTTTTTCTGCATTACCAGTGAGCCTGTACAGATCCATTTGACTTATTTCTGGTTTAAAAAAGTGATCCACTCTTTAATTTACCAGAGATTTCCAATGGTGATCTGGAAATGTTATGTTATTATGACACTGTAAGTCTTTGCATTAGAACAGTACATTTTAAAAGACGTATCCAATGTGAAATTAAGCCGTTAACTCAATCCATTTGGGATGCATCATGTTATGACCAATTTTGGACATTTGACATTTACAATGTCAAATAACAGAGGAAACTTCACAAGCACAGTAAGCCTTAGTGGTCACAAACAAAATCACCTTGAGACAGCAGTAAAATTTAATTATGTGCTTTGCCTCAGTGGTGATTTCAAGGTCAGACAGTCAATAATTTGAAGCTTTCATGACGTCACATTCAGAGGGCATATGGAGATGTAAGGGTGTTGCCTCAGTTGAGGAAAAGATATTTTGGTAATATATGGCTTCTTTCAGGGGCATAACTTTCAAGGTTGGCTTGGTTTTGAAAGCCTGACTTCGTACCTGCTAATGCACAATTTATTGGTGATGCAACTCATGGTGATGGCTGGAAAATCCCTTTTTATTGTGCTAAACTGACAATTTGTGAGCACAGGCATTGGTTCATGAAATATCTTCTTTTTTTATTAAGATACACTCAAAAAACATGATGAATAAATAATGCTGGGTGAGACTTTAAATAAATGCAATTTATTTATTTTTTTTCAGATTGGAGTGTGTATGATTAAGAATATAAATAATTTTGGGGGGGATTTGCTTTTCTCTCTATAGTTGTTGAGAAAAAAGTGAAAAAAGGACAAGAGTGTATGTCAAACACGATTAGTTTGTAGTCCTCCTGCATTTGTTTTTTTCCCCTAACAGGCTAAAGAATTACCATAGCCGTCTGTCTGCCTTTGTTCTTTGGAAAAACTGCAAGACATGCAATGCGTGTCCAGCACCCCAAGAGGCTCTTGTGAATAAGACATCACCCTGGAAAAAAAAGTGCACAAAGCAAATGGAGCAGTGCCTGAGTTGTCTCCTGGGCTCAGGCCTCAAAGGAAATCTCAGCCAGCCAGTCTGTCTCGCCTGCGGGTTTTCCACATCTCCAAGGATGAAAACATCAGGCCATTTTTTACCTGCCATCAGCTTTGTGCTGTCACAGACTTGTTTACTGGGACATAATCTGTGATTTGGGGGTTGACACTATCCAAACTGTTGTCAGCTCAGGATGCATTGAAGGGCGCGGGCACTGTATGAGTCTCACTAAAAACAAACTTGGGGAGTCTTTTGACTCGAGGTGTTCACTAACACACATTAAATGTTTCACGTTAAAAAAGATATACAATCTCAGGCCGTTTTTATTGATTTTTAACTAGTGAGTGGCACAGAGTTTTCAGGCTTAATGAAAGTTTATATTACATGAAATTCTCAGATTCACAAAGTAATGAACCTTGAGATTACTTTCTTGACTCCTGTTTTTTCCACTACAAAGAGTAAACTTTAAATCTCCCTGCAGTCTGCCGCTTTCAAAACTTTTTAATTATTCCTCTTTCTTATATTTCCTTCATTCTCAGCTTTTTGGGGTTTGCTGCTATAACAATTTAATGCAACTTATCTTAAATGAATTGAAAAAAATGTCTAAACCCTGAATTATGTTTAAATTGGGTTATTATTTTAAGGGCTTACCGTTCTTCGTGCTCTTAAAAGGGAATGATATGATCCTATATAAAGCTTTTTCAGTCCTTTAATGAAAGTCGACTGTGCTAATTGAGTCGATTATAATTTAAATAATCTCAATTGAATGTGCACAGGTTTATCTAATAGGACTCTGGCAATGATATGGATCTCCCTGCTGGTGGTTATGTTTGTTCATTTTAATGTTTCGTGAATAACAGTCCTAAGAGGCAGAGTACTCCACTCCTACTAAAGTGTGAAAAAACCTTGAAAAAATTATATTTTGTTGCAGATGGAAAAATCTTGCACTAGAGCAGCCACACTTTAATTCATTAATTTAAAAAAATTAATTACATTTTTTACAAATCCAGATGCAAGTATTGGCACTAACTGTGCCAATACTTGTGTTCTTTTTACTCTTTTAATTTGATTAGTATAACTAAAAGCTTTTAATGTGTAATCCATTATTTCCTGTTTCCCTGAAGTATAATTATGAATTTGCACAGAGGGTAATTTCTACTCACTCTTCAAAATGAGAGACAAAAAACATGCCCTTCAAGTAAAGCAGCTCTGTGTTTTGTCTTCACAATAACATTCTGAGCAGCAATTAAATACTCAAAACAACTGAAATGTTTCAGGATGGAACAACTCTTTTTATATAATTTTCTTTATTTTTGCACTGCTTTATCGGTTACTTCAAGTCTTGTATTTTAGGTTTGATTTAGAGGTTTGGTATTTACTCTGTCTTGAACATTTAGTGTGGTTCCTTTATTCCGCTTTCCTTATTCACTTTCTTCACATTTAGACATTTACATCTTCTAAAATTACTCTGCAATGTGGGAAAAACTATAGGATGAGGATTTTGTCCACTTCTGTTTGGTCAACTCACAATATCTGAGTTAAATGGAAGCACACATATTGGCACGTTTCATGGCAACACCACAAACACAATACTTTATTGTGTATTATAATCAGAAAGAAAGTCATAGAAAATCAAACTAGATAGCAGAGAATTGCAGATCACAATGAATTTGGTTAATCTTTCGGTATAACTTCTGGATTCTTGAGGAGAATGTCAAATATAATCAGCAGAAATGGGCCGAAATATAAGGGAACTGGTGTTAAAAACTAGAGGGCAGTAAAACTGTATCCAGGTCATACAGTTTAAAAGGCAGTTTTAACAAATATTCAAATGTATTTCAACTCCAGAAAAAGTTATCTCTTCCTCTTTCTCAGTTCTGATATTAATCAAATATTTTTTTTTAAATATTGCAACCTACAAATGGCTAAAGTTTAGTCTGATTTAATGTTAAAAGTATGCTTGCAGAAGTGGAAACAAAAAAAACAACACATAAATTAACATTAGAACTGTAGCCACCTTCTCTCAAAAGTAAAATTAGCAGAAAAAAGTGCCAAAAAAAGTCTTTGTGAAAGCAGAGGCAGGGGCAGGGTGTCACTTTAACGGGTCTGTCTCAGAAACCCCGTGGAAGAACCAACTCCATGGTGGCTCTGTGATGATGCTGCTGGCTGGTGCCAGCAGCTTGATCGAGCGAAACAGGCCAGTGGTTATGCCTCCAACCTCCTTCCTCTTTGTACCATGTCCAAAATATAGGTCATGCAGAGTGCAGCTACTCCATGTGGGGGTGTTTGAGCTGTGCTTTGATACACCAAGAAGTGTGTTATCACAATCAATTATTCGCATTCTGTCCAAGATAATATCTAGCTGCACTCTGCACCAGAAGTTATGTAATAAGAAGAGCATAAATTACATCAATTTAATGTTTTTCTTTCTTTTTTAGAAAAAATATTTAATTAGCTATTAGAAATTGCAGCTGCTATTGAATTGATATTAAAGTTCATTTAAGCTAAAGGTGGAAAAAATGCATGCATAAAGAAGATTGCTGCATCGTCTATGCATTACAGTTCTACGCCCTCGCTCAGACACATCAGCTTCATTTTCTTTCTCGTTCATCAATTAACTTTGATGTTGCAGGGGGGAAATGGCTTGTAGCATTCTCCTCTAAATGAAGGATGACAGTTTACTGATTAATTTCTAGGCTTAATGGCAATAAACTCTCAATGTTATCCTAAGAGCAAGGGACATGTACACAAAGAAAAAAACCCTGCAAGTTGAAGAATAGTAATGCTAAGTAAGTTAATATTGAACTGCCCTCTTCAGAAATGTCTGGTTTGTTTGTTTAGCTTGTTCAGAGCTTGTCAGACTTATTGGACTAACTTCATTATCAAGACCACTTGAATATTAATCCAAGGTTTGTTTTTCTTTGCTTTTTAGTGTCAATAGGGCAAACATGTACAATAAGAGCCTTGAATATGCAAAGACTTTATTAGCTTTAAATGGCCTACTTGGGTACATTTATGCTGAAGGTATGTCTATGTATTTATACAATCTCAGCTGCTTAATGCAGGCTTCCAAACTTATCCAACTCAGGTAAAATACAGTCATATTCAATAAATTAGATTATTCTTTTCTGGAAATAACCTTTAAGCATTTATTAAACACAATTCTCATCAAGCCAATCATTTAGTGTTAAAATGTTTTATTGATCTTATATGAGATTTTCATTAACAAAGAGGAATATCATCAAAATTAGCAGAACTAAGCTTGAAAACATTAGTTATCTTATATATAGATGCCTCTGATGCATCTATATGTCAATTAGTAAACAGTTAATTAAAAAAATGTACTTTGAAATAATATTTACTGTAACTGAATTCAAAGCACTTCAGCTAAAACACTTTTTTTTATCCTTACAAAATATAAAATCCCTCAGCTGCCCCAAAACTATAGCACAGCTGTCAAAATAAGATTCACTATTTAACTTCTACAAAAACTCTGAGCCAGAAAATTTTTTATTTTCTTTTACTCACTGTGAAGGTTTAGATTGAACTTAGAGTTCTCAGTGCTTTTTTTATGTTGTAAAATAAAAATATATAACACTAAAATTTGTAGAATGGTGAAACACAAGCAAAGCTGCCAAGGCTGTGAGCATTTTGAGCATTTTGCATAAGTCAGGTTCAGGTAGATCTTCCCACATTGCTGAGGAGGCACTTGGTCAGAGCATGGAGGTTCTTCACCAAGTACTTCAAACTTCACTTTTAGCAGTATGACTAACTGATGCACAAAAGGACAGTTGTCTATTGCTGCCTTTAACACATAGTTGTAGGAAATATGATCAATTACAAATTATACAAAATGGCTGTGTCTCCTTACTAAGCACTATAACCTTGGACATTCTCTGTCAGGAGTTTTTGTTAAGAGTTGAATAAATGGTTCCAAATGTCACTAAGGGAGACAAGTAATGGATTTTCACTTTAGATGTGACCTATCATGCTTGCTTGAACAGGTTAGGATAAGCATAAAATATATTTGTCACATTTTTTGCCATGCCCCCCAACTCAACATTCACACAAGCATGTGAAAATGGCTGCAAACAGATGTGCATATATACAACCGTATATCTTCAAAAAGCATTAGTAGAGACTCCTGCATAATCAACAAGAACGCATCAAGCTGTTTCTGGATAGTAAGTCCAGAACAAAACACTTGCTTTTCCAGCAGTCATTGTACAGTGCATACAGCAGTAAAACCAGCTGACCAAATGTGTTGGAGCGCTGCATGGGCTGCCAGGTGATGGGCTGGGGTTGCTGGGTAATGCATTGCCCATTAAATGTGACTTAACAAGTCAACATTTTTGAAACGGCTCATTTCCAGACACCAAAAAACAGCCAGATGTATTTTTTTTAAGTGCTTGGGCTGTTTTTAGAAGCAGTTGAGACCCAAAAGAACGTGAAAATTCACAAAATGTAAATTTTGCATAGTAGGTCCCCTTTAAAAGGACTGACCACAACAGGTGTGAAAACAAACTTTGAGATTTTTTTGTGGATAAAAGTATTTTTTGTATTTATTTAGGTCATCATCTGTAAGGGGCCAAATGCTTTTTAACGGCAATCTACATCAGATAGATTTCTTGATTTATATGGTGAGTAAAAGGAGCAAACATTCTCTATCTGTGCTTGTAGCAAATTGAAAACATAAATCATCATCTCCCCTAACCTTCTAATTACATTTTCAGAGTATAGTGTTGGACACTAGTCTAACTCGGTAAGAAGCCAGATGCAGAGATTTCCCTGCGGCCTTTGTATCAGGCGGAAGATCGGTGGGGTGTGAGGCAATGCTGAGAAAACCATGTGGTGCCACACCGAGCTGACGAAACGCTTGACACACGAAAAATGTGCACACACTTCTCTGTGCTACACCAAAACAACCTGCATGCGCTGAAAAAGCTGCTACTTCTTGAATTAATACTTGTACCAACTCCAAGTACAGCTGTCCAGTAAATACTGTACTTCTGTTCTATTTGTAAAAGTTTTCAGTTGCCTTTGTTTGAGGATAAAGCTGCAGTCCAGTTCAAGCAGCCACATTAAAGCAATCTTTTGCTGTCAGTATCTTCTCCCTCCCTATCAGAAAGCCTGCTGGCTCTGTTTCACAGAGACTGACAGGCGGCAGTCAGCGCTGATACCAGATCTTAGAAGTGAAAACGATGGCCTGAATACAGAGCGGCTTCAAGTGAAGTCTGTGAGGATGGCTAGGTCAGAGGAGGCTCTGTTAGATTCATCTCCTTGTGGGTGGGGGGTGGGGGGGGTAAAGGTCAGTCCCTCAGGGTGATCACAGACTACGGCTGCAGCTTCCTCTGTCGGAAAACTTCAGTTAGTGAGCTATCGCTTTCAGGAGAGCAAGTAGAAATATACAATTAGATTAAATTTCAATGCTAATCAGTCTTTGAATAACAGTGGAATGAAATATCTACCTTTCAGGGTTTAGAAACTGAAATTGCTGTAATATAAAGTTAAGAGAACGTTAGCTGGAGATCGGCACCAGCACCTCCCGAACCCACTAAGGGACAAGGGTGTTAGAAAATGGATGGATGGATATTTTCAGGCCTGCACAATTAAATTTACAAGTAATTTTCTCTTGCAAATTGACAAACAGCCTTTAATTTGAGCCACAATCAGTAATGGTGGCAAATGCACTTTATGATGCATAGCATATATTGTGTTGGAGCATGAAAGTTTATTTAAACTGAGTCAGAAGCTATTTTAGGTCATTCTGAGGACCTCCAAAATAGTATCTTATGTTTAGCATAAAAACAACTAGCTATGAAAAATAAAGAAACATTTGTACTGGCATTGCTGATGTTCAGACTGCTCAAATATATAGTTGCTGAAAAATAGGCAAATTGTGTATTACAAGATAAAATGCAATACTTTAAATGTTGAAAATAGTGGTTAGTTTCTTGGGAAGCCAATTATATATCTGGAGACCTTTGTCAGAGATGCCTTATCGGAGATACACTGCACAAATTTTGCTATGACGAAAAAAATGAATACATAAAAACTTCTTCTCTGCTTTGACTGATAGTATATTTTTGAGAATGGGAACTGAAAAAGCTAAAGAACAAACAAAAATGGTGGCCTCTTTAAATATCTCCATGAGTAACAAGAAAGAAGAAACTATTGCACAAAAGAGAATGATTAAAACGATGTTGCATCACAAGAATTATGGTAGACATCGCCTTAGGAAATCAGCAATTAATCATTTTTATTGACTTTAAGAAAAAAACTTGCACCTAGCCTGACGTGCATCTTTCTTACTTTTTAAGAGATAATTTCTACTTAGGTTATTAGTTTGTTGCTTTACCAGATCTGAAAATGTATAGTTTAGTCTCAAGTGTTTAGTCTAAGGTTGGCCCACTTGAACTTGACTGCATGACATTTAAACTTGTCCATAGAGGAGATTCAGTTTCTCAAATCAAAAGGAAGAACTTTTTTCTGAGATCAACTCAAAGCACGAAACTTTGTAAAGTGTGTGGGTGGAAGATTTTATTCTGTTGTGACATTGTGACAGCAACGAGAGGTTGGAGAAACTGCTGATCCACTTTCTCCAGATTTAACACAGCGGGATGCGGACAGATAAACGAATTAAATCATAAACAGAAGGATATTATATTTCACACAAATATGGGTTTCAGCTCACTAGGCCAGAATTGATGAAAGAGTTAAAGATTAGTTAAGGCTGCATTGGAACAGCCTGGGGTGGTAGTTGGAATTCAGAGTCATAGAAACATGAGCATAATTCTGTCATCAAGCCGCAGCGCGCTGTGCCCTGGTTATCACCGTGGCACAAGCCTGGAAACATCCGTTTGTTAAGTTCTCCGCAGATGTCAAAGCTCAGTCACAAGATTAAAGATCGCAGTGCAAATTAGTTCACATGAGCGATGGCACGGAGTTGTTATCTACACTGGATTAATAAAAATCGTGACACTTGAGTGCTCAAAATAGAGCGTTTGGATAAGAGTTGTGCTACAAGGTCAGCGAAAGTTCATGGGTGGAGTGATTATTGTTTAGTGCAGAGAATATTAAACATAATGAGAAAAGGGAAAATGGTTATGCAGCTGAGGTTAAGTCACTGTGTTTTATGTTCCAGTTCTGATGTTCACATGGTCATTGTTGGTATTTTCATGCGGGCTGAGCAATTTTCTTGTTTTGTTAACTTTTACAACATTTAATGCACATAACTTCCTCTAATTTAATTTTACCAGATAAATTCTAATTTACTTGGTTGTTTTGTAAATTTTCAGTTTAATATAATTCAACATCTGTGTTGATATTAAGAATTCATGTAGTTGGATGTTTATACACATGCTTTTAAACCAAGTGTCTGATTTCACCTCTAATTCACTTTACTTTATTAAGTTCATGCTTGTTTCCCACTGTAAGTATTACAGAAGAATTTTACCTTGTTTTCTTTTAGTTTGTGTGTAATTGAGTCTATAAAATAATAAACATGGCATGAAACAGATGTTTCATGATGTTGCATTGTGGGGCAGAGAGTCTCTGAAGGTGTGTGTCTGTGTGTGTGTGTGTGTGTGTTGCAAAAATAAATTTTAAGTCTTCAAGAAGAAAAGAGCCAAGTTTCCCCAAAAGGAAAAAAGTTTGAGCACTCTAACCATGGTGTTTTTAAAGAACAAGATATTTTTCCAGGCTCGTATTGAAACAGTCAGCCATAGTATTGTGCTGAAAGTAGAAATTTCCTTCATCTATATGCAGTTGCATTTCACCTTTGATCCAGCTTTGCTTTTGTAACCCGGTAAATTCACTTGCTAACGAGGCTGTGACAGTTTTAAACTTGCCATTAAATGGATGGAAAGAAATTAGTTGCACATTCTAGCTGGCAGTCTGCTGCCGACGCTCAAATAAAAAGCAATGCTGGGGAAGCAAAAGGTCGGGCTAATTAAATGTCAGCAGAGAACATCTCACTAAATGAATCCTTCAAACAAAGGACCAATAAATGTACTTATAGACTGTACTGCAAATCCTATTGCAGATAACTTTGTATCTAAACATTGGGAATCACTGTGTTTCATAAGTCTTCTCTATATCAGTTTATCCTGTCTACTGAATATATCGTGCCTGTGAGTTGGATCCATTGGCTGCTTTGTGTAAAGGAGGTTTGGGACGTGAAGGAGCTGAGGCCTAAAGTTCATCAGTGCCCTCTACTCCAGCTTTTAAGAAGGCAGCAATCGAGTTAAAGACATTTTTAAGGCTTGGTTGTTCTTGAGGATTCCTTAAACAGCAGATAAATCTGCTTTTGGCTAAAAGGAAGGCAACATCCTTCCAGGAAGTTTTCCTAAATTACCTGGTTTGTTCAAGGAAGTTTAGAAAAAATAGTCAACAACTCAGAGAGGGAAAGCAAAAATCGTGTGTATACTTCTAGGGGGGCTTTTGACACAGACTGAGGATATCATCAAGAGGTAAAAACTTGCGTTTTTAGGGTCTGAGGTCTCAGCAGAAAGTAAGTCACTAAGGTAGCTGAAAGCTCACTAGCAGAGAGACGACAGGACATTATTAGGCAGTCATGGTTGATAGACCTCTTGATTGTGCTGCTCCAGTACATTGCGGTGAAGAAGCCAAGCTCTCCATTTACAAGGTCAACTACATTTACACCCTTATCTGTGGTCTTGAGATGTTTATCTTGACTGAAAGAATGAGATCCTGGATTTAAGATGCTACATTCAGCCATAGAGAGACAGTGAGGGATTTGATTCAGAGTGAACTTGCGCTATGGCCTCTCTTAGTCAGTTTGGATAGCTTCCCTTCAGAGATTTTCCAGGCATGTACCACTATGAGGAAACTCCAGGGCCCACCTGGAATCTGCTGTAGGGACCATATTATGTCTTAGAATGAGCTGGAGTGTTTCACGACAGAGAAGAAAGAGTAGAGAGAAGACATTCTTTCTATGTAGCCAACATTAAAGCATTTCTATTAGAAATGCAAGATGCTGTTTGGAGAGGCGAAGCGGTCCTAGTGAGAAAGCAAAGAAAAAAGGAAATCTTATTCCTGCTGGGGGTGAGAAGTTCAGCTGTTGAACTGAACAGAAAGAGTTTAGCATCATTAATCCCTGAATAGTTTTGCAAAAATAGACTTTAATGCTTCTTAAAGGTAGAAATCAGACACTGTAGCCTTGCCTATCTCCAGCATTAACTGGACAGTCCATCACAGAACAACCCAAAGAGACACGGGACAAACAACCAGCACACTAATATTTAATGCATATGTGGGATTGTATTTTTGGACTGCCGGAGTACCCAGAGACAACTCATTCGTTCAACAAGCAAACTCCAGAAACAGGCCAGGTTTCGAAGCCAAAGTTTGGGCTCCACCATGCAGCCCAGAGTGACATTTTTACAAATCCATTATGACATCCATGATTACCGATTTCTGTTACATTTTCAACACATTTTCTCTGCTATTTGACAGTCATAATTCAAGCTGATGTTCACATAAGTCTGCTTTTACACTGCAGTTCACACATTTCTGACTTGTTAATACAAGCTGGCAGTCTCTCCATTAACAGAAGATCAGAAGGGTATTTTTAGAGCAGTGGGAAACCAACAAAATGCTTTAACATTTACTATTTTTCAGCCCAGGAGAGTTTAATAGATGGCATCCATATCACTCCATCTCCCTGTGCAACGTTGTCTGTACTAGAGCATGTGTGAGAAATAAAAGGGTTTTACTAAAAATGATAAAAATGTTCTGTCCCCTAAAACTGAAAAAAGTTATTTTCTTTACAATGAGCCTGTTTAAATTTGTTTGTAGATGTTTTCCATGCACAAAACTGAAGGAGTTTTTCCTCAGAGATCAAGAAGGAAAAACTTTTCTAATTTGGTACGCATGCTGAATACTGACAATAAAGACTGGTGAGAGAGACTGGAAAGTGTTTTGTAACCAACTGTGGATTTGTAAAACATTTCTAGACAAAGAATGGGTAACAGAAAAGCAAATGATTGGTCAAAAGAAAACTTCATTTACAAAAGGTAGTGACTGTCTGTCAAATGTGATAAATTGCCTCCTCATATCAGGAAGAAAGTAAAATAATGAGTATTAGGTTCCCATAGGGACAAAACACAAACAGAGCAAAAGAGCTAGTTAATGTCACAAAAAAGACTGGAGACAAAATATCAATACTGATGCAATTTTCATGAATTTGCAAATATTTACATCAGATATCACTGAGCTTTGTCCAACAGCAACATTTATTCAAGGATGAATAATTACAATCAAAACTCAATGGATCTCTGCAGTCGTGATATTATTTTATACAGAGAAATAGAATAAGCCTGAATAAAAAAACGAATGATCTGTCCATGTATCAGGTTGTGAAATACTATCTGGTCCCGTGTCAGAGATGATAAAGTGTATCCAGAATTGAAGCTGTTGCTGAGGGTGTGCTTGAACGACCTGTGTGCAAATCTGATATGTCCTTTTTGGAAACTGTAGGCTGCAGTGAAAGGAGAAAAAAATGGCAGATGGATGCTTGAAATCGTGCAGCTGTACAATCGATAAGCGGGTTATTGGAATTGAAATATGGGCTACTGATGACTTTTGTAATATTAATTTATAGCACCTTGCAAATAGCTTAAAGCTCTAAAAAGAAAATTAACATTTCACCATATACAATACAAACAGAGTGAATTTTATTGCCTTTTATGCAACAGAACAACAAAAAAGAGCATGTAAGCATAAAACATCAAGAAAACTATGAATATTCAAAAATATCCACTAAAAGCTTAGAAGTTTTGCCTGGTTTGATAAATTTTCTAAGTTTTTTTTTTTTCATCTCAGAAAGTAATCAATACATTGTTTAAAAATGGAATCTGAGTCCGAAACCTACCAAGACGTAAGTCTCCAGCTAAACTTGCAGCCAGGGCAAGGAAAGCATTAATCAGATGCCTTTGGTAACTCTGGAGGAACTCCAGAGGTCCACAACTCAAGTGGGAGAATCTCTACGACTACTTTTAGTTTTGTACCCATCTAACATCTATGAAAGAGCCTCAAACAGGAAATCATAAGACGTCCTGATTGTAGTTGGCAACACACCATGCCAATTTCCTGGTTCTGTTCTGAGTCATTAAATTATCCGTTTCACCGTCCTCCCATGTTCATTTTCTCTGTATTTGGTTTCTTAGCAACTCTCATCGTGACAAAGAAAGAAACTATTCCACTTTTTCTTGTGTAACATAAAATATCAATAAAAGTAACTGAAGTTTGTGGTTGTAATGTGGGAAAATGTGAAAGAGTTTAAGGGATACTAACTTTTCTGCAAGGCTGTAAAGTTGGTTTGTTAGAAAACAACAAAAACCTAAAAATATTGAATGCTGCTTTTTTCAGTACCTCTGAAAACATCTCTAATGTTCTTCAAATTGAGCTTGTATAATTATTCAATCTTAAAGAAAATAGTGGGATAATGAGTTGTTTTGCTGTCTGCAGTGGCTAAGACTTGTCTTTTGACTCTGTTAATTGCAGTGGTTTTGTTGTAAAACTGTTTGCTATTTTTACACAAATATCTGCACTGTTTGTTTTTTTGTTTTTTTCAAATTAAAACTGGCAGCTCCACTTGCAAAGTGGTGGAAATGGCATTTTTTATATTTCCTGCATAATGACAGTAAATCCTCACCAATAATGTGTGAAGTGATATAAACAAGCATGTTAGGAATGATGAGGTAATGAGACACGTCCTGAGTTTAAATTTGTATTTGCAGCCTAAACTACAAGGCACAAATATATCATGATGTCTATCCAGCGTCTCTGTGTCCTGAAATTTTCTCCACAAAGACCTCCAGCCTGTAGTCCCTGACTGTGCAGTTTATGTGACTGTAGATAGAGCTAAGAGGTCCAAAGTTTGATGGATGAGAGGCTGGCTCCACACACACTCCCAGGAACACGGCACATCAGCAAAGCTGCCTTGGGATTGAACCTGCCATCTCTACTACAGAGCTTTAGATCAAGACAGATCGTGAACTATTTACAGTTGTATCAAAATCACGCGGTGCAACATCCTGAGCTAAAGCAGGGGCCAAACTGAAATCTAATCCATTATGATCCAGGATTCCGCTCTTTATCTTTACCTTTAAACATTTTTCTTCCACTTCCTCTTCTCATTTTGACTCCTGCCTGTTGGTAATTCCTGTCAGTGGTTGTCTAAGCCTCTCTGGAGCTCCAATCAACTCGTTCCTCTCCCCTGTGTGACGTTCATAGCATTACAATTGAGCCATCATTCTGTCAGACTTACCCCTGCTAAGGCAGCAGCAGTGGGAATCACAGCAAAGGGACAAGTTTACCTCAGCTTCTCTGTTCCTTCTCTGTATTCGTAGCCTAACAAGTGCAATGAGACACAGACATCATGCAACACAGTTAAATTGTTCTTTACCAACTCATTTGATCTAATTTTCATCCTCGTTCCTCCACTGCTGGATTATTTTTGTTAGCAGATTTGCTGATTGTCATTTTGGTGGATTCTCATATTTCACCTCCATTTAATGCTACATCAGAACTGAGGGTGTAAACTATTAATTGACTTTTGATTAATTGCCAATTAATGGTTAATTAGATTAAAATAACCTCCTTTTAGTGTTGCAAAATGGCTTCCATCCAGAAGAGGGCGCCGCTACATCCTTAAGCAGAGCCATTGATACAGAAACAAAGAAGCAGGAGCTACTTTCTAACTAAACAGAGTCCGGGATGGACTTTTTGAGGTTCTGCTTTGAAATGTAAACATTGCATAACCACCATATATGTTGTGCAGTAAATTTCTGAGCCCTACAAAAAACTTAATTATCTGACTCCGGTGTATTGAAGCAGATCAGAGACGCATTTTAAATAATTCATTATAGTATATAAAAGAATGTTGTCACTCTCAGACAGAAACTTTATACTTTAAAAAAACGTGTCTTTTAATGAAAACTCATATTGTTTGGTCAAAATCAAAGTAAACCACAGACAGATGTGAAAGTAAAAATACACCACAAAAAACTGAAAAAAAAGACCAAAAATAGGCTTTTGCCTGGCAGTAACCATATAGAATGACCTGGTCAAAGTTTAGAAGTTTGTTAGTGTACGCTCACGAAAAAAATTAGTTCAAAGAGTGTAAATACATTTGAAAGGCACTTAAAACACTTATTCTGTAGAGTTTTTAAAGCACTCACTCTGTTTGTTGCTTGTCTTTTCGATTTTCAGACTGAGCTCCTGCAAGGAGGAGACAAAGCCCCCCGGCCGGGCCGGACCACAGCTTTCACCTTCTGACTTCCTGGACAAGCTCATGGGGAGAACGTCAGGATACGATGCACGCATCAGACCCAACTTCAAAGGTGCGGTGTATTCCCTGGCAGATTATCACCCATCAATAAAATCCAAAAACAGACACATGAGTACAAGATAAACACCTGCAAACACTCTGCAGTGAAAGCACATCTTTTGTTTCACAATGTTTTCCAGCAACAGTGATCATAAATATCTGGTCCATGATGATGCAGGTCTGAAGTAACTTTCTTTCAATCTTCCAAAAGCTGTTTGGCTTTAATCAAGTCTGCCTCTAAGCTACTCCTCTTGGGCTTGCTTTTTTTTTGGCATGGAGTAAAATTAATTTTTACGTACACAATGTCTATTTTGAAAGGTGAAAATAGTGATAACTATACATTTGTCTCCATACAATCTCGTTGTTTTAAGTGGAAATGCACCAATATGACAAAATCATTTGTTTCTGATTCTCATTTGAAGCACTATGACATTCTGCATCTCAAGTGTGTGAAGTTTATTTTAATTGAAAAATGATCAAGACTCACTGCGACAGACTGGCGACCTGTCCAGGGTGACCCCCGCCTCTCGCCCGAAACGATAGCTGGAGATAGGCACCAGCAACCCTCCCGACCCCAATAAGGGACAAGGGTGTAGGAAAATGGATGGATGGACCACGATTCAGAAGTTTTGAATCTAACAGAAAGCAAAGTCCCTAAACTCCTACCAAAAAATGTGGTTTGTGGATGTATTTAGAAGCTGAGAAAAACAGGTAAATGTCAGTTTTGATGAGTTTCAAAAACAGAAAAAAAAAGATTATTTATTATCTTATCTGCTGATGGCCAATCAGAGTCAAAGTTTAGCAATTTCAGTCACCAGTTGATTGATTAGTGCTTCATTTGTTTTAACAGTCCCAACATTTCTATTTATGGATTTCTAATTTAACACTTATTTTTCCACTCGGACATAATGGTCAGAAATAAAGTTCCAGTTTCCTCCAAAAGAAAGGTAGAGCAGCAATGACTTGATTTCCTGTAACATTCTCAGCTGCAATCAATGCACAAAGATGAAAAGTAATGAAGAAACTGCTGACATTTTTCAGAAGCCTCAGGAGATGTACAGTATAATGGGTAGTTTTAACGCAGGCACCCGTTTAATCTCATAAATCCCGACTTAAGGGAGCGATGTGTACATTCAGTCTGTTGTTTCTTCCCTCAGGCCCTCCTGTGAATGTCACCTGCAATATTTTCATCAACAGCTTTGGGTCTATTACAGAAACTACCATGGTAAGTCAACAACTTTTACTTGTTAAGAATAAAACTTTGTTGAAATAGATTGCTATAAATTAGTTGTTGCAACATATCGGTGTTAACCATCGCTCTTATCATCTCCCTTGTTGATACAAAGCAACTCTCAACCAGTTATTTTCTCTTCTTCGATCATCTTCGTTATTAATCCCCATACTGCTGAAGCCTCTGATTTCTGTTTCCTGGAGCACAGCAGTGCAACCTTCAGAGACCAACGGGTCACTGACATGCTGATAATGAACTGTCCACTCAGCAATTAAAATGAAAAATTGAAAAACTGAAATGAAAGAGAGAGGGGAGTGAAAAGGTCTGCATTGATAGTGTTATTGCTGCTGGGTCAGCGCAATACAGCCATGAACTGTTTAAGGGGATCTGAGGGAGTTCCAGAGGAGGACGACGGCGCTCGTGATTACAATGTGCTGCTGAACCAAAGTCAGTAAAAACCTGCAGAACGCTTAAAGAAATAACAATGAAGACCAGTTTGAAATATTATAAAATAGAGTATGAATCAAAACCTTTGCACAGTTCTTTATATTTTAATATTCTAATTAGCCATGGATGCAGTGTTCTAAATATTACTTACTACAATAGATAAAATACTTATTTGGTCAGATATAAAAATATGTAGTTAAACCTGGAATAATTCATACCTCTACTGGATTTAGAGTTACACCTATTTTCCTTCAACTGAGAAATGTTTTTCTTATAGAAAATGAGAGGAGCATATCTCTAAAGACAATGAGTCTCAATTTTGGAAAAAGGAAAGTCTGGTTTTATTTACATTTTATTAATTTATACTCTCCTCAGTTATCAATAGAAAAAATGACTATTACAACCCCTCTTGTAATTGTTGATCCACTTTTTGCATGTCTACTCTGTTATTTTAATAATTTTTCTTTGGTGAATGGCTCCAAAGATTTGAGGTTGGAAGACCTGGCAACTTTTTAGCTCCTTTCACAAGTTTTCTGTCAAATTTAAGTCATATAATAGTCGAATAATAAATAAGTTCTTCCCTGTCTAACCCAAGCCAATTACCCATTACCTCTGGTTACATATTCTGATTGCTAATCCAACATTAGTTGCCTTACAGTCTTTCACTGTTTTATACAAGATCTCTGCAAAGGAAGAAATCACACATCTGCAAAATGCAAAACTTCTGTGAAGTTTTGCACAGTGTTGGTAAAATTAAAAAGTATTTCTAATAAATATTCCAGGGGTATGAACAATTTTGGACTTAACTGTGTAGTGACCAAATTTCTTTGGACTAAAAAAGGGTTATATCTTATAAATTGATATTTTTTTCATTTACCTCTGCCACATTTTCACATGATGCCATTTCAGTTCATATGTTCCTATGATGTTCCTGAATCATAGAATTAAATGAAAGTCAGAAACTGATACAAATGATGTTTGCAACTGCTATAATTATTCATTGGATTCAGTTTTTATACAGTATTATTTGTAAAATATTTTTTAAATTATTTCCAAAGTTTTTCTTGATAATGCCAGGCATATTTTAAATTTTTTAAATCATTTTAATCAATAGTTATTAAGTCTAATATGCTTATAACTAGTAACAGAGTATTTATCAACCTTACAGCTTTAAAATTAGCAGAAAAATTAATCTCTGCTCGTCGTATGTTTTCCATAAACTACCCTGAGTTCTTCCACAGGACTACAGACTCAACGTGTTTCTACGGCAAAAGTGGAACGACCCCCGGCTGGCGTACAGCGAATACCCAGACGACTCCCTGGATCTGGATCCTTCCATGCTGGACTCGATCTGGAAACCTGATCTGTTCTTTGCAAATGAGAAGGGAGCCAATTTCCACGAGGTCACGACGGATAATAAGCTGCTGCGGATTTTCCAAGATGGCAGCGTTCTTTACAGCATCAGGTGAGTGAAGTCGAAACATAGACCACAAAACCACTGGATGTGGATGGGTAATTAGAGACCAAATTAACTTTCAGTTGTCTAAAAATCTAATTTAGGTTCTTTATTAGTACTTTTTTGATTTCACATTCCAGTTGGACTGCCTTAGTCATATCCTTTCCCTTCACAAAAATTTACTAAATAACCAAAATCAACTCTGAGTTGATTGCAATCCCACTCAGTGTCGCGTGAAAAGCAGCTCGAATCAAAAATGCCACTCTGTGCGGTCCAAAGCAGGCAGACAGCAAAGAAATCCCATCATGCAGAACATCTCCACTTCTGTGGATTGCCAAATTTCCAAAGACAAGCACCCTCTGCATCTGTCCACTCATCAAAAGGGATGGAGGAAGCATGGTGAAAAAGATTTAATGAAAATGCCAAACAGAAAGCGTGCGACAGGCTTTGATGGAAGTTTTTAAATGACACTGCACCGGGGAGAGGAAATCTTACCGATTTAAGCATAGCACCAGAGCACAGGATCTTATTTCTAGTCATGACATGGATGTCACAGTTAAATCTTTTTATCTATTTTCCGTAACCATTTCGTTCTGTTTAATGTTGAGTGGCAGATGAACATTGTTCTGGTTCTTACTGGGCAAAAAGCAGCACAAGTCACCAGCATCACATTTCAGATTTAAATTAAACAAAGCTTCCTTGTTTTCAAAGGGTAAAGATTATTGGCTAAATGTAATGATTCCCAAGAGGCTAAGCCACACATTTAAGTACAAGACAAAATGTAAAGTGTGCATCCATCCATCCATCCATTTCCTGTACAACCTTGTCCCTAATGGGGTTGGAAGGTGCTGATGCCTATTTCCAGTTAACGTTCCAGGCAAGAGGTGGGGTCACCCTGGACAGGTCGCCAGTCTGTCGCATGTAAAGCGTACAATAAATATGTAAATGCAATGCTATTCTTCAGATTTTTTATCTACTAACATTGATTGAAAATGAACAGTTCACTGTCAATACATGGCTCCATCTATTCTCTCTTCAATATGGAGAAAAGCACTTATGATGCTTATCCAAATGTTTCATGGTTTGGGCTTGTTGTCATTCTTCCTCACTTCAAACATGGATAGTGGAGTTTGCACCAAAACCTCAATTTCGGTCTCACCTGACATGACCTGCTTTAATGCGTCCTCTGGATCATCCAAGTAGTCACTGGCAAACTTCAGAAGGGCCTGGACATGCGTTGCCATGACAGTGTAGTGTGTTGTTATGGTAACATTTAGCCCCTTCTAAATGGGAGTGGCTCTAACACTTTCTTCCACAGTCAGTCTCACAGACTTGTCGAGAGATTTGACTGGGAGCAGGTCGTTGAAAAAAATATAAACATATCTGCAAAGTATTAATGGGAATTTCAATAGAATTATGCAACAATAAAATCAATTTTTTTTTTTAAATAACATGTAAACTCTAGACTTGCCTATTACCAAGTGCAAAAAGGTCTTATATTTAGGAATATAATTTTTTTTATTATTTCTATACGACAATCTGAGAGGAATTAACAGTCATCTTGAGTTTCTTCCATTTTCTAGTAATTGCGCAAGCAGCTGTTGTCCTCTAATCAAGTTGTTTGCTTATCCCTACCTTGTGCAGCTCTACTGTTTTGTCCCTGATGTCCTTAGACAGCTGAAGAGATTGGAGTCTGATTAAGTATGTGGACAGGTGTTTTTTTTTTTACACAGGTACCAAATTCAAACAGGTTCACATGTACTTAGTGGAGGACAGGGGAGCTTCTTAAATATGGACAAACAGGTCTGTGAGAGCCAGGGTTTTTACTGGTTGGTCGTTGATCGAAGATTTATTTTGTACAATAAAATGCTAATTAATTATTTAAAAATCATACAATTTGATTTTGATTTTTTTTTCTTATTTCTCTCTTTTTTTTGGACAAAAATTGCAGAGGTTTTCACTCTTTTTAAGGGAGAAACTCAAAAAATATCTTCCCATTGAGATCTTTCAGTTTAAAGCAGGTGCTTATTCCTGGATAAAACACCTCTTAATGTCACCAAAATGAGCCATTCTCAGTTTAAGTATACCGGGTTTAAACATAATCTAGGGTAAAGAAATAATGACGCTCACAAATGTACTGATTTGAAGGCTGAAGAGAGACGAAACATTTGTGTCAGCATCACTCAAATCAACATTTCCAATCCACTGAGCGACTGAGCAGTCACGTATTTGATTTGCTTCCTAGTTGCGTTTGGTAATTATGAATCAAATCAACCTGAAATACATGACACTATTTAAGCCATGTGAGAATTTAATCAGTAGGGCTTTTGTAGTTTGTTCTTCTTCTGTAGGAAATGATATTGTATCATCATAGCACATTATCAGATGGATGCGAGTGTGTTTATTGCTGGAGGCGCTTGTCTCGCCTCTGGGCAATGCATTACAGCGGGTAATTACACAGCTTTCCTTCAGTCAGACTCCTAAATAGCTTTCTGTCTTTCTTCTCTGAGAATCCTTGAAGCCACAAAGCTTCAACTGCACAACAAATGAAGTCAGAATGCTGACAACAATTACTTCTCATTTACTTGTGGTGCAATGACTGAACCAATGGTAACTGAAGATGTTTTCCAATCTTCTGTCATTGAGGGATGTTTATCTCTTGTCCCCTTTCTTTATTAAGACTTTATAGACATTTGCATTCCGTAAAATTGACTGTTATTGCAATCTGTAATCTTACTGTGTCTCCTTATGTCTGGAATCATTTCCCTGAGCTCTTTAAGGCCTTCTGATATTCCCTATGGCTTCCTATCTTTTTTTCCCAATCTGTTTCTGTCTCAGGTTGACTCTAACCCTGTCCTGCCCTATGGACTTGAAGAATTTCCCAATGGACATTCAGACCTGCACTATGCAGCTTGAAAGCTGTGAGTTTTCATCTCTTCCTCTTCCTTTATTCTCTTGCATTTCTTTTTTTTATTTCTTTGGTGTTCCAACCTTTGCCTTGCTTTACATGGCTGTAATCCAAGGAATACTAACTCTGTATGACATTTTAAGTTTGTTCCAGTGTACCTCGTTTCACAAGTACAAATTTGATTGCAAAAATAAAAGCTCATGGTGGGATTTACACATATTCTTGGAAAGAAGCATCATGTCAAAATGATTTCACCGTTTCTTAAAGAATGATATACGTAACAAATCTGTCCAAAAAAGAAGCGTATCAGAAGTTTTAGCTACATGAGTCCCACGGAAAACTATTTGCTTCTAGACTTTAATACTAGTCCCATTGTCTAAATCTTTGTCCTTCCTCCTTCCTCCATTTTTTTCTCTCTGCCACATTCCTTTCTTTTTCCTTTGTTGCACCCATCTTTCCTTCATACCTTCTCTGTATTCTTCCTTCCTTCCTTTCTTATCACATTTTCTTTCTACAATGCAATTTCCTCCTTCCTTTTGCAATTCCTTATGTCCTTTCATCTTTGTCTCTTTCTTTCCTTCTTTTATTCTTACTTTTGTCTTTCCTGCCTTCCTTCCACCCTTGTAATATGTATTCTTTCTTTACTTCTTTTGCCCTTCTGGATTTTCTTGCTTGTCTTTCTTTTGTTACTTGTTTCCTTTTTTCTTTCCCTCCTTCCTGTGTCTAGATTTTGCAGATTATTTATGGATTAAGTAGAAATATATTCCAAAAATGTGTAATGAACTTTAGTATTTTAGACTTTAGCGCAGTCAGAATAAAAAAAAAAGAGCATGAAAGTAAACATGAAGGTTAACTCAAGACAACAATGAAGAACCAGTCAACTTGTTATAAAAGTAAGAGTTGTGTTACTTCAAAGTTATATTAAGCTATATATTCAATTAGAAGTAAAAAGTAAAGTCCTATAAAAATTACTAGAAGTTCTTTTTTTAAGTTACTCAACTAAATGTATGCATTACTAAAATCCTTTGTGATTGTGCTCTTAAAATACTATAATATGTATATATATATATATATATATATATATATATATATATATATATATATATGCAAAAACTACTTGAGTCTCCACACTTACAGTTCTGACACTTTACAGTTCCTATAAAATCAATGAAACTGAAGATGAGTTCTGGATTAAAAATATGGTGGTACACGAAAACCCACTTCTTTTAGTCATTCTTCAAAATGGGAAACATCTGAAAATGCACCATTCAAATAAGGCAGATACGTGTTGATAACTTAGAAAATGGCAGCTACCTTACTAAAGTTATTCATGTTTATGTTAATTGAAAGCTAATTAAAAGCTTAAAACAAATGGAACTGTTACAAACATGGCTAGACAAGGGAAAAATTAATTATGTTTTCATACTATTTTACACACAACTTAAATGCTTAAATGTGGGATAATTTATACATTTGAAACATTTTGAAAAGTTACTGCACTGAATAATACAGAATAAATTATATTCTATCATTTCAGTCTCTCCTTACCTTTAGCAGAGATAAGATCTGCCCTTATGAAACCAATTTCCAGGGTATAAATAATAAAACTTTATTTCAGTGTCCCTTTTATTATTATGTGACTCACCGCAATGCCTGGAGGTGATTTAGTTCTTTATCACAGGGAATTTAAACTTAGCAAAGGGTGAAACGGACAAAGAGCCTGTGTCATAAAGTAATCTCTGCAGAAGGATGTTCCACAAATAAGGAGAGCTGGTGGTGTTTCTTATATCTTTATCTGATCCAATAACAATTTGTTTTGGTTTTTGTGGAACTGTCCTCCACCGTCTCCAATAAGCAACGTGATTTATTTCAGTAATTAACACAAAGACAAACAATTCAAAACAAAAATAGCACAACAGATGTGAACTTTACTTTACACAGATGTCATTATGACTTGGTCAAATTAAACTCTTTTATAAGAGGCCTCTAATTTTCAGGTCTGAATCCCATTTCATCCATTTCTCAACTCATCTCTGTAAGGTTGTGGAGATCTAGCTCTGGAAAACTGAGACCTCTTAAAGGCTGTATTAAAAATCAACAGCTTCAAATATTTTACAAATATTAGCATTTGAATGTACAGTTCAGAAAAAGTGGAAAACTGTGATGTCTAGTTTATCTATTCTTATGTTTCACCATAATAATGTACTAACTATAGAAAATGTGTACACTATAGTATCATTTATTTGTTAGAATTTTTTTATTTAAAGAAGCTCGCCATTTTAGAAGTTAGTAAAATAGCAATTCTAAAATTTATCATTCGCAAGATAAATGCAATTTACTGTATTTAAAGTAAATTTTATTTTATTTAATAAGCATAATTTTCTTCTGCTAATCTCTGTCTATTTATACAGCATTATTTTATTGCAAGATTAATATTTGAGTTTAATGAGGGAAACTATTGATCGACCCGCTTCTTAAAGGAGAGTTTCACTTCTTAGCCTTTTTATATTCAAGTAAAATTTTAAATTAGTACATAAAATATAGTTTAGTGAGTAACAGTGCAAGTATTTCGTGTTGTTTTCCTAATGATCAATTACTCTTTAATCAATAATTTGTAAATAAGACTCGGTTCTTGTTTTACTTTAGTTGCTTATGTTAATTTTGTTCTTTGGTTTTAGTTAATCAGTAGTGAAAATATACTGATTAACTGGTATTTGAGTCCTAATATTAATGACTCCAAGCTCTTGTCAGATTTTTATGGTAAGTGAAGCTGATCAACTAAAATCAAAATTGTGCTGAATAAACCAATATCTCCTTGAGGGTGTTTTAGTTTTACAGCGAGAATGTTCTTACATTTGAAACAGATTTAAATAGACTGATGAAAATGTAGCTTAGCAATGTGAATAAACAAAAACAAAATATGAAATATTTTGCCCTCCAAGTGTATAAACTAAAGGGAGCATTGTGGACTTTAAAGGTGTGCGAGTGTGTTTTGGTTTGAGTTACTGTATCACTTTCCGCTGCCATTAGAGGAGAGGTAATCATTTCTGATTAAAGGCCCAGTGAGAATACTTGGCCTTGTGTTGACAAGTGCTAGTATACCAACCCAAGGGTGCAATCACCTTGGCTGGAGCCTAACATTGAGAGGACATTATAGGTTTTACTGTCACTACTGAAAATGTGCCTGCCCCATCTGTTAGAGGGGACAAAACAGGTGTAATCGTCCAGATTTCAGGAAGCCAAGGCAAATCTTCTGCCTGGCCTTTTGATGCCTCTTGCTTATAGAGATGTATAAAAAGCTCCAAGCAGGGGATTTTTTCCTATTCTGACACATCAAAGCTCCACATATGCAGCTTATAAGTCGTTCTCCTGCTTTGAGTCGTTAGTGTTCAGTAACCTTAAACCTACTTTCTATCTTCAACAATCGATGAAAAGGATGGAAGAGAGACTGAGACGTTAGCCACTTGATAAATGGCTTTTAAATAAAAGAAAGTGGATGACATGCGACAAATGGACCTCACTATCCCAGACATTCTGGCTCAGGAATTTATTTTAGTCTGCTACGTGAGCCGGTCATGTTTGCCAAACCTTACGGTTATAATTGACAGAAGCAAAGCAGCCCATTGTATTGTTTTAGGAAGGCATTGGCATTCTCCTCAGTTGTTGTGTGTGGATGTGTGAATGACAGTTCTTCTCAAGAACAAAATAAGTGTGTTTTTGTGGAAGCGTTTCTCATACACGAGGTACAGCGTTGGGTGTAGCATCTTGAATAATTGATGTCTTTGCAGCTCAGGCCCTGAAGTTCCCAGTAGATGCAAGTATTGTTCAGATGCTCAAGGAAGTCTGCAGTGTTTCATGCTGCATGTAGTTTTGCTACAACAAAACTACATGCACTGTTCTGAAAACACATAAAATCTTAAATAAATACATATCAACAAGTACCATATATCCTTGAGTTTTGCGGTCTGTTCTGATCTGTTTTGCCAGTGTTCTGCATAAGAACCTCAAAATTAATAATTTTATGGTTTAAACATATGCAAGGTGAAATTTCAGGGGAAGGTTTAAAGCAAAACTATATAATTTGAAACATTTGCATTTGTTGGTTCCATTTTGTCCGCAAACTATATTTAAGAAAGGATGAAATACTCAAAATGTTGCATATTTCTACTCTTTGTTTTGACTCATAAAACTGACTTAAAATTTCTTGCAAATGAATTATAAAGAACTTCTTGGACTTAATTTTGAAGTTTTAATTTGATTTGTATGTTGTAGTAAATTGTAGCATATTTAGAAACAATATGCTGCATAATCGGAATGAAGATGGTTAAAACAACAAAACAGTGTCAAATGGGCTAGTTCTCAGAAGTTTAGGTACGAGACTCATGAATGAGCAGACAGACTAAAAAGTTTGCAGTTGCAGATTGCATGTATTTAAAGTGGAGAAATATATACATATTTACAATATAAGTAAAATCATATGGCCATATAATAAATGAAAAAACAAACAAAACACAAGAACCAATCCCACATCCCTCAGTTCTTTCACCCAAGCTGAGGGTAATCCAGGTTCCAAGCAGGTTATCCAAACTACTTGGTTCAGCTGGCTGCATGGAGCCTCCTACCAAACTGGCAGGAAAAACCGTCATCTTCAGGCACTTCTAGTGCAATCCTTCCTTAGGCTCTAGGCCTGGACCTCTAGCTCGCCATCCATCTGGCCTGCATAATGAAACAGGACCAATTTCTTAACATATCATCACATCCTAGTGTGCACACAATTCCATAAATATCTCTTTGCACAATAAATACATCCAATAAATTTCAATAAATAAATACCAGGTTCAATATACATTGCAATTCACGAGAAACCCAATAAATATACATCATATAAATTAGTTGAGATGAAAATGTAAAAATAATCCAACAAGTGTTCAATAAATACTTGTTGGATATTTATTGATATTTATTGATAGGCAGTATGGTTGTCTACATCTAATTAGCAGTGAGTCATTTCATCGTTACACCAAACAGTCAACGTCAGCAATAAGCTAATGCTAAATGGCACACAGAAGCTCACCAGATCCGCAGTGCGATCCAGATCCCCATATAATTTTCCTTCTTTCGGCAAATGGTAAGTGGTTCCCGCAGCTCTGTTCCTCCCGGACAGAGCTGATGGTTCTGATGGTTTCTAGCTTCCCGCTCCAGCTGATATACTCTACCATTGGCTACGGTGGCGCACATGACTCTAACACTGAACAGCGATTGGCTGCTCAGCGGTCCCGCGAGAACCAATGCCAATGCATCAACAGTTTTAACTATCGCGAGATTTTCCGAACAGAAGGGGATTAAAAGTGAAAATTCCAGAAAGTAGAAGTTTAAAATCTATACCCGGGTTACAAAATACATTTTTTTTCCCATTTGAGCTGAAAAGTATTCATACTTCTTGCAAATTTTGGTTTGAAGTAATCTGATTTATCAACAGGTTTATTGTTATTGGAAGTAATATTAACATTTTTAATGTGCTAATAGCTTAGTTTATTTTTAGCAAGCACTTTAGTTAAGTTTGAAAATGTTTAACACACTTAGGTTCTCCTAAATTAATTAAGTTTTAAGGGAAATCTAAAGAGGCTTCTGGATGAAGATTGTTACTGTGTATCTCTCTTATTAAGGTCTTGACATGCTAACAGCTCAATTTCAATAATATTTCACAGGAAGCACTTTTATATTAAGTCTACTTGTCCTCTTAGATGTACATTTCTCTGTAAATCAGTGCAGTTCTTCTCAGAGATCACTTTAAACTATTATGTAATCTTCGAACAGTGCTGGTCAACACACCTGAATCAAAAGACGGTTCATTTTCTGCAACTGTACAGCCCATGTAGCAACAGGGTCATTAACGGTGGTTGGGGAGGATTTCTGCAGCTAATTAAAAGAGATATAAACTGTCAGAAATGCAGATAAAGAGGTAGTTATAGCAACCACCTCCTCTTTTAATATGGTACTACACTTGAAGGTCAAACCTGGTGAAAAACCTTCAATTTTCAATGTCAGAGGGTTTCCACTTGCCTCTACAGACCTTTGAAAATCCAGTGATAATGAAAAATCATGGGGCAACACAGTCTGCAAGACAGCATCCCTTCTCTTGTCAATCTTCTCTGTTTGCTGAGTTGTGTCTGGTTAGATAACCAGTCCTGTCAGAAGAAGGATGGATAATAGTGAGCTGTGCTATTTTAGTACGTGCACTTACTTAAAAAACATGGACATATTTATTTCCTCATAAAGAGTAAAACAGTTCTCTGTGGAGTGAATATCATCTGTGTCTGCTTTATGTCCTATCTTCCTCTTTCACAGTCGGTTACACCATGAATGACCTGATCTTTGAGTGGCTGTCTGACAACCCTGTTCAAGTGGCTGATGATCTCACACTCCCACAGTTTGTGCTGAAAGAAGAAAAGGACTTGGGTTACTGCACTAAACACTACAACACAGGTGAATGGATAAATTCCACGTAAGCCTTAAAAAAGCAACGGCCTAGTCAAAGCCGGAACATAGTGTGAATCTCCTTTCATACATTCTGCACTGATATGGTTACATTGACTGTAGGAGATTTATTTTGCTTACCATTTTTAGCCTTTTTGATGGTACGACTAACAACTACAGTGTATTTTGTGTTAAAAAAACATAAAGAAGAGCCATAAGTCTAATATTTCACGCTGTTTCCTCAGGCAAATTCACCTGCATTGAGGTGAAGTTCCACCTGGAACGGCAGATGGGTTATTACTTGATTCAGATGTACATCCCTTCGCTCCTCATCGTTATCCTGTCCTGGGTGTCCTTTTGGATAAACATGGACGCTGCGCCGGCCAGAGTTGGTCTGGGTATCACCACAGTGCTGACGATGACCACGCAGAGCTCTGGTTCTAGAGCTTCTCTGCCGAAGGTAAGCCTGCAAGACTGGCTTCAATGAAGTATTTTTGAGCTGAGCATCTACAAGGGGCACATAATACCTGACAGAAAAAAGATCGGTGAAACATGTTGTTGTGATTAGTGTTGGGCACAACGAACTAAATATTAGTAGGGATAACAATAAAACTCTAATCACAAACACTCTGCTACTATTTAGCAGAAGCTAATGCTAACGTGCTAACTTCTATTAAACTTATATCTTCCCTTGAACAACTACAACCATCAAACACCAATGTAATTGACATTATAATTTACATGTTACGTAATGCCCTTAGATATTGTGTTTATGTTTGTCTTGTTTGCTACTATTCATGTTTTATTTTATTTCTGTATTTCTGGTTTGAAATAAAGTTTTTTGGGGGAAAAAAAGACAATGTGAGGAGAGGAAATATAACTTCTGCCAGTACTTCAAAATAAGAGCATGAATACAATTATCTGTCAACTTGATAAAATCTTAACAGTTGATGACCAAAACTTCAACACAGATGTTGATCTTCATTCAACTAAATCTTTACAAAACATGGAAGAAAATGTGTGCTTAATATTTTATTTGTGTAGGGTAGCTAAAAAGTTAGCAGAAGCACACTAAACAACAAATTAGCTCCGCTATTAGCAGATTGACTGGTTGTGGCTATCTTAAAGAAAATTCACCTGTTTGGCGTAGCGTTTGGTTCTATTATTTCTTGATTATACCAGAAACAGCTCAGAGAGAAGGTAGCAGAAACTTAATCTCAGCTACATTCGTGTAAAAGTAGCTGTACTTTTGATTTAAGAAACAAAACAATGTTGTTTCTTAAGTCATTCAGAGAAAAATTTTCTTTGATGTCACAAACATTGAAGGATTTAGTCATAATTTGGCATGATTTAGATCCTGTTAAGAGATCATGACAGAAAATCATAATGGCTGCAAAAATTCCCTTTTCTCTGTTCCAGTGCTTGCTTCTTTAACAGCCAGTAAATTGGTGCCTAATTAAGTGAAGCCTCTATGCATTGCTCCAGCATTACTGATGTGTTTTGGCATGTCATCTTTTATGAATGACACAGCTGGGGCACTCCCCAGTCTTGGCCGTGACCTGTCTGATTGCTACGTTTCAGCTGCCCACAACTCACTGACTCATTTCAATTCTAGGTCATCCCAGACATCAGACTCGGTGCAACCCACAGCTGAAAAACGGGTGGACTGTGAACCACCCACACATTTTCCTGCAGCCTTATTGATTAGCTCTTGATTACTCTGTGGTGTTTCCTGTTCTCAGGTGTCCTATGTGAAGGCCATTGACATATGGATGGCGGTGTGCCTTCTGTTTGTGTTTGCCGCCTTGCTGGAGTATGCAGCCGTCAACTTTGTCTCGAGGCAACACAAGGAGTTCATCAGGCTGAGGAAAAAGCAACGGCAGCAGAGAATAGTAAGTGTAAATTGTGCAGGAACACAGACAGCTGAAGGATGTCTCCAGGAAATAAAACATTCAAGCCATCACAAGATGCAGCTGATTCCTAAAAAGTGGGCAGAAGATAAACCGCACACATTCAGCAGCACAACACCTTGTCAGCTCCTGTAATGTTGACTTATGCCTCTTGTTATTGTGGCGTGCTATGTATCCTGGACCTGACAACATCAACACGCTACAGCTGGCTGTCATATTACATGAGGAAGATCTGCTCATCTCAGTGCGGCTCATTTTCATGTTGAGCACTGACCTGTGAGGATCTTCGAGAATTTTTACTTCTGTCACGCTATTTGATACAGAGAAACAATTTTTCCATAACTCTAAAACCAGGGATCCAGTGGTTCCGCTACACAGCTTTATACATTTAAATGCTAAACATTCATAGGCAGTTAATATCTCATTTGCTGTATTAGATGTCAGACTTTTGAGGCTCTTCTTGCATTAAGAAGCCCAAACATGATGTTAATTTAGGGTAGAAAAGCCATTTTATAGGTTAGGTTTACATTTATTTGTAACATTCATAACTTAAGAGCCACAAAAGATTAAAAAACAGTTTTTAGAATGGGTTGAACTATCGCTCCCAATCAAAATTGATCTAAATCGATTGGTGGTTTAATGTAAAAGAAGAAAAGCATAACTCTGCCATAAATCTCTAAGTGGTTCATCTTTAACCACTTCATTCATTTGGTGTAACTTAAGATTTGAGTATTTTTGTCATCTTTCTTTCCTACTTTTGTAGGAAAGAAACAAAAGTAGGAAAAAGATAAAGATAAGTCCAACTTAAAGACTTATCTGTATTTAAGCTGGATCCGCTATGGTAGGCGTATTGTTGTGTGTAAAATGAGGCCTTAATCAAAACTAAACAAATATTTAGTAGAAATGTTACAAAAAACAATTAGTATCTAGCATTTAAAGCATAAACTAAGACCCTGAGGAAACTAATCTAATTAAAAAGCTAAACAAATAATACAGGTATTGCGGCACAATACCTGTATAGAGCTTTGGAACGTGACGTCACTATTGTAGACGGAGGGATATCAGCGCCATTTTGTGAGGCTATAAACATAAACATAACCGGCGAAAGCGACTGTCTCAGATATTTTGAATCTCGGTTACTTAAAAATAATTCAGCAATGGTGCTGACTTGCTGTGTTATTGGGTGCAATGTCCGGTCACACGACCACAATAGTAAAAAGATGGAAAAAGTACTTTCGTTTCACTGTTTTCCTGCCTGGAAACAACGTATCGGAGCTAACGTATCGGAGCTAACGTATGGGAGCTAACCTATCGGAGCTAACCTACCGGAGCTAACCTATCGTAGCTAACCTACCGGAGCTAACCTACCGGAGCTAACGTAAAGGAGACGAATGACCTGGGTATCAGCGGTGAGGCGTCCTGACGTTACATTCTCCCCCAGATACCTAACACTTTGCTCCAGACATTTCCATTCTGGTGAGTGTCTAAATTCGCTTTGTTGCTATTATGTCGTCATTTTACATTGTGATTGATTGTAAAATAATGTACATTAAGAATGTATATAACATTAAGGAGCTCAGAGCTTACCTTTGTTCGAACCACAACGTATTCGCAATCCGGGGGCGGAGGGGTGGGCGGTAAAAATGTCCAAATCATGAACCCAGCCATTCGTAACTGGACATGTGCCTCCATTGACTTATAATTCTTGAACTGATTCCCGGTGTAAGCACTGACACCACAGACCAGGTTTGCAAATATGTCTGGGAATGTCAAATGAGGTAAGTGATCGGGGTTTCTGCTCCAACGTTTTGTCTCAAACGGATCAATATGTCCAATATTAGCTATTTTTTCCATGTAGCGTTGCTAGCCTTCTGGGAGAACCTTTTCGCGATGTAGCCCACATTGTTTCAAACTCCTTTTCAGCATTATGGAAGAGGAGGATACAGCGGTAACACAATAAAAACACGGGAAAATTTTGTTTTAGCCTCAAAAGATGGCGCGGAGCGACATAAACGTCACGCGCAGTGACGTAGGTTCCAAATCTCTGTTATTTGTTTAGCTTTTTAATTGTATTATTTGTTTATCTTTTAATCAGATTAGTTTCCTCATGCTCTTAGTTTATACTTTAAATGTTAGATATTAAGTGTTTTTTGTAACATTTCCACTAAGTGTTTGTTTAGTTTTGATAAAGGCCTCATTTTTCACACAACAATACACCTACCATAGTGGAATCCAGCTTCAAGAGAGATAAGTAACAGACACTTATTTTTTCATAGACCAGACATCTTGACAATCCCATTAATGCCTTAGAGAGTGGGAAGCCTCAGACGTGTTCTCTGTAAATGTAGAAGAGTTTACTGGGCAGCCTGCCATCCACCATCAACACAGAGGAGAGAAAGTAATGGCCTTTCAGGGAAAAAGATGTCTGATGTCCACATCAGTAGCACAATTACTCCCCCAGAGATGTTTGAGGTCACAAACTATCCATCTGAGAGGTATTGACACCTGACCCGATTAGTTATACTGGAGGGAAGTTGTGAATTAAGTGGCGAGTTCAAATCCCAGATAAAGATTCTGTCTTGCCTTGTTTTTTAAAAATAAATCATTTAATTTTTACTTCCATTCATAGTGTTTCTTAAAACAGTTTGAATTTGCTGCATGAAGAGTATTAATTTCTTCTTAGAAATACATTCTCATGGGTTTTGCCTTTCATCCACATCAAAACTGATTTTAATACTATTAAAAACAATTATTTATAGAAACTCCAACCAAAGTGGAGATTTGTGAAAAATGTATTTGGGGTCCTGCGACACATAACACGTCAGTATATCCACATAGTTCCTTTGACACCAATCCCAGTCAACATAGGCTTGTGTTTTATTCACTCTATATTCTAATATGCTATTTGAAAGTAGTTCAAGCCATATATGTATCTCCATAAAATTAACTTCCTGGCACCATGTTTAATTCCTAACAAGAAGTCCGTTTTTTTTTTTTTTTTAGCAATCTGATTGGCTGACAGGTTTTAGCGTTGCATTATGCTACCCCTATGGGTTTTGCATGTTTAAAGCAACACTCAGAACCCAGATTTGTGCAGGTTGATGTGGATGAAAATTTAATATCTTTTTTTTTACAATGTGGCGGAAATATTTGTTTTTATAAATACCTGAAGTCTGTACAAGGCCTCTTTTGTATCGGCTGTTTTGATTTGAAATTTGCAAACCAGAAGCCACTTAAACTGAATAACTGAATTAAATTTAAAATTTTTCCCCCTCTTATGTTTTTATTTTCCTTTTCGGTGGAGGCGACTGGCAGTCGGGCTGCAAGCGTCGAGTCTTTGCGGAAACCCAATGACTTTCCTGGTAACAACTCAGCCTACAGAAATCTGAGTCAGCATTGCAGCGCCTGTGCAAGGGTAAAAAAAAAAACGGATGAGGTCCGTGTCAACCCTGACCTTCCAACCCAATTTCTGTCTGTGCCTCCAGCCTCCCAAATTGATTGTGTTGTGAAAGTTTTACCTCAAATGTGAATTTATCCTGCCGTATTTCTCACAGCCAAACTCACGTTCGTTTTCATGAACCGTTTGCTGCTCATCTTCTGATCCTGCATGGCAGTATTGCACTAACCTCAAATTTCTATCCTTTATTGTCCCAGTTGTGTTTCTTGTTAAAATCGATTTGATTTCTTCTTGCTCTCTTTCTTATTTTCCTTAAAGCTTTCAAAGAGTTGTGGCTTTAACTGAGACAGCTGTTTCTCTTGCTTTTTCTCTGTTTCTGTTTTCTAGAAAACATAGAAACCTAATTATTATTGTATTACCAAAGCTTTATGGAAATTAATTATAACACTACAACATTTTACAGTAATATTAGATACTTTTATCTGCAACTATTATTTTAGTAATTGGTTACTTTATTAATTATTCTGATGATGAATCACCAGATTTTTCATTGAACCACTGAAGTGGTTTGCACAATATTTTAAATGCATATAAGCAAAAACTTTAATTCCTATTTTAAATAAGAAAAGGCAACTGTTACTCCCTAAAATGGAATAACATAATATTGATTTAGTGTACGCTTGATCATTTGTTGCCAATAATACATCAGAACATTGTCTACTCATCGGTTAATTATTTTTTTAATTAGTAAATGGATAGCAAAAAGGAGTTTTTGATTTTATTTTATTACATAATCTGAGAGTTTTGAGTTGAACATATTTACAAATAAAGAAGGTTTTTCATTTTAAATGCAAAACATTCGTAATTTTTGTACAGTTTAAGTTTAATTGATGCTCTGACTGTGTCGTTCTTTTAGCAAATTGTCATTTGCTACGTCTGTAAACTCCAGGTAATGATTAATTGATCACTAAAAACACTTCTTCTCTATGTGACATCATGAAAACTGCAAAAGAAATCAGCCAGGATGTTAGGGGGGAAAGTTGTGGACCTCCAGAAGTCTGTTTCATCCTTCAGTGTAATTTCCAGGAGCCTAAAGGTGCCACATGCACTTTCCAAATAGTTATGTGCAATAATATGTTCAGGAAAGAAATAGCATCTGGTTCCCAGAGAGGAAAATGTTTTGGTGTTGTTGCTGCTGTGAGAACGGAGCTCAGATTACGAGCAGTAATTATCTTAGGAGGACTATGCTCTTAGATCATAGCACATGACATACTGTATCATTTAAGAAAGAGTAGGAGGAATAATTAAGCTGTGCTAGAGGAGCAACAACTCCCTATAGCTTGGCTGTGTGGTGCAATTCGTCTTTTGGACATCATACAGTAACCATAAAGTAATTCACAACCAGGCTGATGCAATAGAATGAACTTTATATTAAATTAGCAGATTTGTCTACACTCTGAAGGTCCTCATAAAGATCAGAGGGGTCAGTTATAGGGAAATTGACTTAAAAATAAATGTATCTCTTTAAATAGAGCAGAGTCAGTTCTCATACACATTAGTAGCATAATATCTGACGGGAGCTTTCAGTGTCTCTGTTCCGAGTGCGTCCAGAATTTGGCAGCTGTCAGTGTTGGTGAGAGAGAAATGCAGAGTTGAAACGGTCGGATCAGAGCTTTCAGAGGTCTTCACACTGACTGCTAATCATCCAATTTAGATCACACATCTTTACTTCCTCCCGTTAAACCAAATCTCCGCAAGTGTCAGAGAGGCTGTCAGAGTTAAGCTGCATGTCTATAAATATTCACTTCAAAGGGCAGAAACAATGCTCATTCACTGTAAAAATATCTTTGTTTTAAAAAAGCATGAAGGCAAAAGTGTGCTTTTTAAAACATTTATAAGATCAGTCGTTATAAGACTTTGTAAGCATCTGCACAGGATGTTAAGGAAGATGAGCTTTGAATATTGCGTTTATAATTAAAGTTTCAGATCTCAAACTCATTTGGAAATGTTTTTGTTGCATATAGAAAAACAAGTTGTCTAAAAACAAGCCGTCAATTAATACACTTACTTACATAACTAAACAAATCCAATAAAATAGATGTGCTGAAATAAGAAGATGCCACAGAGTAGCAGGTCAAACTGAACTCAAAATAAAGAAAAAGTTTGACTAAACAGTTCCTGTCTGACATTTTGTTGTAGAATTGGGAGATTACCTCTGCAAAACTTTGATCCACTCTGTCTTTTAAAGTAAACTTTGGCTGCACACAGCAGGCAAATGTGACCCATATGCAACTTTTTATGGCAATTTCAACAACCCAATTCTGATCCTTTCACCCCCAAAACATGTCCGATCTGTGCCGCTCCCATGTCAGGTATCTGACAGTTTTCAAAGTATTTGAACGGACAGAACGGTGATGTCACATTTTATTTGACTTTTACGTCATTGATGTTAGACATGCATTCTAATGGTGCATTCACACCAGATGTGTCACGTGTCAAAAACGAGTCTCTCTCTTCAAGTTTGACACGTCATGCATCTGAACTTTGAATGCAGATGCTTGACATTTTCCTCTACACCTGGTGTTTTGCGTGCCTGATTTACATCCAAAGTCTATGTTGACTTTGAACATAGACTTCAAAGTCAATGTGCCCTCGATGCCCTCGATGTTGAGGCGCATTGAGGGAATGTAGGATGCGTCAAAATCGCTCTGTTTCTATTTACGGCCTATTTGTCAAACGTGCTTGATGCACCAAATGCTCAAAATACTCCGAACGCTTTAAAATCGCGCCGCGCTAGATGCGAGAAATGTACCGCCGCGCGCCTCCGCATAGACTTTGAATATAAACTAGACATGCAAATTGCATTTGGTGTGAACGCACCACAATTCTGCACCGGAAGAAGCCAGACATGGTGAATTCAAATGTAAACAATGGTTGAAGAAACTTTTGTTGTTTCTTAGCTTCCTTTGCAGCAGTACTGTCTACTCTTATTCCTCAACAACTTCAAAATTGCTGTGTGACATCTGCGTTTTTCTTTTGCACATTCGAATTGCTAAACCGATTACATTTGGCACCTTTCAGAGTTTTTTTTTTTTGTTTTTTTTGGGGGGGGGGAATGCTTCCACACCAATTTTTACTGTTATAGTTTTGTATCTTGTCTACAGATACATCTGGTAATCCCCTGAGTTAAAAATATGGAGAGAAAAACCACTAATAAAAAATGCTTTTTCTCCTGTGTTTGCTCTGACAGGAGGAGGAACTCATGCGGGAGAGCCGAGGGTTTTACTTCCGTGGTTATGGACTCGGTCACTGCCTGCAAGCCAAAGACGGGACTGCAGTGGAAGGGCCCACGGTGTTCTCCCCTCTGCCCCCGGTCACCGTGTACAACGGTGAAGTCCTTCACAAGCGTTTCGTTGACCGGGCCAAACGGATCGACACCATATCCAGAGCCGTCTTTCCCTTGAGCTTTCTCATATTCAACATCTTCTACTGGATCACCTACAAAGTGCTGCGACACGAGGACATCCACGCAAACTTGTAAAACGCTTTCTGCTGACATTATGTTAATGTTTTTCTCAGAACCAAAACTGCCTGTTTGACCCATTACAGTGAGTAAAAAAAAAAAAAAGAAGTATGAAGAAGCATCACGGCTTCTCAAAGCCAGAACTAGAAATGACAAAAACTTTGTGCTCAGGTGCGTCTTCAGGATCTCAGCCGTGAAAAGGAAGGAGTGGCTTCTCGCTGGTGTTACCAGTCACCTTCTCGTACGTGTGTTTGCTCCAGTCGCTTGGATCAATTAAAACAGCGCTAACAGCTGTGGGTTTTATTTCAGACGATGGGTTCAAGAATTTTGAAAAGTTGATCCTGGCTGAATGAGACATGCTGACTTGAATTTTGACAATACGCAGCTTTAAATGAATGTTTTTGACAATTAAAAAGTTAAAGGAAAATTTTTTACAACTTTAGATTATCACATTGGTATATGGGTGATGGGGACTTTGATATTTATGACTATTCAGTAAGTGATAATTCAATTGTAAGTATGTGATCAGTAGATTATGTATGTAAAACAGTGTATTAAAATGTATATAAACAAAGCTGTTCAACTGCTCAAAGCACAAATATGTATTTCCTTTTGTCAAAATTTAAATAAATTGTTATTCTGCCAGGAAACAAGATAAGATTTCGCTTTTCTTTAATCAAAATATTCAGGCGATTACTTAAAAAAAGAAGAGCCCGTTAGAAACTCAGTCACATCCTGACTGCGTGACGCATAATTACTTTCCTATTTCAGCCCACTAATAGCTCCCATTAGCTCAAAATTCCCAAGAGGGCACATAGCTTAAAGTAAAAGTAGAAACTAAATCCTGAAATGCAAATATTATAGAATACAGGTAGTCTGTTCAAATCTGCAGCTCAGAATTTTTGTGTACAGTTTTTGTGTGACAGAGCTCTTGTTGCATGGGATGGATGGGAGCTGCTCGTTTATTTTTAAGTGTCGGGAGGATTTGAAGGAGTGGGAATGCAAGGAGTGGGGAGGGAGGACCAATGGGTTTTTTAATGGGAAATCAGAGGGTTGTTTTATCAACTAATGAGTTTGAAAAGGGCTTGGTGTTCCACTGCTAATGACAATGAATTGAGAGAGGCAGCTGGAGCTGACTGTCCTTTTCTCTGCAGCCCTAATCAACTCCTCTGTATTGTTTGGCTCCCCTGTCAATGAGAAAGAGCGTGTTTAAATCTGTCACTCCACATGTATATTAATGTATATATATTTATTCTACTAAATTCCCTGATTCTGCTAATGCAACTGTGAACTCTCTCTCTTTTGTATTTAATTTGGGATTTTACGTGATGGATCAACACAAATCAGACCATTTTGAAGCTTAATGAAAATTACATGTGGATTTGACAAATAAGGCTGTGAAGGCCTCAGAGAACATTAGTGAACAGAAAAGATCATGAGTTCAAGCAATACACCAGACTGGTCAGGAATGAGCTTTAAAGGGGCAAAAATCACATTTTATGCTGCCATTTGAGTTTCTACTGCTTCTAAAAACAACCCATCTGTTTTTAGTTGTTTTTTGGTGTCTGGAAAATGAGCCGTTTCAAAAACCTCACATTCAATGGGCACTGTGCCGTTACCTAGCAACACCATCTGATTTCCAGCTCACTTGGTCAGCTTTACAATGGCTACTGGAAAAGACAAGTGTTTTGTTGTTGACTTATCATTCAGAAACCACTTGCTGCATTTTTTTTGGTTGTATAGGAGGCTCTACTTCTGCTTTTCAAAGATGTACAGTTGTATAATTGCTACTATAACTGTTTAGTATGGAGGCGTGACCAGCAGCAGCTATTTTGGATTTAAAGTTACAAGAGGCCCTAAAACAGCTCATACTGAAAAATCTCATTATCTAAGAATAATTTTGTGTAAAAAAAATGTAATGAACATGTTTTAACCCATAAATATATCCTAATCTATTCAAGAAACCATCATAGGTCACCTTTAAACAACTCACGTAGAACAGCTCAGTCGACAATCTGAAAATGGACTCTGTATGGCAAGACTTAAGAATTGATGCTTTCCATCTAATCTGACCGAGTAAAATATATCGCATTCAAGATACGAGGATCTATCTTATTGTCTATGATACAGTAGCTTTATATTAAATATCCCTGATGTTCGTTCTTCACAGCTTAAGTAGATTTCTCAAACAGAATGTGTGTGAAGAAATGGAAATACCTAAAATATTGACTGCAGCACATCACTGGCATTGGTTTCCCTACATTTTAATCCCCAACTTGAGGCACTAGATCAAAGTTGGGAGAAAAGGTTTAATTTCTTACCTTCTAGATAATAGAGAACCACAGCAGTGTTATCATCATGGCTGCTTTTAAAACTGCCTTCTAGCACCTCTGATGTTCATTAATTTACACTTTCCATCTAACTTGTTTATGCCAAACAATAATGAAACATATACATACCTAATAACTCTGTAACTGTTTGTAAAAAACTTTGATTGCTACCAGGTAGTTGAGCTGAATGTTGGTCAAGGTGGGGCCACAAAAGCAAGAGTCTCAGAAATTGCAAACTAGTTAAATCAAATGTTTCTAGCAAACATGTACATCTAAATTACATCAGTATTACATCTGATGCTCAGCCTGAATTTTTTTTCTCCCCTTTTGCACCAACAAAACTCTCCAAATCAATTTGTAAAAAAAAAAAAATATTTTTTTTCTCCTTTGATAAGCAGACTCTGTGTAAACATCAGTAAGCCTGGACTCCCAAAGCATGCCACAAATCCTTGTGTGCAGATGCATGAATGAAAATACCTGACACAAATCCCAAGAGGGAAGGAACTTGAACAGACATATATTGACCACCATTGTGAGTTGAGACTTGAAACAGAGGACATCAAAATGACAACAGAGCTATCAGTGATTTATAAACTGGTCCCTGCAGATGCATTGGCAAAATGAAGACATGAAATATTCATTGTTCCAGCTGGTCTTAGATGCCTCCAGTGTTCCTTTGTTGTTGCTACTTGTTTGAAGACAACCTCAAAGGAATGCACAACGATGATGATGACTCAGATGTATTTTTAAGACAAACAATTGTGTAGAAAAATCCTCCTTCAATGAGCCACAGAGAGCTTTCATTGAACAACTAACCATTATATCCCAAGACATTTCCTTCCTGTCTGACTCAGGAATAACCGTCATGCTCTCCAGCTTCTGCTGAATCCCAATGGTTTCATTTTTGTTTGCTCTGCAAGAGATGCTTCTTTGACTGTTATTTGGACTTCTCTGCAGTAACTTTAACTTCAACTTGACAGGTACAGAAATATAAGCATTGTAATAGAAGCTCCTGAGTCAAAAACCTGTCCTGTTACTGTAAATTTCAAGCTGCTAGACGAACGTTATGAGTAGAGGAAAAAAAAAAAAGCTCTGGAAGAAAATATTGGCTTCTTTTGACAGTGATTTATTGAGGGACAACACAGCACATGTCACCTTTAAATGTAAGTGTAAACACAGGAAATTACTTGCCCTGAGTGGTTTATGCACCTTGTGAATGTCACCCAGAACATTGAAAAGCGCAGCTGTGTACAGGATGTGCTCCTTTTGCCTGCTGGTTTCTAAAGATGTTTCATCTGTGTGGGCGGTGCAGGGGTTTGATTCAACATCCTGTCCTTCCAGAGCTAAATATGATTCCATAATGGAGTAAAACACAGGCTGCTGTGTGTGTGAGGGTTCACTGAGCTTGTAGCAAATGGTTTTTGTAAGATGGATAAATCAGAACTTATTTCAATTAGAGTCACAAATATGATTTTATCCCTGTTTTTTGAACAAAGTTGAGTGAAATATTACAAGTTTGTTGTACTTTGACAGTAGCTGAGCATACAGAAGGACAATTTGTTGACAGGTCTGCAACTAGTAGTGCACTACACAAATCCTTCAACTATGGACAAATAGTAAAGAAAAAAAACAGTATTAAAAGGAAACCAGTTCGCCACAAAACAGCAAATATATGGAAGAAAAGTTTCTGATTAGCTGTGATCATAATTAAATACTTAAACATTTATTATTCTGTAAAAAGTAGAAAGAAAGTAGTATTTTAAAAAAAAACCTCAAAAATGTTTCTTTTTTTGACTCTCCTGGTTAAGCTTAATTGTAAAGTCAGGCTTCACTATGGGCCTATAAGTTTTTAAAAAGTATTTTTCAAGCATCCTGTCGACTCCATCTCATTTTCCACTGCAGATAAAACGCATTAAAAGCTCTCAGTCAGTCACCTCCCACCTGCACACTGACATGTAAATAGAAGACACTACCTACACTTTTCATCTCTTTCTGCAGTTTCAGTGAACTGAGGGTTTTCTCTACATTTTTCAGGCCCATCCTTCAGACACAATGTAATTATCACTATTACCCTGAAGACAAGTCTTAACTTTATTTTATTTGGTATTTTAGTGCTGCAGATTGACCACAAGAAGAGACATTTTCCAAGAAAACAATGCAGACATGTCCACATGCTAGGGAGTCTTCTCTTTTATGCAAAGACATGTACATTTCTTTGTTCAAGGGGAAAATGAAGAAGCATGGTGTGCAAACTCTGCTGACAGCATCTCAGTTTTCTTTTATACTTGGATTCTGCTTAATAACATTTCTAACTCATTCTTTTTGTGTGAAGCAGAAGAAGTATAAAATGTTCCTGCAGAACTGCTTTGCTGACATCAGTTTTCTGCTTGCCTTTCAAATTGGTGAAATTTCTTTGAAAAAATTTTTTTTTCAGGAAAACAAGCATAAAATTTAACCTTGAGGTCTCCCAGATGATTTTATTGAACTAACTCCAGGAAACAAGTGAACTCTGAAAAACAACTGGGAATTCTTCACTCGGATCATGCCACAGCAGAAATTTCTTCAGCACAAGCAAAATTCTGAAAATATGAAAACTTTGCAGTCAGATGATTATTTTAAAGCTTACCGTTAAAATACTTCACATTTGTCTCCCAACAAGCCTGTCAGCTAACAGTGCCTTGCAAAAGCTGTAATTTCTTACATCATGGTCCAACCTCAGACTTCAGTGTATTTTATTGGGGCTCTATTGTTGCACACCAACACAAAGTAGTGCATTGTGAAGTATAAGGTAAAATACTCATGTGCATTGCTTACAAATGAAACTGTTGCATGCACATGTTGACGTCACTAGAGAAGCCACTATTGTGATTAACTTCTTACTTTTCTTTAACATAAAAAGTATTCCTGGGTCAGTCTTTCTGTCTCTTGTTTGTATGGTCTCTATTCTCAAATCCGAGCCAAGATCTGATTCTGCTGGAGGCTGTTCAAAGGGAGTTTTTCCTCTCTACTGTCGCTGCATGCATGCTCTGCATGAGGGAGTGCAGCAAAGTCAACGACATAATGCAAGCGATTTTCTACTGTCTCTATCATGCTTGTCCAGCATATAAGTGAATGACTCGATACAATCTGCTCAATTTCCTTGAATAGAAAACTTTACACAAACTGAGCTTAATGCACTGTTTTTATAACTGAGATCAGTTGGAATGTATGTGTGTTTGAACTGAGTTGAATTTCTTAAGGAAAGTGCCCAGAAATGACGGGTTGTGACTAAGCGCTGTATAAATCAACTGAATTGAATTGAATAAAAGATCTTGAATGGCCTCACTACTAAGTAGGAACACTAAGTTTGATTCATGAAACCAGACACCAATTGCTCTTTTTTTATCTTTCTCTTTTAGATAGCTATTCTATCCAAGATATGTGTTCCTGTCCTTAAAAAACACCCTAATCTTTCAAAAGTTAAGTGGACGGCTGATCCTTGTCTGGAGGAGCAGCAAAGAGTTTAGTTTCTCCCATATAAAGATCTGAGCACTTCTGACGGAGCTGAACTGCATGAACCACTTTGTTTAACATGTGTTTGGGTCTTTTATCCTTGGAGTGAATAACTTTTCTGTCTGAGACTGTTTTTGGATTTGAAGTGCAGCAGGATGTGATGTTTGCAGAACATCTTTTCATGTTTCTGAAGCACTACTACACACATCACCCAACGATATGTCTGTCTTTGTTCTTCTTTTTCTGTCAGAATACAGCTTTAAAACATTTTCCTCCTTTCTGAAGATCCATTGCTTGGGCAGAGTTCTTCACAAACTTTTCTTCTATATCAGTACAAACAGCCATGCAGAAGAAAGCATTTTTCTTTTGTTTTATCAGTTTGATACACCATCTATGTCCAGTGTTCTGTCGTCCATTTCTGATACATGTATTCATTGATGGCTTTTCAAGGGGAGAAACAGTTTGACGTTGCTTCACAGAGACTTGCTTGAAAAAGAGAAAACCTCCAGTGAGGAAAATGAGACTGAGATTACAAAAAGGCAACAATAAGGTGTGAATGCAGAACAAGTCAAACCTTGAAGCAGATGGGATAAATTAGATGCCACTCCACCACATGCCACTCTACTTAGTTAAGAACAATAAACATGTCTTGCAATTAATCAAAATTGGCAAATCAGATTATAATAATGAGTTCTTGCCCTCTGAGTCTCAATTTTAGCCCCAACATTGAGATTGGAGGGACTGGATTTGTCATAAACATTAAAGCTAATTTTTTTTCCACATGTTTGGCCATGGCCTTTTGTCCATGAACCAGCTCCAAATAAGCTGCTGCTGATCACTTCCCCAACTCAACATTTACACTCGCATGTGAAAATGGCTGAAAAACAGATGTGCAATTATACAACCATTTTTGAAAACTGAACATGTATTTCCGCAGTGGTAAGTCAATAATAAAACATTTGTCTTTTCCTGCAGCCATTTTAAAGCACATGCAGCAGTAAAAACAGCTGACTAAGTGATGCAGCTCTGCTTGGGTTTCTAGGTGACGGGCTGAGCTTGGCTGGGGTTGCTTGGTAACGGCCCAGTGCTCGTTGATTGTGACTTAACATTGGGAGGTTTTTGAAACAGCTCATTTGCACCATTTAGTATGGACACAACTTGTCGAATTTATGTTACAAAGAATAAAAGTCTTTCTGAAGGAAAAATTGAGATACAAATTAGCCTAAAAGGTATAAATCAGAATCAGCAGTATGTGTTGTAATAACTCTTAAATGAGTTTAGAATAGCTGTTGGATTGTTTCACCTCTTGAAGAGCACAATAAGTAACCCACTTACTTATTCTTTCCTCTTTTAAGATGATTTCTGTTCTCTATGAATTTATTCAATCTGATCTTGTAAGTTATAGAAATTTTAAAAACCTACAGTTTGATTTGACATTTAGTGCTTTTAAAGAGTGAAAAATATGCTTAGAAATGTCTTTCTGAGACATTTGCAGCAAACCTGCAGCAAAGCAGATTTTTCTTTCCACTTTTGCATTCCTGATGATCCTTCCTGTTTTTGCCCTATTTTCCTCAGCCAAGTTTCTGCATTAGGGGCTGTTGTGAGAAACATCTAAAGCCTCCTGAGCTTCTCCTGTGTTGATCCGGTTTCATCACTAACCTTCACAAAACCTCCCGACAGCCATTGTAATGAGATGATCTGTGTTTCCCACTTAATCTGTCTGTGATGTCAATGTTTTGGCTATTCAAGGTGCACGCAGAATAATAATGCCAACGCACTTCATGTTTAAGCACTCTGGGTGTTAAATATTGATCATGTGTCATTACCAGAGAATATATTAAAATTTTAAAGTAGTTGGCTTATTTTCTATTGCAGAGCCTTGCTATGTTTTGCATTGGATGACTTTATGAAGAAACTACAAGACTGAGATCAGGATTTTTATGATTAGGGTTACTGTTAATTATCTCCTATTTGGATGTTGCAGCTATATTGTTTAAACATATATTGTCTGTTTTGCTGTTTAAGTACTTCACTGTCTTTTTGGCTGTTGTCCTCATAATTCAGACTCATCAGATTTAAATGTCATTGTCCAGCCTGGAAATGCTCATTATAAAGTAGAGAGAAAAGCTGTTTTCTCTGCAGAATCATCAGGGCAAATTTGCATATCTTTAATACAGATGTCATTTGCATCTTTTTGCAGTGCACTTAACACCAGTTACAATCATTTCTATTTTTGGCAGGGCTTTCAATTTTTCTCCAGATTATTTCATAATTTTGCTGAGCTGTTCTTTTAGACCTGTAGTGCAGTAGTATGATGTACAGTTGCAAACAGCAAAATGACCAGTGTTATATCTTTGGTTTTGGTTTTAAACTGGTACCTTAGTTGTTCTGTGAAAGAGATTCTCAGATTGGATTTGTAGCATAAATGCCGCTAAAGCTTGTGTCTGTATATTCTGTTGTTGGCAAAAGAAAATGGAGGAATTACACATTTGAAGCTATATAGAGTCTCCATACTTTATATTGTTCATTCTGAGCGTTATTGCAGACCCCTGGTACACTGGAGGCTTAAAAAAAGTTAGTTTTGCACTACCATGCACGACATTAATATCATAGTTATGGTATGTTTACATTTCCATGCAGTTCAAGCTGCAAGTTTGAAAACCACTAGTAGCTTATTTGTGCAGCTAATTGCTACTAGCAACGCTAGACACAACAATGCACCCAATTTCCTCACTAAAAATGTTTATGAATATATGTATAGGTATGTGTGGTGATTTTAATTAGATAGAAATCAACCAAAATGAACTGTTTGTTTCATTAACTTTAAATATCTCTTATGTGTGTAGCAGCCACATAGAGGCATAGTAACATTAGAATGGGTTTATGATTTTGGTTCCCAAATAATTAGCATAATGCAAGCTGCACTTACTTTTACTATTGACTTCCCTTCTACTTTGTGGTTTGAAATGATTTCAAACAGTTTCTATATCACTATCTAAAGATACTTTGAAAATAAAAGTCAAGCTACAGGTTGTATGGGTATTTTTCTTCTAATAGTAATATTTTCCAATCTTGATTGAATACATATGTTTTTTTAAAGCAGTAAAATAAAACAAAGTATTGTCGGTACTTCAGGAAGTATCTAAGATCCAAAGCCCCAATCAAAGAACCAGAGGTATAAATGCACATAGCGTATCCAAAAATAAATTTGCTCCCATCTCCTCTGAAAGGTGACACTGGCCCTGACAATTCGGAAAGGTTATTTTTTCTAGTCTCATTAGAGGCTAGCAAATAAAAGTCCCTTTGTTAAATATCACCAGGGAATGCTATGGAGAATGATAATGAATGTTTGTGATGTTCCTTCAGGTTGCCCTTTCCATCTTAACCGTACTCGTTTTCAGAGCCGGGTCCAACTAGTGCTGAGCCTTCAGGATGTAGACTCTTCAAGGATACACAACGGAAACACATTAATGCTCCAAACCATAAGGGTTTTCAGTTTTCAGAATAATACAACAATTCATTAAAGCCTCTATTGTTTTGACCTACATTTTTCCATTATGCTGGACCTAGACAACTTTCCAGTTCCTCCCAATCTAAAAGGCACAAAGGAATAAACTCTCTCCACATTAAACACTGCTATCCATGCTGAAAAAAAACCCTCCGGCGGTGCTTTTATTCCATCTGTGGCTGATCCGCACAAAGGTGACAGAAACACTTGGAGCATTTTAGAAGTCTGAACCCCTGCAGTCATGAGATTATTGAGTGCACGTCTCTCAAGGGTTGGCCTGCTGCTCTAATGTCTAATTCGTCACTGTTAGCGCATCTCCTTAGTGCTGAGGTGGGGATTCAGATGCTGATAGAAAAAACCAAGATCAGCACCATCCTTCTTTGTCTGCCGAATCCAAGTGATAGACCCTTGACTTTTGCTTTGTGTGCCCAGGGAGTTAGTGCCTGAAAAAAAGTGTTGCAGGCAATAGATTCAATTGCAAAAACACAACCCAGTTTTGTATTCATGTGCTCTGAAAATTCAGCACCCTGTGGTTTCTTTGAAGGAAAAAAGTAAAAAGACCTTCAGCTGCTTCTCACTTTCTCAAACAGCCGTTTTTAAACTGCTGCATCCAGGTTAAAAAAAGTTTTACACTATAATGGAAGCTATCTTTTGTGTGTTTGAAATAAAAGGGCTTAAGCAGCATGTGCTAAAGTTACTGTGTGTGCACCTGGAATCAACTCATCATGTGATGCATTTACTTAGACATCAGTTTAAGCAGTTTAGGGCGCAGCAGAGCGATTACAGGTTTGGCACGGCCTGGCCAACTGTACTGGAAACACACAGCTGGCTTACTGGACTGCAGACTGAGCCAAACTCTCCACAGAATGTTGTTTAGAGGAAACTGGACACTGAAATGCTCACCAACCAGACAACATTTTCCTTCGAATTCTCACTTGCTTTGAACCTAATGTGGATGAAGTTTGGGCATAAAATAAAGGAAAAGTATGACTCAGATAATCCAAATTATTAAACATTGATCCCCCAAGAAGAGAAACCATTTCTTTGTGATTTGTGGCATGCTTATGTACTACCACCCATTCACACCAATACTCAAACATAAAATCCGGCAGCACCAATCAAACCAGTTTTCTTCAGAAGTTGCCTTCAGATTCTGCCTGTGGTTAAGCTAACCTTAAAGCTAATCTTCAAGCTAATTTTAAAGATTATTAGAGAATATACTGAAGAGAGCAGTTTAAAGAAAGAACAATATCAAAATGTAAGTATAACATTAACACAAGAAGCTAATCTTAAAGGTAACTCATGGTAACTCTGGAGGAGCTGCTAATGTCTATTAGTTAATCAGAAATCTGGCTGTCATGACAGGAACACGAAATAGCAAAAAGGCAGAATGTTTTAGATCAAATTCAGACATGAGAATTATGGAGAATTTGTCGCATAACTCAAAGATTGCTGTTTACAGATTCTCTCCATTTAATTTGGTTGATCTCGAGCTATTTTTCAAAGTCAAATGGGCAAAAGACTATTCAGAAATTACAAAGAAAGAGCTTGAATAAAAATGCACACCACACTTTTCAGATTTATACTAGCAAAAACTGAGAGTCATGCACTTTTTTTCTTGTGCTATTTTGTGTTAGACTCCATATATGACCCACACTCATATCACATAAAAGGTCTGTGGTTGTAATGTGACAAAATGTGAAGTATAAACCCTATTTGCAAGGCAGTCCATTGTCTGTACTGTTTGAGAAAAGTTCATGTTCTCGATGGGATTCAACCCAGACGAGAAAGATGGGAGATCATTTTTCCTTCGGCTTTTTTTTTGGGCTGGAAAAGCAGAGAAGCACTGTCCTGCATAAAGGTCATGGTATTTATGATATTTATGATTATGGACTTCTTTTTCTCCCTGTCTTCAAAGAATGAGTTTTGTAAAAAATAAAAAAACTGACAGTGAGTTTTATTTTTGAGTTAATCCACATCCTAAAAGCAGAACAGACTGGATAACTTAACATTGCATGTATTTAATAATGTGCATTATCCAACTCTTCTTAACATACTATGTGAAAATAACACTGAAGCAAAACATTCCATATCCTCTGATGTTTTCTGGCCTGAATCTGTAATCTCAGGAAATATGTACACAGCATTAAAAAAGACAAATTACACAAAAGAGCAAATCAGAGAACCATTTCTGCTGACTCATGCATGTTACATAAGGGAACAAGGATGATCCATTTTTTGGATTAATTGTATTTAATTCAGAGAAATGTTGGAATGTGGCTGTATTTGTGTTATTCTTCAATCTTATATTTGTTTCTAATTTTCTATTAAAAATAATATGCTAACAGCTTTTTTGTAGTTGTTTTGCTAACTTTTAAAACATTTAACTTTTTCTAAATTTATGTCTAAAGTTCTAACTTACTTGACTATTTAATAAACTTTCAGGTGAAAAAAGTTTGACATCTGTGTTGAGGTCAAGAATTCATCATAAAGTTAGACGTTTATATTTATGCTTTTATTTTGAAGATGGTGTAAATTGTTTATGAACCAGTTCCGTTTTCTCTCCTCACATTCTCTCCCTTTTCTTATCCAAAACTGTATTGCAATTAAGAAAGATACAAGAACAAAATAAAACAGTAGAGAACAAGCTATAAACATTAAAGAGCATTATGTAACATGCAAATTATAATGCTGACATTAAATTGCTGCCCCTGTAGCCTTTCAAAGGCAGATAAATTTGAATTAAAGTTAGTGCTTTAGCTTTAGTTTGCTTTAAATACTGCGTTGGAATAGCATTTTAGGGTTAGCACAACTCGGGCTTCCCAGTGGCGCAGCTGGTAGAGATGTTGCCTTGCAGAAAGAAGGTTCTGGGTTCGATTCCCGGCCCCGGTCTTTCTGCATGGCGTTTGCATGTTCTCCCTGGGCATGCGTGGGTTCTCTCCGGGTACTCCGGCTTCCTCCCACAGTCCAAAAACATGACTGTCAGGTTAATTGGCCTCTCTAAATTGTCCCTAGGTGTGAGTGTGTGTGTGCATGGTTGTTTGTCCTGTGTGTCTCTGTGTTGCCCTGCGACAAACTGGCGACCTGTCCAGGGTGACCCCGCCTCTCGCCCGAAATGATAGCTGGAGATAGGCACCAGCAACCCTCCCGACCCCAGTAAGGGAAAAGGGTGCAGGAAAATGGATGGATGGATGGATGATTATTTGTTGTTTACAATAATGACAAATTGAATAAAATTCACTACTACGACTATGTTAAAAAATAGGCTTTACTGGTTTTACACAGTAAGAAAAATGTCTATCATTATGTGTGCATCTTATAAAATTGAACAGATTGGTAAGTGAATCTTATTCATGCAGTTCTGAGTTGTACACATAAATGCTGAACAAAACAATTCCAGGTGACAGTAAACACCTTCAGGACTGTGACATGTTTGGTGGGTTTTTCTTTCTTTGGATTGGATTGACATCTCAGCTTCTTGTCTCCAGTGTTGTAACACCAAAAGTAAGGGATAAGTAGACAGGATGTGTTGGTGGGAGTCTGCCACTTACAACAAGGTGCCACCTGAAATACACGAAGGATGCAGAGGATAGCATCAGGGGGTGAACCATCCTCATCTGACATCGAGGTTGACAGAGTCATGGAAAGTAAAGCTCTGAAAGTTTCCCCTCACACTGGGCAGCTGAGGAACCAGTCTGAGTCTGTAACAGAGTTCCTGACAGAGTGAGCAATGTTTCACAGAAAAGACTCAAGCTGAGTCCACCATTATCAGTAATAAAATAGCCAGGCTCTCAGAAAATGGAGGAATGATGTGTCATTTTTTTCCTACCCTGTGTTCTCATTTTGATGAGTCACATTAATCAAGGCTTTTTATGGAGAAGAGTCGCTTTGGTCCCAGTACTCATTACTGCCATGTGCATGAAAGGTGCATAGCAGCAAATAATGTGCATAGAGAGGATTTTCCACCCATAACAGTGCTGTGTTAAGCATGATCAATACATGGTATTGACTATGTGAAGCAATAAAGAAGATTTTATCCTTATTACTGGGAGATAATGCACTTTTCTTGTCCGCCTACTCAGAAAATAGCTACAGTGTCCCAGAGGTTATAACCTAAAGTGTTTCTTTTTCGTGAAATTGGCCACAATGTTTAATTCTAGGTTAGTGAGGTCAGTGTTTTATTTTTTCCCTGAGAACCAGACTGAGAATGAATGCTTCAAAAGACAGAGTCTAGACTATATTTAAAGCTTTAATAATGTAGTCAATACTAAGGAAGAAATAAACATTCAAAAATATTTTTAATAATGAGCTGATTTACAGGTATTTAATCAGTTCCCAGATGAGAAATCTGAAGTGCCAGGAAATCACTGCTGTGACCCATGATTAATTTAATTTACGTTTAGCAATTTAAGTTTAGTTTGTTGTCATTTTGATTAATCAAGGACAGTTTGCCCCTCTGCAAACAAAACGATGCAGGACTGTTTCGGGAAATGAAGCACGACAGAAAGAAAGCTGGACCTTAGGTAGTGATGATGTTCTACTTGGAACATCAAACTTTGGTATCGATACATAAGATGGTTTTTAACTTTAATATTTGTGTTGCATTATCCTACTTTTTTCATCTTAAGAATAAAAAAAATCATGTTACCTTAAAGAAAAGCACCACTTTGCACCCAAGAATTGTTCTATATGGCAAGTTTGCAACATTTAGTTTTCTGTAGAATTTGTCTTTAATACCCCAAATCAAAGTAGTTGATAAATGTTAAGAAAAAACACAGTAAAAATTAGTTATGGTAAAATGATGGTTCTCAAAAGAAATATGGATTTTTTTTTCATCTTTAGGGGTCTGTCTTTTCCAGCTTTATGCAACAATGAAAGTTTTATGCATTTGTCTTTGCAAAGTACCTCAAACTCAATGAAGAGCATCTGTGGTCAAGGCTAATTAATTTAGTTTAGATCTGGACTTTGACTGGGCCACTCTTATGAACACATATGTTGATCTAAACTGCTTTGTTAATGTTCTTATTTCCAGGTACGTTATCATTTATGAATTATTTTCAGTTATCAGCCTTTGGAATGAGAAAACTATCAGTATCTGTTTTAATGCACAATAACATTATTGTCATATTCAGATTTTATTTGCAATGGATTTCCATTCATGGGCTGCCCAGTGGCGCAGCTGGTAAGCTGTTGCCTTGCAGCAAGAAGGTTCTGGGTTCGATTCCTGGCCCCAGTCTTTCTGCATGGAGTTTGCATGTTCTCCCTGGGCATGTGTGGGTTCTCTCCGGGTACTCCGGCTTCCTCCCACAGTCCAAAAACATGACTGTCAGGTTAATTGGCCTCTCTAAATTGTCCCTAGGTGTGAGTGTGTGTGTGCATGGTTGTTTGTCCTGTGTGTCTCTGTGCTGCCCTGCAACAGACTGGCGACCTGTCCAGGGTGACCCCGCCTCTCGCCCGGAACTTTAGAAGGTAGGCACCAGCACCTCCCGACCCCATTAAGGGAAAAAGGGAGTATAGAAAATGGATGGATGGATGAATTTCCAATCCTCTTAGCAATTATGTGTCTCTTTGTGTTTGTCTATCACAGAAAATTGCAGTAAAATGCTCTGAAATTGGAGATTGTAACCTGACAAAACGCAGCATAATTTCTGATCTACGATCTGAGCCTGTATTTCTAACCCTAAAGTTTTGTTTCTTGTTAACATGACTGCTGCAGGCACTCACTGCTGGAGTGTCAAAAATAAACCGAGCCATCACTCTGTATCACCCCAGTGAAGCTTTGCATCACAGCACATCCCACTCTAAAACGAAACTCGGTGATACTCAGGGGAGAACATTCAGCAGGTTTTTCAACATCCCTTTTATTTACTGTCCTATTTCTGTTGAGTAATGGTCTGCAGCAGCCAGAAACCTCCAGCCACACACACACTATATCCAATGTGTCACTGCATAACCTTAAAAAATGCTGTACGTATTCCACTTTTTTTGCAACTGCGATGGTCTATGACAGAAGTTGTGGATAATAAATGAGTTGCTAAATCTCATTAAAACAATCCTCCAAGACATTTTTTAGTTGTTCAAGCATATTGAGATCTGTTTAAAAACTGAAGGAACTCGTCAGCTTAAATGAGGGAAGGAAGACACAATCACTTCCAAAAATACAAACGCAAGTAAGAATAACGACAGAGCAGATATAGAATAGTAACTTGTCTGTTTTAGTTCACCTGCAGCGCTTTCAGCTGCAGCAAAAGATTATGTTTTTATTACTATTTTGAAGAGCAAGACCTAAATCAGATCTAAAAACAGCCATACAGTTATGATCACCAGGTGGCCATGAAAACAACTCTACTTATATTAATAATGTCAAGCAAGAAAACACATGCAAACACACATAGGCGCTATTAAAGGAAACATACTTTTCAGGAGAGATTAAAAGCAGCAATAACTTTTAATCTCACAGTCAAATGAATAAAGAGCTTCAAAGAGGCTTTGCTGAAGCCCAACAATTATACATTTACACTCCAGCTCTCCATCCATCAGAGAGATTTTGGGAGGCTTTAATAATAAAAACAAGTTAATTATAAAATCCCTGCGATATTTTGCACCGCACTATTTTTATTACTGATGCTTACAAGGTTTGCTTGATGCTTTTGAAGGCCTTTAAGTTCAGGAATTTCAATATTTTCATCTGTAATTGATGAAAATATACTCAATGTAAAGGTAAGTAATCATTGTATAGAAAACATAAATATTGGGTTGTATATTAGCAGCAGAATGGCTTGGAGATAATGGTTTTTTTTATAACGTAGAACTTTTTTGACAATTTATTTGTGGTGATTAACATAATAAAGAAACAGGACATGAACTTACTTAGATGACTGCAAGCCTTCTAACCATTAAATGTGTCTCATTTCCTACTTTCATTACATCTTTATTTCCTAAAAACCATTACATACTGAAAGAAATCATGCAAATAAATCACTGTCAGGCCTTTTCTCCTATTGTAGGGTGTTTCAGCTGCTATTCACAATTAATTGTGTATGGATACTTTAAATTATTTATCTATTATATTTGTATGTATTTGAAGTGGCATGCTTGTTACAAAAAACAATTGCTCTTCTCACTTCCTTTTTACCAACAATAATTTCTTCTGTCTTGATCCAAAACTTGAATAACTCAAGTTATAAAAAAAACCTGAAGCTTTTATTTAGAGGCCTTGTGACTAACTAAATGACTCAAACTGAATTATTTGAGTGTCTAAAGACTCCAGCAAGAGTTTTGTTGCTGGAGTGATTCAAGCTCATTTGCTTTATTTTATTATATAAGATGAATTGTAGTCTTCAATCAACCAAGCCTTTAACACAGGGGTGGGCAACTCCAGGCCTGGAGAGCTGCTGTCCTGCAACTCTTAGACGTCTCCCTGGTCCAACACACTTCAATCAAACAGCTGAATCACCTCCTAAGTGCAGTCAGGTTCTCCAGAGTCCTGCTTAAGACCTCATTATCTGATTCAGGCGTGCTGAAGTAGAGACACATCTAAAGGTTGCAGGACACCAGCTCTCGAGGCCTGGAGTTGCCCACCCCTGCTTTAACAGCAAACCTTTAAAGAAGGTTCAGAAACTCTGAAATGCAACCGCAGCTTAAATAATTAAGGTGCTGTGGAAAGGCTTTGAAATATTCCTTAGTATATTAACAGGCTATTAAAATTTTAGCACCTTTGAATACACAGAAATCCATACCAACAGGTTAAAAATTCATTTAAACCCAATTATGCCTTTGCCATCTGATTCAAGTGTTGCAGTCTAATGTATTGAGGTAACACAGGAAGCCTGTCAAAACGTTCAAACTGCAGTTTTGATCCCCAGCTTTTAATAGTCCATAAACACAACAAAATTATCGAATACTCCAAATGGAAACAGTCACTCAAGCTGAAGCCTGTTTCCCTTCAGATTTATCTGTCACAATTTACATTTAACTAAAACTAACATGTTACGACCCCCCAACCTCCTTGGTCTAAGGGTGCAGGAGGTGTAGCATAAAGATGTGCCCAGAGAACAAGTGGAATAAGGTGAAATGTAAAATGATTTATTACAAATAAGGTTTGCACAAAACAATACAATTTAACCCAATTAAACCAAAAGAAAAGTACTAACAAATTCAAGATTCTTAAGTGCAAATTAAATTACAAAGAGTTCAAACAAGTCAAACCAAAATAACCGAACAACCCAAAAGGGGGAAAAAGAAAACACACAAAGGGAGCGCCCAGCCTCCCAAACAAGCTTCTAGCTTAGCAAATCAAAAGCAGCCAAAACTGCTTAACAGCAACAAAAGGCCAATGGTGGGAAACAGCTTAACAAAACCTCCTGCTACTAGCTGTCCCCCTGGAGGAATGTTCCTGGAGCCTTTTATCTTGTGCAGGTGGGCCTCATCAGTGTCTGATTGGCTGACATCCCTCTGCTGGTCCAATAGGGCCGCTGCTCTCCTGCAGCCAATCAGGTAGATGTTCTTCCACAGTCTGAACCTGCACAACAAACAGAGCCTGCACAGCCTCAAGAGGCCAGGGGCCGTAACATAACAAAATACAAAAACTGCAATTGAGAAAACATTTTTGTTAACTGAAAAATAAAAACATTAATTAATGGGGAACAATATTGCACATTTATAAGACTAACTAAAACATACTGAAATTATGGATGTAATATCCTCCACGATAGTGTTTGTGAATCTATTTATTAACTTTTTAAACTGATTTAAAATAGATTACATATTTTATCTGGGCTCTGTTAGAGTTTCCTAGTTTGACAAGAAGATATCAACGTTCTATTTTAATTTCTTCTCATTCATTTGATTACTTTCTTGATGACCAAGATTTAATAAAGCCCAATTGTTAAGCTTTTCCTTTGATACGGAATGATGTGCGTGACAATATTTATTTTACTTACTGAAGCAAAGAGAATAAAAAATGTGCTCTGGGGCTCCAAACTAACCCAGAGAAATCAATTTGCAGGTTCATGGTAACCTGAGACTTTTTGAACTCCAACAGCTACAGAATAATTTCTCAGGTAATACAAAAGCTGAGTCTCCAAGAAGACACAGGCTGAATTTTTTAACAACAAATGAAAGATTTAGGAGAAATTTCAACTCAAAGAAACTAAAACCACATTTTAAAAATCTGTGAAAGTGAAGGTATGAATGGTTGCTTTTTAAATTCTGCTATATTCTGGCTTTTCTTAGGCTGAGGGCTAATCTGGATAACAAGATAATACCAGTACTTCCTGTATTGTAAAGATGCTACAAGTAATGCACCAAAAACTAGTTTGAACTGATAAAAAGCTTGTTTCATTCACATTTCATCCACCAAAAGGCTTTTATGTTTTCAGACCACTGTTGTTTTGCTCACCCTTTCAATCTTAAATATCCTGCAGATGTTTATTTTTTCTTCACAAACAAGAAAACACCCAAACAAAAGGTCACGCTGTCTGAAAAAAAAGCAGGACTGGCACAGGCGGCGGCCTGAAAACGCCTTTTGACTGTTAGTGCTGCTGTGCAGAAAAACGATTGATCTATACTAAATCCCTCTGAGGTATTAAAGCAAATCTAAAAAAAATGCTGCACATATTACACCACAAGTAAAACAATTGAGTCATTAAAAGAATACCAAAAATTAAATACTTCAGTTTTTAAGAAATGTGCTTAATATTTGTCTGACAGCTGGATTTATCATCCAAGTAGAGCTCATTGAAAATGAAAACATTCTTTCTTTGTAGCTCAGTTGAAAATATCTCCTCCCATCCAGTTCTGCTTTAATTAAATATACGAAGACATCAACACAAAGGAAACCTACAATGAAATAAATGCTAATTTATTTCAGGTTATTAGATGTTAGATGATTTCTGTCAGAGCTTTTTATTGATCTCACTCAATTGATTTTGCTGAACGGGTCATGTTTGCATAAATGAGTCCATCTTTACCTCATAATAAGCATCCTTGAAGCATGAACCGAGACGGAGTGGGAACCGGTTACATATAGTTGTTTTTTTAACTCTTTCTTGCAAAGAGAGTTAAAAAAAAAGATATATAATCACCTATTTTGTATTAAACGACCAAATTAAATTAAATGAAATAACCTAATCCCAACAAGGAGAACTACGTCCAGCTCAGACACCTTTTACTGATTCTGCCAGAGAACTTCATACACAGGCAGGATGAATGTCACAGATCTATACAAGGTAAAGCTGAACAAATCAGTGATTTTGACAGAAACACACATGGTCTCTTTGCCAGTTATGGATTTTTCTGAGTACTTTGTTCTCCAGCTACATAACACAACAGACAGCTTCATCTAATTACTGTAAAAATGAGCATCATCGAGGCTCCTTAAGGCTTGGATCAGTCCTGGCAGATCCTCGTTGCTTCGGCCAAACCAGAAGCTTAAAGGTCACTGCTTGTGTACTCTTGAAGTTTTTAAGGACTTCAGACTGAATCATTTATTGATTTTTTCTAAATGTACTGTAGCAGCCTGCACTGAGTCGGCCTGCCTCTAACATCTTTGTAAATAACATTTAAGATGTAATCACAACGAGATTATTGTTGTGCACCTTTTTGCATGCATTTGCAAAAGAGAAGTCAGATAATTGTTAGTTATCGTCTGACATTGACAGGAGATATTTGAGATTTTCTAAAAAAAACAAAAACACCAAAGAAAGAAAATCTCAATATATTTGAACAGCAAAAGGAGCTTATCTGATAAAACCCTTCAGCTATGAGGTAGTAAATAATGTATTTGGTAAATAATTTATTATGAAGGTCTAATGATAAGAAAAACTTGCCCCCAGAACTGTGTCTAAATCTCTGCAAGGGAACTGAAGGAAATATACCGAAATAATGATCAAACTTCCCACAGTAATGCTTAAAAATAACTGAATAACATCATAATTTCATTATGGCATGTAGAAATACTGAGAACCTAAATTACCAACTACAGATTATGAATTAATGCAAAAGTCAAACATTTGCATTCATTGACTGCATATTTTAATCTTACACAGACATGTAGAGATCATTAATAGACCGAATATCAAGCAAAAGATTAGGTCTACACACATGCATGAATCCATCCGTCTGTCCTTTTTTCTGCACGGTCATAGCTCACGTGATCACAGGGGGCAGGTGACTATCTTTTGCAGCATCACAATGGCAATCAACTCGATGAAAATCTGCCTACTCGCAGATTTCTTTTATGGAGCATATGTAAAACATTCAAAAGAAAATGCAGCTTGGGAAGCTGAAACTCCTTGGCACAGTGGTTGGTGTTTATTTTCTATTCCACTAATTGGCTGCACCCTCATGAGTGGAGATAAGGAAAACTGTAGATTTTTTGAGGTGGTGCTATGAAAGTTTTCACTTAGTCCTGGAGAGGATGGGAGAGCCAGAACAAATCCTTCTCCAGCTCATCTCTGTTCAGGCAGCAGACAAATGCAACCGACTTTTTCACGGCGATCTGAAGGACCCAATTCCAACCTTTGCATCCACTAAAAATAGGATCTGTACCACAACTACATGTGGGACATAAATTGGATCTGTAATAGTTTTCAAAACGTTTGCAGTCTAAATGGTCGCATTGTCGCATTTGATCTGATTTTTGTGTCATTAATTTGACACCTGCATCATAATTCTGAAACCAGAAGAAGCCAGATGCACTAAATCTGGATGTAAACAATGACTGAAAATCATAATTATGAAAATGATGAACTTATGAAGCACATCACATCACAAACCCATACTGGTTTGGACTTTCCTACAGAAGTTGCTGTCATTGGTCCTCAAAGGCCAATTTTTTAGTTTCATCTTTCTTTTTTCTTGATTTGTTTTCTTATTCTGATCTTGTGACAATACTGTCAGCTCCCATTGTTGTATAACTTTAAAATAGATCCACAGACAGATGCATCCACCTTTTAGTGTGTAACATTTACGTTCTCCTGTGCATGGGGTTCGCTTTGCATTCAAACATTTAATTAGCAGTCTGAAGCCAAAGATTCTCTGGACTTTGAGGCAGCATAACAATTCATTCTTCATTCTTCTGTAACAGATTAAGTCCATTTTCACAAGCACTGGATGTGTCCTCCAACATAGTTGTTTAAGAAATGAGAAGCTATTTATTGCAACAGTTCAGGGTATATTTACTATCTTTTGTTTCTTCCTTTCTTCATATTTATGAGTTTATTAGGGGGCTTTACTCATATTTGTCCTGGTGCGGCCCTGTGAAGGCTCTGCCAAAGGATTTCAGTTTTTTGACGCTTGGACTTTGAATGGTCCATTGCAGCATGCTGGTCCTTTTGCTTTTCAGCCATTCTCTTATAGATTTACTGCTGTGCTTTGGATTGTTGTCCCAATGACCCAGTTTTGGCCTGGCCTCAGCTTCAATCGGACAGATGGCGTCACATTTAAGGGTTTGGTGTACAGCAGAGCTCAGAGTCGACACACACTGACTGCATGGAGTCCAACTCCTACGGCTGCAGAACAAGCCCAAATAATCATCTCTCTTCAAAACTTGGCTTTTTGATGTGCATGTTTTGCATTTTGGCCAAATATCTCTACTTTTTGTCTCGTTTTGTCAAAGCATATTATTCCAGAGGTAGTGGTGTTTCTTCAGAAGCAACTTTAAAACTCTTACAAACATTACACAACTGTTTAATCTGTCTTTCTCCTGTCTTAACAGTAGACTTGCTAACTGAGACATGAAGATTCTGAACCTCAGCTCTAGATTTTATTTTTAATTTCTCTAAGCCATGGGAGTCCCAAAATCGTCAATCTGAGACCTGAGGGCTGCAATTTCATTTCTCAATTAAAACTGGAAAAAGGTATTTCTTAAAAAAAATGGTTTTTATCTCATCAATAAATATGCACTATTTTAATATAATAAAGTAATCTAATCCTTTTTTTTACAAAATTACTCTGTAAATCATTGCTGATAAAAATGTAAACAAGATATTGCACAGTTGCAGGAATAAATGACAGGTAAATATTTTCCAAGACTCCAAAGCTCATTGTCCCCTTTTTGTTATTATTATTATTATTATTATTACTACTGCTACATTGGGCAAAAAAAAAAAGTTGGGAAGTGCTTGCTGTTTTTAGCAAAGTACAATCAATGAAAACATAAACGTTTTTAATAAAAGAAACACCTCAAATAAAAGAAATACCTCAATTATTTTTAAGAAGATTTAATGTGCCTTTAAAAATCTCTCTGAGGGGCCAAATAAAATCCTCCAAAGGACTGCAAATGGCCCCCTGACCACACTGAGGAGATCCCTGCTCTAAGGGATGCTGGATCAAACTATTGGAAAGCGTGGGATGAATCACTATGTAATGTTTACACCCACTCAGATTAAAATAGGTTCATTTCAAATGCTCAGTAAAACTCAGTAAAACTAGCAGAATAAAATGTATGACTTTAAGTTGCAATATGTTTTGTAACTCTCATGCATTTAAATATAGTTTCTTAGTCATAAATATTGCATATTTTGACATTGCACATCTGAAACACGAAAAGAAAAAAATAGCATTTTGGCTCAATCTGACATAATGAAGAACTTCACTTCTGCATAGCCAGGGTTATAAGAGTAAAAGGTGTGTAAAAGGACAAATTGCTAAGGGTTTGCAATGATGAATAGATTGTTTTTTATTAACAATAAAACTTAGGAATCAAAGGAGGTTGTGCTTGTGTTTTACTATGAATGTGTTTTTAAGATGTTACATCTACTGTATGAGTTTTAATTACACTTTCTCCTTGAAGAATAAAGCACCACCAAGCTAATTAAAATATCTACTACACAGTTTGGAGACTTATATAAAGCACTGAGTCTTTCCTTCTAATCACAATATAATTAGGGGATCTCTTTAATTAAAAAGCTACTGAATCTTGAATAGAAATTGTAGCTATATACTATATGATGGAAATGTGTGTAATATTTACCCAACTTTAGAATTCAACTCTTTGCAAGTAATGTTTTAAAAAAGTCTCAGTCAGGGAGGGGATTTTGCAGAGTATCTAAATTAACAGAATGAAAAGACTTCTTAGAATACTTTACTGTTAACTTTTTTCTGCAGCATGCTGCTGTTCATCACCCTCAAACTTCAATTATAAGAAAGGTCAGTCAGTTTTTTGTACATGCATTTTTACAAATAATAATATAAAGGTGTCTACTGTAACCTATTCAGAAGCATGCTGTATGCACACGATCCCGGTTAAAGAAATAGCTATTAGATTAAGTTTCTACATGCCACAGTGGTAAAATTGCCTACATGGAAAAAGATAGGGTGTGATTAAAAATAAAATAAAATTCTAATTATGTTGGATTTAAACATTTATTAATTTATCTATTTTTTTAAATAACCTAACTAGGAAAAAAATATATACAATGGTGAAAGAGTAATCCAAGGGAAATTGTACCTGCGTGACTCACTGCAGGAGAAATTGTTTTTATGGGAACAAGACAGCAATATCCTCAGCAACACCATCTACTGAACATACTCACAGTAATAATTATTTCCCAAAATGATTGCTACCTGTCAAAATTAAGTAGAGTGAGAAATAGAGAAGCATTAAGACGCACGCCAGATGCTTAAGAGTTTGCAACCAAGCTTTTATTTTGGTGGTTTAAATTGCCAATATAAACAACAATAATACTGAAAACTAGAAATCACAAAAAGTATTGGTCAAGTGCTGTTTTTTTTCAGCAAAAAAGCTACTTGCATTAAAACGGTAAGGGTATTAATATGAAAAAGGAAAAGCAAGTAATCTATTTTATTTCTAAACGGTTTTAGAGCTAAAATGTGTTTGACAGCATCTCCACCTGAGTAAAATGTCAGGTTTTTTCTGAAGTTACTGCTGGATTAGCAGCTGCCATATCATTTAGGAAGCCCTAGTCTGAAGTTAAACAATTATGAGTAAAATGAACAAAACAAAGCCTACATTTGGTATTAAAACACAACCAAAAATTAAAGTAGAAAAATATTGTGAGCAACTCAAATTGCCTCTAAAGATTTGTCAAGCCAACAGCGGCCTAATTAAAGTGGCAGCATCAGAAAAATGTGGGTTCCCTCCCTTGGGACGCTCAAATAAACAATTTAAGCAGCTAATTACATGACAATAAATGATTTTCCCACTGAGATTATGTGAGCCATGAAGTGGGGATTAAATTCATGGAGGCATAACTTTTTGATGACATTTATTCGCACTGCTACCTGTCTCTACAGATCAATACAATAATGAAACTTCTTGGCAAGAAAAACACACAACAACAATGCTCTCCCTTTTACTTCACCCAACTACACTTCATAACAGAGATGCCCACATAAGTCAGCCATGACAGTCTCTTCAATTATGTGACAGTGGAGAAGAAAGAAGCATGATGGATTGGTGTCAAATCCCCAGGGAGCCATATAAGCAAGACAGCGCGCAGGGGCTGCCCATCTGTCAACAATCTCAATTAACTGCTGTAAAGATACAGGCACCCCGCTCTTTTATATAACGAGAACAAGGGTGTCTATCTCAACAGCAGGCAGCATTTTGTTTTTACAAGAAGAAAACAGTGCATTTAGATGAGCCGTACTGGCCCATCCATCAGTGAAGGGGGGCAGAGTCAAATTGAAATCTGACATTTAGAGCCTCAAAGGCTTCTTTCACCGGCTCTGATATGAACTGCAGCATGTGACAAATTGTTTGTATCAAGCTTGTCCCTAGGTGAAGCCTCTGGTAATGTTTAGAGATGAAATGGGCACCCTTGACATTTTGCGGAAAGGTCATGTTTTGTGTTCATTACTGTCCTTTTTACATACATTCAGCTGTGGGGATTTAAAAGTGCTGTCATTATCTTGCATCAGTTTAATGAACACCTATTTTTTTTAAATTAAAAACATGCAAAACCTTGTAGAGATTCAAAAGTAAATCCTCCAAATGCAAAGTGTAAATCTTCAGCTTGTTTGTTTACGTCATTATTTGATTTTTCTAATAATTAATGGAAAAAACATTACTTCAACCTACACATTTTTAGTTAGTTTTACTTTATTTTTCATCATTTCTTTCTCATTGTGGAAAAATGACAAATTACCAAACCAAATAAAATAAAATGGTATTTATTTTTACCGAAAGAGGCGTATTGTAAATATTGAAATTATGATAACATATTGGCAGCTGAGGTTGCCAAGAATGTACCATAAAAAAACAAATCAATATACCTTTCAGAACAGCATGTTGGTTTGGTAAACTTAAATTATACTGTAGAAAACATATTTTGTCACTGAAAATTATTGTATAAAAAGAAACAAATGCTTTGTTATTAAATCAAAATATTTTTTTTAAATAATTGTTTTAACAACTTATAAAAAATAATCTTTTTTAATTATTACAATTATTTTAAAATATCCTTCTTGTAAAATATAACACTTTCTATAGATTTGTAAAATTTTCTGCTGTAAAAAAAAGTGTAATATAGTCCTTTTACGGTAATTTGTTGTTGATTGAACAGTAAAGGGATATATAACTTATAAGCCAATAGAAATATGGTCAACCTTGTTAAAATCTATCTTTAAAAAAACAGTAAAAACGTTTTATTTTGAATGGCTACATTACAATGTAAATTTCTGGCAACAAGTGTCAGTAGAACAAGTGTTTTACCATAAATTTTACATTTAGCAACCAGTGAGTCATTCTTAGCAGTGACAGGCTGTCAAGTTGATCCGAGGATTGATTACAGACTTGCAACTTTTTCACTTCAGCGAGTTTGGCAAAATCCCAAAAGGTTGATCTGCAAATAAAATGTCAGCAGCTTTCCTCGTAAAAAGAGCAAGCTACAGCAATAACTACAAAGCTCATCATTCTCTCTGCGTGAGAAGATCTGTGACAACTTCACAAATGGAAACGTCCAGGATTAATCCCATTCAGTAGCAGGGTGTCCATTTTACTGCTGAATTAAGAAACAGATCTATAATTCTTTTAACATCAGTGCAGGAAAAATTATTGCCTTGCATTGCCAGCTATTAAACAGTGCGAAGCAGCTTCAATATGTATGTTATCACAAACAGTGTGTGTGGCAGTTTTATTAGCCAGGCTCCTCGGGGACCAGCGGGATAAATTGGACTATTTTCAGTCAGTCCTGCTGCCTGCTGCAAGACAAACACAAATATACGCCCAGGGTGTCAAGTCAGATTCCTCTTTTACACTTGTGGATCGTAGGAAAAAGTCATTTTGTTTGGCTGCAATGTGATGGCTGAGTGCTTACATGAAAAATGCTCTGAATCCAACTAAAAAACAAAAATAAAATAGGGTTTTCAACAACACCTGACTGACCCCAAACATTGAAGATTAAATGAAATATGGCCTTTAAGGAAGAGTGAGTGAAGTAGAAAAGTAAAAGTGAACACAACACTTTCACATAGAAACATGGTGGCGGCAGCATCATGCTATGGGAATGCTTGTCATCGTAAATGTTAAAGTCTACAAAAGACTTGAGAGTTTGGCAGAGGTTCACCTTCCAGCAGGATAATAACCAAACATAAAGCCAGAGTTACAGCAGAACAATTTACTGAAGCTCCAGATTTGATTCAGTTTGGGAATAAGTGCCAAAAGTTGAAAACTCCTGCTCACAGATGCTCTTCATTCAGACTGAAAGAATTTGAGCTGTTAGCAAAGAAAATTGGGTAAACATGTAGGTCTCTAAATGGACAAAGTTGGAGGTCAATAACAGTGTGGAGGGTTTGGTTTTAACATTACAAATATTTATGAAGGACCTTTGCAAGATCAAAACAATTTTCAATTAAAATAAAGCATAAAACACTTTGAGTCAGATCATTATGTTACTTCCAATAAACCAGGTTTTTGAAGAAGTTCTGAGAAATTACTCCAAGGTCTTTTAGAGATTTTTTTAAACAGCCACTTTTCACCTGATTTCAGCGAATTTCTTTGATCTGATGATTCCCAGCCATTTGTTTCTGTTTGTCAGGTTTCTAGGAATCGTCCATCCATCTGCCCTCTCTTCAGACCTGCTTTGTTTTGCAGAGTACTGCGCAGGGTTAGAGGAAGAGAAGCAAAGTATCACAAAGTTTGTTTCATGGTTAAGACTCATTTAATAATTGTCTACAGTTCTCCGCTTTACACATAGCCTTTTATCTGGTTCTCAAATCTTTTTTTGTGGGAATAGAGAAGAAAATCCCCCCAGTTTCAACTCAATCACGAGAGAGCTCTCAGCTGAAACAATGGAAATAATTATTAAACTCCTACAAAAAGGCAATCAACACAGAGTGACATTCAGAGTGATAATAAGCTGTGTGTAAAATGTGTTGCAAGTCCAAACAAACAGGAAAGCACTGTAAATGAAATAATTTTTATTTTTTACTACATCACAAATTTTATTTCATGAAATAAAAAGCAGGAATAAAGGCTTTTTATTCCATAATAAAAGACAGTGAACTCCCAAAATCTCTTAAGAAAGGAATGTTGAAGCAAACATCTTCAGGACAAATGCATGTTTTATGTGTATGCTTAAAAGTAAAATTTCCCGTTTCTTCCTTTTTGAAATATAGTTTGTAAGACACAACAAATATCTTTTGTTTTGCTTTAACTCTGGAGCTACTAAATGAGAGGAGTAGAGAGCGAATGATAAAGAAAAACCATCTGAGTAAGTCTGTGGTATGTCTGACCTTTAAGCTTTAGTAACTGGTTTGATGCGAAAACACAAACCAGAGGACAAGACGCTTCCCTGAAGGATGAAACTCTGCTTCTCTGTGAAAGTACTCATTTAAAATACTATGGAAGAAGTCAAGTGTGGGCAATATGATCTGGAACGTCTATCCCATAATTGTGTAGTGCTACTCTGACAATGATAAGAGTGAATATAAGAACTACGCCTCTATTAGGTAATATTTGTCACAGCAATTATAGCCCCACTAGCACAAATACTGCTCTTTAAAAACGTTCCCATTCGTAATAGGACACCAGTCACATAGTGTGAGCTGTATCATGCATTTAATCATGTTTTCATATTTACTGATAGAATAACAATTCCAACAGTTTTAGGACTTTTTAAACATCATTAATTGGAATATATTGTGATAGAGATAAATCTAAATTTTATCACGATAAAAAATCATGATAAATGATAAATGATAAAAGATGCGATAAAGCCAACAGAACCACATCATCTGCAAAAAAACACAACAAAGTCAGGTACTCAACCTAATCACATGTATTTATTTATATATAGTTTTATCTGAGAATATTAATTCAACTTTATCTAAGATAAAGTTTTTTTTTAATGTGGTTTTGTACTGTGTATTAAGGTAGCTTCTGAAAATACCCTAGATATTTACTGCAGATTTACCTCAGTTACAACTAATTCTGTCCTTTTTGTTATTATTATTACTGTTACTATTATTATAGCAATCATAAGACCTGTCACCTGACCTCTCACATATCTTTCCTGACTTTAACAGAGAGGTCTTCCTCGTTTGTTGTTGGGAGAGTTTTATAGAAACGCCATTGGCCTGCTGAAGGCGCACTTTGATCCTATTGGTCCGTCTGATTATCAATCAGGAAGAGGGGGCGGGACAACTGCGTTCCGTACGAGGAAATAGCTGTGAGAAATAACAAAAGCACCTTCCAGTCAGCAGTGTCGTTGCTAAAAGCGGTGTTTTTGTGTGAAAATGAGTAAAATCCTGTTTCTCCTCGTACTTTTGAGTTTATTGAGTCCCGCAGCTGAAGCGCTGGACAACGGCCTGGCTCTGAAACCCACCATGGGCTGGTTGCACTGGGAGAGGTTCATGTGTAACACGGACTGTGACACAGACCCGGACAACTGCATCAGGTAGGAAAGAGGAGGCAACAACCTGTGCCTTTAATTAGATCATAGATTAATTTAAATTATTCAAACTTAATATTGTCTCCACATGGTTGTTATATTTCTTTACACTGCTTTGATTGGAGCAACAGGATGGTTGACATTTGAAGTGTAAATACTTACAGGCTAAAAGTTTCTGAAACTTTCTCTAAAAAAGCATTTATTCAGCTTTCTTACTGTTTAATAACGGCATTACACTATTTGCAGAAAGTAACACAAAGGTTAATTTCTTACTTCTGTGAAGCAGAACAAAATAAGAAGTATTAAGAGCTAGATCAAGGAGAAGTTAACCTAACCAGCCTTAGGAGAGGATATTATGAGAGAAAAATGCAATGAAGTGATTTAAAATATGTAAATTTAAAGCATAAATTCCTTGTTCACATGCTGGTTTATAAAACCTTTTTTAAAATGTGTACATGCATTACTGTTTCGTCAGGTGTTGCTAAGCTGAGATAACATTTCAGTGTGTTTTTGAGAAATACATGTTTCCTCATTTCTGCTTAAACATCTTGGCTTGATGTGTTTCTGAATAAGTTTTGCTTTCAACTCAATTCGTTTCAGTTTATTTTTATAACAACATTTCACAACAAATGTCATTTCAAGACTTTAAAATAAGTCAAACACTTCCTGAAGTGTCAAATGAAGCAACAATTCAAATGACGTGTGCTGTGCAAGAATGTTCAAAAATCTTCCTGGATCTTGTACTTTTAGACAACCACAAACTTCAATGTTTTTATTGGTATTTTTTGTGACACATCAACACAATATAGTGTAGTTGCTAAGTGGCAACACAGTGAAATTCATTTGTTTCCATCTCCAAACAAATGAGTCAATACTTTATAGAAACACCTGCTTTTGCAGTCATAGTTGCCAGACCGTTGGGATACATCTCTGCAAGCTTCGGATAAACAGGGACTAAACATTTTGCTCATTTGGTTTTGCTGAACAGCTCAGCCAGATTGGATGGAAAGCAACTGTAAACACCAACAGCAAGAGTTTCCAAGTCAGATTCTCAGTTAGAGTTAGATCTGGCCTTTGACTAGGTCATTATAACACATAGAAATATTCTACTGGAAAGTGAACCTCAAGTCTTTTGCAACATCAAACCATTTTTTAGATATCACATCGTATTTAGCACCATCCATCTTCCCTGTTCAAAAAAAGCATCACAACATACGATGTCACCACTATAGCACCCACCGCTCATTAAGACAATCAGGCTTTTCCTGGCTGTTGACCAATTAAATTTTTTTCATTGGCTGTAAAATACAGAAGAGAAAGAAATGTGCTGAAGGTTTGTGCTCTGATGTAGATTATCCAGCTTGTCATTTCTTGGAAGTGCTAAAGTACAAATAACTTAGACTTTCTTGTTTTTTGAAGATGCTTCTGACCCAAAAATGCCTTTTCAGTTCTAAAAATGCTTGAAAGTATCCGCCTTAAAAGCTGTAGTCAGAACAATCTCACTAGTAGAGCTGTTAAAGTCATTAATGGGGCAATTAGGGCATGTGAGTCCCAGGCTCAACCCGTTATCCTGCTCAGTGCTTCATTTATAAAGGTAGACATTTTAAATCCAAAATAAATTGAATGATTTATAAATGAGTGAACTCATCAAAACATATCAAAATACAGGCTCTCAGTATTACAGGCAGAATATGTTTAAATAAATGGATCTTTTTTGGTTTCATTTTGCATGAATCTACAGGTTTGCGAGTTCTCACTGTTCAGTTCTGTAATGCAGCGTTTCCCAGCCGTGGCCCTTAAGGGACACGGGCCTGCATGTTTTAGATCTTAACAGGCTTTTACTGAACTGTAATCATCTGAATTAGGTGTGAAAAAGCAGGGAAACGTCTAAAACATGCATGGTAGTGTGTCCTAAACACACTGCTTGGGAAACACTGCTGTAATGGACCCTTATAGTTGCAGAATACATTGTGTCAATGATGTTCATTTGGGTCTTTTCACACTCAGGTTTGAACTGGATTTTGAACATACAAACTATCTGAACTTACTGCTTTTAATTCACATTATGTTATCTAATCTTTCAAACACATTATCCTCTCTCTACAATTTTGTCATGACTATTGGATAAAATTCTATTTCATTTAATATACTTACCCATCTTTCCTTTTTGTATATAAATACATATATACGTATATAAATATAAATACATATTTGCTGATGTGGCTTCCTTTGAGACTAATTCTTACCTCGTATTCCATCCAGATCACATCTTTATTCAGGAAGCAAAGCCCTACATGTCAGTGCCTTGGTTGAATCTTGATAACTGTATTACTTCATATGTGGCAGCATCCAGATTCCCTGTTACACAATGCTTTTTGTATTTTTTGAGGCCTCTTTTCATCTGAATAACTCTCAGCACCTGCATCCTAACTGAGAGCCCTGCCTATTTCCTCCTGTTGCCTTGGCAGCGAGCGTCTGTACATGCAGATGGCAGACATGATGGTGAAGGACGGCTGGAAAGAGGCGGGATACGAGTATGTTTGCATCGACGACTGTTGGCCGTCCCACCAGCGCGACGCTCAGGGCCGCCTGCAGTCAGACCCCAGAAGATTCCCGGGAGGCATCAAAAAGTTAGCCGACTATGTGAGTTGCTGCTAAAATAAATAAACCACAAAGGGAAAATAATGGGATGTTTTATAGGTTTGGGGTGCAGAATGACCAGCATGTAGGTTTATGATTGTGAAGCATGTCACAATCATTCACAATAACATTTTCTATGAATAAAGGTCTGACTAGTTAGTCTGACTGTATGTATTCGTTCCTCCTGAGTCAATACTTTGTAGTATCATTATTTGCTTTAAAAACAGCTGCAGGCATATTTTTCTCTTGGTTTTGCACATTTCAGATATTTTTGCCCATTCCTCTCAGTAAATGTCAGTTTACAAAATGTGCCACATAATCTCAAATGGATTTAGCTCTGGCCTTTGCATGAGGCATTTTAGCTCATACATATATTTTGCTCTTTACTGAACTTATTACTTTTAAATAGTAAGTTCTGCATATGTTTAGTATGTTTAGTGTTGTGCTTTGGGGGGTGAATCTTTGCCTCAATTTGTGCTTTTCTTACAGTAATGTCCCAATTTTAGGTTCATTTACCTTCAACTGAGCTCTGATAAGCTTCCGTATCCCTTCTGGATAAGAGCATCCCCACAGCATGATGCTACCACCACTATGTTTTAGATAGTTATGTACAGTGTTATATTTCTAATACAAATAATGTTTTACAAGATGCACAGCAAGTATGTGGATCTCCTTCTTCCACATATCTGTTGTCTCTCTTTTGGAAAGTAACGGATGCTGAATAGAAATGTTTGCCACACTTTTTAGGTTTTTTATTTGTAATAAATATTGATGGTGTATCTTTTACCTGCAACTTCACAATGATGTGACTGTTTTTGTGAACATCACATAAAATATGTCAGGGTTAATGGCTGTGATGTGAAAAAGTTCAATATGAATACATATATCTATATTTACCCATCTGACTCTACTGAAGTACCATATCTGTTCCATGCAGAGTTCAGGTTTGTTTATCATCCTCATAATAAGCAGGATTAATGGCTATTATAACACGCAGACAGAATTTAACTGGAAGGGAGAGCAAAGGCTTTTTTTGGAGTTTTAAACTGTTCAACACTGCCACCTGCTGATTTGAACATCTTATGTTTTCCCTGCTTCAGGTCCACTCTAAAGGCCTGAAGTTGGGTATCTATGCAGATGTGGGAGAGAAAACCTGCGCTGGATACCCTGGCAGTCTGGGTTATTATGAGACTGATGCTCAGACGTTCGCAGACTGGGACGTGGACCTGCTTAAATTCGATGGCTGTAACTTGAAGTGGACCTTGCTCGGAGATGGTAGGAAGTAATTTCAGATTTTAAATTAATGTTCATTTAAACAGTAAGCTGTGTTGCCAAAGCATGCATGCCCATTCACTCCATTATCTAAAAATGTAAGGAGCGTATGTCTATTTCTATTACGTTAGGATGTTCTCTTAATTTTAATGCTTAATTTTCTGGTTTAGGTTACATAAAGATGTCAAAAGCTCTGAACAAAACTGGAAGAAGTATCCTGTACTCCTGTGAGTGGCCTTTGTATGAGTGGCCTTTCCAAATGGTGAGGACAATTCATCTTTCATTTCCTTGTTAAGGTGTTTTTAAACATATTAGTTTTTATCTGCCTCCAGCCAAACTACACTGCTATCCGTGAGACCTGCAACCACTGGCGCAACTTCAACGATGTGTTTGACTCGTGGAATTCGATCAAATCTATCCTGGACTGGACTGCTTCTCATCAGGACATCATTGTCCCCTCAGCTGGGCCCGGGGGCTGGAACGACCCCGATATGGTACTCGCCATTTGATCCCAAAACATTCAAATACCAGGAAGTTTCTCCGATATCAAAACTTTTATAAACTTTTTGTACAAAAACAGCTCTTTCTGAAAATGAGCAGACTAAAATCTCATGATCTAAGAATGATTTTGTGCAAAGAAATGTAATGTAGACGTTTTGTTCCCCAGCACAGCATACTAAAATTGACAAAATGTCCAAATGTGTTTCGCCTAATAACTACACTGGTCATTTAGCTTTTTTTATTTAATCTACAGACATGTCCTAATTTGTTCAAGGATGTATAATAGGCCACCTTTAAAGCAACATCAATGCAAACAATGTTGGGCTTGTTTATACCAGAGAATTAACGTCGATGCTTTTGTAAGTTTGCATATTTATCATACTAATCCGTTCCTCCAGCTTGTAATTGGGAACTTTGGCCTGAGTCACGACCAACAGGAGTCTCAGATGGCATTATGGGCCATCATGGCCGCCCCTCTGCTCATGTCTAATGATCTCCGGGACATCTGTCCTCGATCCAAGGAGCTGCTGCAGAACACACGAATCATAGAAATCAGCCAGGACCCGCTGGGCAAGCAGGGACACCGCTCCGCCAAGGTGGGAGGAAAAGTGGCAGAAAGCACAGATTTCAGCTTCATCTACTCATTCTGTAAACTGTTTTAGATGTGGAATAATTTCACGAAGGCTAATAAATGCGGATTGTTTTGCAGGGGAATAGTTTTGAAGTGTGGGAGAGACCTCTATCTAAAAACCGTCTGGCTGTCGCCGTGCTCAACCTGCAGGAGATCGGTGGTCCTCGGGGGTTCGCCATCAGCGACGTCCCTGGCTGGCAGGTCTGTGATCCCCAGTGCAACGTCACTCTGATCCTCCCCCAATACAAAGAGATGGGAGTTCAGAGTAAAGAAAACAAACTCATCTTAAAAGTAAACCCTTCAGGAACGGCTCTGCTGACCGTCACGCCAGTCAGCAAAGACTTTGGCAGGCTTCGCTGGAAGGACACCAACTAAAGAATGTCAAGTTGTTACTCTAAATCTCAGGTTAAATCACAAGTTTCTAAAGACATTTTTTCTAGATTTTTGCTCTACAGGTTTTGAAACAATCTAGCGATTTCAATACATGTGATTCACTGCATTGGTAAAGGGCTTTTCCAGCATCCAGATCAGCTTATATTAACTCAGTTTCACTGTTTTTACACTTAACAGAGTTCTTGAAGCCAATTTTTGTTTGCTTTTGTTTTCTACAGACCGACAAAGCTTAGCAATGACCTTTACTTGTTAATAATCATGGTACATCTCCACAGGATCCTCAATCAGAAACGGTTAAAACTAAAAGTAAATTACGGGTAAACTTTTAAACTGTTTGTGACACATAATGTAATTTTTTAAAAGGGAAAAAAGCTATTTAACTAATTCTGTTTCATAAAATAGAATAAATTTGATATTCAAAGGTGTGTCCATTCATTTTTTTTTGCATCACACTGCATGAAGATCTCCAGATGCAGAAATCTGAACCAATTTTTATGAAACATTTTAACTTTTTTATTTTTACGTTTATGCAAAAAATTGAATTCTTCACATCTATACTCTTCCATGCATGAAAAGAAAGCACAAAATAAAAGTATGTTTCAACACATTTATTGAAAATAGTGACAACTTCATCCAGAGGAACGGACCACAGCTTAGAACTGGATGACCTGGCCCTGTAAGAGGAAACAGAGGGAAATCTGGGTGAAAATGATGCTTCAAGACAAACGCTCCTTTCTGGTTCCTCGCTACAGAAAATTCAATCCACTGAGGGTTTAAGTCCTGCACACTTCCATTAATAAGATTACACTTCACCCATTAATACAAAGTCAACACTTTGAGACATTTTCAGGTTTTATAATGTTTTAAGCGATTGTACAACTACAACGTTTTGACCAGAGTTCCATGCAATTTGAGACAGAAAGCGAAATGCAGCATTCAAGCCTTGTAAATTATTTTTACCAACATTCACGGAGTACACGCGTTATTTAAATGTTATGTTTCTCAATAACCAAGAAATTAGTGTTAAATGTGTCATTCTGGCATTATGACTCCCAACAGAAATGCATGTGTAACTGGAGTAATTAAATCTTAAACAGTGTTCTTTAGTAATTGTTTTCTTAAATATTCACATATTTAAATTGAGCAATGCACCATAAATTTAATATATATTTAAATATTAAGATATTTCATCAACTTCTGACATTTCTTCTTTACATTTTCTTGCAGTTTGTGCTTAATACTGGTCTTATCCCTAGAGTCACTGTGTTGAGGAACAGTTATTGACAAACTCTTGTCTGACATTGAATTCTAACAAAGTGTCAATGATAGTTGCTTCGTACCTTTCTCTTCTTGTCACCACCCAACTCGAAGTGCTTGCATCGCTTGATGGCAAGCATTCTCTTGGATCTGCAGTTGGGCTCCACACACTCAAGTCTCAATACGATTTTCTTTGTTGTTTTAGCCTGAAAGAGATATTTTAGTTGAGTCTTACCTATCGAACATGCATTTAACCCTTTAAATAAAACTTATCTACAAGGGAAGGTAGGTGTTACCTTTTTACGGAAGATCGGCTTTGACTGCCCACCGTACCCGCTCTGCTTTCTGTCGTATCTCCTCTTACCTGCAGAACGGTTTGAGAGTTCAGTGAAGGCACAACTACAATATAAGATAATGTATAAAAGTATTCACGCCGCTTAAACTTATTCACATTTGTATTCAGTCCATTTGTAGAAACTCATTTTGCTGGAATTGCAGCCTAAAGTAAATCTACTTTCAAATCTTCCCACATTGAATTTAACTTCCTGTGGACCGTTCTATTCTAAAATGATACCGTCTATTCCACTGTAGATCTGTTTGTTTTAGGTTGTTGTCCTGTAAGAAGATGAACATCCATCCTAATCGAAGTCTTTTCCAGCCTTAGCTACGATTGTTTGCATATAGTTCACTTAGTTTTGGTCTTATCGGACAAGAGTATTTTCCAAGTTCCCACTGGTAAATTCTTCTATAAAGGCCCAGTTTTGATTCTCTGCAGCTCCATAGGTACTGTTCACACAACAGCAATAAGTAATTAGCATAAATGTGCAAAATGAGATTAAATTAAATACAATTTCAGAACTTGGTGAAATGTTATAGTTTTAAGTTATGCTTAGATTACAAACTTGCAAAAAAAATAAATAAAAATGTAACGTTTAATTTATTAACAGAATAAATCTGTGGAATAATCTGTCAAAAGAAACACAAGTGAATAGAAAAATATATGCGGTCAAGATGTAAAGTATTTTCACTCACTTTAGTGCTGCATCATCACATAGGAATCTTTCTTACATTATTGCCTGTTTTACATTTAAAAAGGAATCTAGAGGAATAAAAGCTTATATAAGACTTTCTTCCATAGCAAGTGACATGTTAATTCTTAAACTAAAACAAAATAATGATATGGCAACTTGTCAACCAAATTTGTTTTTGATTTTACTTGGGAACATCAGAGTAAACTAGTTTTTGATTTTACTTGGGAACATCAGAGTAAACTAGTCAAATACAAATGAACAAGACTTGCGTTTTGCTAATCTATTTACTATTATAATGCACCAGTTATTGATTATGTACTTCCAGCAAAATACACTTATGTTGTTTTTTTATGACAGAGCATGAAAAGGTTCAAGGAGTGTGAATATTTTTTACGAGGTACTGCACCACATCTATGTGGAGAAATTATTTACCCTGTGCATAGAGGGAATCCTTTCCCTTCTTGTACTGGGTCACCTTATGGGGTTGGTGCTTTTTGCACTTTTTGCAGTAAGTCCTGCGGGTCTTCGGGACGTTCACCTAAATGGCAACAGAAAGCATGAATTAGTTAACATACTTCGAGTCTCAGACAAATCAAGCTAGCTGTTAGCTCTGATAGCATGATGGCTTTTGGATATTAAAACATCGCAAACATGAGCGACTCAGTTTCTGTAAAAGTGACATAATGCCATTTTGAACGGATATTTCAGTTACACCATATTCACCCACACTAATTCAAAATGTGAGCATAATGGAAATTATTAATTAGCATTCATATTTATCTCAATATAACAACATAAAACTGAAACAAACAGGCTAATACAGCCACTATAACATTTATCGAAAAACTATAACCACATTTGAACTAAAAATAAGTAAGACCCAATGCTTTAAATAGCAGGATTGATGTTGATTTTATTAAATGTATTGGGGTAGTCGTTTCATACCATGGTTGCGACCCGATGAGGAGGAAAAAGAGGAAGGACGAGGCCGGAAGCGGTTGTTCAAGTAGATCTCAGCTGTTAATAGCGCCGTGTTCTGCCCCCTAGCGGTAGGGCGTGTCAGGAGGACGAAAACGGTACTGATTGTCATTGTTCTGTATCATAATTCGGACTCAGTGTGATCCAATCAGCTTCTATATAACTGTATATGAATCGGACTTGTTTGCAAAGTGTCTTGAAATTACATTTTGCTGTAATTTGGCATTACATAGATAATTGAACTGAATAGGATTTAATGTTATTGATTAGATTTGACCTGCGACAGACTGGCATCATGTCCAGGGTGTACCCCACCTCTCCGCCCCACTAGGGACAAGGATTTATAGAAAATGAATGGATGGATGGATGGATGGATTAGATTTGACGAGTTTTTGAAAGATCAGTCCAGACATCAATTGTATATCTCAATGTGAGCTGCATATTTGAAATCATAATGATTATAATCCAGGGCTGTCTGAATTATTCAGCAGTATTTATCAGTATTAGGAATTAGTAGTAATTTCTCTTAATAAATGAAGTAATAATTTAAAACTTAGGGCTTTCTTGCTGTGAGACATCGACTATGCAGTTTTGTGAAATTGACCTAGCTGTTTAATAGTAAGTTGTTAAAACAGCAAAAGTCCAGAAAGAGCAAAGAAATTACAATAATGAAACAAAATACAAATGTTATACAGTAAATCCATGAGCATGTCACTAAAACCATAGCTAATGCCAAAGAAAAGCAGGAATATTTTCTTTTTCTGGGGGAGTCACGAAACCAATGAAAGGTTAAATAAAAAGCTTTTCTCAGGGTCAGCCTACAGTGACTATTACTACACCTCAGCAGTAGGTGAAGTAATAGTCACCTATTACCTAATTGGTCTCATTACCAGACATGTCTAATTTGGTCTGCTACTGTCCACAAGAGACTTGGGAATTGACAATAAGTTTAAGAAAGGGGGATAGATTTTAGAGTAGCACCAGCAGTACATTTTTATTATCTATTTAAATAATACAACAGAACAAAATCTGTGAAATATCTTACTTCATTTATCTTCCAGACACCCCAATGACTGTGTTAAGCATTTTAGTGCAGGTAGCAAACTAATTATTTAGTCTCTCCCATCTCAGCTGCTGAATCCAGAAAGTCCTTCAGTGTAGTGATGGTAACCTCATGTCCTCTTTCACTATAGTCTCCTCCTTGCACATATATTTATGCCATATTTCTTCCATTTTTTGATGATGGCTTTAGCTGAACTCTAGGGGATGTTCAGGGCTTTAGAACATTTATTTTGGGTCTACTTTCTGGCTTTTACTTTTCAAAAACCTTTTCTCTAATTTGCTTGACCTTCAGACTTCCTTCTGTAGCCAGTAATACTGACTAACCGGTGAATGAGCCTTTAAGACACAGGTGTCTTTAAAATAGAATCACTTGCTCAGATAGTTTCTAGGCCACTCATTATGAGAGCACTACAACCAATTGGCTGGATCCCCGCTGAATTAGGTTAGACACGTTAAAGCCATTAGGGTTATTTACTTCATATTTTTATTTAATAAATAATTAAATAATGAAATTAATTTTCACTTTGACATTTAAGGATTGTTTGGTTTGTGAAAGCAACAAAAAGGGTAAAACATCCAAGAGGGTGAATAATGTTTATAGCCACCATACTTTAACCAGTCTGTTGTTAATTTTTATGAATAACTTTCCAGGCAAATTTTTTACTTATACTGAAATGGTTTTGCTCCATCCTCTTAATATAACACAAGTAAACAATATCTTTGTTGTTCGCCTAAAGACCACACTCTCTGTGGCCAGTAAAAGTGATCATTATTAAGTTTTTACTTCTTCCTCTCTAAACAGTTTGAACAAGAAAACTTATCAGCCAAAAGTGCTACTATATTCCGCAGCTAAATATGGAGCTCTGAATAATGTTTAACCCGCCTCAAACTTATCACAAAAACTGTCCAGAAGGCTGATATGAAAATGAGCAGGAAGAAAAAGAGGAAGTAAGTCGAGTCCATTCCTCTCTGTGGGTGTGTTTTAACTTCTTGCATCACAGACTATCACACATTTTATGAAGAGCAAGCAGAAGCTTCATGTCAGTTTTTAGGTGCGCTGTGTTTGTCTGATGCTTTACTGCTTTCAGGTGCAGGGGTAAGTGACCACACTCATTAAAACGCTGCACTGCGCTGTGAGCTCAGGCTGTATTTTCAGCCATTTCTGCTTTGAAAAGATGTGAATTCTCAAGAGGTCTGAAGAGACAGCTGACCGTGTATTTAACTAGCCATGAAACTCGTACGTTTATATGCAAATTTTAAAATAGTTTGCACTAAAACTGCTGAAGCCATTCTAGATTAATTATTTGAAAGTAATAGTTTAAATTTACTTGTTTGTCAAATGCATGTTCATACAGCTACATCTGCTGATGAATAAAGAGATTAATCTAATCAGATAGTTTCATGTGGTTAGAGACATAAGTTATATTCTGCCAAGAGTAACATTTCTAGAAGAAGATATTTCACAGATCAACTCAAGGTCTCTTCTGTATTTGCTGTGTGGGAATTTTTCTAATGTACTTATCTGTAAGGAAACACCAGGGAGGAGGGCATCTTGGGACATTCCTGTTTAACAAAGTGTTTTAAGCTTTGCCTCTGTTTTCTGGCATTTATTACTATTTATTTAAAACTTTCAAACTGACTGTTTCCTACAGGCTAATTCCTTGTGATCATATAAGAAAACTTGTTAGAAATTGAGTTAAACCTGCCAATGCAATGTGTTTCATTTGAAAACAGTGTGAGCATGTATGGGTATTTATTTACTTTGACAAGGTCTACAGACTGAGATCATGTATTTAAAGTGTGCAAATTACCATTTTTTGATAGCAATGTCAGGTAGAAGTGCTGCAGGGTATCGGGTTTCTTCTCCCTTCATATTTCAGTGTAACCCTGATGCAACTTCCCTCTTTAGTTTGCCTGTGTCAGCCACCATGAGTCAACTCCCTTTAAAAAAGACAAAAATAAGTCCCTTTTTTTGGTTGCTATGGTGTATATCACATTATAATTTATAGTTTGAAGTGTTAAAATGCTATAGGGAAAATGGACCAGAGTCAGGTTATCTGAGCTGCCGGGTAAGTGATGTGAAAAAACAATGGTGGTGGCGAATGAGGAATGGGTAAACAATGTTTCTCAGAATGGGGAACATCACTCTCCTACTATGACGGCGCAAACAAGGCTAACGAGTGTTGTCGCTGCTGCGTTAAGAAATGTCACTGTTCTGGTGATAGCAGGGAGTGACTGAAGCTTCTTGTAGAGTTACTGTTCCAGTTCAGACGATAAAAGGAAGTGCTCACAGGCCCAAAATAGGTTTAGACTGAACTGCAAACACATCTGACAGAGACTCACTCACTGTGAGCTTTCAGCTGTGTGATGAAAACCTGAGGCTGATGCTGTTCCACCATGAAACACTTGCTATGTTTCAAGAGAAAAGGGGTCTGTGGATGCGCCAGCACCGCTGGTTCTGCAACCGTTTCTTCCAAAGCAATCTTTACAACACACAGACTCAGCCTTTAGCAGAACATTTATTACATTTAGATAAATTATCGAGTCATAATTAAATTTTTTCTACAATTTTATAACAAGTAACCCAAATTTAGGTTACATAAAACAATATTTTATATTTTTTTCTGTAATATAAAATGTTATTTCTATAAGCTCTTCTTACAAAGTTCATATCAGGAGCCTGCCTTTAACCTAACAAGATAGCAACTCTAGTTTTGGAGGTGAAACTTTCAGTTTCTGTGTTACAAGGTGGCAAAAAAACAGAAATAACACAGCTGCCATAAACTGAAATGACACCCTGCTTAATTTGCCTGTGTATCTTTAATCTATTTATTGTACGTTGCAATAAATGTGTGTCAAAGAAAGGTTGCTTTGTGATATTTTATCCGAGGGAATCCAGGTGAACACGTTTCATGTTTCTCCAAACTCCGAGAACCTTTGTGAGATAAAGTTCTGGATCTTTTAATCTGATGTTCCTAATTTGAAGTATGAGCTCATTTGGGGGGTTTTTTATAGTGAAAAACAGATAAGCGGACATTTAAATTTGGCTTAAATCATGTTATTTTATACATGATTTCCTTATGACGTTTAAAATACGAGGAAAGTTTACTTATATAACACCATTCATATTCTGGGTAATTCAAACTACTTAACAGGAAAACAAATAAAAAAGATTGCATGGAATAAGGAAAGTAAAAACTGACCCATCTTTTTCCTTATTCCTACAACATTTGCCTTTTGTGAATGTAGGAGGCATTTTTTTCCCCTGTCCTAGCTGTTTATCTCATTCTGTCAAAAACTCTCAACTTTGTGCAAACTGAAGGATGAATGGTGGCAGAATATGAGAAAACAGGCCAGTTTTTTGTGTCTATTACTTATAAAATGCTTGTATTACTTTCAATTTGAAATACAACTGTCTGTTTGTCCAGTCCATCACAGGAAACACAGAGACAAACAGGACAGGCAACCACACTCATACTCATGCCTAAGGGCGATTTAGAGAGACAAATGAACCTAACAGTCATGTTTTTTGGAGGAAAAACATGACAAAGAAAACCCAGGCAGGTATGAGGAAAATATGCAAACTTCATGCAGAAAGACCATAAAACCCAGGACCTTCTTGGTGCAAGACAACAGTGCTTTGTATTACTGGGTTCTAATGAGAAAATCTGATCACAAAATGTTCCATCATTCCTTCTAGGCATCTCAAACGTCTCATGTAGGTTTTCGCCACAAAAATAACAAAGGTGAACAAGAACATTTCTGAAAATCAGGATGTCTTCAAATTAAAAAAAACCCAAAACCTTCCTCTCTATTATAAATGGGCATCGACTTCAAGAAGGGAAGTATATGGTTCACTAGCGCAAGCTGTTATCTGGAAGGTACCAAGACAATTTAAAAACTGGTAAATTTTTATCTTCTTTTTATATTATTATTAACAGTATGAAAAAATAAGGAAAATCAAACAAACACTTCTTTATTTGTTTGATCTTCATCACTGGTTTCTGATTTGCAAATCAAATTAGTAAAGCAACCATGGGTTACTTATTTTGGGGGGGGGTTAGATTACAAATTCCCAAAGCAAATCATATTTTACATCTCTGCCATATTGTTACAGCTGAGGAAAACAGATATGCCAAAGGGGGAAATGCAGGAAACAAAGCGAGCTGCTTGCACGAAATGCAGAGTTTATGCAAACCAACTGTTAATCAGTCACTGATATGCACTCATGATGCAAGACTCTTCCGTGCTGTGCAGATCTACAGCCTCTCATCTGTTATAGCGGCATTGCTGTGACTCTATGAGAAGAGAGTAGGCACTCAAAAATTCAGTGGAAGAAACTGGAAGAGCTGACTTAGAAACATAAGACTCACACCCTTCGCCACCCAGCGACTTGCAATGCAAAAAGAGACCGCAGTCAAAGTGTTAAGTTGCTGTTTCACTCAGTTCTGCTACTATGAAATGATTAACTATCGATCACTTGTTTCTTTGCAGATTAAGCAAAACTGAATCATGTCAGACAATCTAATGGAAGAAATCTTCATCAAACGATCTCAGCAGAAGAAGAAGACTTCTCCTCTAAACTACAAGGAGAGGTGGTTCATTCTCACCCAGGAGAAAATAGCCTACTATGATTTTGACTCTGAGAAAGGGGTTGGTACCTGAAGACAAACTGAGCCACATTTAATTCTTAACATTATTTTGGGTGGTAACCTTAAGCCTGCTTTCATTTTTTTTTCTTCTGCCATTTGTTGAGCAGAAGCGGAAAGGTTTGAAAGGGGCGGTGGACATAGAGAAGATTAAGTGTGTGGAGACGGTCCAACCAGAACCCAACGCCCCACAGGAGCGCATGTATGCATTCCAGGTAGACCTTTTCTCAACATACTCTTCAATAAACTAAAATATAAAGTTCACTTGGTTTAATTTTTAACTTCTTTAAGCTTGAAATTGTTGGATTATCAAGTTATAATCAGCTGCATTCAAGATGCATCACAACAAACACTTTTAACTTGTTTTTTTTTTCTTTTCAAACTAAAACTGATTTTATGAAAATCCATTCTTAAGAAGTGAAACTTGTTTCAGATAACAGGGCCTTTCAGAAGAACTGTATTGTTTAAGAAACTGTGTTGTTTCTTTCAGATTATGAATTTCCTCAGGGTACCTTTAAAAACATCCCAAAGCTAATGGTACTGGAAGCAGATTTTGAGAACAGTGGTTTTAATTGACTGTGGATTTTTTTTCACAGATCGTTTATGATGAAGGGCCGTTGTACATCTTTGCAAAAACTGACAACATCCGAGCGTCGTGGATAAAGAAGTTAAAAGAATGTGAGTAAAACAGATTTAGACTTCAACGTCGTGTTTATCTGATAAACTTTGGTGCCTTTATCTCAACATATTGTGTGACAGAAGAGTTGGATGTCTATGCAAATGCTGATTTTATGTAAATGTGCTGTGCATGAATTCATGCGTGCTAATGTTGCTCATAGTGGTCCGCTTCAACAAAGATCTGATGCAGAAGTACCATCCCTGTTTCTGGGTGGATGGGGTGTGGCTTTGTTGCCAGCAGGAAGTTAAACAAGCTATGGGTTGCAAAGTTCTGGAAAGTTCTGCTAAAAATGGTAAGAACGAGACTTCTGTTAGGGTTGAATTTGAAGTTGAAACAAAACATACATTTTTGAAGTTTTAAATCATTGATGCATTCATTAACAACAGGTTTTAAGTCTTCGCCGAGTCGACGAATGTCCAGGAAACCACTTCCCCCGACCCCAACAGAGGTATGCTCACTTTATTTAGACTCATATTACAGACCAGTTTGTTCTGAATTTACTCAACAACCTAAAATTGTTCCAGGAAAAACCTGGTCGCCCTTTGCCTCCAGAACCACCCGAGCCTCCAGCACAGTCTGCAAGCATGACTGTAGTAGCTGAGTACGATTACTCACCAATGACCCCCCAGGACCTGGAGCTGAGGAAGGACGAGGAGTACACCATCCTGGAGAGGTCCGACCCCAACTGGTGGAAAGCCAAAGACAAATACGGGTGAGACCACTTTAATACAGCAAAGTAAAACAGTCCTGGATTTACACAAAAATATATTTACCAAGCTTCTTCATCCTTTGGGCCATAAGAATATGAAGTAGGAACCCTTTGCAACACGATGAGTGAAAAAGAAAAAGGAACAACCTCAGAATATCTGAATACTTTGAACTTTAAAAATAAAATGCATTATGCTTCCAAAAGACATATTTTTTGATGATTTGACACTTTTCTGGACATCTTTTTTTTGCAGGAAAGAAGGCTACATACCAAGTAATTATGTGGTGGAAGCAGAAAAAGGTCTTGAAAGATTTGAGTGAGTACAAAAATACTGTTCTGCCCTCAAATTGTTGTATTTTATTCGAGAATAAGTAAAATCTGAATTTTATTGTGTAACTCCATGGTGTATAGTAGATTCTTCTAATAGAGTAAAGTGATTATGACCTTTATTTTCATAGCTGGTACTGCAAAAACATGAATCGGAGTCAAGCAGAGCAGCTTTTAAAATCGGAGGTAAACACAATAACTGCTTGATTTATCTATTCATCCTTATATTAACTGTAAGAAGTTTTAAAATTAGGAAATGTGTTTCCCTTCTCAGAACAAAGACGGAGGTTTCCTGATACGAGACTCAAGCAAAGCCGGGAAATACACTGTGTCTCTGCTCACCAAAGGTGGCGTGTAAGTAACCTCACTGGGTTGAAACACTACTGCCATTTATATAGTTCATCCCCTGGCTCCACTCATGCATGAACCTATGAAAAGAAGAACTGTGCGTACTGAAAGCGGAAACTGCAGACCACAGAGGGACTGAGATGTAAATTATTCATGCAAAACTTGGACTAATCTGTCTGCAGAACAATTTTTTTTGTTCATCTCAGTCTGAAGCCAACTCAGGATAACAGTGAGGAGATATTAGCTGCACAGTCATAAATAAGACCTGACTGGCTTCATGTGATATTCTCGTTTTCTCTACAGGGAAACAGGTGGAAACTGCAGACATTATAACATCTGCACGACCCCGCAGGGCCAGTTTTACCTGGCAGAAAAGCATCATTTCAACACTATCCCAGAGCTCATCAACTATCACCAGCACAACGCAGCAGGTCAATACTACATTTGGTCACTGTGACAACCAAAATAACTCTTTTTAAAAGCCGCAACTATCTTTACCTGACATTTATTGCAAAAAAAAAATAGAAATAATAAGATTTTCCTGATTGATTTCAGGTTTTTTTGTGGCCTTTCCTTTTGGTTTTGAGTTTTACTCATTACAGTAAAAGAATCATAGTCTTAAAAATGTGCTGCAAAAATATGAATGTGGTAGCAGTTTTGATTCTAACAGCAAATGGAGGAATTACAAGAAATTCCTCAGTTACTCATCACAACGCATATGTTTAATGCCATAACTCCAAAAAAGTGCAACAATATATGGTCTTGGTTGGTTTATTTATAAACAAAATTTGCATGATTGTCTAGAAATTAGACAATCAAGATTTTTTTAAGTATTTGACCCTAAATCAAGACGTCAATAAGGAGAAAATTGGCCAATTCTAAAGTATATTTTGACAGAAAGAACTGGTTTGGTTCGCTTGCCTCCAAACATTTGTTCAGAACTGCAGCGCCCATTTCCATCTGTCTTAAGAATCAGACACCTAGTAGTTTTATGCATCCTTAAATTTAATTCTTGTTAAGTTTATTACATTTCTTATTTGTATTTTTTTCTGTAGGAAGGCTCAAGGTCATGTAATGACATTATTTCATCAGATCTTATTTGGCAGGCTGTACTTGAACCTAAAAAGGCACAAGTGTCTAAAGGAGATAAACAGGATATGAGATGATTGTGTTTTTTTCATCCACTTCAAATCTCTAAGATGAATTTTTTCTTGAAATTAATTGACAAGAAAATCATCAGTTTTGGCAGCCTTATACATTAATGTAGTTCAAGATGTTGTTGAGGGGCTGTATTGCAGTAAAAGACTTATAAGTTTTAATTTTTAATAAGTTTTAAATTTGCTATAAATGTTTGATATAAATTTAAAATATAGTCAGTATTACTGAGACTAGAACTGGGCAGCAGAATCAGGAAGCTAACATTACCATAAATCATGTCTCTCCTACGATTCTGCATCTTCATACAAACATATTTGTTTACCTCAATAACTCGGTTCCAAAGTCCATCTAGCTGCAGGCTGCAGATTTAATTTGCTAAAGCTCACTACTCTTACTAAATACTGACATACATATGATGTTATGTTTATTAGCTGGAAAAGACTCTCTTTATATCAGTTTAATTGTCTTCAGGTGCTATAATAAGGATGCTTTCCTAATCATAAGATACAGAAAATAAAAAATGCTGAGCTGTACATGAAAATCAGAAGACTTTAGGCACACTTGTATGCATCTCTTTTTAACTTGCCAATGTGGTTTTGTGTTTTCCAATCACCAGGTATGGTCAGCAGACTGAAGCACATTGTATCCAATCGGGCACGACCTCCATCCACAGCAGGACTGGGTTACGGTAAGAGCACATTTGACCTACAATCAGTCAAACTTTTAAGTAATTCACCTCGCATGACTGGCTAGATATTCATTGTTCTCTATCAAAACATAGCAGTTCTTCTAATTAATGTTTTAAAGTTCATGGTATACATGACAACATATTTTTTTGAAAGTTTACACTTATGTGTCTAATTAAAAAGTGTTGACCCTAAATCTGCTCTAAAGATAAAAATAACTACTTCTGAAGCACTTTTATAAGACACAATTTAGTCTCTCATGTTTAGGAGCTTTATAATAGAGTTTCCTAAATTGTTCTTGTGTGAAAACAGCTAATGCAGCAGGGGCACTATGTGATATGAGAGACTTTTATCAAGACTAAAGCTCTGTCTCTTTGTGCTACATTTAAAGGCTTGTATTGTATTGTATTATGTGCAATTTCAAGGATAAGGTCGTCTTAAAAAACTGAAACCAAAGACAAACTGGTCAACCTGAAATAACCAAAAAAACAGTAGATGTCCAAACTTTAAGGGAACATTCTATACCATTCATATTTGCTTAATTTATTCTCTACAGAATAATTTGTTTCAAGATAAGTCATATCCACATTTTATTCAGAATTTGTAATAAAAGGAATTTGGAGTTTGCAGGCAGAAAAATAAGTCCTTAAGGCAAAATTGTTGAGCTCACCAAGCAACTATAAATTTAATGTCCAATATGGCTGCAAACTTAAAGAAAGAAGGGAACATTGCTGGTATAAATTGACAGCTTGTGACTCATTAAACCACAGTGTAAAATGTCTACTTGTAACATTTAGCTAAATTAGCTACTATACTAGTTTAGCTACTATGCTAATGTATTTAATTGGTAGTAAATGTTAGGGAGTTTGTCATGAAATAAAAAGATACCAACTAGCTGTTTGCTCTTATATCTTTTGGTCAAGATGACTCACTGTTTTCACACATCTCTGCAAGGGAGCTAAAAATAAAACTTGCCAATTTTACTTCTTTGCTTTTGCTGCCAAGTTTCAAGCATTGAAATACATCTTACTTTCTTCAGGTGTTTGGGAGATCGACCCTCGTGATCTAACTTTCATCAAAGAGCTGGGAAATGGGCAGTTTGGAGTGGTGAAGTATGGAAAGTGGCAGGGCCAGCATGATGTGGCCATTAAGATGATTAAAGAGGGCTCCATGTCCGAGGATGATTTCATAGAAGAAGCCAAAATCATGATGTAAGGTTACAGAACTTATGTGTCAAATGAGGAAAGCAATACCCCAGAAATGCTTATGAAAAAAAAAATTCTTAACTTTCTTCTAATTTTGCTCAAACAAGGAAGCTCCGCCATGAGAATTTGGTGCAGCTGTACGGCGTCTGCACCAAACAAAGACCTATTTATATTGTGACTGAGTTCCTTGCAAATGGCTGCCTTCTGACATACCTAAAAGAAGGCCTGAAGCAGCACCCAACCACCGTCCAGCTTCTTGAGATGTGTAAAGATGTGTCAGAGGGCATGGCCTATCTTGAAGTACAGCAGTACATTCACAGAGACCTGGTGAGCGACAACGACGTTCTATGAATAAACGGTAGCAAAAAATCTCAATCAATTCCAATTAGGGACAGGATAACTTGTGGTTTGGTATTACATGACAAGGCTAGAAGTTTAATGATTATGCTTGATCCACAATGTGTTGTTTGTTTTATCTTTAGGCTGCCAGGAACTGTCTAGTAGATGCTAATGGCACAGTCAAAGTGACTGACTTTGGTCTGTCAAGGTAAAATGTTTAATGTGTAACAAAATGAAAAAGAAAAAAAAGGCATGTGAGTGTACAATGTGGTGTTAAAAATCCTTTCCCATGTCCCTAGATATGTTTTGGATGATGAATACACAAGCTCAGCAGGCTCAAAGTTCCCAGTTCGCTGGTCACCTCCAGAAGTACTGCTATACTGCAAATTCAGCAGCAAGTCTGACATCTGGGCCTATGGTGAGAAGTCGCAGCTGTTCATTTCTTTTTATTGACTGCCAGTGAAATGACAAGTGTGGTGGTTTTAAACTTTAAAAGTGAACTTTATCATCTGTTTATAAATTTTGCAAACTTTATCTATGGACTTTGTGTCTGATTATGACAGTATCTGGTGCAGTGTTTGCATAAAACATTGAGGCCAGTATGCTAGTTTTCTGTCTGAATGATTCAAGACTTTTGTAAAGCATAGTTTCTGTATAGTTTCGGCTCTTTAAATATCTCTGTTTGTTCTTGATCAGGCGTTTTAATGTGGGAGGTGTACACTCTGGGGAAGCTCCCATACGAACGCCTCAACAACACGGAAATAGTGGATCAGGTGTCGCGAGGTCTGCGCCTTTTCCGTCCACAGCTGGCCAATGAGAAGGTCTACAGCATCATGACAAGCTGTTGGTCTGATGTAAGCTATTTTCCTCTCACACTCTGAGCCACAGCAAGTACTGAAATAAAAAAGGTTGACAATAAATATTTGCTTTTGTTTTACAGAAAGCAGATGAGAGACCCACCTTTCAGGAGCTGGCACTGAATGTCCAGGATTTGCTGTATGAACTCCAATAGACCTGAGAATAATTTATGTAACACAAAACACCTCTCTGATCCCCAGAGAAAAGCTTCTCATGGATCCCTGAAGACAAAGCATTGTTAATACATTTGAAACCGTCAATGTGGGAGTGAGCAGCATTTTAAGGCTTATTTGGAATGTGAATATGTTTAATGCAAATGTCACTTTTAGTCACTAGCTTTCACATCACATTAATAAAAATGCAGTCCTATGAATCATATTTAGACTTTTTTATATTATACTGAAGGTTGCTCAATTAAAACATGATATTTTTGTTTCTTGTACTCTGTGAAATTATTGCAAACACCTCTGTATGTGAAAATAAGCTTTGTAAGCTAATATGTGTTGCACAAATAAACACCAAGTAAGAAGGGCTTGCAAATGTATGAGGTACAAATATCAACAATTTTCAGTTTATATTCAATTTATTTGCATAAGCAAACAAAGCAGATGGTAATTATTTTCTTTAGAAGCATAGAAAAATATCAGGAAGCATTACTGAACTTAAAAAAACATTCTCCTCTATTCATCAATTGCTTTCCTCCAACAAAGCTAATAAAATACCACAAAAAGCATAAACATTCAAATACTATACAATATATTGTATAATTAATACATACTTTATGTTTCTTAAACAAAGACAGAGTTTATATATACCAAATCCCCCATTTTCTCTAGCACTAATATATTCAGTATTTTATATATTAATCTATAACATAAGATGTTAGATGTAAGTAATTATCTGACTTAGATTTTGAAAGATTCATGAAAAGCACAAGTTAGGTGAACATAAACATATAAATACACAAAACACAGGTCTGGATAAGACACTTTTACTGGAGAGTTTCATCAAGCTTTAACATTTTTGTGTCAATTAAAAAAACATTAAACAGGGACTATTTAATGTCATCAACAGTCATCAAGAAATTGTAGCACTACTTTGAATATTTTTACTCAAGCAAAAGTAAAATGTAGCTGTCCAAGAAATTACTCAAGAAAGAGTAGAACAATATTCTGTAAAAAGCTACTCAATTACTGAGTAACTGATCATAAAATCTCATGTAATATAAAATAATGTCATCAGACAAACAGAAAATAGAAAGCTATGTACAAATTCTAGTAATTTAAAGACTATAATGAAATATTTAATATAAATTTATAACTTGATTACAAAATCACAAAAAATAAAAGGTGGAAACACTTTCTAAATCAATTTATTTCAAAATAGAACATATGAAATTAATAATTACAGTATTAAGTTAACACTGTGTTTTACATTATCCTGCTAGTGAAAGTAAAAAATAACACTGCATTGAAACTACTCCTGTTTTCAAATTTTACTCAAGCAAATGAAGCAAATTACTGTCCACTTGCAATTTCAGGCTAAGAAAGGTTGTGATAAAAACGTGCCGAACGTCTTCTTTTAGAAATATTATATAATGTAATATAATATAATATAATTAATATAATATAATTTTAAAACGTGTCTTTTTAGTCAATTTTATAAAATACTTAAATACTTTCAGGGCTTCATGAAGTTACGTATACGTGACCTTCTGTTACACAAACGTGCTTTGTGATTGGCTGAACGACTTCCGGCTTCCCGTTGTTCATTCTCACACGTGAAGGTCAGCAAAAAACAGCCTCCCCACGTTTATAATTAGAATAAATATCGGAACTTCGACGTTTTTTAGCAGATATGGATGGTCAAGGAGCTTCAAACGACCCTCAGCTTCAACATTTCATCGAAATCGAGTCTCAGAAACAGAGATTTCAGCAGCTGGTGCATCAGATGACTGAGGTGTGCTGGGTAAGAGACGAGCACAGTTCAGCATGCTCATTTTTATCAATTTCTTTACGACAGGGAGTTATGCTGTTGAAGCAGCTATAGACAGATTACATTCTGTGCTTGTTGCAAACATGCAATAATTTCCTGAAGTAAATGCTGTTTCCTAATAAACTGATGCCTGAACATATTGTTCATTATAGATATACTGGAAACTTGACGCCGCTTCTCAGCTTAGTTTTATCTTCACATATATTTATTTTCTGTCTGCGCTGCAGGGACCTTAATTAAAAGGATTGGCTATATTTATTTTCCCTCTGTAAAATAAATATAGCTGCTATCTCGGCTGGTTAAATTAAAAGCAAAACTTTTGGATGTAATGTTTTTTTTATTACTGGACACCTTTTTAAAATGATATAAATAAATATTTTGCATATAAATCACAACATAGGGTTTTCTTGAAGCAGGCTGCAGGTACAATAAAAGGAGTATAAAACGCCGCTTGGCTTAAACGCTAATTTGAAACGTCACATTACGTCACTCACAATCAATGCCACGCGCTATTTCAATAGTTGAGCTTCAATTCAACTCAGCAATGACTCATTTATGCCAAAGGGAAATAAAATGTTGGAACTCATATCATAGAAGGTTCCAGAATTGTTTTAGAGGCTCATGGCTGGGGTTAGGAAGGATCTCCGGTAGCACTCTGTGTTACAGCGTATCTAAAGAAGCCTCTGACTGGACACTGTGCTGTTCTAAAGCAGTCTCATAAAGGAGATTCTAGCGGTTGATGTTGATTTTATAAAGAATCGATCTTTGAAGAACTTCTATAAGATATAATTTAGTTTCTTATGTTTAGGAGCTTTTAATGGAGTTTCTGCATTTTCTTCTGTGGAAACTGTTGATGCAGCCAGCCAGGTGTTTGTGATATGAGACTTTCTGCTTGGTTTGTATTGTGTGCAATTTTGTGTATAAAATTGTCGCAGCAATATTTAGAAAAATACTAATACCATAGAAATCTTAATGCTAACTTACAAACTCGTATGAGACAGTTGTTTTTTGTGCAGCCTATATCGCTGCACATTTTTACCCCCTAATTGATTTATTTTATTACCACTCAGTATTGTTGCCTCCTATATAATAGTCACATTATTCAGATAATATTACCCAGTTTTACCATGGTGATCTGAAGGGTAAAGCACCACTAATAATATCTACCCAAACTGAAAAAACACTTCTTTTTTTTTTAACAATCTCTCTCACTGATAAGGACCATAAAATCATCTAAAACCTTGTACTTCATACTCGGGGATAAAGAGAGGATAAGAAAGGTGAAAAGCATTATTGGCTTTCCTTTAAGCATCTTAAGTTGGGACTTTCACTATCGTGACTGATAGGTGTTTACACCAACAGACTGGTGTTTGTTTTACCATTAGAAGACTCGGGACCAACTGGACCTGCTGTGAGATTAGAGCAGGGGTGGGCAATCCTGGTCCTCGAGGGCCGGTGTCCTGCAGCTCTTCGATGTCTCCCTGGTCCAACACACTTGAATCAAATACGTGAATCACCTCCTAAGTGCAGTCAGGTTCTCCAGAGTCCTGCTAACGACCTCATTATTTGACTCAGGTGTGTTGAAGTAGAGACACATCTAAAAGTTTCAGGAGACCGGCCCTCGAGGCCTGGAGTTGCCCACCCCTGGATTAGAGGCTACAGGATTTATCAACTAAAGCCAACTTAGGGAGTCAAGCTCTCATGGAAACTTGCGAGGCCAACAGTATTCTCAATATCCAGGCAGGCTATATTTCTTCTCCTCTTCCCCCTATTAAATGAAAGAGATCCAATTTAACTCACAAGTGAATATCATTTAGATAGCAGTGACTTCTAATGTTGTTGCTAAACTGAATTTAGTGCTGACTGGCCGCAACAAGTTTACGCCTCACTGATATGTTGCAATTACACCGCTATGCCTCAGGGTGGCAGTGTAAGGGATAAGAAGCTTCATCTGGACCAGTTTTTGTTTTTGTGCTTTAAAATATTGAGCTAAATTGTCTTAAACTCCAGAAATAGTTTTTATTCACACTAAAATAGTTTTGTTGTTGTAATAGAATCAAATATCTGTGAAGGATAAATATTTGTATTGCATTAATTTTTCTGTGTACAAGTATTAATATTTGAGTTTTGGTTTATTTTTCAGTTGCCTCTGGAATGTAATTTAACATGCATTGCTGCAATTTACATATGTTAATATAAAACTGATCAAATCTTTTGCAATTCATCAAACTAATGTAGGTACAAAAGCTTTTGAATATGTGGCAATTTATTGCTCATTACACTATTTTTTTTATTCTTGGACTTAAATTATTTGAAAAAATTAAAATCTATTCATAAACATGACTCTGACACCATAAGTGGCTCTTTAGATTTCCCCCAATGACACCTAATAACATTAGGTTTTATTCAATAACATTGAATGAAAATAATAAAGACCCAAAAAATATCTTCATACAGTAACAAGCGTTTTTGGGGATTTTTATTATTTATTTTTTTTCTAAATATGTATCTTTCCACATTTTGTGAATGTTTCATTTCTTTTCTTTCTCTCTTTCAGAAACAAACATTATGTTCAAATGACAACACATTAGATACTTATCAAAGATTGCAAGTAATTTTTTTCCTGGATGGTCTTGTAACATTTGCATCTCCAACAGTTTTATTTTTGCTAAACTGAGGGCTTTACAGTGGAGATTCCTGGCTTAAACAGTGTGTGCATGCATCCTGCCTCTTTAATCTAAACTAGGCTTTCCTGTAGTATTTTCTGCAGTAGAATATAGAGTGAAGGATTTCCCTCTGTCTGTCTGAAGTGGATCAGTCTCGAAAATGTTTTTTCTCATAGTTTATGTGTGTGTCTTTAGGAAAAATGCTTGGATAAACCGGGACCCAAGCTGGATTCCAGGACTGAAATCTGTTTGGTTAACTGCGTGGAGCGATTTATAGACACCAGCCAGTTCATCCTGAACAGACTGGAACAGACTCAGAAGAGCAGAGGAGGATTCTCCGAGACGATGTTGGACTAGAAACTTTGATTAAAAATACAAAAGACCCATGCTCTGCACCGACTGGGGACGCTGTTTGGTCCGGACACAGCTGTCTGTACAGTAAGCTGAGCAAGAGTCCAGTCAGCTGGGAAACAAAACCACAACAAGTGTTACCTTGGAAACAAGTGCCTGACTTCTAAACCTTGTACAGACCTGGGTAAAAGGTTAGAGTTGTGTTTTGTGACCTCAGGAAGACGAGTGTTGCAAAAATATTGAGATGGTGGTTTGTTGCTGACTCTGTCAGCTTTTTGAATTCATGTAAGTTGAAAGTTCAGACTGTGAAGTTTGATTATGAGATGTTTTTCAGATACATGGACCAAAACATCAATGTCAGTAAAATCACCCTGCAACCTTTTGACTGAAGATCAGTTCTCAACAGACTGGACTGTATATATGCAATAAACAAAATGCCAAATAAGTATTTGCATCCTTTTTAAAATGCTTGTAGAATGTATGTAAGAAGTCTGAACACTTCCAAATTCCCCTGCCTTTTGTGATGTAAAAAGAGAGATAATTTCACAGCTAATCTTCGTCTGGTAAAGTAACGTTTTTGTTTATTTGTCTTTAGGTTATTTTTTTATGCTAAAAGATAAAGTCCCTCTTCCAACTTGCACTTTTTAACTGAAGCCTGAAGGTTTTGTCAACGCCGATTGATATTTAAAATTCTTATTTTCTGCTAGTTCCACTCAAAGAATGATACTGCCACCACCATGCTTCACTGGGTTTTGGTTATTTGCAACAAACCCATTTGTTGGACCAACTTTAGTTTCATCATACTATAACATATTTTCTTTTGGAGTTTAACAAACAATGAATATTTTGTAAAAGTGTGTGAGATGTCTTTTTGTTTCTAGATATTTTTCTTTATTCAAAAGGGTTTTGTCTGACCACCCAGTCATATAGAAAACAGTGGTGATTACCAGGAATTCCTGCAACCAGTTTTCTTCTTGATGTTACTGTTTCACATAATTAATAAAATGTGGGGGAGAGTTGTGAAATAATGTATTTTTTTTACATCACAAAATGTGGCATTTTAACAGATATATGCAGACTTCTTACATCTCTTCTTACATGCTCTTTATGTTTTAATGAGACATTACATCAAAATTAAATATGCAGCTTGGCATGATATTACATTCTTCGGTTTATATTTTGAGCATAATGCTGAGGTAATACTGTAGCATTTTTAAAAGCAAATATTTGGTCTTTTTTCATTACAGTAAAAAGTGCTAAACTATGTATAGTAAATAAAACAAGTATTGAACACATCACAATAACTTATTTGTTTCGGTTTCTGTCTATGGATTACTTTGGTTGATACCAACATATGGTGAAAATTACGTCAATATGTTTACTATGAAAAATTGTGATGTGTTCAATATGTTTTACCTTCTGTATGTTGAAGCTTTCATTATTAAAACACAAACACTTAAAAACAGAAATATCAAAGATACCAGTGAAACAAAAAATAAATATTACAAATATTTTGTCCCATTTTGTTTTCAACCAAAGTAAATATGTTAAAGGCTAAACGTGAAACCCATTGCAGAAATGGCAATGCCAAGATAAAAAAGCAAATTTCCTCATCCAATGTACTATGCTTTAAATAATTAAAAGGTTTGAGAGGTAAGGATGAGTATACTGGTGCTTTTTGTATTCACCAGGCTCCTGCCTAGTCACCACCTCTGGCTGACAACTTTCTGTCATCTGCTTGCATGTCATCATCAGGAAGAGCCATGTAAGGCTGTTGGCCTCCAACGAACCAATAAGGGCTTTTCCTCAGGTATAAAGGAAGGGAGTCCACGCTAAATGTAATGTCCTTAAAGGCATGAAGGAGAAAAATCCCTAAAATGATGGTGAGGAAGCCACTGATTGTCCCCACTATACCATCAAAGGTCATTTTTAACCACTCCTTGAATAAGATGGCTGAGCAAGCCATGACGGACGTGGTGAAGAAGACGTAGTAAATCGGCGTGACGATGGAGGTGTTGTAGATGTCGAGCGCTTTGTTCAGGTAGCTGATCTGAATGCTGACGCAGATCGCCAGGCAGATGAGCAAGGCCCAGAACAGGGGGTCCTTCAGCACCGCCGTCCCTGAAAACAGCTCTTTGATGCCGATGCCAAGACCCTTGACACAAGAGACTGAGAGAGAGCCGATCACAGAGCAGATCAGGATGTAGACCAGGACATTCTTCTGTCCGAAGCGAGGAGCCACGGCGAAGATCAGGACCAGGCTGCTTCCAACAACAGACACGGCAAACACAATGAAACCTGGTGGGAACATTTCAGAGACAACGTTAGAAAAACTTTGAAATAAAGATCCACTCATGACTAATATCTGCTGTCAAGCAGATCCAAAATGAGGCACTTGGGTAATTGGCCACAGATGATAAAACAATCATTTTTAGGTAAGCCTGTCGCAATAAGTATTAAATTAATCACATGATAAATTAAAACAAGTTTGACCATTTGTATTTGCATGATTGCATTTCTTGACTTTTTTTCTACCTGACTGAATAATAAAAGTCTTCAGGATGGTGCTTTGGTCTCAACAAGTCCCTTTTTTGAAGGACAGTTTTGTTTATAGAGATTTCAGTGTCCATTTTATTTCTTGTTTTATTTGTTTATTGTGGGGATTTAAAATGTCTTCCAGTTAAATGGTCGTTATAAATGAAAGTTTATTGATATCTGAGAGGATGTACTAGCATTACTATGCCATTACTATTATATTACTTGAAAATTATAATAATATAATATAATATAATTTATCGCAATAGCTACTGGGACAATTTATCATCCAGAAAAATTTGTTGTTGTGACATTATTGAGTATAGAAAGAAGAAAATTTAGGACCAACTGGGAGTAACCTGCCCTTAGATGGCATCAAAGTGCAAATCTCAAGCTTTGTGTAATATAAGCATCAACAGGCATTTGTGGTAAATGTACAACACCTTAAGTGTGTGATGATTTGAGGCCAATTTGCAAAAAGTCTACCAGTGGTTTAAAGTTTCCACAATCACAGATAAAGACATGAGGCTACCTGGGTCCTTCAGTTTCTCAGCCATGGCGCTGAGCGAGGCAACTTCCTCTTCTTGCGGCGCATGGATCACCATGACTGTAGAGCCCAAGATGGAAAGCAGGCAACCAATCTTCCCGTGAATATTCAGCCGCTCATTAAGAAAGTACGACGAGAGCACAGCACTGGGAAGGTTATGGTATTGTTAGTGGTATGGTAAGTGAAACCTTTGCACAAACATTTCAAAGCATTTAAATTTTTTATGAAATCCAAAATAACATGAACAAATATTCTATTAGTTTCTCTCAGTTTTAGGTAAACAGAGAGAAACTAAATTTTAAATTGTCTGCTCATATTCCTTTTACAAACGTATGGAGGACTGATCCTACCAAAACTGTCAATAAATAAATGGAAAACTAAAACTGTAAATAAAAAATGAGAAAATAAGTATTTATATTTATGAGGATAAATATATGATTTAATAAAATGTAAGATAAATAAATATATTTGGAAATAATTGTAATTATTCATTAATTTATTTATTTTCATTTTGGTTTTCTCATTTATTAATTTATTTATGAATTTATTGACATTGCCAATTTTGGCAGGTTCAGTTCTCCACATAGAAATAGTTAGACCATTTGAACTGACACACAAACATAAAGTTGCAGATAACTATAAAATGGAAGGGCATCATTCATGGTTTTCAAACTGCTTTACAAATAAAAATCTGAAAAGTGTGGCAGGAATCTTTTGAAGCTCCCTTTACCTTGATAAATCTAAATAAAATCAACCAAAAACATAACCTAACTGTGAGTAGTTTGAGGGATAGATACCTGACAAGTACGCTGAGCGCTCCGAGTGGGGTTACCAGTGTGGCAGGTGCAAATGCATATGCAGCGAAGTTGGCGCCCTCTCCTACTCCCACTGCAGAACATCAGATACACCTTTAGATTGTCAGCTTAAACTCTGAGAAATTATAATTTCTTCAACCCACATATGTAAATGTGCTATTTAGGGGAACATTTCACAATGATGCCATTGCTTCTGGTCGTAGCTGATAGGTAATACAACACACACACAGATACAAAGAGTGGAGAAACGTAGATGTTATCCTCTTACTTGAAATGAGCCCAGCCCACCACAGCCATTCTTTCAGATAAGCATAGCCCCCTTGGCCTGTGACATAAAAGCAGCAGTATCATGTTACTGGTTGAAACATTAATTTTAATAATAAAAAGTTCTAGTGGTAATTTACACCATGAAGTGAGAAGCAGTGGTGCACTAGCACACATCTAACCTAAGTGTGTCGATATTCTCACAGATGCTAATGTGGCTTGTAATTTTGTTTTGTATAGAAAAATTAAAAAATGTGTCAAAACAACAACAGTTTAAAATCTTAAACCAATATATCGTTGGTTGTTATCTATTGAATAAAATCTGAAATCTTGTATTTCATTGGAAACTTTTGCTAAAGCCTCAGTAGGTAAAATATTTATACTAGACTTTACTGGGCCACATAAAAAAATAATTTAAATCCGACATGTTCCTAAAAGGTTTGTTCTGGAGGAGCATTAAAGTCAGAAGTCTTCTTTTTCCCAGTGGTCCTAATCCTCTCCCGTAGTAACTCAGTTATAGTACATTTTAAGGTTTTGTCTAATTTATTTTAAGCACTTCGACCTTATTATCATGGACTGTCACTACCTGCTCGCGTTGAGCCCTTGCTGGCCAATCGCAGCAGGCCTTTCTTTTTCAAGATGAAACTTGACCCGATAAAAACACTGGAGCTCACAGCCAGAGAAAGACCGATGTAGAAGTCCAAGCGGTTCACTTCCATCTGTAAAAACCCCCAAAATGAGAGTTACAACTAAATAAATAAAACAAACGAGTATGAAAGTCAAGCAGCTGATGTCATGTGTGGATATCACATGATTAGATGACACCCCCCGACAAGTTTAACCAAATTTTATAACAAATTAAGGTCGCTGTGCGATGAAAAAAACTGTTTCTGGTCGCAATGCGCTGAAAACAACCGAAGAGTGAAAATGTTATTAAAATGTTTTACCTCGATTGACGACTTGGCCACATTTAGGCGACAACAGGAAGTGAAGCACCGGATTGGCCGAGAAAGATTGGGCGTCACTGCGCTACTTCCTGGTGTTTGCTTTGGAAACGAAAAGACAAGGACCATTTCGAAGCAACGCACGCAAAAAATAAAATTGGTACTAAATAAATTATTAAACAAGCAAATAAATAAATAAATAATACATTTATTTTCAAATACATTTATTTATTTGCTTATCTCCATAATTTGTATCATTGATTATTATTGTTTTTTAATTTTCAAATAAACACATTATGTGAAAATAAAAAACGAAAAAAATATTGGCTGATATGAATATTATAACAAAAATCTACTAGGAGTTTCTAAATTTCAAGCTTAACTTCTAATTAACACAAAAAGGTTTAACAAAATCGTTAATAGTCAACAAAATTAAATAATATAACTTAATACAAAACAACAGATGTTTTTTAAAATTTATTTTGCAAAGAATTTTTTTCTTTTGCCAATAAAGTTAATGAAAGAAGTGTCAATAGGAATCCCGTAATCTGATTGGTGGTGCAGTCCTTTCAGCGTTCTGATTGGATGGCGGTATTGACAGATACCGGAAGAAGCGCTAACCTTGAGCAACAGGCTAAACACATGCACCGTACGCTTATACAAAGGGATTTTTAATGACTAAAAAGCATTTCTCCATAGCATCTGCCATGTAGGCTACTTGTCCTTAGCCGCCTTCAGCTCTTCACTCCCTGGATTGAGTTTCCTCGTCTTGTTGGAGTCATCTGAGATGCAACGATGAAGCTTCCTTTTCATACAGTCACCAGAGGCTGGAAGACTTTTTATTGTTTCCAGCAAAGAGGAGTGCTATCAGCAGACCAGAGACTGTGGAGCTCAGCTTTGAAATGTAGCAGGAGCAGCAGCCAGCTGAGCAAAGAAAAGTGTTTCTACATAACAACCCCGATCTTCTATGTGAACGCTGCTCCTCATCTCGGCCACCTTTACTCAGCCGTGATTGCTGACTGCCTTCACAGGTGGAAACTCCTGCAGGGTTTTGAGTCAAGATTAGCCACAGGTAAATCCTACATCCTCAAAAAGTCAAAGTATTTGACTGAGATTGAATGTGATAAACCAGCACAAAGTAGTGCATAGTTGGGGATTGAAAAGAACATGACACGCGAGTTTCAAGCTTATTTATAAAAATCTGAAAAATGCTATATAAGAACTTTTCGTAACCACCTTTTACTGTAATTACATCTGCAGCTGTTCATAGAGCATATCTCTGAAGCTTTGGTGCATCCGAAGTATTATTAGTCTCCTGACTGATTTTCATAGTTTTTATGAAAAAAAAAATAAAAGACCTATTTGAGACATAAGACATAGGAGTTTTTTTTAAATGTAGAAGACTGATCCTTATAAAATTGAAAATTAAATTTAAAATAAGGAAATAAATAAAATATAGGATAAATTAGAGGAAATTGATAATAAAGAGGAAATAAAACCAAATAAATGAGGGAATAGAGGGAAAATAAATGAGAAAAATCCTGATGGTATATGTGAGGAAATTTAAAATAAATAAGAAAAAGTCTAAATATGAGGAAATAAAATTTAAAATTAACATATTTGCAAATGTTATTTTTTTCACACATTTTATTTTCAATCTAATTCCCTGTATTTGGTGTTTTATTTCTTCACAGTCAGTATTGGCTCTCCATATTTTGTTACACTGCAGATTTAATGATCAATATAATAAACCAATGTATATTTTTAAATCACAGGAACAGATGAGCATGGCCTGAAAATCCAGCAAGCGGCTGAAGCTGCAGGGAAAGCTCCTCTGACTTTCTGTACTGAAGTGTCTCAGCGTTTTGAAACTCTCTTCAGCAGCTGCCGGGTGTCCTTCACCGACTACATCAGAACCACAGAGCAGAGACACCGTCGGGCAGTGGAGCATTTCTGGTCAGTGCTCTGGAACAAAGGGCTCATCTATAAAGGAAGCTATGAGGGCTGGTACTCCACACAAGATGAAAGCTTCCTCATGCCATCGCAGGTCGGCGATGCTCTGGACCCATCAGGGAAGGAGGTCAAAGTGTCTCTCGAGAGTGGACATAAGGTAAATAGAAATGTGAATATGGAGGTCTTGTGCTGCCAAAATTAATGTGAAAATAAAATTGTAAATTATATGTAAGGAAATTAAATTGAAAATAAATTTGGGAATATGTTGGAATTATCTATTTATACTTTTTGTTCAACTTTATGCATTTATTTACAAATTTTTGAATTAATTTATTTCCTCTTGTACCAATTTTGGCAAGATCAGTCTTCTATATTAGTATTCGATTACTGAGGTTTCATAAATTATATCACTGCTTTATAGGTGGAGTGGATGAAAGAGGAGAACTATATGTTCCGTCTATCCTCGTTTCGATCTCTCCTCCTCGACTGGCTGGTGAAAAATCCCGGTGCTGTCCAGCCGGAGCGTTTCCATGAGGCCGTTCTGCAGTGGCTGCAGGAAGACCTTCCCGACCTCTCCGTGTCCCGCCAGAGGAGCCGTCTTCAGTGGGGCATACCGGTCCCAGGAGATCCCGACCAAACCATCTACGTATGGCTGGACGCTCTGGTGAATTACCTCACGGTTGTCGGTTACCCAGAGAAACACGAGCGGTGGTGGCACGTTGCCCACCACGTTATAGGGAAGGACATCCTGAAGTTCCACGCCATCTACTGGCCGGCTTTCCTTCTAGGAGCGGGGCTGCCTCTGCCGCAGGTCATCCACGTTCACTCGCACTGGACGGTAGGAGGGAGGAAGATGTCGAAAAGCTTGGGTAATGTTGTGGATCCTTTTGAGCACTCTCAGATGTTTACAAATGATGGCATGAGGTACTTCCTGTTGCGTCAGGGCGTCCCGGACGCAGACTGCGACTACACTCACGGAAAAGTGCTAAAACTTCTCAATGCGGAGCTCGCAGACTCTTTAGGTGGTCTGCTGAACCGCTGCACAGCTCCAGCCCTCAACCCAAGTCAGGTCTACCCTGCTTTCTGCAGTCATTCCTTCCCCAGAGACCGGCGAGGCAGAGCGGTGGAGGAAGATTATCACATGGTGGAAACAGTAAGAAGCCTATCCACTGTGGTAGAGAAGCACTTCGAGAGCATGCAGGTGTATAAAGCTTTGGAAGCCATCAGTGCATGTGTGAGACTCACTAATGGTTTTATTCAGCGTCACACACCTTGGAAACTGGACAGGAGGGACAGCAAAGATGGCCAGTGGTTAGACACAATCATCCACCTGACTCTTGAATGCTTGAGGGTTTATGGGACTCTCCTCCAGCCGGTGGTGCCAGAGATTTCCAACAGGCTGCTAACTAGACTCGGTGTGCAATCACAAGAGAGAAACTGGAAAGATCTGGATTTTTTGGGGCGATATTTTGGAACAGACTGTCCGTTTGAAGGGAGGCCATTGGGGCAAAACTGTGGATTGCTATTTAGCAGACTGGAAACTCAGAGTGGAGATAAACAAAAACCAAAGAAAAGTAAAAAACCTGCAGAGTAGAGGTGACTGATTTCATGCAGTATTTCAATTTTAGCTTATATCAAATAACCTTGGAACACAAATATGTATTAAGGCTGTTACAATAAAATATCCTGACTTAAACTACAACATTGTTGGAATCTTTCTCTACTTTACATGTTAAAACTATTTATTATGGCAATATAAAAGGTATAGTGAAAGGTGAATCTCAAAATTAGTAACAGCAAAAAAGTAGATAAAATACAGAGTGAAATGTATCTAAAGAGCTTATTAGTGTGAATGCTGCGGGCATTCACCCTCATCCTCTTGAGTTCTTCCACTATTTTCAATACACTTTATATCACTTATTTACTACTTTAATAATCCCCCACCCCTGAAAAAAGATCCTTTTTGACAGCCAACACAAGTACAAGACATAAAAACTGACATGATTTTTTTAATGAGAAATACACAAAACTAGAAATGAAAATTGTACAAATTGAAATAAAATAAAAAAAAGCATTATTTATTTTAATTGTATTTTTTGTTTTGTTTTTTTACATAGGCTCTTTAGACATTAAACATGATATATCAGGTTCCGTCTTCTGAAAATTCATAATTTTACAACTGAAATCTTGCAGCCGGGGGTTTGGTTCATCATGATCATTTAATGGTCCTTCCCAGTCTTCACTTCCTGATTCTTTCAATTAACTAACTTACATTACAGATAATTGTTCAAAAAACAAGAATTATTCACTCTCCCTCCAAAAGACTATAGACAAGCATGATCAATAGTAGGAACTGGTGCCTTGTCCTGGCTGTGTATCTGAAACGAGAGAAAAACGTTAGCTAAATGCTTGAGGTTCAGGAACTCTGCAGGAGGATTAGGGTCACTCGGAGTTTTTATTTATTTTTTACAGTTGCTGAAATGATGAGAAAAAAATGTTGATGTAATTGTTCTGCCCTTTCTCTAGACTTGAGTTCATCATTTTTCTGGTTGAGGCGCTGTATGTTTGGCCAATTATTCCCTCTGGTTTTGAATGCTGTGCAGTTGGAGGAAATTTTACTCCTACTTTTTTTTTGTTAACTTCTGGACTCTTAAGACACGTAACCATAGAAACAAGGTATTGTTTTTGCAACTGGGAGCATTCGCGTAGCATCTCAAAACCTCAAGTACTTGAACTATGACCCCAAATAGTTACAACGGAATGAAAAAGTGGAAAAAAAGTATCAACAGTAAAGTCAAAAAGACTATTTTAAAATAAGATTTAATGAACTCTTGTGCTTTTGGGATGTAAACATTCTTTGGAGTATATTTTAACCTCAAAATTTAAACTTTAACCACAAAACTGAATTTTGACTTTATTCTGTGAAAGAAAGAAAAAATATAGCTGTTTTTCCTCCTACAGCCCCTGATACTCTTTCATAAACAGGGACGGAAAACAATCAGGGTGTCAGATGAAGGTTTTGACTTACTTGAGAGTTGTTGCTGCAGCTGCCGGACCAGCGCTGCAGTCTGCTGCTGTTGTTGGGTCTGCTGCATCCCCGGTCGAGGAAACTGCAACAGAGGTGCACAAGTTTATCCGCCGGGCTTATTTATGATGATCATGATAATTTGGGTCATTAATTTGGGTCATTAATCCTGCTGCTATCCCATAAAGAAGAAGCCAAAGAGAAAATTAAACAAATGAAAAGACACTTTCAGTTTTAGGATTGCTTATTTGGTAGAGTCAGTAAGCGTGGGTTCCATATTATCCAGAGAATGCTTTATGGACCAATTCATTTTGTATTTAATCATTTTTAAAGCCAATGCATGCTGTTTAGGTCATTTATTTATAGAGATTCAAATTTAGAAAATGGAATACAGGAAATTAAATGTGAAAAACCATCAAATGTCCACACTTCTCCAGCTTTTTAAAGATGAGGCAGAAACCCAACCTGTTTTAGCCTCTGTCTGGTCTTACCATGGGCTGCTGTGGGGGCAGCGGCTGCATGCCCAGGCCCTGGTTTTGCGTCTGGCCAGGAGTGGGAACAGCCGACACCTGCTGCTGTTGCTGCTGAGGGACCTGCTGCTGCTGAGGAACCTGCTGAGGCTGAACCTGCTGCTGCTGCTGCGGTTGCTGCTGCTGCTGCTGCTGTTGCTGCTGCTGTTGTTGCTGCTGCTGTTGCTGCTGCTGCTGCTGCTGAGCTTGAACCTGTTGCTGGAAACCAGAGTACAATGCATGAGCCAGAAGGACTGTTTTCACATTTAAACCTGCAGGTTAAATGTGACTGAGGGTATTGCTTGTATTAAAGCCAGGTCTGTGACATACTCTGAGTGCTTGCTGTCTGAGGAATGAATGCTGCTGCGCTGCTTGCTGCTGTGCTGCTTGCTGCTGCTCTGTCAGCATCTGATTGGGCCGAAGGCTTGTATACATCCCCGGCCCTCCTACATGAGCCAGGCTGTGCATGACAGAACCCTGTTGGATGGGCTGGTGGGGAAACCTGGAAGAAGAAAGAAGACACAGGTAGTGATGAAGATAAATGTTCTTATTGGAAAACTGGCCAAAAAATACAAAAAATAATCAGCTTTACTTGCAGATTAAATCATGAAATATAGTGCTATAAAAACATGGCTGCCGCTGTGTGTGGCGGCTCCTAAAGAGACATCAGCTTATGACTCAAACTCTAATGGCTCACAATAATCTCATAGTTATCGCTGATGCTTATGCACCTTTTTTAAAACAAATATCTTTCCTTCCACTCAACTTTACTTTTAAATGCTTGAAAATACCTTTTTTTGAGCAGCCAACTTCTTTAGCAATGATATTTTAATACTTTGTGCTTCAGAACCACTGGACGGTGTTGTTGGGCCACATTTTCCTACAAATTGATTGAACTGCAGCCATGAGCCTGGAAGCCATCATCACAAACTTTTTAAATAAAACCTAAGGCTGACTCTGAGACTGATCATCTCACTTTATTATTATTCATCGTCTCTGGACCATATAGTTACCAAATAGACCAGATAGTTCCAGTACATGGTTTATTGGCTGAACATTTTGATCCATTTTTGTTGATAAATGTTCATACAGAGAGAAGCTGGTTGGTGTTTATTATAATATATTGTTTACTGACTAGTGTTGAACCCATGAGGCTGACGTGTGATTCCTGATCAATTAGTGGTGTCCTGACTTAAAAGTAACTTAAACTCTGTTAATTTGATCAAAAACAAATTACTAATCAGAAGTATTGATAGCTGCTTTGATGTAATTGCCATGGCATAACAGAGTTAATGTTTGATATTAGCAGTTATTAGAGAAGTACACCGATGTGTATTGAGATCTTTTTGAAAGCTGTCATTGTCAAAAATTGTTTAATGCCTGAAACAATATAAAAAATATATATATTTTTTTTGTTATTTGGATATTCTGGTCTTGCTGATACTCTAAAGTGGTGTGATACCAACCTGGGCGTGTTCTGCATATTGTGTGGATACCCCGGCGCCTGCTGGTGAACGTAACCGCTGGACCTCTGCTGCATCTGCCTCAGTGGCTCCACTGCAGCCGGGTTGGCTCCTGGATGAGCGCCTGGGAAGTTCTGGGTTACGTAGGAGGAGGGAGCTATACCGCCGCCTTGAGAAGGATGCTGCTGCATGCCCATGTGCGATGCATACGTGGTATAGCCCTGACAACATATAAATATAAAGCAAATTGTGACTCTGTGTGTGCAGATAATCCCAATTAATGGGTACTAAAAAAAGAAAAGCCACCAATCAGACGCACCTGTGATGGTTGCATTTGAGAATACGGTTGGTTCGGTGGCATCTGCCTCATCTGCGGCCCCATTGCATTTTGATTTTGCTAAGAGAAATGATGAGACAAATTAAAACATGAAAAGTTCAAAGATATGTATCGAGTTTGACAAAACCCAGAAATAGGTCTGAGCTGGTTACAGCGTCAAGGTATAAAAATGATTCAAACAGGATTTTTTTTTTTTAAATCTGCCATACCGTTCCTGTGGTATTTTTAATAGAAATAGAAATAGAATAGAAAGTAGACCTCATAACTTCATCTAGCCACTCAGTTCATCCAGAATATTCATACTTTAAGATTTGCTCCGGAGTTTTCAGAGTAGCATAGCTAAGCTAACAGACCGAGGGAGCTGCCGGTTTAACGGGCGGCGAGAGCGTGTCCTGCCTGCTAACCGCAGCCTGATCTCGGCAACTCACTCTGCCGTTTTCCGCTGCCTGTTTCATAGCGACTGAAAGCGAGACATAAAAGTCCTTAGCTGCAAGTAGCAGAATAGAAAATATGTTTTTAATATTTATTTAGTTAATATTGGTATTTTATAAACTGACGGCACAGTCTTTCAATACCAGTTACTTTTATTTGCTAATGGCAAAGACACGTCTTTGCTATGACAGGTTTAAATTAAGTCAGTAGCATAAAAGGTTAGTTTTTTTGTGTTTGTTTTTCTGTGGATATATTTAGGCTTTCTCCAAAATGTGTCAACATGTGCCACGCCCAGACATCCCAACTTCAACACAGATTCACTGTTTGTAGACATTCACAGATGTCTGAAATAAACTTATGGAATAATAAACTGGAAAAAATTGTGATGTTCCTATTGTGCATTGTAAAAAAGAAAACCCAAGAGGAGTTGAATTTGTCTAGAAAACCTTTATGTGAACACAAACAAACTTTTTACATATATAAGGGTTATGTGACATGGGATCTCTACTCATTCTGTGTGGCACTGATTGCAGCTGTCCCTTGTTGGAATAACGCAAAAGAGCTTGTCACATGTGGCACACTTTATTCTTCCATGACACAGACGGCATCTCGACCTCCTAGCAGTCCCGGGTAATGTAGGTGAGCCTGTGCTTCTGTACCTATGTTGGCTCAGTTGGCAGCACAGCTGCTGCAGAGGGTGCTGGTTTTGAGCCGATGGCCATGAGCTGGTCTATCAGTGTTTGCTGGAAAGCCTTCTGCGTGAGATGTCTGACTCCACTCAACTTAGATTGCTCATTGTGGAGAAGGAAAGCATTCATCAAAGCAATGTTCAGGAAGTGCTAAAAAAATGTTTTGTACCACTTCTTTGATCTCTATCTTTGACGTTCCTACCAACCGTGTGCCCTGCATGTGCTGTGTGCAAAGTAGAACACAGACAGGCGTCTCTGGTGTCTTTCCTTTGGACAAAAAGGAGAGAGTCCTGCCGGATCCAGCGGATACTGCACGCTTGTCCAATGCATTTTCAGTTGTTTTTGGGAACCCTTTTCTGTTTGTTTTGATTGTGCCACATGCCCAGATTCTCTTTTCAAGGAGGTCAGTAAAGAGTGACCTCCTTTACTGAGGACAAGGTACATAAACTTTTGGATATACAAACAACTTGTGTAAAAGTTGTTTGTATATCCAAAAGTTTATGTACCTTGTCACGAGTTAGGTCAGTCTGTCCTTCATAAATCAAGTAATCCCATCCCAGGTGTAGCCATTACTGGAATCAGCTAAAACATAGCTGATTCACAGGTTTTGTCTTGATCTACTGCTTGAAAAACACCCTGGCTTTGGAGGTGGGCATCCTTTCATCTATGGCAATTTCTTATCCTCGATGAAAATGCTGGCGAACCATCTGCGGACTTGAGCCAGCAAGATATCCCACAATGCAATGGCACTTCCATATACAGAGGCTTCAGCTTTCCAAGGCGGTCGCACTCAGGAGTCCCCTTTTTAGCTAAATTTGCAGCGTCGTCTTCTTTACTGCTAAGATGTAGAGCTTGAAGAATCTTGAGCCATTTCCAGCGGTGTCAATAGTCTGTCAATGATGAACACTTGACATAGCCCATATACAAAACCAAAGACAAAAATTTAAAAAGGTCCCACATGGTAATGTCAGTCCAGGGCTTTTCTTCAGTTGAGAAGTTTGACTTGATTGTTGTGAAAAACAGCTGAAAAAGCTCAACACAACTGTATGTAACTACTATTTAGTTGGCATCCAGGTGTGCGTGAAGGATGGAAAATGGGTTGTGGTGGGATTATGTCAGGCTCAGTAGTGTCAGACCACTCTTGAAAGTGATGCCTCACTTCCTTCTTGTCTGCCTTCTCTTCCAGCTCCTCTTCTGCTTCCCCTTGCTCTTCCTGGGGGGACAGTCAGGTCCTCTTCTGTCTCCGAGTCACTAGAGGTATTCTCGGACTGAGCACATTTTTGGACAGGCTCCCAATCATCATCAGAACTATCTCTTGCTCTAAAACAATGATAAAGAAGTCAGATGCCTGTCCAGTTTTGGGCACACAGATATAAAACAATGGGTCTACATACATTTTAATTCTGATCCATTATCAAAAATGAATAATTATTTAGAATTTTTCAAGGTCTGAATATGGTATAACACATACTTTTCTTAAATCAATCAAGTCTCACACCAAACTAACCACAGACTAGAAAAACCTGTCTTACACACACGTGTGTGCGCTAACACAAAAACAACATAATTTCAGTTGAGACAGAAGACAAAACAGCAACAAAGTTTATTTGTATAAAACAGGTTTTACTTACTCATCACGAAAAAGAGCTGCACCTCAGATGATGGCATCTTCCTCCACAGTATCAAATTCGGACAAATCACTTTCATCTTCCGATTTACCTTCGTCCAAAAAATCACTGTCCCTCATTATAATGTCCAATGCCTCTTCTGTAGTGAACTTGGTCTTTTCTGTTTGCATTGCCATTTTCTCAGTCAGGAGAAAATTGCCATTTTCTCAGTCAGGAGAAAATGGCACCACTACTACGCATAGTAATGCACGAAGAGCGCAGCAAGATGAACACCATTACGCTCGTGGTTCTATGAGTCTTTAAATTCTACATGTGGCTGAAATGAGTTGCTGCCAGGCATTTATCACATTTATTACAATACATTTCGTTCTCATGGTAAATCCAACTGATGATGTTTAAACAAGATATAGCTGTCCATATTAACGTGATTGTTAGATTTACTATTTTCTCCACTGTTTGTTCAATAAAAGTACCAATAAATTTGAAAATATGACCAGACATCTTTTATATGACTGGTGTCCTAAAGAAGCGAATTACAAATAGAAATGTTTTTCAAGAGCAGTATTTGTGTTTATGGAGCTACTATTGTTGTGCCATGCAGTCACAACCATAAAGTTACCCGAAAAAGAAACAATAAATAGTTCTTTAATGTCACTTTTCTCAATAGTACCACAAAATATCGAAATAACCCTTTAAGTCAATGATACTGGATCTGGGCAAAAGGACTAACTCACCAGTCGGACCACTAACTGCTGCCGCAGGTTAGTCTGAGGCATGCTGGGTTGAGGCTTGTAAGAAATTGGGTAGAGCTTGTCCATGGGTGGGTAGTTGGGTCGAGTGGTTATCATCTTGGGCATCTGTGTGTTGCGGATTGGCCTGTATGGGGGCTCCAAACCCGGACCTCCTGTAGAAAACAAAGGGCCGGGATGTAAGACGATGTTGAGTGTGTTGTAGTTTCAGAGGGGGAGGATTGCTGCTGAGAGCCAGAATGGGACGTACGATTGGGATGAAAGTATTCTGTGGGCTGACCTGGAGGCAGGGGCTGATTCTGGGGGAAAACGCCCATGGACTGCTGACCGTAGGGAATCCGATTATACAGGTTGGTCTGCACCGACTCTGTTGGCACGTTGTGGACGTAGGGCATGTTGGCCTGTGTGCGGTTCAAAAACTCCTACCAAAGGAAAATAAAATAGTCATATTTGGAAATCATAGCATTAAAATCATGTAAAAGTATATTTAAGCTTCAGAGATCACTGACTTCTCCCTTGGGTGGATTCTTCTTCTTCTTCTGTTTCTTCTTGTTGGACTCCGAGGTGACAGCAGCTACGCTCTTGTCCGCTTTCACCACCTCCATCATCTTCTTCTCCGGCTCCTGGGAGATGGGCGTCAGAGGCTCCTCCTCCTCGGGGGGAAGGGGAAGCGGCTCCAGGTAGTAGCTGCGCGGTTTGGGCTTCAGGTGGGTGTGATAGAGCAGGAAGCGCTGCTGCTCTTCGAACTTGGCGATCTTGCGGTCCACGCGCACCGTTCCGAACCAGCCCCAGGAAAGCGGCGCCGAGTGCTTCAGACCCTCAAACACGTCCCATGGAGAAATCTTCTGCTTGGTTGAGACTTGAAGACCCTGAGCCAATCAGAAAACAGCTTCAATAATTAAGAAATATTTCTTTAAGAGATTCAGTTACATGGATTTAAACTAAGCACACAATAGGAAGAATAAAAGGAAAGAAATAAAGAAAAACAAGGAAGTACACTTGTAAGGGATGGAGATAGGATGCAAAGACGGGAGAATAGAAAGAAAGAACATAAGACAATGAAAGAAGGATAAAGAATACAGGAAAAAAGGGATGGCAGCTAGGACACAAGGAAGCAAGGAACACAAGCAAACAAAAGGAAGGAAGGACAGAAAGAAGAGAGGTAAGACAAGACAGAGGAGGGAAGACGGGGCAAAGATAGGCCAGAAGGTAGAAATTATCACTAAAAGAAGAGAGAGGAAGAAAAAAACTCAGAACATAAAAAAAGAAAGAAACAACAACCCAAGAGAGGAAGGATTGGTGTAAGGAAGGGAGGGAAGGAGCAAAAGAGTTAGAAAGGAAGAACAACATGAAAAGAATTTGAAAGGGAATAAAATCTGAAAAGTACTAATATTTTCCTGACTCTTCTTTTCCATATTCATCCAGACCCAGAAAACGCTGAGCTTGAATCCCACACTCGGGTCAGACCAGGCCAGAACGCAGTGTTACCTCTTTCTCGAAGCCTGCGATCTTATTGCCCTTGGTGTCGATGAGCGAGCCCTGAGGCTCACAGGTGATGACATCACGGGTTTGCTTTGGCAGCGGCAGGAGCTGGCGAACCTTCTCCAGACTCTCTGACTGCCGGTCTCCGAGCTCCTTCTGCAAGAATGAAAACAAAACAGAAACAGAGACAGTTAAAACAGTCACTTAGATGAGATAAAGCCACATTTTCTAGCCAGTTTCTACTAATTATTGTTATTATTATTATTATTTAAGCTCTTTTTTCTCAATCTGCTTTAGGCCTGTGGTAAATTTATCTGCATATGGGAAGAATATGAGAATCTTTAAAACCAGTTGCATGGGAGACAGATGTGTCCGTCTTACCCTGAGCTTCTTAACCAGGTTCATGTACGCCCTCTTGTTCTCCTCCATGCTGCCCTGAGAGATGCTGGACATGTCAGCAGCCAGCGTCCCGTTTATCAGCACGCTTAGCATGTCCAGCACAGTGGTGAAGAGCTCACTGGGACAGAGAGACCAAGGTAAGAGCCAAGCAGCCTGAGAAGTTGCAAAAAATGTGCAGCTAAATAAATCGTACAAACTCACTTATTGGACTGCATGTCCACAGTGCCGCTGCTGATGATGTCGAGCAGCAGAACCGCCCACTCGGTGGTCTGCTGGGTGCTCCGCTGCACTGTGTCAAACATGCCGCCAACCTTATCAAGACAGGAAAAACACGGCTTATATGAATGCTGTTCTGAGCAAAACAATCAAAGAGCAGTGCTTTACCTCAGATGTTATCTTTTTGGAAAGCTATGTTAAATGTGATCAGTCAGATGATTGGTAAAGAGGTTCTTTCAAATCTTAAGGTGCATTTTAAATATCTATCCTAAAGACATTGCTATCACAAACAACTTAACGTCCCTACTTAATGTTTTTTGGAAGCGTATGCAGTATTGCATCCTTATGAAAGAAAGAGACAATATGCGCAATTTCACAATGGATCAAAGAGATTACTTTTTAACTTTACCCTTAAGAAGATCAGGTATTTCTTAAGGGTAAATGTTGGGTAATCTGGGCTGTTCTTTACACATTCTTAGTCCAAAATAATATCCAACTCGACGTGTTATATAGCAAACTAGATACAAGGTCATTTGGCAAGAGGAACTGGTCTTTATATTGATTGATCTACTTTTTTCCCCTCTTTCTGCTCCTTTCATGTGTTTTTTTTTCTTTGTCTGAGGGTATATTTGTATATGAGTAGTGTTAATCATTTGCTCTTGTAAAGTGATTAAAAAAAAAGATGCTTACGAGATTCAGCCGTAGCTTAAGTGCCTCATGCATCATCTGCTTGGCCTTGCAGTCGTCCTGATACTGGTCTTCCCTCCAGTTGGTGACGATCTGCTGGACCTGGTTGTACAGGGAGGTGAGGAGGCCTTCCCTCTGCTCGTCCTGCCCCTTTAAGCAGGTCAGGACCAAAGACAGGAAGGGCTGCTGGCTCAGCAGAGACATGCTGCAGGTGGAGAAACATGGAGCTTAAATATCAGTAAATATAAACACAAGCGTTTAGACATCTGCGACCTACCTTTTCTGTTTCTGCCGGTCTCGCTCTTTGCGTGAGGAGGAGCCGAGGTGCTGACCTTTCTCCAGCTCCTCTCCGGCTGCCTTCAGGACGTGACCCTGAACTGATGTGGGCAGCTTGGCGATCAACGGGGCGACCAGCCAAACGCCCGACCTCTCTGATGAGCTGGTGGAAATAACAAACACATCAGCTTCAATTAAAATCGACACACCGTCAACGTAAGAGTTCAAACTAGGAGTGCAATGATTGCAATTTTCTGGCCGATCAATATTTAAAAAGCCTAGACCACCGACTGCCAACTACTGGTTTTTATTTGTTGCTAAATATATTGACATTAAGTTAGCACCAGCGAGGTGACCTGGTCAGTCAGTCCTCTGTGAGAACAGAGACAGTGGCTGATTTTCTGATGTTTGCTGAAGTAGATTCTGTCATGAACAAGCTTGTTCAAGTTATATAATAAGCCAGCGTAAGATTTCCTCATTGGGCTTGTGTAAAAGGCTGAATGCTACGCAATAATTTCCTGAGGTCAATCTACTTCCTGCTTCAGAACAACGACACACAAAATAAATGCTTGCTGCCAGTAGATGAAAAGGAAAAATGGAAAAAGTTGTTCCCTTCTGCACTTAGGAGATTTAATGAAAAAATTTGGACATATTTAGATTTCTTAGAGCTGAAATTAAAATGTAATCAATTTTGAAACCTTTAAAAAAGACCTGCAATGCTTTTTTGTCCCAATACTGAGAACAGATTTGTTAGAAAACTTTATAAAAGCAGGTAAAAAAATAGAATAAAATGATTAGCCGACAGACATACCTTAAAATAGGTTTCATCTTGCTTGTAGTGCTGTTGCTATTGGTTGCAGAACCTGCTTGGACTGCGGCTCCATTTCCTGAGGGGTTACTGGAGTTCATCTCCGCCGATTTCTGGAAAACCTCAATTGTTGCCTTTGCTATGTTCTCCAGGAGAGAGCAAAGCTCCTACATCACAGAAAAGAAAATATTGTTGTATTTGGATCATAAAGCACTGCAGACCTTTTTTTCTTTACATACAGATATATTCTCTGAAGTTGGGTTTACATTATTTGTGCTCTGCTTGATCATGAGCTGCAGCTCTAGAGATGACTGTCTCATTGTCCATTGGTCCATATTCTGTAAAAGAGACAGAGTTATTGTTAGTTTTCTTCATAGTTCAAACTTTAGGCAGTTATGGGCTTTAACTGCATGAATTAAGACAATTATCCAGCAGAGGGCAGCAAAACTTCAGTTTTGCAATTAAACATGGTCCAAACTAAATTTATTAAGTAAAAACAACTAAATAGATGGAAAATAAAAAGGGACTTGACTTGGAAAGAAATTAATATATTTTTCTTTCTGTTTTTCCTGTACCTGGAGGATGCGTTTGATTCGCTGCCTCTGAGGGTTGTCACCATCGTCGCTGTCCAGCTGGCGGTGAGGATAGCAGATGAGCTGCAGCAGCCGCTGGGCTTGAATGTTTACCAGCACCGGGTCCTGGAGGGCACTGCTGTCCTCAGAGAGAGACTTCAGGCAGCGTTCGCCGACCCATTCCTGCAAGAACACAATGAGGCGGGAAGTCAGGAAAGAAGGAAAAACATGCAACAGCAATTTGGAAAACGCAAGAAAAGCTAACAAGTTTCACAGGATTAAAGATTTTGTTTGCCATGCACATTCTCATACAGATTCAACCAATGGGAGCTCAGAGTTTCATGTTCTCACCTGCTGGCAGATGGTCTTCAGGACGTACTTTGCGTAAACATCCAAGCTGGCCGTTTCCACGGAAACATTGCGCCCGTCGGATATGTCGTCGAGACTGGCGGGATGCGACAGACCTGAACCTCTCAGCTCTGCATCGCCTGGGGCAACATTAAAAACAAGTAAATCTAAACAGCATAGATTAGATGGACAGATGGATGAATGGACGGGCAGATGTTTAGAAGGACGGACGAACAATACAAAGCTAGACAGCAGTACTGCAGAGATTCCTACCCAGCATGAAAACAGCTTTAAGAACAGCAAAAACCGCTCCAACTACGATGCTGTTCTGCGAAGCAGCAAGAAGGTGCCGATCACAAGATGACCGGATGCCAACTGAAGATTTGTCTGCAAAGTTAGATGATCACCAATCCATTAATAAATAATCACAGCTGAAAAACAATGTGCTTGTGTTTGAGTCGGGTACCTGACTTGACACCATCTTGGGGGACAGGGTTACGTTGTGGCGTCTTGAACAGGTGCAGCAGGATCCTGCATGTGAGTCGAGCTCCTGGCTCAGAGTCTTGCTCGCTGCACGCTGAGGTAGAGATGGACTCATTAGAACTGGGTTTCCTTTACAATTTATGTAGATCAGCTGCACAATGAAGCCGAAAGCTTCAAACTTTCTCCTCTAAGATAACGTGTTGCATTCATTGGGGTTGATGCAAAAGCAGTGAAAAGAAGATATTTACAAAAAGTGACAGTGCCTGGCATTTACAAGGTGTAGTAGCAATATAACAACAAAACAGCCTGGCTGAACGAGGCTCCCTCTGTCTGTAGTGCGAGGAAACAACTACAGAAAGACGAAGCCAACAACAAAATACATTTATCCTTAGCTTATAGCGTTAGCACAGGACAGCACAGCATATGGCATGCTTCCTGTCCATCTGCCTGACAAGGGAAGTATCTCTGAACAACATTGTTGTGTTTGCCTGTCAGCTAAAAAGGGTCACATGTTTTTTTTCTGGCTGTACTTTCAGCAGCTCTGTTATTGCAGTACTGTTGATGGAGGAAGTGTCACAATATGGACAGATAGATTTCAATAAATCTTTTTTTTTGGTATCGATTTTGTCGAAGGATGGATTATTTTGACACCCCTAATCAGCATAAAACCCTTTCATGGTGAGCATGTGTATTTACCTGCATTCAGGAGGGAGGGGATGGCCACACAGCGGACCAGGTCCTCTAAGAGCAAACACTGCCTCGCAATCAGAATAGCCACGAAGGTCGCCAGCGAATCATGGAAGGACAAATCACTAACCTGAGGGGAAAAAGAGCAACAATCAAGAACACGATGATGCATCGTGTCCTTGATGCATCATCATCAAGCAACACACAGTGGCATGAAGAGGTAACCAGGACTTACGTCAACATTACAAAGCAAATCGTTGAAGCCGCAGTTGCCGTTGTTGGAAGAGCAGCAAAGAGCTTTGAGAATGCCAAGCCACTCTGCGCTCAGAGAGCGACAATACGCTGTCAGCTCTGCACACAGGATCCCAATATCATTCACCCTGAAATCACAAAAGCAACCAATGAAAAAAAACATCCGCGTAAACAAGGATGTGCAGAATATAATCAGCACTCACCTCTCCGGGTCTCTGTGGTCCACACAGACCTCCATGAGCACGTTGCACACGAAGCTGTAGCGGTTGGCCGGGCTGTCGTTGAGGATTTTGCCCACCATGGAGTGGTTGTTGTTGGCTGAAGGGTTGCTGATTGTCTCCATCATGAACAAAGGATCCCATAGCATGTTGGAGTCCGACGGGTCAATGTTGCAGTAGATAGAGTTTTTCACCTTGGAGCAGAACTCGCTGTAAAAGCACGGAGGGGATGTTCAGAAATGACCCGGCTTAAAAAGAAAATAACTGCTGAAACGAAGCTCCACCGCCTAGATAAACAACTTTATCTACAGGAAATTGTCTGACTTGCCTGAATATTTCTCCAAATTTGTTCTTGAGGTGACTGCAGGAGGTGTAGAGGTCGTACAAGTAGGCCAGGATGCAGCGCTCCGCAGAGGAACAGTCTGCTGGGTTCACACCTGACTTCACCACGATCCGCAGCCTAGTCAAAGGTTTGCAGAAAGGAATCAACACAGGCATGTTACAGGCATCCAAATAAATAAAACGCTGTTGTTTTGACCAAAGCTTGATGTGTACATTCTCAGAAATGCAACTACATGCAAATGTATTGGAGATACTGAATTTAAACAAATCTTAAAAATGGTAAATTCTGTATTTTCCCCCGGATTTAAATTTCTACACAATTAAAACTTTTCACAAATCATATAACAACAAAAGTCTGAAGTTAGTTTTCCATTCTCATGTTTTATTTCCTATCAGGAACAAACGTCTTGGTTGAATTAATATAGTTTTCAATCTAAAAATGTCAGAATGTGAATAATTTACTGGGTGGGTGATTTAATGGTACAAACTTACGCTGAATACAGAATTTTAGTTTGATAAAAACACTGAAATGTAAAATACACATCAATAAAACGTGAGCGCAGCCATGTAAAGTGTGCTGAAAGCAAAATAAAAGACCCCACTTACTCCCATTGAGCATTTTACATTTTAAGCTTTATTTTACATGAATGCACTGAAGAAGTCCACTACTTTTGCAAAGATAAACCCGTTTCAGGGAATACACAGCGTACCTTGCTAAAGAAAGGAAGTAATGAGTTAATTAGACTGCAACAAGTGCAGTGAGCAACACAGCTAAATGCAGACGGGGCTCCACTTCACTGCGCTGGAGCAGGAGCGCAGATGGGACCTTTTAAGCCAATCATCCCAGAAGATTAGCACTGGACTTATCCTGCGTTAATCGCACCGCTTACCAAAACAGTGCTCTAAAAAACAAAAGCAGTAAAATCTTAATTAAAATAATATTTTGGGTTTACTTCAGGCTCGAGCTTCTAATTAAAATTAATTAGCTGGGTTGGATAAGCTCAGACACAACGCCTATGGATTCCGTCCAGGTCGGGTTGGATTTTTTTGGTCTCATCTAAGCTTTTTCTCCTCCAGATTCGAGCCATGAGGAAGTTGTGACGTTTCAGGTTTCAACAGGTGAAGCATCATAATTCAGTGGAGTTGTTTAATTTTGTGGTTTTTACATTTGCAGAGAAAAAGTTGTGTTCACCTGCTTGATTAATGTGTGACGGGATCTGGATTCTCTGGTCAAGTTGTTGAATATGAATTAAACCGCATAAAAATTAAGTGCAACATAATCAATATTATTTAACAAATGACAGATAAAAATAGAATATGATGGAATATTTTTGAATCTGTCAGTAAAAACGACTGAGAACGAAAAAGTCTATTGCAACCTCTACCGTCCACCACTTCCGAAGCTAACTAATGAAAACACTTGAAAAACCAATTTTCTGCTTATTTTCAGGAGGCCACTCCTCTATTCAGCAATGCAGGAAAAAATTATTATCTACTCTTGCCAACATTACAAAAAAAGATTAAAGTTGTTAAAATGTGTTTGTGCAAAAGAGTAATTATTTATTAGTACCCTGCAAAAAAAACATCCTTTCAGCTACTTTTAAAAGTTTAATATCAGCTCTAATATCCATGTAAAAACACATTATTTCTACTTGAATGTAAACAAAGTTAAAAACCACAGAAAATCAAAGCCAGTTTTAAAAATAAATGGAAAAGTTTGACTTGTGAGTGACGGACCCATCAAAAACCTGCGCCGTCTGCTCCGGGTTGAGGATGAGACAAGAGTGGTATCTCCTCAGCACAGCTACGATGCAGAGACACAGGCTGGTGGTGTAGCTGCCCACTAGGCTGGACGACTTCAGCAGCAGCTCAGCCTCCACCAGACTTAACTCGTTCAGAAGCTGCAAACACCAGGAAGTCACAAAAGTTTCCAAAACAAAACAAAAAAAAAACAGGAACTTTTCTGGATTTCATCAAATTGCAGTTTACAAATGTTGTTGTTACCTGAATAGCAAAGTCGATGAGGCCACTGATGTTGAGGGAATACTCCATGAGGTCAAAGATGAACTGAATGTGCTGGACGAGGGGCAGGTGATACGACATCCCTAAGGCAAAGCTGGTGATCTGCTCCAGAACGTTTCTGGACACCTGCACACAAACCAGACAGAAAGAAAATCATTTAACAACGGAATTATAATTTGATAAAACAGTTTGATAAGTTCAAAATAAATAAAAACAATTCTTGAGATTGATTCGTCAAGTATGAAGCTGAAGAACCAGAAAACCTGCCTGCTGGGAAAATGCTGTGATGCTTTAAAAAAAAAAAACACATAACTTCTTGCACATAACTTTTTCTGTAAGAAAAAGCAAACAGCTAAGCATCCAGAAATAGCTAAATATGTGTTTTATATAAGAAGAACCACAGCTCAGCTGCACCCAGAAGGTTGTTAACCGAATTTTAAACCCAAAACAGCAAAGAAGCAGCGTTTGGCCGCAAGAGACGTAGTGATTCTGGGATCACTGCCACCTTTACATCAACAACCAGAACCTTTTTGAAATTCATGGGCTTGTATTAATCACACCGTGTTCCCTTTAACAAGCAGAATATATAAAACCATTTATACCCCTTTTTCTTTGCCACATTTTGTCAGGTTGCAACCACAAAGTAAAAAGTGCTTTGTTGCTATTTAAATTCAAAATCCTAAAGTATTTTATCCTCAGAGGAAATTAAACCTTGTTGTAACTCATATCATCCAAGATTCTCCGATGATTGTTTGTGATGCTGTGAGCAAAACGGATCACCAAAATCTGATCTTAAGAGGCCTCTGACTGGAAACTTGGACACCCCTAAATAAAATGTTTGGCCACCAGTTTCCGTCAAAATTAATTTAATTAGCAAACTCCTGCTCTGTGAAATGCAACATGCATCTACATTCAACCTCTCCGACTGCAATGTCAGCATCCATAAAACACCAGTCACACATCCAGAATTAGTTTGGTGTTTTTCACAGTGTTTCTATTAAATTTCCACTTCAAATGTTCATGGCATGTTGTGACACACTCAGCTCCGTTTCTCCTACCTGGGAGGTGACCTGATGCTGGTCAAAGTGGGAGAGGTGCTGGAATTTGGAAAATATGTCTTCAGCAGTCGGAAAGGCTTCAGGCTTACTCCTCTTCCTCTTTTGTCCTTCCTCCCCACCTGTACTCACAGTAAAAAAGGAAGAGATGAGCTAAAAGAAGCCGGCGGCGTTATTTTCAGTCCGCAAAACACACCAGTTGTAAAATCTGCTGAAGCAGTTGGACTGTCGTCGTGTTTTTGATTTGAAGTTTCACAGAAAAAAAAAACCCACTGGAATAAAGATCGGCAAAAAAAAAAAAGTCACACTTTTCATGTAAAAAACACTTACAGTTTAACTCTGAAAATTACCTTATAAATGGTCTCTTCTACCTAAGATGATGTGGCCAAGAATGAAAATAGTTTGGCTGGGATGAAGACAGAAAGACACAATCCCTCTTTCTCTGATGGTGAACAATAGGCCAGAAAACTGCTAATGGAGCAACATCATGCTAGCTTGAATTTTTGCACAGTTCACTAACATTAAAATACAACATGTGCTTTTCCTCAGTATATACGGCTTGAACAAGTTCTCTTAATAACAAATTAGTCTGCAAAACAAAATAATCCACACTGTTAAAGGAGAGCCAGGACGAAGCTTTAATGTTCTCATTAAATCTATTTTAATCCTTGAAAAGTAAATAAAATATTGCCAAACATATTCCTAAAAGAAGAAGTACAAGCTGTAAAAACACAAGTGAAGAGGAAACTGGGACATCAAACGCAAACAGACCCGAGGTTCGTCGTTACCTGTTTCTGCTGTGCTTTTGCGGTTGAGCACCTTCAAGATGTCTTTGGTAATTTTCTTGATGGTGTGTCGCGCCTCATCTCTCAGTTTGCCCACACCATAGAGGACGACTAAACGCTGGTTGCATTCATGACTGGCACTTTCCTCCTACAGACATAAACAAAACAAAGATTCAACCGCACTGGATGCATCAGTAACCCAGCAGCAGCTGTTTTCTTTCGAGGAAAACAGAGCTGGCAGGGTCCAGGGCATCACCTTACAAATGTTTTACATTTATGTTGTTTTACAAATAAGAGCATTTTTTTTTTTGCTTTGAAATGTATTGTCTAAACCTACTTCAAAAGAGTAAATAAAAACCCAAATAAACTCTTTTTTTTTTAAATTAAACTGAATAAATTGGTTCTCAGTGATGTCTTTATGTTTCTGCACAAATTTTTGTGTCAACCTTTTGAATTCAACAATGTCTGTCTCAGTGCTGCCCTCTTTGGGTTGAACTGTTGTTACTGCAGCCAATTTATCCTGTTGGTTACAAGGGAACAAATTGGTCGATTTCTACATCACAACCCCGCATTCAGGTGTTAAACAAGAAACTTTATGTGTTAATGTAAAAGTCTCCAATAATTAAGAAGAAAGACGCTGGTTATTTTTGTGAAAAAATGTAACTAGAGCCTGAAATATAGCAACAAAGTTGCTAAGTTGACAACAATGTTTTTCCTCATCCTGACCACACCTGTGATTTAACGCACTCCTCAGAATTGGCCACGCCCCTCCGTGTTTCTTGGCTCCGCCCACTGATGGAAATTTTCAGAATTTGTCTGGTTGTTTTCACACTGGGTTTGCTACACTTTAACAGGAACACAAATTATACCAAGAATGCCTCAAAGAGAGTTGATATGTTTTCTAGGATGACCGTGAAGCTTAACGTTTGCAAAGATTTGACCTTATTTTAATGTTTTATTTTGAAAATGATCTAAAGAAGAAAGATGAATCATGTTGCTCTTTTTCCATTTTCGATTATTTATCTAGACCATTTTTCCTTCCTAGGCATTGTAGGAGTATAAAAATTAAAGTTGCTACATATTTGAAATGAAATGTCTAACATCAAGTTCAGGAATCTTTTTTCTTCTTTTTCTTCAAAGAACAGACAGCGAGTGTCCTCACCTGTGGAATAGGGAAGTGGGTGGCGTACTGAATGTGGCGGGGTTGCTCGTACAGCTGAGGGAAGGCGGGGTCCATGCCTTTGTCCTTACAGCTGCTCTTACTGTCCTGCTCCTGCGGAGGTTTCTCAGGGGACGGACTTCCCTTGGACTCGCAATGCATCGGAGGCGAAAACATCTACAGAAGGCAAGAACCTAAAATTACCCAACTCAGTCTCATCCAGCGAGGTTTGCTAATTATTGTGAAATACACGTCACTTACCTCATCGAAGTTTGCACTGGAGTTGTGATCCGTCTCCATGGACTCGGACAGGCCTGTATCCTGTTGGACAAACGTGGTCTGGTTACCTTTCTGCATAAATCAGCAGCTTCCTGAAGAAACCGATGCCTGTAACTCGCCTCCATCTTGACGCTGCTGCCAGTATCCTGCTCTTTGCGCTCTGAATCATCCAAGGGCTCATCGCTAGGGGAACGGGGGCGTGGCAGGTGGGAATCGGACGCCAGGTCGCCACGGGAAATCAGCGTGCACATGTAGATGTTGTGGGAGAAGACGTCGTGTCGGATGAGCTCGCAGAACAGAAGGACCAGGTTGGAAAACTCCACTCGCTCGCTCTCGTTCCCCGGCTCCGCTGGAAACGGAGAAGAGCATTTGAATAATTTAATATTGGCTCTCCCCCTGCTGAAACTTTACAAACAAATACTCTGCAGTTTATAAAATCCTTAAAAAAGGATATTGAGTTTCTTCAGATCTTATGCAAGGATCAAATGTGATGTAATGTAGGTGAAAAGCAGTCGGAGGCAACTGGAGCAGCTCAGGGAGTAATGGGAATAAAAAGAGACTCACTAAGTGTGGGGGCCTGCGTGTCGAGGAACTGCAGCAGCACGTCCTGAAAGACGGGGAGGGTGGCGGCTGAGAGCGAGCCGGACGACACAGAACCTTTCTCATCCACCACCTCCGACTCCCCGCACCTCTGCAAAACAACACAGCAACATGATTTTATAGTCAAAAACAGAATAAAACATCTGTTTTATTCTGGCTCTGCCTGGCCTCAGAATGACTTTAAAATCCTGGGAAGTCTAAATACATTTTAGACCTCCTAAAAAACTCGGAAATCCAAGCCTATTAGAAGAAACAATCCACTTAAATCTCCCTTTTTTCTAAACTAATTTTAATCATATTTTCTTATCTAATTTGGCAAGATTTTCAACTTAGAGTTATGCTCATTTAATCTTTGATACATTTAGATTCAAATCCCCAGTAAAGCATTTTTCACCAGCCTTTCAGTGAGATTTCTAAATTCAACCTAAACAAACCCATATGTGCACTGCAAGCAGGAGAAATGGGTCATGATATTTTGCCAACGACAAAAGAGAAATCCTATTTGCATTTTTATTTTGCTTAGTGAAGAAGGAAGTTGTGCTCAGTTTCTTTATTTGTGTCGTTTCTTTCAGTCGTTCTTGGTGCAGCGCCACCGCCAGGGTTTGGTTCGCTTGGCAGTGCAGTGTGAAAGCGAACCACACCAGCTGAATATGTAACAAATGTTGCAATTTTGGTCTCCGATCGAACAGTCTGTCACATTATATTTCTAAAAGGTTTTCTTGCAGAATCGCTCTGCATTTATCTGATGTGCATATTTGGCTTTGTGACTCTAGGCCTCATACCTCTGCTTCTATCTCAGCCTGCCTCTTCTCCAGCAGCTTGGCGACCACCATGGCTCTGTGCCTGCCTGAGCGCTTGCAGCACACCGCCCATTCACACAGCAAGGTCACCACGGCGTCGTCGTCAGGCGACATCTGGACACAATCGGGAGTGAAAGCCAAGAACAGATGAGAATATTTTCACATCTGATAGTTACTCCATCACTGGATCTGGCCAGAAAACTCATTTAATTGCTTTATAGTTCATTCAGAAATAATGAAGTGGGCTTTAACACTGGCCATATATTTCCCATTAGTCTAAACCCCTCTGAAGAGATTTCTCGTTTTATTACATGCATAATGAGATTCTCATGAAGGGAATCTGTTCGCACCTCGTGGCCATCTTTACTCTGGCCAGAACCAAATATCCTGTTATACAGTGAATCCAGGGAGTTGTTAAAGTCTGATTTCTCAAAGCTGTGGTTGTCCAAAACCTCCAGGGTGTGGAGAACTCTCCCAATAGTAAAACCTGGAGGAAAAACAAAAATGAGTGACATCAGCCTGTTCTCACAAGGAGAGAGAGAGAGAAAACAGGATGAAGGAGTGCATCTTACCGGCTGTTGTCTCCTGACATTTATCAAACGACCACCTGAACTCCACAGCCTGGCCGCGCTCCTTTACTTGCTCCTCGATTTCTCGCAGCTTTGCTCGAACCTGCAAAGTGGATGCACATTGAAACACGCCAGAGACAAACAGATTAATCGTCAGAATAATTGATTACTAAATTAATCGCTATAAATAATCACTACTGCAAACAAAAACAAGGTGACTATGTGAAAGAAAAACAAAAAGCGTAAACTGGACTATTGGTGGAAGAACCTGTTGTGTGAAGGCAGTGTTTCCTCCTGGCATTGGCAGACTGGAGGGGGCGATAGGCAGCAGGTCCAGCGGTGATCCTGTTTTATTTCTGCTGTCTGTTAATGAGTAATGCCACACCAAAGCACTAGGGCAGCACAGAACGATGCTCTGAAGAGACAAACACAAGAAAATCTAGTTACAAACAGAATTTGACATAAAATCGCAGCGAAATAGCAGGTGAAGTGAGATGAAGCACCTGCAACATGCAGCTCAGACCAAAAACCAGCGGCCGGTGCTGCGGGCAAACGTAGAAATCTGTGAACGGCGTCTGGGCCTGGTTCCCTCCGGCCGGCTGGGAGGTCGGGGTGGTGGGCAGAGCGTTGCCTTGCTGTGTGAGGATGCCGTGTGCCACGTGACCCCCTGCGCCAGGGCCCAGGCTGCCGTCGCTTAGCAACAGGTTGAGGCGACGCGTGCAGAAGTAAGCCAGTCTTCGTGATAAATAAGCAGACTGCACAAATTCTCCTGAGTACTGAGGTGCAGAGGAGAGATTTGCAGCATTAGCCATGGTCACTCAGTGTCCATTAACACCAGTGAGCTTTCGAAGAAACACAAAGGGTTGCCGTGGCCCCCAGAGGGCGCTATAGCAGGAGTAAGAACAGGATCATACAGGCAAAAGTGGAAAACTATTTCACTTACAAGACATTTATGCCATGCTATAAAAGAAACAATTTGCAACTGGAACTAGTTCTTTTTCATCAATATTAAGAAATGAATACTTGCTTAAATTACTTGTAAGTTAGCTTTGTCTTTGTCTTTAAATCAAAGTATACTCATGTACAAGGATGACCAAGTCACAGTCCAGGCTTAAATATAATTGAGGATCTGCAGCAAGAGCACAATGGATCCCCAGCAATCTGACAAAACCTGAGAAGAATGAGGTAAAGCTGCTGGAAACCCAAACAAGAGGCTGGAACTGCAGCCAATAAGTACACTAAACATGTTCTAAACATCTTTTCTGTTTGACTTCAAAATCATGCAATACTTGCATTTGGTTCATTACAGAATTACCAATTAAATGCACTCAATATAAAAAACATTCTAAGAATCTGAACAGGTTTAAGGGGCACTGTGTACCTCCCACATGTGTGGATGTGACTGCAGGTGTTTTTACCTGTAGCAAGAGGGGCAGCAGAAGCCTGAGAAGCTCGTCTTCACCTGGACGAACTTTCTCAAAACACTCCAGCACCCAGGTCAGGAACTCATGCCTGTCCAGTATGCCATCCTGGACACAAAAACAAAATACATCATCAAGTGTAAATGAAGTTTTTTGTTGACTTTAGCATAACTCAGTCATTACAAATAATGACTGAAAGCATTATCATTTATTAATAAATAATAATGCTAAAAGAAATAGCCATGGAGTGTTTCAGTTCACCTGAAACATAAACATGGCGAGCTTCTCGTTGTATTCCCACTGCTTCATGGCGGTCTCCACGTCCGCAGGCATGGCTGGAAGGGGGGAGCTGCAGCCCTGACTGGGACACTGCCGGTAAAACTCGGCGATCTTCTGAAGCTGCTCCAACAGGTATTTAGTGATGATCTGGGTCCACTCTAAAACACAAGAACAAAGCCACAAACTTTAGATCAAATGCCATAAAATCAACTATAAAAAAAGATCAAAACGTAATTTTATTTCTTACCAATACAAGGATCGATAACATGCCTCTTCCTGACTTTAGTTTCTGTTATAGCTGCATGATATGCACATGTCATCTTTATCATCCAAGCTGCACGCATGACAGGGACAGAGTACTTTGCCAGAAATCCAAAAACTTCCTCCTTTTTGCTAAAGATTGGTACCTGGAGCAGAGACATTACATGTGTATTGGCAACAGAAAAAATAACAAAAACTTACCATTACAAAACAGAAAATCCTGAATCCATAAATGATTTTGCTTGCTTTCATTTTTTCCATGCAACAAATTTCTAAAAAAAAGGTTCAAACTCAGAAAATGAGAAAACACTTTATCTGTACCTGCATTGTTAAAGCTTAATGTATTGTACTACAAACAAACAATGAAACATGTTTGCACAGCAAAGACAAGGGAAAGAAAACAATGCATGTTAGCAAAAACTAAACATCCACTGTCTGTTTGTGAGAACACATAATGAAAACATCATCTAGTGTGAGAAAATACATCACAAAGTAATAAAAAAATAACAATGAAAGCTGTTGCCTTCGACAAACAATGACAGTTATTATGTTTTGAGAGCATACAACAAAACGGGCCAAAGACTTGTCTTGTAAACAAAATTGAATAAAAACAGAACATTAGTTAGATTTCTGTTTTTGCTCAGCAATGTAAAAATTAAGGACAATCCAGCTCAGTTTAAGGCATTTCTTCTTGAATCACATCCACTCCTCTTAAAGCAAAACAAGTATTTGTCAGAGAGGCAAATAAAATGAAAGGTTTTCTCCTAATAGAAATTTATACATTTGGATGCAGCTGCTCAGTATAAAACTGTGACTGTTGTAATAAATTGTGAATGAGTTGCAAACCGTTATAATGTGGCTTTATTTACAATCTATTACATATTTTATATTTTAAGAAACTCGGTTGTGTAGCACCAGGGCTAATTCAGCATCTAATTCAATATTCATGGTAAAGACAGACTGGAAATGTTTCTATTTAGTCATTTTAATGCTTACAGGATAAAAGAGAAAGGAGGATTTTTTAAAAATATAGCTGTATATCAATGCAACAAATGGGCCAAATACATAAAACTTTAAATTCACTCTGTAAAGCAGGTCAAATTAGGCAGCCATGAGAACTGCTCTGCCAGACGTCATTAGCTTTTCTTTCCATCTCAAAATGTTTTATCTATATTTAGGGTTGTCCAGTTTAGATAAATGTTGTGCACAAAGGATAAAAAAAGAAGACGCTTAACTTTGCCACAAACACTTCTTACAAGACAGTTTCTCACCTTCTTAGCCAGCTGTGTGAGCGGCTTAGTTCCAGCTAAATCTGTGAACCAGTTGTTGATGGAGCTTTGTGACCTCGCAGTGACGAGCCAGAAGTGATCCTTCTGGTTGACCTGTGGTTTGCGTTTCCCTGTGTCTGCAAACGTGTTGCAGCGCAGCTTCTCTGCGATGATGCTGCTGAAGTTTGAGCTGATCTGTAGAGTGGTGAAGAAATGACATCATTAACAACAAATCATTAAATCACTCAGGTGCATGATTTGGACTGGCCTGGCTCAGAATCACCTTCGAAGGGTTGAAGTTGACATTTCTGGCGCTGCCATGTTCGTCTCCAGAAACAGCAGGCTGGTTGTTAAAGCCTTGCTTTACATTCAGAGCCGTCAACTCATCCTGAAACACAGAAACAGGTTCACGTCTAAATAAACAATAAACATATGTGTAAATATGTGTCAACTGCATAAAAATCCAAACATTACAATGGAATAGCCACTTTTAAAGGACGTTAATTTGTAGTAAACACAAATAAAGTCTAGGAAAAAGATTAAATAAACATTCCAGCTTCGTAAGACACCTACTAAATGACAATGACTAAATGACATCTAAACTCAAAATCCAGGCACACACAAAGCCACGTAAATGAGTCTCCAGATTAAAGAGGACGCTTTCCGAGCTGTTGCACCCGACTGAATGACAGGAAACAGCAGCAACAAGACATCTGTCAGGTGAAACGGAAAGGATTACAAATGTTCTCTAAAAAGATAAATTGGAGTGGGGCAAAAAAAAAAAACGAAGGAACAAAATGAGAAGGCTGTAAAAAGGAAAACCACAGCAGAGGCCAGAAAAACTCAAAGCAGTTTGCTATGAAAATAGAAAATGCAAAGCAAAAGTAATGCAAGCATAACATTGGGGTCAGTAAGATTGAAAGAAAAAATAGGCTTGTCACAATTTCTGCTGGACGATAAATTGTATCAGTAATTACTGAGATTAACGATAAAGTTGTTGTTTTGAGACCAATTCCAAATACTGTGAAAATGTGATGAATTGGAATATATTTTAAATATCCTAAATAAAACATGACAACCCTAAACAATAAATAAGACAGAAATAAAAAAACACTTCTAACCAAAACCATAAATATTATGGTTTTGGTTAGAAACCATAATACTAAACACAGAAATACTGTTTCTGTGTTTAGTTCTGTGCAATCAATTACTTAATTGCGACAGGCAAATATAATTCATAATAAACTCCTAAACTCTAGCGCCAACTAGCCTGCAGAGTGGTTGTGGTTAACACAGAAATTTGATTAAAATTGAAAGATGCAAAACGGTTTTGTAGGCTGGCAGGTCGGATCACCGGACAGACAGACGGATTATTAGGACAGAAGAAAGGAAAGTTAAATCCCATGGAGAAGTAGGTCACAGTGACCTGAACTGTCAACAAACTAAAAAGCTTTAAGGGTCCCGATAAGTGAATTTTACATGAATAGGAGCCAGATTTGAACACAATGATGGGTTCAGACTGAAATCTTCTCCTCTTGTTAGTCTTAAAGGGACATTTTTCTGAAAAGATGACGCACAGGGAACAATTAAATGGGTTACTGCCTGATTCAAGTAAATGGCATTACACTGACAGTAAATGAACAGACGAACACTGACATTTAAAGACCCTTTTCTTATTTTTTTGGCGACAAAAAACATTAAACTTTTGTTTGGGAAAAGCAGTCCAGCTCACAGATGTGACCAGCAATCGGGACCAAAGTTTTCCAAACCAAAACACCGGATTACTAAAATTATTTGCAAAATTAGGCAAGGTGCAAACTACTATGACTAATTGTGATTGTTCTGGTTCATCTGCTTGGTTTGAAAAATTATAGATATCATTTGTTGTTATTGTTTGATTCAGTCTCCGTTTTATTGCAACCTTGAACCGTTTTTTGAGGAGTCTGGACTACATTCAATCGTAAGTTCAAAATCTAAAATGCAGATAAAACCTTCATGTACCCAGTATTTGATTTATTAAACTTTTATTTTGTTTGTAAAAACACAAAAAGAGAATTTCCCTAAAGACTTTTAGCAATTAAGCACATCAAAAACAGAGAGATGCCTAAAAACTGAAACAGGCACTTAAATGCTTAAGTTTTGTTTATTAAGGAATAATCTATTCATGCTAAAGTTTCTTTAAGTAAAAAGTAGTTGCCCCATTCATTAAAATATAATATGACAATAACCAACAAATTTCATTGTTCAACTTTTCTTACCACATCCAATGTAGAGTCAAGAAATTACTTAAAATAATGTTTCTCACAGCATAAAGTAAGGTATAAGATATCAAAAATCAGCTCGTCATTCCCTGATCACAAGAAATCCAAACACAGATAATAAGGTCATTGATACCAATCAGTCTTAAAGAGGTTACAAAGACATTTCGAAGACTTTTGACCCCAGCGAACCACAGTAGGAGTCAATATCAACAACTGGAGAGAACATTGAACAGAGGTGATCCTCCCCAGGAGTGGACAATCTCCTACAATAACTCATCACTGACTCATCCAGGTCACAAAAGACCACAGGACAACATCAAAAGCACTGCAGGCCTCACTTCCCCTCAGTTCAAAATTCAAAGACGAGAAAGAGTCAGTGGTCAAAAACAGCATCCGGTTCTAATAATGAACCCCACGGTTTGTAGAAATGATCTTCTGTGAACTACAGTGCTTTTGAGATTATGTGTGTCCTTATTCATCCAGCTAAAAACAGCCACGCAAGCATTGTTGTGTGAGTGGATGGCTTTACATTAATAAAGTCATTTATTTATTCATTTTTTAAGATCATATTCAAGAACACTGGTGTCATGTAGCAGAACAATGAGCCACATCTAGGAAAGCACACCTGTGAATAGCTGCACTTTGACTAGTGGCCTAGTCAAAGTGCAGGCTTAAGACTCCTCAACTGCTTGGATGACTATAAACAATGTCTTTCATAACCTGAAACATCTGACAAGAAAGCAAAAACAGAAGAAATCTGCAAGAGGACAACTACTTTTTCGCAGCACTGTGTATGTTTACATTTCCAGTTTCTAAGGGTGAATCAGTGTGTCTGTCTGCAAAAACCGGCTCTGACTAAGAGACAATGTTAAAAATGATTGGGAGGCTTTAAACTCAGAACGAATGTTGTGTTTTACCAAAATCATGGATCAATAATTACATAAACACCAGAAAGTTGGTAAATAAACACAGGGAAGTTTCTTAGTCTACATGCACCTATGGATTCTTATAGTGATGGCAAATGCAACGAGGAACAGAGCAGCTCAGGTATATCAGTGAAGAAGGATGCTAGATATCTCAAGTCTGTTGTTGAGAAAGTCATCTCTTCTGTTGGGGTAGCAGCATCAGAACCAGGGATTTAAAAAGGTTCAGCAACCCGATAAAGAAACCCAGTTCTGTTCTGGGGACGACTGTGGAACCTCTGGAGATTAAGATTCAAAGAATTCTTCATAAAACCAAGTAAATTATAGAGTATTCTCTTCATGAGACTGTTATACAACAACAGAGTGTCTTTAGTCAGAGGCTTCTTCAAAGTCACTGTAATATGGACTGCTACAGGAGATCCTTCCTTCACACAGCCAACACCATTGATAATAACACTATGAAGAACCTTAAATAATATAAATTAAAAACAGAGATTAATAGTAACTAGTTACATTCACTTGAGTAACATTTTGGGGAAAAAAATGACTCTTCTGAGCATTTTAGTAAACCATACTTTTTACTTTTACTTGAAGAATATTGTTAGTAACTTCACTAAATAAAGCAAAAATGTCTAAAATAAAAATACAGCAGAGACAGACAAACCTACAGTGTACATTAATTTGAGAGCTATTGTTTGTTTAAAATCTTTTTTGTTCTGATGCTTTTTATATTGAACATTTTGCACCATTTGTTATAAGAAGTTATAATAAACAGTATATTGTCCCTAGAAATGGGTTCCAACATATACACAGCATCTACAATTAAGCATGAATTCAGTAGGTTAAAATGTTGATTTAGAAAAATGCTCCTCCTGTCCAAATCAATTATTCTGTAATATTATTTATTTTCATTTAAAATACTACTAGAATCTGAAAATAACTACCTTTTTGTCTCTGATGCTGCAGGGCCCAGCAGCTATGATGCCATCATTAAGTATTGAGTGAGGTATTCAATACTGAGTGACATATTTTAAAAATACTTGTTTACTTCTGAGTAATGTTTTGCCGGTTTTTTGTTTTTTTTTACTTTTACGTAAGTAAAATATGTTGAAGCAGTGCCAACATTAACTTGAATACAATTTATGTATACTCTCTTGCTACATTTCCAATTCCCTTTGGGATTGTATCAGCTTAATGTCAGATTAATAGACGGTACTTGACGTCCCAGAGAATAAACTAAACTTGACCACTTATTTTAAACATGCTCTGAATATTTTAGGAGGATTAAATCAGGAAGTTCAGCTAACGTCATTGTGTAGCAACCAGTTAAATAACCCAAACAAACAAGTCAGGTAGAATTTAAATATCCGACGTTTTCTGTGTTGTTCCACGAAACAGGAGAAATGTAGCAGTTTATATCCATATCTGCTAGCGGAGGAGCTAGCTCAGCTGGGCTATTCGTGACCGCAGCGGGTTGTTTTTCCCTACTTAAGCCGGACAGAGCTGGTTAACAAGCTGCCAAGCAGGAGCTGCTGCTGCTCATTGTTACTGCGAGGCCCGAAGCGTCTGCACCGCTGCTAAACAGGCTAGCAGCTGCTAGCTAGCTCCGCTGCTCTGTTAGGACATTTTATTTCACTAAAACATCGATCCTGGGCTTTTATAGTCCACAAAGCAGCGGCCTTTACCTCTTTTTGTTTTGGATCCTGGGGATAGACGTCTGGAGGGCCGAGGCGGGGCCGCTTTAAAGGCCGGTGTTCGTAACTTAAGATCCCGAAAGCAGCCATCATCCAGCGGCATCACAGCCAGGGCTTTCCACCTCCCCAGCAGCAGCAGCCTGAGCACCGGGCGACAACAAGCAAACGAGCTTCCGGGATGCTTTCAAACGCCAACTTCAAAACAAAAGCACGTAAACATTTACTTGTAGCAAGGCTGTCCAAATAACTGCGTCTCACATAAGGTTTTTGTCCACATTCATGTAGGAGGGTAGACTATTAATCTGATATTAAATTGATACAGATTAATAAAAAAATACTTTACTAATCCCAAAAGGAAATAAAATGTTGAGTATACATAAATTGTACCAAAGCAAGAGTATCACATTTTTACGCAAATAAAAGTAAAAATAAAAAAGTAGTCATTCAAGAAATTACTCAAGTAAGAGTAAATGAGTATTTCTTTAAAAAGCTACTCAATTTTACTGATAACTTCAGACAGACAAAAATGTAAAGTAATGGATAAAGTCTGGTATTAAAAAAACAACAACAGTTAATACAAATAAATATCAAAATTACAATATAACAGATTCAGGTAGAAGGAACACTTTACAAAAATTTTTATTTTAAAGCATATAACTTATTAAACTAACTACAAACTAACTACAGAGTACAGTAGGTATGAATACAGGATATGGTACCTCCAGAGAAAACATAAAGCTTACTGTATATTCTTGATCTGTAAATGACAAAAGACTCAGCAGATAAAAAAAATAACAGAACAGCAATGTTTTTAAACAAACAAGAGGCCCCACATTCATGTAAACTGTTTGTGTCTGCCTCTGGTGCATATTTTGGTTTAGTCATGTTTGTTATTTGACTAACTGACAGCCCAATTCAGAGGTTGACCTGTCCAGAAGGTGTACTCAAGTAAGATAATATTAACCAACAAAAAGCAATGTATATATTAAGGAAATGCAAGAAGAATATTGTTTGTTTTTCAAAATGTATAAAAATGTGCATTCTCCCGACACCCCTTAATACAATCCAGTGCCTTCAGAAAACATCTCATTAGAAAATAAAGTGAATCTGTGTTTCATTTAATTATTTTCTAAATGTACGAGTCCTGTGTAGGTACTGTATAGATTTGTTAGACAAAGCAAGTGAACAAACAGCACCATTAGAATCAAGGAACAGCAGACTGCTCAGGGACAGAGTTGTGGGCACTTTATCCCTGAGCAGAGTCAGATTATAAAACAATATGCTTCTCCTTTGAACACATCACAGAGCAGCCCTCAGTCCATCAGAGCACCACAACTGCAAACCAACAAGATAAAACATGGATAAACTGACAGGCTGAGCAAAGAAAGCAGTAATCAGAGAAGTTTCCAAGAGGCCCGTGGCAATCCTGTAAGAGAGGAAAGAGAGTCTTTTGACAGGATCATTATTGGTTTGGATTCTACCAATAAAAACCCAGTGTGAGGAAAGCTGTTATTGAAGGAAGGAACTACAAAAGTCTCATTTGTAGCCAGCTTGTCACAAGCCACAGTGATTTGTGGAGCACATGATTCATAATTCTCTTCCACCCAGCTTGTGGATGTCTGCAGGCGATCCAGAGTTACCACTGACTTCTTGGCTGCTTCTCTGATTGATGCTCTTCTTACTGACCATGTTTTGGTAGGTGTGCAACAATTTTTCCATTTTCAGATGACAGACTAGTAGTCAGTATTCTGATGTTCAAGAACTGGGATTTTGTTTTATAACCTTTTTTTTTGCAACAATTTGTTCCTTGCCTTTGCAGCTTCTTGGTATGCAAGTTAATGTTTGTCCACTCAAGTTCTCCAACAAATTTTCGAAGCCTTTTACTTAAATTACACACAAATGGACCCATTTACTAATAAGGCACCACTGGATTTTATTTAGAGTGTCAAAATAAAGGGGTCTGAAAACCAAAGGAAGCCCCTCATTTCAGAAAGTTTCTGAAAACTGAGTTGTTTTCCTTTCACTTCATAGTTGCACTCTATTTTGCGTTGATCTAATTTGAGCTATCAGATAAAATCTTAAATCATATGCATTGAATTGTGGTTGTAATTTCACAGAAAGCAAAAAGAAAAAGGTATCCAGAGAATGAATTCTCATAGAAAGCAGTTATATTGTTTTTTTTCTAAATGTTGTCAGATATTTTCAGAAATAAAAATGTTACAAGTTAATTTCTAAATTCCCTAAGATTTCTCAGTCTTGTTTAATTTTGTAATCCATATTTTGTTCTTAATAAAATTTAGCTCCAATGTATTTCTGATTGCTCTAAACCTTTGATGATCATCTGACTCTCACTCTAATAGAGGCTCAAACTCCAAAAGGGAAATGCAAATTCAGTTGTGTAAACTGTGTAAAAACTATTCCCATTGAGGGACATGAACAGAAACTATAATATGAACATGTTGTCAATAGAGAGCCCACTTACACTTTTTCATAACCAGTGCAGTTACTGGAAATACCACGTTTAACCCTTGCGGCACTTTGGAGAAGCCATAAAGAACGTCCTCTTGTGAGAATTCTGCGAAACACTTAGAAGAACTTCAAGCAACTTTGCCACAGTTCCTGAAAGATCATTTTTAAAAACCCTGAAAACCCAGAGGGAATTGTTCGAGAATTGGCCTAAAAAAATCCTTCATAAGGATTGTTCCCTGAAGGATCCAAGAAGGTTTGAAGATTATTCAGAGTAGCAGAGGAAACTCTGAGTCCCCAGTTCTTGTGTTAACTTGCTTTAAATGTTTACAAATCAGTGTGGTTATTCCAAAGAGAATTATATTTAGTCACAGCTGACAGATCTTGGTGACAGCTACTCACATCTTTGGTCTGTTTCCGCCCTCTTCTGCTCTGAGTAAGCTTGAACTGTTTAACAAGATGTAAACCGTGGACAGTCCCAGTAAAACCACAGCAGTTTCTCTGGAAACTGCATTATGGTTCAGGTTTGCAGCTGATGCCTTTAACATCTGCAGCAGTTTCACTTGCGATACAAATGAGGCGTATCATACATAAAATAGCAAGAAGAGACTTTTGTGTGTAAAATTTGACAGGAAATTAGAAGTAAAGATTTAGAAAGTACAGAAACATACTTTTACCGAAGGCGAATGTACTTTTTTTCATGTCATAATTTGTTGTCATCAGTAAGGCTTCAGAGTGATGCACTTTGTCTTTTAAACACACACAGGAAAGCAAGAGTACCTCTTTCCTATACATTTTCTGCTTCACTGGTTCTGTTTGCTTGTGTAGATTTTATCATATAACTGATCCCTACAATATGGAGGCTCCCATCACCTTGTTTATTCTTTGAGCCTTACGTGCCCAGATTGCATAAAGTGCTTTACAAAACCATTGACTCCTCTTTAATGCAACCACAGAGTTTCATGTTTTATTTAGGATTTTATGTAAAGGACTGACAGGAAGTATTGCTTGGTGCTGAGATCCAAAACTTCTTCTTTAAGAAGAGAGAATAAACATCTCAGAGGTTAGGCATGAGGTCTAGGCAGGCTACCAAACCTTTCACTGCATGGAAATTATACAACTTATAATGCAGATTACAACACAACACACAGAACATGTAAATATTCCTGTTTCATAGAGTTTTTATGATTTTTATCTGTTTAAAACATATTTTTTGATCATCTTCTGTGTATTTTGTTTCATCTTCTCCTTCATTGATAGACTGCTGCATCCTAAGTGCAAAAAGGAGTGTTAGAGGAGATCCTTCCTCCCAGCAGCTGTCAGACTGCAACCATCACTGCTTCAAACAAAATCAAAAAGTATTTTACATAGATGCTGGCATTTGCACAATCACCTACACTGTTCTTACTCATTTTAAAATATTATTTCTGATATTATTGTATATCTGTATTTATTTATGTATATGTCCGTCTTTTTAAATATTCATTACACATGCACAATATGAAAATTTTTGGAAAAGTGATCGGACTCGGTCGCACATCCAATGGATCACAAGTCCGATATTCTTATTTCTAACAAATGCACAGTATTTTCATTCTGTTATTGTCATTACTATTATCAGTGACATTGTTGATATTCCTTTTTATATTATGTTTCAAACTTTATGTGAACCTTTATACCTGATGATGCTGCAACACCAGAAGTTCCCCTTTGCAGGACAATAAAGGCAGTTTCTTTTTTTGTTCTTATATCCAGTTATTTCAGCAACACTTGTTTTAAATGCAACATGACTTGTGTTCATGTTTCCTGTTTTTGTTGCAGTGCCAGGAACAGGTGGTTCACTAAACAATGAATTAAATTATCTGTGAAGTTAAAGAGTTTCAGGAAATTCAGGATTTTGTCCATTTTCTAAACCTGTTAAAATGCCACTGATGCTTTAAATCACAATGTTGGAAGTTTTCTGCTGCAGGAGAGGGACTTCCAGTCAGCCAGGTCCTGCAGTGCAGATGTTATTACTCCTGGTGTTGGTCTCAAGGGCTGAACAAGTGGATTTCTTGGTTTAGCAGTACTTGAGCAGATCCTTGTCAGAGTCACCTGGAGATAAGGGTTTACACTGTTTGACTTGACTGCTACACGCTTCTGATCGTGTTGCTCTTGTTAGTGTTAGCTCTGCACTGGCACTCAGACTGTGAAGTTTCTGTTTATTCTTTCAGTTATCTTCCGTGTTAAAAGGTGGTGTCTGAACATGAACTTGTCTGAGTGCAAGTTACCCATTGAGATGAATGTGAGCTCTTCACCTATTTATCTTTTCTTACCCACAGGTACAACTGTATCATATCATTTTTGAAAAAAAGGGTTGTTTGGTTAAAAAAAAATCACAATAAAACCATAAAAAGTCAATGTATTTTAGGAAAATTATCCTTTTTTCTTTAACAAAAACATAAAAATTGAAATCATGTTTGACACATTTCTTCCTCAAGCCAGAGTTGACATCTTGCTACAAGCTGACTCTCCACCCTAAAGTCTTTAACCTCCAACATGTTCTTAGTTTTCAGGGTTTCTGTTGCAGCTGAAGGTCAGCGTACTGCCATGTTTCACTGTGAGGATGGTGTGTTCAGGCTGATGTGAAGTGTTAGTTTTCTGCTGCACAGTATTTTGCATGTAGCTCAAGACATTGAGAAACATAAGGATGTATGTTATTGTGGCTGTTCTTTTAGCAGCTTCTGCTCAGCTGGTGCTGATTAAAGCTTGTGCTCTGAACAAAAAAAAATTTGAATGTATGGTTGAGTAAAGTCAACAAGCAATGCATTAACTAAAACGATTGTGTATTGTAGCATTTGGTGTGCAGATGACTTTACTAGCATCTATTCCTCTGCATATACATATGCATACAAATTAAATTACACCGAGGATTATCATAAATAGACACAGTAAAAAAAAAAAAACAGTGGACACTCATTTATGTAAACATTTTATTAAAAAACATTATATTAAAAATCTGACATTTAACAAAATTATTGCAGCATTACAATCTCAAGTGTATAAAGGCAATCTTGAAAAAGTATTATTGCACTTTTCTTGATTGTTCAGCACGTACTTTACTATAAGGCAAATATCTAAAATCCTCAGGCTTGTGAAAACATTATGTACTGTCCCTCCAGACTACAACAAACATAATAAAAAGGTGCAGATTTTAAACTCCAGCATTTGGAAACATTAGTTCAGTTCAAATCACAGTACTGTACATGAAAGTAGTCATAAAAAGCGTGCCGACATGGCTGACTCTTTCATAAAACCTGAAAGTGTTAACAACATAATGCTAAAAAAAACTAAAAAAAGATTCCTACATTTAGCAAACAGTACCTGATGCGAATGTACAGCAGGTAATTTTTGTTGAAACATAGTCTTAAATATTTAACACAAAATAATCCATTCCTGGAAAATATACGGATGAAACATGAAATATTACATTTTTCTCTGATTGATGTTTACATTCCTGATCTCTGAGGTTTGAGTAACAAAACAAAAAACTAAAACTCTGATTAACTGACCTCCAAAGAAAAAGGAAGCACCACATCAAATATAAAGTGCTATTGTCCGAGTTAATTATTTGGCCTGGCAACAAACAGCCAGTTAGCTGAATCTTAATTTGTACACTGATACTTGATGAGTTTAAGCTTTCAATATAGTCCCTTGGTCTTTAATGTGGCAAATAACAGACAGTGTCACTCAGAGAATTTACATATTGATATCAACCCATTATTTTCCTTCACATTATGATTATCCATGTGTGTGTATGCTTCGTGTAAATGATAAATTTGCATATATTTTCAGGATTTCGGCTGTCGTCTTCAGAGTGTTTTATTTTATTTGCTTTGGCTGCTTTCTGACGCCTCTATCATGGCTCGAAATCTTGAGTTTTCATTTGCGAGCAAGGCTGCCGGCGAGTCGAACTCTAGAATCTGTGAGCAGGAAACAGATAAGACACGATCAGTATCAGTCAATTACATCTCGACTCGGTATTGAAACCTTGTAAGACGCAGAGTGATAAAAAGAATGAATATGTTGAAATTATTCCTTGGTTTTGTTGAATTTCTTTTGTAGTACATAACATTTTAATTGTTTAATATGAGTGTTATAAACAACTCTGAATATCTATTATTGTACTTTATTTTATTCAATTCAACTCAAACATACTTTATTTATCCAAAAGGGAAATTAAATGCATCTCATATTATCCAAGTATCAATGAGTTGTAGATGGTGATGTTCTGGCATCACCATCTACAACTCTGGTAGCAGTCAGTGTTGCAACAAATCTGAAAAGGCTTCTGACTGAACATCTTTTTTCCTGACAGTCTCATGACTGTCAAAATCCAGGCAGGGCAGAAGATATTTCACAGTAGCATGTCCGAGATGATTCCTTGAATTGTTGGAAAGCTAGCTAATCTAATTTATTTTTGCTGCTCCTCTTTAAAGAGTGACTAAACTCCCAGACACACAGTTTAAATTGGTTTTGAAGGTTTCAATCTTTATGTTTCTGTGAAAATTTTGACAAGTTAATCATTAAATGCTATCTAGAAATAGTAAAATATAAAACATATATTCCAGTTTGTACAAAAAATTATGTTCTCAATAAACCAGTAATCACATTCGGACATTTCATGTTCTCTAAACGCTTCACAGGTTGTTTTCAAGGAGAAAAGGAGACAACTTCCTAAGACGCAGCGCTGCTTCAGTTTGTAAATGTGCTTCCTTTTCTACACACCTGGCCGTTGTCCAGGACCATGACCCTGCTGCAGTTCATCACTGTGTTGAGACGATGTGCGATGATGAGAGTTGTGCAGCTGTTGAACGCGGTGCGAATCGTCTCCTGGATGAGACGATCCGTCTCCGTGTCGATGGCCGCCGTTGCCTCATCCAGAATAAGAATCTAAAAACAGTTTCAGAGAGAGAGGAACAATGAAAGCTGCAGCTTTAAACAGTTATTCACTGCCTGTGCCTTTATTCATAGTTAATGATGCAGGTGGTCACCACTAGGTGGCACTGGTATCCCATTGAAAACGAGATGAAAGGAGGCTCTTATTTTCTCATTAACTGAACCTGAGGAGATCATTGCTCATCCAGAGAAAAAGTTGAGGATGTAAATAAAAGATGGCAGCACAATGCATTCAGAACCTTGCTGTTCCTCAGGAGGGCCCTGGCTACGCAGAGGAGCTGCCGTTCTCCCACCGAGAAGTTCTCCCCGTTCTCCGTCACCTCCGAGTGGAGGGAATGAGGCAACTGGCAGACCTGTGGAGGGTCACAGAAACCAAACTGTGAGGACAGGCTTTGCGTGCAATCTACAACCTGTTGATCAAATAACTTACCATTTCTTTAATGTGGGTTTTCTCCAGAGCTTCCCAGATCTGCTGGTCAGAGTATTGATCCCACGGGTCTAAATTGCTCCTGGGGGGAGAGAAATCATAACAAAGATGAAAAAACTTCACATTAATGCAACAAATTTATTCGAAAGGCCTTTCAGTATCTAAAATCAACATTACAAGTAAATAGAAAGATGTTTACTCATAATAATTATCCTTTACTTTGTATAAAAAGGAGATTAAAGTTTATTGCTTCCTGTGAAATGACATGAATCTCCACCCAGTTTATCAGCTTAATTGGATTCTCTTTGTACTAATTTTACTGAATATTTTTCTGAGTTGCTGCTGACATACATTTTACAGTGTAATTATCCACAGGCTATAAATTCGGAAGTGTTAGGAGGCCAATAAACAGCAGCAAGCAGATCTTATGTCTGCCATTACCTGAAATTGTTTTTACTGTTCCAACCTGCCCTCCCAAATGTTTACTCAGCCAGAAACATCCAACAAACACACTGCAGGCTTCTGTTCTTGCATTACTCTTTCCTTTCACTGCTGCTTTAACCAGTTCTCAGCTTAAAGGTCAGATTCTGCAAGTATTATAAATGATCAATCATGTTTATATTCTGCATATTGAGGTGCTTCTCAATAAATTAGAATAACTTTTAAAATGTAATTTATTTCAGTAAAATAACTTGGGATGTGAGAGGCATATTTTATAAATGGTTTTATTACATTTAGAGTAGAATATGTCAAGCAATTATTTTTGTTTGTTTTGATTGCTTTGGCTTCAAGGCAAGTAAAAAAATGAATAAATAAATTACTTCCTCAAAAATGTTAAAGTCTAGACTAGTGATGATCATTTCTGGTCCTCAGGACTCACGGTCCTGCATGTTTTAGTTGCTTCGCCTGACTTTAATTAATGATGACTAACAGGCGTCTGCAGCACTTGACGGCAAGCTGAGGAGATGATGCAATCATTAAAATGCAATGTGCCGAAGCACAGACACCCTGAAAACAATGCTACAAAACTCTAAAATAAACATGTTTTTTTCTCACTTTTATTCAATATTCATTTAGAATAAATGCTGCTTTCTTTTTCTAATTGGCCTTGAATTCTTCTGTAGTAATGTCCTCCACTTCAATCAGAAACTTTTCTATTTTGCGCTTGCTACATTAGCTTGAGAAGCAAAGTTTCTTGATAAATTTGACTAGCAGCCAATCAGCAAGATGAGCACGGAAAATAACATTTTGTAAAAAGTTATGGGCAACGTGAAAAGCTCTGCCTTTCTGTTTGACGTAAAATTAATACAGTTCAGGGAAGATCTGTAGGTTAATTTTGAATGAACCGAATAATTATTTGATAGCACACTGTAGCCACCTGAGGAGTTGTGGGTAAAACGTATTTATGAACAAAGTTTTTCTTTCTTTTTGTACCAAAATATACATATTTATTGTACATTTTTGGTTTAATTATAGCTCTGATAATGTTTCAGTAAATGACATTTTTTTGAGTCTGTATGCACCAGTTAAGAATTAATCGATTGCTAAATTAGTTGAATATTAATTCAATAACAGAGTCATCACAATTAATCTGATTCATCGCTTCAGAACTAATTAGAAGTAATTGTTTTTCTGTCGGGTATTTTTGTTAAAAATTCATTTTACATCCCAGAACGGAGCAGGAGTCCCAGCTACTGGTGATAAAGTAATAGTAACTGGATTACCTGATGGTCCCAATAAAGAGTACTGGCTCCTGGGGAATGACGGCCAGCTTGCTCCGCAGGTCATCCAGGCCAATCTGTGCAATATCGATCCCATCAATGACTATAGAGCCTGCGCTGAGCTCCACAAGCCTGAACAAAGCCACAGCCAGAGAGGACTTCCCTGCAAACACACACACAAAAAAAGATGCTGTGCCGACAAATGTGGACATGTTGAAACGGAGACGTACATGTGAGTAGGAAACGCTGCGGGCTGAGGAACAGAGAAGGGTCAGCTGTACCTGATCCAGTGCGGCCTACAATGCCGACGGTCTCTTCGGGGAGAACGGTAAACGACAGGTTCTTAAGCACCAGCGGCAGGTGATCCCGATAGCGCATGTCCACATCCTGGAAGCTGATCTTTCCCTGCTGAGGCCAGGAGGGGGCAGGAGCGGCTGCCTCAGGACTCTGTCTGGGCGCCTCACTGTCAAGACTCTGAGATAAGGAGAGGCGATGGTATCTGCTATGAATCACTGAGTTCCTGAAGAGGAGCAGCCCCCCCACTGATCTGTACTGATTTTTGCTCTATAAGCTTTTTTTCCCTTCTTTCACTAACGGGGAAGAAGTTGTGGTTTGCGTGACAAGCTCTGTCATGTGCTGTGGAGTGTGTGCAGATCACATGCACACAACACAAAACATGAACAAAACACGGCATCTGTCCTGATGAAGTCAGCTGGTTACCTGCTGTCAGGGCTGGGCGATAAATCGATTTCATCGATTAATCAAGTTTTTGGTTTCTGAAGAAACCAAAAAAGTCTTAGAGTTAGCCAATATTTTTTTATTACAAGGTCAAAGTCATACTACAAGAATACAGTTGTAACATTTGGAAATAAAGTGGTAATTTTATGAAAACTCCAGCATGGAAAATAGAAAATGAAAGTCTGGAATGTTGAGTTATACTTTGGTATAAGTTTTATAGATAATATTTTTTATCTTAAAACACCAGCGTCAAATTATTATCAGTAGCAAGACTTTACGACAACAGATCCTGATTAACTCTCAAAGCTTTTATTTGTAATTAAAAAGCTTCTAAGATGTTTTTCTGGTAAAATTGGGTCTTTTGTCTGCCAATATGATTACATTCTTGTCATGAAACTACATTTGTGTAAATTGGCCCTAATACGCCTTGGCAGAACTTACACAAGGGATGATTGAAATTAAAGCCACTTTTTGAAAATATTTTCTGTCATTTGTAATTTGTTTTTATAAAAGAAATCAAGCAATTAAAAAAACAAACAAACTGGAAATCAGCTCTGATATGAAAAAAGAGACTCTATTTTTAAGCCTTATTGCCTAGCTCTACCTGCTGTGATCCCACAGACTTAACACTCCTTTACCTTTATGTAATGATTTATCCTTTCCACCGACGTGAAACGAGCTTCGGTCTCGGAGAGTAGCCTCACAGTGAACTGAAACAGGCCGGTCAGCTGGAGGTGAAACACAAACAGGAAGTTAAAGGGTTAATAATTATCACTGTCACCCCAATTACATTAAAGCACTGCCTGCTTTGGCATCATCAGCAGAGACTCGCTGACATGCCTCCTTCACAGCCTCGCTAATTGATCTCAACTATCTGTATTGATTGTGTTGATTAGAACATGCGATAAAATGCTGCAAAATTCACACTTAAGGCAGCTATATGTGTGTGTGTATATATATATATATAAATATGTGTGTGTACAAATATATATATATACACACTCTAAAAAACGACCTGCAGCTGTAATTGCAACAGAGGACGTTTCTGCAAAATATCAGGCTTTCTGAAGGTTTCATCGGCTCAAATTTAAGACTTTTGAAGACCATTTGAAAAAATGCTGAAAATATTTAAAAGCATTGAAAACTATTGAGGAAGTAATGGTGCTTCTTATCAGATTAACTACAGCTACATTGTCCAGCCAACCGCCGATAAATTGCCCTTACCCATGATAGAGGAAAAAAAAGCCACCTCGCACGGATATACTAGCAGCTAGTTAGCGTTAGCATCAACCACCTCGAGTCACAGAATGTCAACTTTTGTCTGACAGATAAGTCCCTCAAGAAAGAAAATCCAAACTCCATAGAATATTCTACACTAAATAGTTCTGACACAACAAAACTTCAGACCTGAGATGAACAAACCTAATGCCAAATTGCTTTTTTAAAAACTGAATTTAAGGATGCACAGACAACCCAAATATAGACTAAGTTACTTATGAATGCAATGATATTGAATTGGATATTAACACTTTATACTTGAGAGAGTGAATACAAATGCACAACACACTTAAGGGTTATATTTAAAATGTTCAAAAAAATTAGATTTTCCTTCTTCAAATCCTATCGAAATAAGATGAATTTAAAGCTTGCGGTTGCAAAAGTGACAAAATGCTAAAATTTTGTCATCTAAGATACTTTTGCAAGACACTGTAGACACATTTGAGGCTTATATTTCTCCATATTTGTTCACTGACCTGCACTGCATATGAGATGGCCAGGCCTGCGTAGGCTGGAGGTATCTGATTCTGCATGAAGACAATCAGAAGCGCCACAGCAGTGATAAGGGAGATGCTGATGAGGTCCAGGCGAACAGCCAGCCAGCGCATTGCACAGCTAAAGAGATAGTTGGTGGCCTGGTTGGTGTCCAGCAGCTCCTGGTATCTGTAGAGAAAAAAAACAGACAGTGATTGTAAATCTATTTCACCAAGCATGGCTTTGCACTGCAGTGCTTGCTGAGGGCAAAACTTCTCGCATGCTGTTTAATATATTTATAGGGAGAAGAGCAAAGAGAGAAACTACAAGAGGAGATAATGTGAATTTAAAGTTTAATGACGTCTGTCGAGGACAAATAGCCTTGATTTCACCTGTCGAGGAAGCTGTGCCCTCTTCCATACGCATGTATGGTGGAAAGTCCCTGCAGACTGCTGGTTATGTGAGAGGTGAACGGTGACTGGCTGATGTTCTCCAGGCGCTTCAGCTCGCGAATGAAAACCCTGAGAACAGATAAGGACGCTGTTTCAATTCCAAGTTGAAACAAACTAATCATTTTTGGTAAAGCACGTAGCTGAAATCACGCTGCTTAAAACTCCAGAGGAGCATGAAATCGTTATTCCACTTGGATTTGTTTCCCTGAATTCCCATGAAAATTCACTTTAATCATCATCAAGTCCGAAAACACACCAGAACCGTTCGTATTGTTTGGAGGGAAAATATCTTAATGTGTAAATAATTAGACTAAAGCCTTAAACTTTTCCATATTTTCCCACACTGCAACCATAAACTTAAATGTAATTTATTTGCATTTAAAGTGATTAATGAACACAAAGAAGCACAGAAACAGCTAAAAGAAAACAGAGCATTATTATTGAATTTCGAGTTGTTTTTTTTTGCCAGAAAATAATCTTAGATAAAACTGTTCGCCATACTTCTTTGCCTCTGTTGCATTAGTTGGAGTGTTTATAAGAATTGATATCCAGGTTTTAGCACAGATTCTCCCTGGACTTGGACTAGGCCATTTTAAAACATGAATATGCTTTGATCTAAACCATTCCACTGTAGCTCTGGCTGACTGTTTAAGGTTTATTGTCCAGCTGTAAGCTGAACCTCTGATCCAGAATAACGTTTTTGTAGCATGCTTTCTTCCAGGATGTCCCCAATATTACTTCCATTCATGTTTCCATAAATTTTGACCATCATTTCTGAAGAAAGGATAGCAAGAGGGATTGTTCCAAGTCATACAGTTTAAAAGACAATTATCCCTGAAACAGACCAACTCTAGGTAAACTGATTAATTTAAATACAGTTGTAAAAAAAAATCTCTAAAACATACAAGTTTTTTTGCATTTAGCAAAGAGAAATTATTTTTGATAATTCTAACTCATCTTAAACAAGAGAAGTTTGGTTTGGTTTAACTTCAGACAGTGAGGAAAAAAATAAATATTTACTTCTTTGTGTGGTACTATACCGTGGTTTCAGTGTAGGACAAAGGAGGTCCTACACCAAAACTCAATAAAATTTGTGTTGGGAATGTGAAAAGGGTTAAAAATACCCTAAATAATACGAAGGGTAAATCATGGAAACCAAGGCACAGGGGGAAAGCTTAAAACCTGAATGAAACATGAAGCTTTGCGACGGTGAGTCAAACCACTTTAAAAACTAATGCATGATTCATTTCCATTGAACTGGTATGGGAAGTTTTCTAAAACCCCAAAAGGTGCGTTGTCATATTAACACAGAAATACAGCTGAGGAAGGAAAATAGGTGAATAAAGGAGAGAAAATGCTTCAGCTCTAATGATGCTGCAGCAGACAGGTAATGATGAGACGCGATGCGCCCCACAACACAGCTTTTGTTTTCCTGATTGGTTCTTTCTCAACACTGATGACTGTACGCAACGGTGAGGCACATTCTTTGTAGACGAGAGTTTTTGACGCAGAAGTGCGAGGAGAAGAGGTTTACTGACAAAGGTAGAGTTCTGTCTACTTTTGGCTGCCAAGACAGAAAAGGAGAGTTTGGGAATTAAAAGCCTCGCATGAATCATTTGGCTTCCTCCTTGTGAGGAGACGAGGAAAGAACACGACACTTGCTCCCTTCCAGGCAGCCACGCACACAAACTTGTTTATGCCCTGGGCAGTTTAACTTCAGAAATCCCAGAAATAAAGCATTTTTAAAAGTGGGTAATTTCAATGGGAGATCCAGTTTTACATAACACCCATCTATATCCAGCCTGGGATGTGGCGACTTTGTAAGATTGCCCATTTTGAATAGCGCTGCCGAGAGTTATCGCTGCTTTCTATTAACCGCCGGGAATCAGCTCAAGTCTGCTGTTTATTACAGCTTATATTTAATTCCTCTTGCATTTTACACCAATTAAGCGTCTCCAAATGAAGGTGATTTTTAATTAGAGTGATTTCTGCAGAGGCCAGCTGGAGTCAGACCTGAGTAAAGAAATACTAATTCAGGTATTAAATGAAACATATGGAAAGAAGAGAAGATGCAGTGCTTTTCATTTTGCCAGCTGAAGCCATAGGTTTACATACACAAAATAAAAACATATTTATTCCTCACTATTTGAAGGTAAATCAGACCAAACCTCACTTCTTTTAAGTCAGTTAGAATGACCAAAAGTATTTCTATTTGCTAAATTGTACAACAATGAGAGAAGATATGTCAGAGCTTTATTTATTAATTACACATTAAATCACAATAAAGTAACTTGGAAGGAAAATTTTTTTAAAATTGTGTATTCAGTTCTATAATAAAATTAAGTCAACAGTAAAGCTATTAAAAAAGTCAAGTGTAATTTAGACTCACTAAATAAAGCTGCTGAAACTGAACACTACATATCACCCAAAACATGGTGGTGGCAGCATCATGCTGTGTGGATGCTTTTCAGCATTAACAAGAGGAAAGCTGCCACTGGTTTGAAGCTTTATTTTGTAAAAAATAAAATAAAATAAATACTCCACAATTATGCACTACTTTTATGTGGTCCACCACATTAAATTCTAATAAAATAAACCGTTTGTGGTTGATGGAATGTGACAAATAAAACATTTAACTCTCAGTTATGGCAAAATGTTTGAGTTTTAAATGTTTTCCTGTCCCTCACAGTGCAATCACTGCCATTAGCTTCATGTGGAATAAAAAACACTGAGCTGCCACTGAGGAAAATTCCCAGACAAACTTTCCAAGAGCCGGAGAAATGAGAGTCTGACCTGGAGATACGATTGATGACACACAGGAAGACACCCAGGGGTAAGAGGGAGATCAAGAACCAGGGGAAGACCATGCCCACCATCCCCAGGCAAAACAGCACCAGAGTCAGGTTTTGCAGCAGCATTTCAGCTTGCATGGTCAGGCGCACATCCACTGTGAAGATGAGAAAAAACCACATCAGAGGCCCAGTGTGGTGCCAGATGTTTAGAGGCATTCAGTACAACTGAAGACCAGTTTGGTTCTTAGTCATCAACATCTTTTGAGGCACTTTGACCAACTATAGTAGGATTAACAAAGTTAAGCTATGGGAAAAGGAAAGCTCCTCTGTTAAATAATGCATGATTTGTGTTTATATGAACTATTTAAAACTTTTCCAGACAGTTGCAGGTCCCTTGAAAATGACTTTATACTTTCTTACATAGCATTTCATCTGAATAATTCATTTAACTTGACTGAAAAGCATTTAGAATCAGTTTAAGCAGCAACAGAAGCTGCTTCATTGTTTTCTTCATGGCAGTAGTCGTCAGATTTTTGTAGATTAATTTTGCCGCCATTTTTTCTTTTTTCTTTCTACCATTGCTTCAGTTGGTTAAACTATGTGGACATTGTTGATGCAGGTTTCTCTTAAATGGCCACCACATTATTTGCTTGTGCTGAGGTGTGAACTTTAATATCACCATTGTAATACTTTTATTCTTTTCTTTTCCGCTGTCAACTGATGTTGGCCATTTAATCAAATGCATTTGCTCTGCAGTGCCTTAATCTGCACATTTAAGTCTACTGGTGTTTAAATATGCGTGAAAAAGTTGTTGGCAACGATCAAGCAACCAAATGAGCCTAAAAACATTCCAAATATATTTTACTAAAAGATGCCCTTGCAGTGTTAAAAGCATTTGCACCTTTACTGAATTTTATAATTAGCTCTTAAATATAAACTTTGTTTTAATAAAAAAAGTGAAAGAATGATGAAGGTTTTGAACAAAAGGCAAAAATTCAAACAAAAAAACTTGACACACGAAGAAAAGACAAGTGGAGTGGATAACAGAGAGCAACTCACAAGAGAAACACACTCTGCCAAATCACACTGTGTCTCTGCACTACACCTTGTCAACTATGGTGACTTCACTGACTGAGAGCCTTCCTGGGGGAGAGGTTCTCAGTCAAGGCAAATCAAGCCTCACCCTCGTCCATGTCCCTGGAGAAGCGGGTCAGGATGCGACCCAGAGGCGTCGTGTCGAAGAACCGCATCGGGCTGAGGAGGAGCCTGTGGAACAGCTTGTCATGGAGAGCAGAGGCGGCCTTCACGGTGCACTGTCAACGCAGACGAGACGTCATGTTTGAACATGAGATCTGACACATAAACAAACAACTTGAACAAGCATACGGCAGAAATCATAGGTTGGGGGGTTGAGGGGAATCACTCGGCGATTGAGTCGCTCAATCCAGCGGCAGCCACATGTTACCAACACCAGCGCTCCATATGCTGAGCATGTGTGAGAGGCTGGGTGGCTGTTTTCCTTCAGCTGTCAAACCCCGATGTATAATGAGTTTCTGGGAGGCCTACATAAAGGCTGCGACCCGATTCGCAAAAGACATTTCACCGATTGGACAGAAATTACATGTGGCAGCAAAGAACAAATTAATTCTATTAATGGAATATTTAACACTCACAAAGATCTCATCGCAGCTAGAGGTAAAAAAAGATCATCCATCTTTGAAAAATTAGCAATTTCAAGTGGCACGCGTTAACGTGGGGGGGACTAACCTCCACGAGGTTGTGTCAGAACGGGTTAGCGTGAAAAAGCGGATGTGCACCCGAGGGGGTCGCTGACATAAGCGCAAACTCTTTTGTTGATTTCTGCTTTTTAATTCAATCCCAGACAGACATGCACTGCCTTCGCAAAGCTCTGAAAAGCAGCAGTGGACAAATGCTAAATGGATTTGGCCTGCAGCTACTTTCCATTATGGCGCTGCACCCATGCGAGCATGAAAAATCACAATTATAGAGGAGCATTAAACTGTAAAACACTAATAACGTGAAGATTTTAAATTAAAGTTCATCTTCAGTGTTTAAAAAGAAAGAGAATGATTTAAAGATGCTTACCTTGACAAACACCAACCCCCTCACGGTCTTCAGAAATAACGCCGCTCCCATGGAGACGACATAAACAGTGGAGTAATACTGAATATGGGGGTTGAGCCTCATGCTGTTGCTCTCCGTCGTTTCATTTGCAGAGATTAATGATGTGTTCTGAGGGCAGATGGAGCAACAAATTACAAACACTGAGAAAGAAAAAAGAAAAATTCCCCATTTGGCTCCCTAATGAAATTGAGAAAAGCACAGTTTGGCTTTCAAAAAAGTACATCAAATCCAGGCGGCCTGGTGACGTTTACTATTCGGAGCACATCCATTCCACGGCGTCGACTCCTTGCTTTGCTGCACATCTGTTTCTCAACTGCTCGTGCTTGTTTTTAATTAAGTTTACCGAGGTGCCGTTACTTTTTTAATCGTGCATTCAGATTAATTCTCAGCCTGATGCCACAACTCACTGAAGCAGAGTAGTTAGTTTTCCTCTGGGAGCCAAACGCACGCTAAAAAGAGGTGACTGTAATCCCTCTGCAAAAGTATTCCCACCCCTTAAACCAAGGTAGACCAAGTCCAGTCCTACAGAGCAACTATCCTGCAATTTTAGGATAACACACCTTTGTGTGTTTGAGATAACGCTCCGGGCCTGGTCAAAGAGTAGCAGGTTGGTATCTCTGGTTAAACATTTGTCACAATACAAAAACAAACTTGAATGTATTTTAATGTAATTTTTTTTTGTGACATAGAAATGCAAACCTGTGAAAAATCTGAAAAGTGTGGGCTACATTTTTATTCATCCCCTTTTACTCCTGTTCCTCTAGATAAATGCAGTGAAAGCAGTTAACCAAGCTTTCCATTTATCCTTTATCATAAAAATTTCTTATTATGACAAGAATTTTGATTTATTGTTGTCTTGATAATTTTTAATAAATTGTGTTAAAAATCAAAACAAATCTAATTTAATTATTTTGCTATTTTTACTATTTTGCCCTCTTTGGGGCCTTTGGGCCTGCAGACTAAATCAGTGTCGCTTATATCAGCATGAAGGCGCCCCAAAATTCAAGGATTACTCCAGGGAATGTTTTTAATGAGGAAATAAATTGTAATATACACAGGATATAAAACAAAATTTTTGTTTTTTGAAAAATTGCCTCCTAGCTTACCCCGCTGCCTTGCCCGATCCAGTGGCTCAGCCACCAGTTGCTAAAGGCTATGCTGCCAGTTGTGGAAAGGAAGAAGACGATGTTAATGATGAAGACCAGTGGCCCTCCTGCAGCTTTAATGTAGGCTCCATAAACCGAGCAGGCCACTGCACCAGAGCCTTTTTCTTCTGCTTTCATCAGGCGCTCTGAAACAAAGCACCAAGAATAAAATAATTATTTAATACATATCAACATTCAGCTTCGACCTCACATGTAACGGGAATAGACAGCATCTTTTACCTCTGCTCTTGCCTTCCACCTTTTGTTCAACCTTAGAAACTTCAGCAGCGCCGTCAGCTGTTTTCACCTCTTCCTTCTGCAGTTTATTCTTTAAATTCTCTTTCACCACATTCTGGAAGACAAATATGAAAATAAAAGCTCAGATTTGAAAACAAAAACAAAAAACAATCAGCTTAGCGCCATAATACCACGCTGAATTGAAACAGAGATATAAGAGACACCGTCTTTTTGCAGCTCACCAGTGAAACGATTGAACATAAATAATGAAAGACCTTGTATACATTAACATTTCTCTGCTATTGGGCCTGTATATCGGTACTCATGCATTATTCAGCTTGTAATGTTCTGTGTTGATGTGCATCGAGGGGCAAAGACCCTTTATTCGAAGGAAGAGGGTTTGTCCTGCGCGTGGCCCTGGCCTCACCTCCTGTTGCATGCTGTTGAATAAGGTGGCGTAGTCACGCTCTTTACTCATTAGCTGTGCATGGTTGCCGTGCTCAACAATTTGCCCGTCCTTCATCAGGATGACATCATCACACTCGGGCAGATACTGAGAAAGAAACAAACAAAACGGTAAAAGGGTTGCAGCTGTTGTTTATAGACATGTAAAACTGACATAAAAACAGGAAGACTTAAATTCAAATGGTTGCTTTAGTATGATTGGAAAAACGGGTCGTAAAAGAACATTTTAAAGCTACTAGGCCAGACTTTTCTGTAAAATCAATGGCGCTGACTTCAGATGCCATTCATCTTAAAAAGAACAACACGTCATGTTCAGTTTTTCTATTTCTCTTGCTGTTTTGTCACAAGTCGATATTTAATCAAGACAAAATCTGCCCATCGAAAAACAAACTTTCCCGCACGCATACGTCTGATGACATCACATAAAGCCCAAATTGATCACTTATTTTGACACTGATCTTTTTTAGTTTCCTGTATGTGTTTAATTAAATTCTTCCTTCAAAAGGAGGTGTTTAGTCTTATCCCACAGGATTGCTGCAAAATGTATGTGAGAACACTTGGAGAATTTGGGAGCAATAATAAATAAATAAATGCCCTAACATAAAAGAAATGCTTTCATTTCATTAATAAAATAATCAAATATAAGGAAATAAACAAAAAGTTAATAAAATAGTGAAATAATGAGACAGTACATTTAATATTTTCTGAATCGTAATCCACTCAGATGTTATTTAAACTACCGTTAAGTCTTATGAAACAGACAAATGGTTCCTTAACCTGCATAGCAACACAACTTTACACTGTAGCAGGCTTAGCCCCGCCCACTTTCTTTTAAAGGAGAATCTAAGAGCTAAAACTTTGAATACAATAAAAACACATGGTAGTCGATTGTAAAGAGGACTAGGATCAAGTCAGATGTCAAAATTTCATCAACAAAGATCAATAGAGAATTTTGAGTCACGCTTCAATAATTTACTTGTATTCTGATACATTCAATGATTTTCAAGTCCCAGTCGAGCATCAACTGCTATGCCTGCTGAAAATGATCACCAAGTAGACTAAAAATGAGCCCAATCCGAACAGACTCCAGTCATTCACCTGGAGTCCAGCCTTTACCTTCACCATCGTTTCAGTAAATGCCGGAGGAAGGAGAAGGAGGAAAAAAAAAAAACTCGCTTGGCAGTCAGAAAGAGAGACTTCTGGCAAAAGTTAAAGTAATAAAGGTTCGGACCGTTCTGGCAAATCACATAATTAAAAATGGAGAATTGGATATCAGTTGTGTAGTGGATATGGACATACATCTCAGACTTTTCTCTACATGTAATGAAAGTCTGTATTATACCACAAATATGAATTGGATGCTATAAATAAAGAAGTTGACAGATGGTTCTGACCTGCAGCTGGTGTGTTACAAACAGAACCGTTTTCCCTTTGGCCACCCCACAAATGGCCCTGCTGAAGATGTGTGACCCCACGCAGGCATCGACTGCACTGAGTGGGTCGTCCAGGAGAAGTACGGGTCTCTCACTGTAGAGAGCACGAGCCAGGCTCAACCTCTGACGCTGCCCACCACTCAGGTTCGCGCCTTGTTCTCCAATCTGCATGAGAAGTATCAAACTAAGCTGCCTGTGATATTTAGTGAATAAAATACGAGGCGTCCTGCAAGTGAGAGAATACACAAACCTCAGTCATATCTCCATATGGAAGCTCAGCGAGATCTGGGAGAAGACAGCATGCTTCCAGCACGGCATTGTATCTGAAGTGGGAACAAATGCAAAAAATCCCTCAGATGCTACAAATTTAATCTTAATATTTGTTTTACTGTAACTCAAAATGAGATGTTTACCTGTCTGAGTCAAACTCATTTCCAAACAAGATGTTCTCCTTTAGAGAGTCATTGAGGATCCAGGCATGCTGGGAAACGTAAGCGAAGCCACCACTTGCAGCAACTCTACCTTCTACCAGAGTCATCTGTTGTTCAAAAACAGAAACATAGAAGCAAAGGAAACACTAAATGCTACATTTTCAGCTTTATCTGGGATTATTGTGCTTATTAAACAAAGCCGCTGAATCAAACCTGTCCAAGTAAAGCCGACAGAAGTGAGCTCTTCCCACTTCCAACACTTCCACAGATTCCAACCAGGGATCCCTTCAATTAGAAAACTTAAGATTAGGGTTTGTTGAGCTGCTTAGACAAAAAAAGCTCCAGAAATATGGGTTTATTTGTAGAGTTACCGTTTTGACTCGCAGATTAATGCGGTGCAGGGTCTTGTGCAGCGGCGGCCGTATGCTCTGGGTGGAGGAGATGGTGCTTTGCGGGCTCTCCTGCTCCATGTTTGTGAGGAGACTTTGCCCGGTGGGAACATCTTGACTTGCCTTCTTGTTGTCTGTGGAAATGTAGAGGCTGAGCTTCTCCCTGCGCAGCACCCGCTGTATCCCACTGCGTTTCTTGGGAGGCGGATTTGGCTTTCTAACAGGGGGCCGCGCCTTCTCCCAGGCCAGAGTGGCGTCCAGAAACTCCACTGCATTGTTTGGATCCTCTGTTTTGGCTAAAATAATCTCTCTGTCCTCCATCATGAAGAGCCTCTGTGAGGTTAAACAAAAACCAGAATTTATCACAGTTTCACTTTTATGGTTGCCTTAAAGTTTTTTGACATGAGATTTATAATTATTTTTGTTATATAATGATGGACTTGCACCGCACTGATGACTGCGTTACAGAGCCTAATGCTTTTAAGTACAGTCTGGCCTGTCATTAAGCTCTTCAGCACTTTATAATTCATGCTTTGGAGTGAATTTAGAAAGGAGCTTAGACCCTCTGATGCATCTTTGGCAGAAATGTCCGATTACTTAACCCCAGATGGCTCTGGGAGACCTCTCTCACCAACATGAGACTTTCACTGTGTGTTGGGAAACATGATATCAAAGCATCAGTATGCGGGTCAGGTGGAAAGGTCTGTAGCAACAGGATCACCTTTTCATTTGTTCTAGGTAGAGGCCACTTGCCGATTCTCACACTATAACATTCTAAGTTTATTTTAGATTTTCAGCCAAAAAAAAAAGGCTTTTACAACTTTCCTCATTTTAAAATGCTTTGCAAAATTAGTCACATTCTTTGAACATGTTCCAATTTAAGCAACTTTGGTGTGTATTAAAGGGCTTTAATGTAACAATTAACAAAATAGTGGATATTTGTAAAGTCAATCATAGGTTATACATGGATTTCTTTTTTTTTTAAAAATCTGTCAAGAAAAAACAGTGGCATGTTTCAGTGTTTCACCATGGGGATGTTTGTGGTAAACTGTAAATATGACTTCTTACAGGTTTCTCTTAACAATGCCACTCTCATATAAAGACCTGAGTTGTAGAGTTTGTAGTTAGTAATCCATGTGTTCTCCATCTCTGAAATCAACTGTAAGGTCCAGATAGAGAATCGGAAATTAGTCATCCTACCAATGCTGCATCCCTGATCAACCTTCAGAGATGGATGACACAATGTGACACAGGGATATAATACAAAATGAAGACATGTGCAGAAGCCACAGGCTTCTGTGGTTAGCGCAGCAAGAGCAGACACGCCACTTCAATTTCTAGAGTCCATCTGATTAGAAAAAGTTTGCTCAGCAGAATAGGATGCAGATAAAAACATGTTGAAGATGGCACACAACTGTGCTTGCATTAAAAGCACTACGTGGATTTGAAAAGGTTTGAGATCCCTCAGGAAGTCCCTCACACTTCTTACGCAATTCTTAAGTGAATAATTTTATATCTGGAATCAAATAAAATGCTGTGTAAGCATTGTGTTGAAGGATCAAATCCTGTCCTGTCCTGCAAGCAGGTTCTCCCACCTGAGCTGAGACTGTAACTTAACTCTGACTTAAACATCTCCATCACGTTATCTCTGCTCTGTCTGGTGTGCTCCATTAGTTGTGCTTGATTTTATTTAGATTAAAGTTTAGTCTACCACAAAAATCCCCATATACAGGCATCGTATATTTTCTGTAGACGTTTCCATCTTTCTCACCTGAAATCTGCTGACTGCGACAGCCCCCTCTGACAGGGATCTCACAGCCAGAGGTGTGACTTTCAGGGCAAAGGTCATGGAGTTGAAAACAGCAACTACAGTGAAAGCCTTATGGATAACAGAAAAAAAGGTGACTTGCAGCATGTTTTTCTCATTTATGACTTTAAAACAATACGATCACATGCAATGCCAATGTACATTTATGTTTATGACTTGGTATGAATACCTCAGATGCAGTGAGGTCATAGCCCAAGGCCATATGCAGGGTGAAAGTGCACACACTCGCTATCACGACGACTATAGGAGCCACTCCCACTGTGAAACTCTGGACGACCCCGGCTCTCTCCAGTATCCCCCTCTCTTCTGATCGCACCTCTGTGGAACAGACATGAAAAAGAGAGACGACTAAGAGGACAGGGAAAAACAGAGTAAAGCAGGGGTTGCCAATGAACATTTAATCAACAGCACCCCTAGAGTCACTAACCAGCACAACATGCATGGAAAAACAGATCCAAGAGGGACAACAGCCTCTTTTTTGCAGGAGCTTAAAAACCTGCTGAGGCTTGATAACGCTCCAGGCCTGAAGCCCAAAAACTGACCCCTTCCTCCATGTTTGTATCTACTGAATGCATACCCTGGCTGCTTTGTTACCAGGGCACACTGGGTGCCAACGCAGGAACAAAATGCTTCAGCATCTTAGGCTCCAACAGTACAGTGTGTGAAATATGAGAATTTCCTCCTCCGACTCCTCCTGGAACATCTCATTCCCTGTTTGGATTCCCTTTAGATGAATTTTTGTGTGAGCAGTAAAGAATGAGTCACACACCCAGGCCAAACACTCTGATCATCCATGTAATGGTGATACTAATTGAAAGGAATGTCTCTGTAACCCGTAAGGCTCATAGGTAATTAAACTGAATACCAATTATTTATCACAGTAATAGGTCATCACAGAACGGCAGTAAAACTGGGCCCCACTTGATTAATTTGGAGAATGATTAAATAGGGAGGAAAGATCCTTATCTGTAAACATATCACGACACGGAGAGAAAAGCTGCACAAAATTGTTTTAAAAATAAAATGTCTGATTCTTTTTATAGACCAAACTCAATTTCCAATTTTAACAATTTTTTCCTCACTTTGACCTTTAAGGTACCTTATTATACTTCCTTGAAGAGATTAGGATAGACTTATTGGCTATACACAGCATATTTATTAATTTTTTTATGCAAAATTATTCTTAGATAATGAGATTTTAGTCTGCTCTTTGAGTTCCTTTCAGAATGAGTCGTTTTAGGGCCTCTTGTCATTTTAAATCCAAATAAGCTGCCGTTGGAGATGCTTCCCACTCAGCAATTACACTCGCATATGCCCAATTATACAGCTGTACTTATCTGGAAAGAAAAAGTGGGGCCTCCTGCACAATCAACAAGAATTTAGCAAGTGGTTTCTGCATGGTAAATCAACAACAAAACATTTGTTTTTTAATCAACCATTATGCAGAACGTACAGCCATAAAACCAGCTGACCAAATATTCTGGAGGTCCCTTTGTGTTACTAGGCAACAGGCAGGGCTTGGATGCGGTTGCTAGGTAGCAGCTCAGTGTGATTCACCAATTGGGAAGTTTTTGAAATGGCTCATTTTCCAGACACTAAAAAATGCCTGGGTGGTTTCCCTCATTCATTCAAGCTGTTTTTAGAAGTTGTGAGTCCCAAATGGAAATCAGAGAAACCAGAAGTGCATTAGTTAAAAAAAACAATCCTGATTTTCCAAACATTAACACTGACATAGAGGTAGAAAACGTCTTAAAAAGACATTGAGAAGCACTTAAAGGAAAACGAATTTGGGGTGATGGAGTAATCTAAATAAAGTGAACATGAACCCACAGAAGAAGAAAGCAGCTCTGGATTCTTCAGAGAAGCACAGGAAACAGGAAACAGGCCCTTGCATCTAAACGCTGAGTCATGTAGGAAGTTGACAGGCACTCACTGTGAATGTTCTGAGAGAAAGCATCTTCCCAGCAGTACATCTTGATGAACTTTATGCAGCCCAGAATCTCGTTCATGAGCCTCACCCGGCGGTCAGTGACCGCCACACATTTCCTGCGAAAATACGCTGTCAGCCTCGACGCGAGCATCTGTCCAGACGGCGATGGGGGGAAAAAACGATGACAGAATAAGTGGCAGGAGAGGAAATGAAAGCAGACGCACTTGTATTAGCTGAGCTGTGGGGCCTCTCCGGGAGACTGGAGTGATAAACGCCCTTCACATGAACACCGAAGTCTCCGGCTATGCCTGAGGTGTAATTGGTTTAATTTGACGTTTACAGCTAAAAAGGTGATGGGAGATTTATGGTCACATAGTTATGATGCTATTAAGTGTGCTGGTGGTATTCTTGAAAAGTCTGAAGAAACTACTACAAAAAAAAATCTAATCAGCAGCAGAGTTTTCTTTTTTTCAGTCTTTTGAAACTTCCTCTTTTTTCCCCTTGAATTGTTTAACATTTTTCACATTACAAATATAAATTAAAATGTAATTTACAGGAATTTTATGTGACACATCAACACAAAGCAGTCAATCAATCAATTAGTGTTGAAAGGAAATCAATACATAATTTCTGTCAAGATCTCTCAGACTCCGGGTTTGCTTTATTTTGGTATTTATATTCTGCTCCTGTGTTCTTTCAACTACTTATCCCATTTCATCTGGGTCTGGCTATGCACCACTTCATGACAATTTTTAAATCTATACAAATTGTACAATGTACAAAATATCTGCATGCATCTGTTGTCCAGCCCCTTTACTCTCAGACCACTAAAGAAGAATAAGTGCAACCAAGGCATTCAGAAATCAGCGAATAAGTCAATAGAGCATAATTACATGCATAATTACGGTATAACTAGACTTGTGATGGCAGCGATAGTTGCTTGTCTTTAGTAAGGACAGGGACGCTGGGTACGACAGCGTACCCAGATGTACGACATCTTCATGTCTTTAGTACATGGGACTAAAGGACAGCGTCCCCTTTAAAAAGGACAGGGACGCTGGGTAATGAGAAGATGTACGACACTAAATTAGGCAGTGGTGGCTCTGAAGGGAGACAAGACAGGGCCATGGACCCTTCTTGAAAAATGCTGGCCAATAAGTAAATAAATAAATACAAAATAAATAAATAAAATTCTCAATTTTACTTTAGCTGTCTTCCCCTTAAATTTTTACCGGCTTGGTCTGACCACATCTACGACAATTTTCTAGGGACGCCATTGGAATTAGGTTAATAATGGAACAAAATCTGCTAAAAGCTATAAAACGCTAAATACTGATGTGCAGAAATACATTCCTGGCATAATGCTGCCACCATATAGTTGCACTGACTTGTAAAGTAATTTGGGGGGAGAAAGGTGAATACAACCACACAAATTTCAGACTTATGTTTTGCTTTGAAAAACAAATAATTGTTTTCCAACTCACAATTATGCACCACTTTCTGTTACTCTATCACATAGAACCCCATTGTATTCCATAAAGTTTGAAGTTTAACACAAAACATGACAGGATTTAAGGAGTATGAATACTTCTGTAATGCACTCTGACAGACACAGTGACTGACACACAAAGCGTCACGTTCTCCATTGCCTCAACAAGAAATCTTACCATAGTTGGATAGAAGACGATGAAAATGGCTGATCCCAGCAGAGCTGTGGGGCCCAGGAAGTAGGCAGTGTAAGAAAGGCCGAGTATTCCCACCAAGGGCCCTCCCGCCAGCAGGCAGCCCACTGACACCGCTTCATACAGCCGCTGGCCATCACTGGAGCAGATGTTGATCAGCTGAAAGCAAAGACAATTCCTTGTGTTTTTTAATTTAAACTGCGACTAATTTAACCAATCTTGTCCTAAAAATGTGAGATTTGTAAGGATCAGGACTGGTTCACTGGTCAACCATCTCAACCATCAAGATGTGACTCTATTCCCTCTCCACTGATGCCACCCACCTCGCCTGGGGTGATGTCTTTAGTGTTGCGCAGGCGGAGGATCTTCTGGAAAGCAAAGGTGAGTGCCGCCCCACGGAGGCGCGCAGCGGTGCGGTAGTTTACAGCCCACATGAGTGCCAGAGACCAGGAGCGCATCAGCTCCATGAGGAAGATCCCAACTACCAGAGCCAGGCCGTACTGCACGGAAATCTGGGAGCTCTGGGAATATTCCAGGAGAGCTCTGACCAGCAGAGCCTACGTGTTGACAGAAACGAGGAGGGAAAATGTAGCAGCGAAAAAAGAAAGACATGAAAGAAAAACTATATGGTTTAGAAAATATAATAGAGTGTAGAGTGTGTTATTATAAAGGGAAATAAGATGAGAAATAGTAGCTCCAAAGTAAAATAGTTCATTCAACACCAGGTATAATTAGGATACATAGTCACAGAACAGCTAAATGGGAATGGACAAATTTTCTTTTGTCCATATTTAACTTTTTAACCCATTTCGAGTTTACTTTCCATTAGATTTCTAATTTAAAACATCACTGATGTCACAACATACAGTAACAAGGTTCTCTAGCGTTTTGGAAATAAAATAGGTCCACAGCCTCACAATCCCGCACAGAGCTCAACAGTGGGTATGAGGTGTGTTTTGATTTCACACCTGATGTGCCTGGAGTGTTTGTTACTCAACAGTTCAACTCTGAGGTTTGATTCCGGGCCCACTCTCAGCCCCCTAGAGTTAGTAGGAGCAGCCAAGTGATGACAGGATTCTTTTTGTTAACCTTAGAGCCATATTTACTCTGAAGGTAAATACGCAAAATCAGGTATCTGCAGATACCTGTGTGAAGTGGCCTGGATGAAAATCAGCACCTTCAAATTAGAGAACATTGTCGTGAACCAGAAAAGGACAGAGTGTCTTGTCCGGGTCAGGTAAGAGGTCCTATTCCAAGGGAGGGGGAACCGTGAGTCTCTCTGCTTAGGCCTCTATCCCTGTGTCCCAACCCCAGATTAAGCAGACTACTGATGGATGGATCTTAGACCCTATAAAACCACTAAAGCCATGAAAAAACTAGACCCATTCTCATCTGATCAAATAACACAACTGCAATTAAAGTCCTAGTAGAGCTTAACAAACTCCACATGTCTAAATTTGTCAGGCACACTCAGAAAAGCCTTTTCTGTCCAAAAAACACAAACAACTGGTTGGCATGCAAATGGTGTCTAATGCCTATTATGAAAACCATTGGCAACCCCCAAAATGCAACAATGCAGCACTTTTCTAACAGGAGTCAAAGCATTTTTTTCTGCAGCTCTTGCTACCCTGCACACAATGACATCAATATAAATATGGATCCTCATTCAGCCTAGTGCCCAGGGGCTAAAAGAACTGGACTCAGTGTCATATTACATTTATAACCCAGGGAACGCCATGGGTTACTGATTAGAAGTGAACTTTGGTCAACTAAAGGTAAGGAAAATATAACACTTAAACAAATGTTTCAATATTCAGTAAGATAATATAAGTCCTGTGTCAGATATTCACTCTTTGCATGAATGTATTTACATTTTAATTTGAAGACTTTCTGCATACCTTTAGAAGTGGATGCAAATAAATGTGGTCAGTGACGCACATAAAATCCAAGACCACTTAAATATCTTTATCACATCTTAAACTGCAGGAAAAGCTCCACATAGTGCTGTTGTGTGATCACGTGCAGCACATAGTTTAGAAAGCAACGGCAGAGAAATGCGTCACTGACCAAAAACTAAATCCAGTTAATGCTATTAAAGGTTGGCAGCATTGATTAAACAAGGCAAACATACCACAGCATTAAAAATAAACTGCTGAAGGTAAAAAGGAACAATGCAAGGGAATTTAGACTTAGAACTTTAAAGAAGGTTGTGAAGTCATTCCAAATATGTGATATGGAAAGCCTAGAAATATGCACCTTTTGAATATTTTCTCTGAGGCAAATAGGCAAAGAAAAAACACTAAAAAACAAGAAGAGACATAAAAAAGAACCACACATTTCTGACCACAAATTAATTTGAGTTTCTCCATCACTATCAAAGGCTTTTTCTTGCTTTAAAATATCAAGTCTAGCAAGAAAGTGAATGAAGAGATTTAAAGTACAAACAAGAACCCCTCAGGTGAAGGTTTGTTCTCAAAGGCACATGAACAGAAAGAGGATTTGAATGGCACTCACAGGTCCAACAAAGCCTGCCACCATTGTGAGGAGGAGAGAGAAGATTGCCACTAGCATCCGGGTTTGGCAGAACCTCCAGAAAACTCTTGTCAGCGATGCCCCCTCTCGTCCGCGCATTTCCAGCTCATTGTGCCACAAAAACTCGAGTCTGGAATAAAAAAAAAAAGAGAAAGACTCACTGCTATTGCCATATTTAAGTATGCAAGTTTGACCTTTGCAGAAGTCGAGATCATATTAAGTAAAAGAGAACATTCTACATATTGCTCTTTTGTCTTAAGTTATGTATAGGCAGTGTATATATATATACAAGCAATAATTCTATGTAAAAACCACAAGACACAAGCAGCTAGTGGTGATAATAAAAAAGGTGACTTACAATATAGAATCATGAATGATGCATGACGTAATTAGTCTAAGAAAGGTAGGTAACGTTTTAAAGATGCTCTCAAGTACCTCAATGGCTGCAGAACGTTGCTTGAAGTGGATAAATATCTTGTTGGCCAAATGCTTCACAGCTAATGAGTCTATAAAGCAGCAGCGGAGCAGCTGCAGAAAGTAATTTACGCACCAAACGACTTTATTAAAAACGTATCAGAGATAGACGGAGCATTAAGCCAGCTACACGTTCACGACGCCTGATAATTACTATTCTAAGTCAAATGGTGCTGAATGTAGGAAATTACAATTAAACAACATTCAAAAGCAGCACACACCCGGCTTGAATTAGCTGAAATGAGTGTGTGAGAGAATTAGAGAAGCAATGCCTCATATTCTATTAAAAAATAGGCAGAAATCTCATCAGTAGTTTAGCTCAATTTTAACAAATGAGTGACTAAAATGTTTTGGAAAGAAAAAAAACTTTAATGAAAAAAATCAATACCTCCAACTGTTAATAATATGGCCACTATTTGAGCTTTACTTTCATGGAAAGACTTTGCCCTTCAGTGCTATTTAAACATGTTCCCATCTTGACACAGAGTGGAATAAAAAGTAAAAACAACACTGTGAAAAATGTTAAATACATTTGTATTAAAATTTTTGTATAATTGTTTATAAGATAAAAAATAATAATTAAAAAAAATCACTTATAACAAAATATTTTCCCATGTTATATGTGGAAAAATCTGCCGGTGGAAGTAGAACTTTTTAAAATAAGCGCTAAGTAATTAGTGACTTCAGAACAACCTCATATTTAGCGGAAAAGTTACTTGTAACTTGTCTTATTTCAAGTGTACCAAAAAAATTTGCACCAAAAACTAGACAGAAATACTTCATGCAAGTTTGTGTTTTTGGATGATGGTGTGAAAAGTCTTCTGGGAAATCTTGGGCTACTGTTTTATAACCTGAGAATGATTTGATGTTCTCCACTGTCATCCCTGACCTGCCTGGTCTGTTCATTGTTGTTCATGATGATGTTTTCTTAGAGAACAAACCTCTTTATTGACCAAAATTGAATGCACAAACAAAGACCTGATGACAAGACCAGAGAATACACAGACGTTTTTAATTCAAACACTCAACCATTGAAATATTTCTAGATACAACAAACAACCAACAATTTTTTGTAAATATCTGGCACAACAATAAAAACCCCAACAGTTAAAAGAAGTCTGTGTTGCAACACGAGCTCTTGTGCGTCCGCAGACTCCTACTGAAATGTAAATGAGAACACAGGGGCAACAATCTGTGCGCCGCAAGCGGGACTGTTTGCTTTTTAAGCAGGAATGAAATGTTCCTAGCAGCCACCAGCCAGATGGCAAGCAATGCAGATGTTTCAAGGAAGTGTTGGCTGAGACATTGCGATAAAGGTTTGCGCCTCACCGAGCACCAACAAGTGTCAACTTCCCTTTCTTTTTTTTCCTCCATTTTTGCAATGACTGCAAAAGCATTCCCACTATGTATGACATAACGTAAACTATACAAACACACCAGAGAGGCAGAAAAGTGGTTCAAAGAAGAAGAACTGCACCGCCAGCCACTGAATCACAATCTTGCTTTAGAGCACGCAGTTGTCACCAGATTCAGGAGAACTTCCTCAAAAGTCTCCCTCCTTTCTTTTGCCAAGTCATGCCATGGAGACATGACGGCACAAGAGCAATGAAGAAAAGGCCTTTCGTTTTCAGTGAGGGTCTAAATGCCCTCTAATACGCTTATTTCTAGTCTTGATGGTTCATTCAGTAAATTTGAGCATCGCTACTTCTTAAGCTGTGCTTTGGCAGCCAAACAGAGGCAGTCAGTGACAGCTAATTATAGTGACAGTCAGGGAGTTTGAGACTCAGGTGGAGGAGTGACATAAGCACACAAGTCAGGCAACAACTCTCACTGTAATCTCTAATCCCTGCTATACTTAGACGCCCCGTCCCGACCCCAACACAGTGTTCCTGCATCAGTCTAAAGGAGAAACAGGCTGATCATCACTTAGGTCTCATGGAGCAGACTGAGCACATCTCATAAACAACAACAACAAACTGACGAAAGTACAGCACCTCAAGTTGTGAGTTAAAGGTGGCCATCTTTCCCAGAAGAACTTTAAGTTAAGGATAAAGCATAAATAATTTATAATAGTTACCTTCATACTTTGTTTTACACTTTATTTAAAAAAATAAAATAATTGGAAAAATATTGACAATATTTAAACAATTTCTGGTCCAGACAAACGTCTGTACATTTTGTTGGGACATTATATGTTCAAACGACACAAACTAGTGTATATGTGCAGATAAAATGAAAAATTGTGCTATGCATTAGTTTTCAGCAGTTCTGTCAATACTTTGTAGAACCCACATTTTGGCTGCAATAATAGCTGCAAGACTTTTGGGGGAACATTTCAAAACTTTGCACAACTAAAAACAGAAGTTTTTTTCCATTGTTCCTTATAAAACAGCTCACACTCAGTCAGATTGCTGTTTTGGGTAATTATTCCTTCTGGTAATACAAAGGCTTAGTTTTCTCTACATGCAGTAATTAGCATGTAGACCAAAACGTTGAATATTCTTCTCATCTGAGAAGAGAGCCTCATTTCACATATTTGCTGTGATCTTTCAGACTGATTTGTGAGACTATTTTGGTCATATCAAAACCTTCGGCTTGAGCCAATCCACTGATATTTAAAATCTATCATGATCAAACTCATTAGCCTGCTGTGCCATGAAAGCTCTTTTCTCACAAAGCTTGCGACAAGTTGGTGTTTTTGCTTTCAGTATAAAGCTCAGGTAGCTTTTCAAAAAGTGAAAAGCTACCTGAGCGACCAGCTGCACCATTAGCTCAAAGCACAATCAATGAACCCTCTTACCTGACAGTGTAAGAGTGGCCATTTCTTTATTTTGATCTTTTGCTAAAAATATGCCTACACAAACATGATTAAACATGTTTTAGCATCAGCTTTTCAACAGGATAAAAAACCGATGAAAACTGTTTTTTTATCCTGTTGATGAAAAACTTTTTAAAATTTCTTTTAACCAAAAGTACAGCTCTCCCCTGTCAGAGAACAACTACTTCTTGCATTCATCTTTGGTTGTGTGGAAATCCAAGCTCCTCTGAACACAGTTTGGACAGGATTGGGGAAATCTGAGTCTATACTGCATACCTGAACCTTAGTTTTTGCTTTATAATTGTCAAAAAACATGATTTATCCACTACCAAATGATAAAACTGCATAAAACTATTTACATGATAATCCAGTATCTTTCATTTGGGGAGCTATTAACAGAAGTGGTGCCTGGAAATATTACTGGAAAAAGTCCTTAAGTTGCTTTGTTGGCTTACTTAGATCAGCTCTATGCCTGAATCTATTGAAGTTAAATTTAGTGAATCTGGGTTGGACGACATCCATCCATCCATTTTCTGTACACCCTTGTCCCTGAAGGGTTGCTGGTGCCCATCTCCAGCGAACGTTTCGGGTGAGAAACGAGGTTCACCCTGGACAGGCCGCCAGTCTGTCGCAGGGTTGGATGACAATAAGCTAAAAATGTATTCTTCATGTCATTTGTTAAAATAAATAAAAACCTGAAATCTCAAGTGCATTTACTGGCATCTAAACCACAGCCAGGTAAAAAAAAGCATTAATCACACACTTTTATCCAAGAGGGACTATAGGCCGTAAAACGAGACAAATTACCTTTTTTATTTGTTTGACTCTGTAGGTTTTCTGCCACTAACTGAAAAATCAGAATGACTATTGAGTTGGACAACTTTGAAGAGAAAAATCAAAGATAAAGGATGTTATCAATATATAAGTGAATGTAAAACCTCCACAATTTGATATTTAATTTTTTCTTAAATAATCAAAGGAAGCTTGATTTTTTCCTCTTGCTAATTTTTCTTTTTCTCCTCTTTTTTCCAGATTAAGAAGACAGGATGGGGTCTCAAAATAGAAAAATACCAGTAGGTTTGGGTCTTTTGGGAAATAAAGCAAATATTGAGGTTAAAATCTAAAACTAAATTAGGTGGCATCAGTACTTTCTATCGCCAAAAAAACCTGAACAACTTTCATGTTTCTTCAGTTCCATCTTTGAACTTATTCAAAGTCTCCAGTATTTCAATAATCTGTCTTTTTACACTTCTGGCTGCTTTCAAGAGGACAATCACACCTTTGAGAGTTGACTCCTGATTCTTCGTGGCAAGACAATCCCCACACATCATCTAAAGACAAGCTGGACTGCTTGTAGGCCTTCAGTGCCAGCGGGGAGAGCCATTGCAGAGTCATAAAAGAGAAGAGGCCGGCATTATCAACTGGGTGCTGGTGCCTGGAATAGAGCAGAAGATGTGGAAATTTGTGAGAGCCCTAAAAGTGCAGCGCTAACACAGAGATGCTATGTTATTTCTCATGGAAGAGGTGACTTTGATAGCCAGAGTCAGCAACGGGAGAATCCTGCCTGCAGTGTTTGGACAGCAATTTGCACATTCTTCACAGAAATCTGAGAGTGCAGTGAAAAACAGCAGGGCAGGAGGGGTTTATCAGGTGAGACATGCTCAAACATGGTGCTGTGTGTCACCGAGGGATAAGTTCCCATGCCTTATCAGGGCCTCCTGCTACACCCAACAGTCAGCAGAAAGCTACTGAGTGAATTGCACACACACCATGTATGTTATATTCATTTAACAATGTCATAAAGAGAAGCATACACATTAAATGTTTGAATTTATTCTTGTTCCTCTTAAATCCACAGGAACAAAAGTTTAAACACTCAGCTTCCCCCTCAATACTTGGTTCAACCAATCAATCAATCATGCTTATTTGTATAGCACTTTTCAGCAATATGGCAGTTCGATGTGCTTTACATCATAAAACCACAAAATAGAAAGAATATACAGTCACTAATTGAGAAACCAGTAACAAATGTTACATTTTGTCGAGTGTCATCATCAAAATAATTATAACAGGGGCTTTAAATCCCATGAAAAAGCTACATTTCTTTAAAGCTTTGTTCCAGCCACCAGCAGTCTGAATTATACTGGAGATCAAGACTTAAAAAGCTTAATGTTAGCTGCTTTATGCAGTCCAAATCCAGCCTGTTGGTGTGTTGGGGTTCATTGTCCTGTTGGAACAGAGTTGTGCCAAAACTTTAAAGTAATACTGACACATTTAGAGTCTTCCATTTCTACAAACCCACAGCATGGCTGGCTGTTGTTCGAGTTTTCTAGGGTTTGGAAGCTTCCTTTGACTTTACCAAACTCTCTACTTGCTATTGAGGAACAAATTAGTTAGTTTTTAGCTTGTTTGACCTTAAAACCTTCTCTAGAAAGTATTGGGCTTGTCTATACAGGCAGTTTTTATACATTAGTGAAAACTAGAGGAGTTTTAAACTGGAACAAAGTCTGTCGCAATAAGCAATACATTTGCTATTTTTTTTTTGCTTTGTTTACTTGTTAATTATTTTGGATATTAAGAATGTCCAAAATAATTATTTACAAAATTAAAATGTATTATTCGTTAAGAGAATAAGCTTGCATTCGTATGCCATTATTATTATTGTACTGCTTGAAAATGCTCTCAAAACAGCAATGTTTTGTCATTGTTTATCGCAATAATTTCTTGGACAATTTATCGTCCAGTAAAACTTGTAATTGTGACAGGCCTAACTGAAAATTCTTTCTTGGTTTTTGTGTTTTCGGTCCAAGGCGATGCTGAAGTTATTTCACTGGAAACTGTGACACTCACTTTCAAATATCTTTTGGTTTATGACTGACTTGAACCTCGTTGTTTCTTGGATTGTTTGTGGACATTATAAGCAATTCTCTTCAATCTGAGCATCACAATTGTTGAAATTCAGCCGGTATTTGGTGTTCCAGCAGAACAGTAAGCCCAGCTTTTGCACAGTCCTGACCTCAAATATTCAGAGAATTTGGGGGACTATGCTTCACTGCCAGGTCACAAACCAATTTAAATAAATTGCGGCAATTCTGCCAAGAGTGGTCAAATTTGTGGTCCAAAATATGCCAGAAGCTTGGCAGCCCCACATTAATGTGAAATTGACGCTCATGATTCATGTATGTACATTTCTGTTTCAGTCTTCTTTCGCTTATGATAAAAGACATTAACATTAAATGAATGACTGACTTGTGTGTTATCCTGAAGGGCTTTAAAAGCTGCAGGCTTTTGCGGTAGCGGCCTCGTCTCTTCGGCCCCCTGTCTGCCGATGCATCGCTGTCATCTTCCTCATCCAGGTGGGGCAGCGGCTGTGGAGAGGACAATGAAAGGCCTTCCACCCGGCCGGCTGCATCCAGGGCATCAGGGAACATGGCGGGGTCTCTGCAGATTTAAAAAAAGAAGACTGATTAAAAAATAAAATAAAATACCACTGCTACTTAAGATACTAGTCAATTTTAAAAACTGATTGTGCTGGATCATGGCAGAAGCTTTGTGTGGACTGATATGTTTTTATGAAAATTATTCAATAAGCCAACATTTATACACTGCATGCCATACAGCAAACAGGTAAATAATAGTTATTGATATGTGTAAGCTGGAAACTTAAGATGGAATTTTTTTTATTTGATACAAACAAAACTAAGGAGATAAAAATGGGACGTAATTGGTTAAAAGATTAATATTTTAATAGTACCAGTAGGAAAGTGCAGAACTCCATTTAAAGTTAAAAAGTTATCTTAACTTTAAATTACTTTTAAAGTTATTTAAAAGCTATTTGAAATAACAAAATAATTGAACTGGAGGATTTCAAATATTTCCACTTTCGAAATGAGACAGCCATGAAAATAACCCTTGCATAAGTTTTTTCTAGAGACCATGATGCATAATTTGCTGCTGATTTGTTATTTTTGCAGACTTCTGTTCATCAAACAACGGGTTGTTTTACGGTGCAGCTGTAATCATGCTTTGCTTTATAAAACTGTGGCATAATCAAATTTACATTGCCTTTACAAAAATTGAAAGCTATTCAGAGAAATAACAATAATGAAAAACCTCTGGTTGTCTTTTATACAAAAAATGTTAAGTTTGCTTCAGAAGACAATAAGGACGCAAATCAAATATATTAATAAGAATGTGAGGATTAATAATATTTGAAAGAATTGCAATTGCAGCTTAAATGCTTTAAGACAAAAAAAACCTTACAAATCCGACTTGCTGTAAGAGATCTTTTGAGAATCTTTAGGATGTACTGACACAAACTATGATGATGTGGGCCAACTCTCTCATCACCGACATAAGACTGCCTAAGCTTACACTGCAGCAATAATGCCAAACTTTTTCTATGCCAAATGAAAAACCCAGCTTTAAAGGATTTTTGCCTGTAGACATTTTAACATATGAGCTGAAAGTGGTGAAACTTCACTGTTCTCCACATTTCTGTCAGCTGACTTACTAATCTTCACAGAAATGCACAAATCTAACTGATGTGTTTTCTAACAGGCAACAGGTTATCTTGGTCTGAAAGCTATGGTATGCAGGGCGTTTTTTAATCACTCCTAAGCTGACATTTCCAGCCAAACTCTCAGTAGGAATAGATAAAACACAGTAATCCACCTGCTCTGTCTCCCTTTAACCCCAAGAGTTATTACAGAAGAGCAGTGTTTTGCTGAATCACCCTCTGTGATGCAGATAGTCTTTTATAAAAAAACACCACCTTGCTCGCAGGTCAGCACCTCTCTCTAAGCATGCAGCGCTTATCTATTTAAAGACGGCTTGCCAGCCGTTGCGAGTGCTCGGAAGCAGGTGTCTGAGCCGTGCCAGCACGTCCCGTACACCGTCACTGATCCCTTCTGTAGCAAAGCTCCATTACAAGGTCAGCCGGGGCTGGTGTGGGCCACGATTCTGGCCTGGGAAAGCAGTCGGTGAGGAGATTCAATACTGACAGCTCAGCTGGGGCAAAACAGAAACTGATACCAGAAGTAGTGTTGGGAAATATGCAGAAACACAGTCACTGTTGATGTAGCAAGAACCAAACTTTAGAGATTAAGGGAAAGCACAATTTCTCAAATGGCTGTGAATCAGAGCGGCGGCAACTTTATGTGCTCTAACGGCAGCCAAAGTTTGCGATGTATAACAGTGTTTTAAACAAAGCACATAATCTAAAAATTATCATACCTGTTAGTCAAGTTTGGTCAGAAACCAGACAGTACAGGTTTCTGACACACTGTGCTAACTTGAGTAGTGACTTCTGTACAGCGTGTCAACAAAGCAAACATTTCAGCTGAAAAATGGATGGGGGAAAACACTTCCTGCATGTTAACAATGTTAGTTGGGTTAAATTAGCTGTGTGATCCGATCTTAAGTAAATCATTATGTCTTTATATCTTGATTTTAATCAGTCAGGCTTTTAAAGGTTTTCTGATTATATGTTGCTTTTTGCAAGTTTGACAGCTTTATAACTCAACTTCTGTCCAGCATCACAGAACAAAATATTTCTGTTTCGCTGATTAATCTCCATAAATATGCATATACACAGAAGATTTATCAAAGGACCAATTTTAAAGGGTATTTATATGCATTTCCATTTCCGAAGCTTAAACTAAGCATGGGACATGTTCTGATATGAAGAACACTTACATTTTTTTTATTGCACCTCCAGAGTTTAAAGTCCGTCAATGAAAGCACTGTAATGTTTGGATATATTTCAAGTGTCACTGCAAAGTTTTGCATGACAACACATGAAAATTTGAATAACACTAAAAAAATCTACCAATAAAAAAATGTAGTAATAACAATATTCATTATTTTTGCAAAAGGACTAATTGTTTATTTTTAGTTTTATATAAAAACAGCTGAGTGATGTTTTAGTTTAACAGTATTTTTACTCAACAGAAGAAAAACACAACATGAGAGAAAGACAACACTGATAACAGTTTGACAGGCAGAAATAGCATTTTAGATGGAAAACAGTGACGTTTGAAGGACTATTAGCTGGAAACTTAACACAGATACTCAGCTGAAGGAGCAGGTATCTCCAAGACCCTGTTTCAGGTCTTGGCTGGAATGTGTTCAGTAAAAATAAAGTATTTTATATACTGTTTACCTTAGAAGTGAACACAGAGTTCCTGTACAGTCTGGAAACAACTTGAAAGCTCTTAATCTGATATATGCCTCTTTTTTTTTGGTAACTTCTCCGTTTCATTAGTTTTATCCATCCATACACCCAATAAAACAGATTTAATGGATGAATGTATGCATCCATTAAAATGGCTTGACATCCATCCATTAAAATAACTTGCGTGTCCACCCATCCAATAAAACTTTTTGAACATTCATTCATTCATTAAAACTACTTGTCTATCCATCCAACTTGTAGCTTGATAGAATTGTGTCCAGTAAACTCATACTAAGCTATTTTATTGACACTGGGTCAAGCAGAATGGGCTAAAAACTCTAGAAACTTGTGTCAGAGTGTGAAATTTAAACATAAAACTATGCAGAAACCGTGTCAACAGAGTCTTGAGTCCTGTTATGATCGGGCCGTCTAAAGGTCCCACTTAAAAACTTTAGAAACCTTTCAGAGATCCCTTCATTAACAACACTTTTACAATGAGCTCTTTATGGAATAACATCGAGAAATTATAACTGGCAGTTGTTTTGAGTATTGTACATTTCCACTTGTCATCACTTACGTTTAGTTCCTCCAGTCGCGGGTCGCTTTGGTAGCAGTTTAATTGTGAAGCGTCCTGAAAATCAAGAAAAGCAGCTGGAGATGATCATGACGCCTCCCCTGTTAGCTTCTCAAACTTTTCCGACGCCGTGCGGACACATCTCCCTTTACTGCCGCCGCGTTGCTCAGATGGAAACACTGGCTCTGAACATGGCAAACTTTCCGCCTCACGTGTATATAGTGCGTGCTGCTTCCTCCCAGCGGTGTCCACGGCTCTGCTCTTCCGTCACATAACGACCTAAGGCGGTCGCACAGCCCGGCAGGGGGAGAGGAAATCCCGGCTTCACTCTGATGTAACAGCGGCTCCGCCAACCCGTAACTCGGCTGAGCGGTCACCTTGGTAACGGACAGGAAAACAATGGGCGGAGCATAAAACGTGACAGGGAATCTGATTGGTTATTCCCTGACGTAGTTAAGGAAAACAATACATGTGATTGGCTATTCTCTGAATTAATGAAGAGTTGTGAGTCTGTGTAGGAAGAGCAGACAAAATGAAAAGGACACTTTGCATAAACCGTTTAATGAGTTTTTCCCTCAGAAAACTCATTAAATGCAAATATTAAGAAAAGCTAAAAGTACTGAATGAATTAATCATTTAAACGAATTTGAAAAATGCTTTAGAAGTAGTGCTTCAACGTATTTATTTGAATAGGAAGGTTAGACCAAGTAGAGTTTCTAGTATTTTGTCAAAGTGCTGTACATTTTTGCTGATTTCACCTGAATCCACACACAGACAATAAAATCCCATTGACTACAAATTATTGTATTCAGAAAATCTGAATTGCTGTCAAAAAAATCTAATTAACACTGTGGGATAACTGTTTGTAGACTGTAATTACAGTCTCAACCAAAACTTATTGTGAACAATAGAGCAAAAAAATCCAACAGATCTTAAAGTTAGGAAGAGCAGACTTTAAAATTGTAACTGAATACTTTTAAAGGTTACTCAGCTGCCATTTTGTTCCTTATTTATTCAAGCGAACTTGTAGGTATTTTAAAAACAGAGATGCATATTTGTGCTTTCCAAAAGTGGTTAGGTGTAAAGACAGTTTATTTAAAATATAAATAAATTAAAAAAATAACTCTTTCAAATTAAAACTCTTTGAATTTTGAAACTCTCTTGAGCATTAATAGTGTACTTCATTCTTTGTGGAATGTCAAAAAAGATTGAAATATTGTTTTATAATGCAACCCTGCTTTAAACTCCTTAGTCTTCGTAGAGCTGTTTGTTTTCTGATGTTTTCTAACAAACATCTGAGGCCTTCACTGAACAGCCTGGTTTTTATTTAGGGGAATCAAATTGATGGGGACAAAAATACAAATACAAGGCACATTTCTCAAATTCATTGTAACATAAAACTGAAGTTTTTGTTGGTAATGAAATGTAATTTTAAAATAAGTTTGAGATCGTCTTGCCCTTATTTCCGTTTCCCAGCTTCACAGTTTGGTAAAGTAATTGCTGTAAAAAAACAACCAGGATTAGGATGTTTGTTGTTTCTATGTTCATACCACACATTAAGCATTATATTAATAATTTTTAAAAAGTCTAGGGACAAGATATATCAAAGAAAAACACGTCACAAAGAAATCTGAAAAGCACGAGGACTCAAACATTTCAAGGCTCAAAAGAAAAAAGGAATCAGCAACTCCAAAGCCTGCAGAGAGCCTTTTGATGTTCAAGGAAAATAAAAATATTAAATAATATAAACATGCTGTTTCTGACAGGGAAACTTTCCTGACTGTGCTTTGTTGGCTGTTCCTTTTCAGTCTGGGTGGTACATGGAAATTCTTCTTCTGCAAACAACTTTAACCTCTTCCCTCTTTACAAATAAATCAATGAACCCTGACATTTAAACTACTAAATTTAAACTATAAAATTTAAATATCTGAGTTTTATTGAGATACAAAATGTACAAGTTGTGGGCCCCTGTGAATTAGCAGTTGTCTTGCAATTTGAAGGTTATGGGTTTGATTCTAGCGTCCTCTTGTTATTTGTCAATGTTACTCTGGACATGGCACTTATTACGCTGACGGTCAGTTTTAATACCTGTGAATTGCAAAAAGTTAATATTGAAAGATTATGGCTAGCTCCAAATCTTTAAACATTATCTCAGCTCAACAGCTAGTTTTCTGAAACTTTGGACAAAAACCCCCAAACACATCAAAATTGATTTTGGAATGGATAAAACAGGATACAATTAACTGTCTAGAATAACCTAAAGCCCATTTAAAATGTCTGTAGCATGAAACCAACCAATTCAAATGGACTTTAGTAGTTCTGATGAGAATAGGAGTCACATATCTAGCTTCAATTGTACCAGAAATTTGATGATGCACACAAAAAGCACATGAATTGGTGCAACATCCCAAAAAAATAGATTGAAATAAAGAAAGATCACAAATTCCAACTTGTTTTTAAGATTCACTTAAGTTGAATGTTGTACAGCCATTCCATTGAATTAATAAAAGTTCAAAATAATATGACGTCGATGTTAATGACCTAGATTTAGCTCTTCTCTTATAAATGTAGACCACCACTACATCAAAACACAGGGATTTCGAAGTAAAAAGGATGGAAATCTTTAAATAATATTTTTAAAAATCAGTCATTTTCATTCATGGAAAAAGAAAAGCTGTGCAAAGAAAAAATATACTTATTTTTTTTATTCTTGGAAGGATGAAGGTATAGATTTTTTCCTCTTTTGTTGCCCAGTCATGTACAGCGGTTAAGACCTACGAGTAGAATGAACGTCTCAGACAGCAGACACAGCTGGGGGAAGAGGTGTGTTGGCCAGATAATCTATTATCATTAAAAAGAACATAACGCCTTATTGGTGATGAGATTGGAAATATAATTTGTCTAGCAGTTTTTAATGGCCATGTCTGGACTGCTGCTGTAACCGCAGATACAGTAACCATAGATCCTGATGAGTCTATCTGGGGAATGGACAATAACATCTTCCAGGAAGCTGCATTGATCTGACATTGTAATTGCCTACTTTACATGATGATATCTGCCGTAAACATTTTAGAGTATTCATACGGCTACTGTAATTGAAGGCATCTCACATTAATAATAAATGTACAGGCAGGCGTTTTACCACATGGACCACGGATACACTGACACAGGGAAGTGGCCTGTAAGTACCGGGATATCTCCTGCAAGTTTTGTGAAAATACTCAGTAAGTACTGGACCTTTAAGGTCTAGAAACGTACAGCTCAGGATCCAGGAAAGTACACTGTAAACACTGGGAAAGCACCTTAAAAATGTAGGGAAAGTATCCTATAAACAAGCAAGGTGCCCATATGAGGAAAGCATCCTACAGGGAAGGACCTGAACGTTCTAAAAGTTTCCTGTAAGTTCCACATGAGTGTGTTTAAGATCAAGAAAAGGATCTAACAAAGTACACAGAAAGTAGAAAGCAAACATTTCAAACTAAAAGTTAGCTCCACTATTTGCAAAAGTGTGCCCACCATTGTTGAATCACAAGAAAGATGAAAATGTTGACTGAAACTTGAACTGAAGTGGGCCAAATATACTCTCTGCTCATAAACACATCAAACAATCCAAAACATATATAAAAAGATGTTTATTTAGTGACCACACAAAAGATCATCAGGCCCAAAAACCTTTGACATTTTGAAGAAATTTTAAGATGCAGTTTGTGTGGAGACCTTTGCGTGCACAGAAAATAAATACTCTACTTCTTCTGCAAATAATTCTCTACTTTTGTCCTCACATTTGCCTGAAATTGACACAGGGGAAAAAAAGTGCAGCTTTCTTTTTCTCAACAAAGAGTCCAATTAATTTTTAGCTGTCAGACTAAATATTGAACTGTAAAAAAAATGTACCCACGTCATTAAGGGAACTCTGTTGTTCCATCTGTGATGAAAAAGGAGCAAGTTACTTATAATAAAATTAGTGTAACAACATAAACCGTCTTTAGATGGCATTTCTTCATCCTTCAACATCTTTAAGATGTAATGTACCTCTGCAAACTTGCTGCCCGCCATTCCTGCGTGACCAGCAGACAGAAAAAAAGCAATAGTTGGAATTGCGAAGAAAACCATCGATAGGGTCTCACTTTACTGAGCTGGGAAATTTGCAGAACTTCTGCAATCAATGCTCTGAATGCAGACTGTGTTATCAACCCCCTGAGACACTTAAGATAAAAGCTAAGCCACGGTTCAGGCTGGAGCACAGCACAAGTCCCTCTATTTCTGCTTTTCTGCCTCTGCTTCATGATTTAGGGGAGAACTGGGCTGTGGCTGATGGATATGTTCGGTGAATGAAGGGTACTGAATCTTTTATAAGTGGATTTAAGGTGTATAATGTTTTTCTATCTAAGTCTAGGAGCTACTAAAAGTTATTAAACTTTCTCTTCTGATATGGCCTTTCCTTTCAGTGCAACATCTAAAAATGGGAACGTCCCAGGCTTTAAACATTGCTGTAAGTCTGATGTTTCTGGCAGCGACAAGGTAGCTGTGAATGCAAAATTTAAGAAGAAGAGGAAAACATGAAAATGTTTAACAGTATTTTAACAGAGAGGTTTTTCCCTTACAATAGTATCATGTTCTGAGTGGATAAATACATAAGACAGCTCGATTTGTTCAACTGCCGATATGCATTAATATTAAAACTCACGTTCATGCTGCAGCACTACACATTTCAATTACTAGACCTTGGTTTGTTTACATTGTGCAGCTGGTGCAAGCTTTGCCATCTTAGGTGCAAAGAAACATACAATCAATTAGGGAGGGATTTTACTGATTCAAACCACAGGGTGAAGGTTGGGAGCAAGCTTTTCTTATACTGTGTCTGTATCACCTGAGCAGAGACTTCTTTCGCTCAATGACTGAAAAAAATAATAATAATTTTTGCTATAAATGAATGTTTTCCTAGCTTTTGAGTTTCATTGTGTGTAGTTGGAAGTGCTGGTGAATTTTGAGAAACCTTTGATGGTAACTTTAGAAGTAGCTTGCAAGTTGTAAAAAGGCTCAGAGTGAAAACTCTCTGCATATCTTTATGTTTTTTTGCTAAGATATGTTCATGAGATCCTGATGAAGCCGACCGACGCCTGACAGAAAACTGAGGGAGGGAGTTTTGATGACAACAAAGCTCTAGTTGAAATAAATTAGCAAAATTTCTGAAAATACTACAGTAGCCCCATCTTATCTGATAGTAATCAGTATTTTTGCATAATGGAAAGAGACATATGTATGCAAAATATGCCATAACATTATTCCTTCTGAAGGATTTGCCTGGTTTGTCAGGATATTTGAAAGCGAACTTAGATGAAAGGTTGCATTAGAAACAGTTAATAGTTGACTTCTTCAATTAGTCAAACACTTTTGCAACATCTGGCAACATTCTTTAACCAAAGAAATGGTCATCTAGTCAAACAAAGTGGTATGATGGTTGGGGACTCTTTGGCTAATTCAAGACCAGGAAGACTTGAGTGACTTCTTTTGCTTTGAAATTACTTTTTGAAACATCCAGAAATGTTCTGGCAGCTGGATGGAAAGTACATTTGGTTAGTGCAAGACAAAGCAAAGCTAATATTGAGAAAATGCAGATGGGAAGCAGTTCTACTGGTGGTTGTAAAACAATATGTTAGAGAAACTCAAATATTTGAAGTTGTTTGAAACGTAAAAGGCCGTAAAAGGCAGTAAAAGGCGCACTGACAAGATTCACGTTACCTGGCAACTATAAATGTCTGTAGCAACCATAAAAAATCAAATAAAGCAGCTTATAGTTTTCAAAGAAAAAATTCAGCACAGATGGCTATAAATAAAACCACTGGAAGTGGGTCTTTCATCTCTCTCATAAAAGAGATCACACTGGAAAAAGAACCTAAAATTAACATGTTAATGAATCTGCTACTGATATTTCAGTCAAAGGGTTTACCTGAACGTTCAGCTGAACTTTTATGGGGGTTCTTATGGTAAAAATAGGTCAGTTTTAAAATGGTCTGGGTCACTGTGCCTTTCCCGAAGACAGAAATAGAAACAATGTGCTCTGTAAAGCTTTCAATCAAATTCATGATGCACATTTGGAAGGGATTGTTACTTACAAATTAGGAGTAACAGATTTACTACTGTCTTCCAAGTCAGGTTTAATATAGGCTAAGAGAAGACCTTAATCCAGAACCATTAATGACCAAAATGATTAAAAATAAAACATGTTATTTACAAAATCCTGCAGGACTTCTCACATGGTGCCAATGCATTATTACAAAGTTTTGACTTTGTAATAATCCACTCTGTCTCATTGTGGACAAGAAGAGGTCAGGCAGCACGATTTATTGCTGCAGTTGAATTATGTCATGAGAAATATCAGTGAGTAAAAGCATGTTGTTCCCGTTATTATCACTAGAGTCAGACTCAGACAGAGAAGAGGAGGAAGAGGAGGATGAGGAAAAAGAGACAGCTGTGAAAGTATTTCAGGCTGGTCAAAAGAGGACAGTCAGTTGTCTCTTGCAGCAGTGGCCACTTTGCACAAATTTCCCAGAAAACGTCAGACAGCTTAATTTTTGCAAAAGGTCATTTTTGGTTGTGAAAGTGGCAAATCGGCTTCCAGTGAGCGTCAAACTTTACATCTACTGGCCACCGATTAAAGGTTCACAATCAAAAAATGTTTTGCCATTCCCTCACAGCAGGAGTTCAAGTTTACAATTGCTAATGATGCCACAGCTGGAATGAAGGTTAACACCCAATTATTTAACATGTAACTGTTGAAGGACCAAAAAAAGGAGTATCTACCTTTTATCTACAGCCAAACAGTCCAGCTGTATAAAATAATTAGCATAGCCTGAAGTGTTTTCACTCCAATTCTGGTTTTGCCTAAAATGTATCAAAAGACACATTTTGATGTGCCTTTAATTTATGAGTTTTAATTTATGAGCTGCTGTTAGATTCTTGCATTTTTCCAATCTAAATTAACAGAAAATTTGTAAATCAGCGTGAAATATATAGCGCTAGCATATTTTGAGCTACCACTGAACTAAATTCTATTTACCCATCATTTTCAATTATATACAATTTATTTTAGGTTTTAAATTCTCTTATTTTTATGCTGTATTTATTTATTTTTATTTCGTAAACATAAGTTATTTCTTATTTTAATTACTAGGCAACAAAAGTGCAGCTTTTTCACTTTATCCACATCATTCCCCTGTCTGAATACTTACTGAGATTTTCTTTATATTAAACAGAAATACCCACTAAAAAACGAGGATCATCTGATCAGATGTGGATGTTTAAAAGGTCACAAAAACAAATAAATCAATTTTGACACAAAAGTATACAAAGAAAATAGAATAATTAGGAAATGACATTTCATTTCTCAGAGCAGACCTTGCTGATTTGAGGAGGCTTGCAGCAGCATAACTGCAATGTGATTCTGAATGTGACACTGAACAGAGAACAGAAAAAACAAATGCGGACAGCAGCTGCAGCTCAGCTGGCGATCTGGGACGTGCTTAAAAAACATTCCGCATGAGATTCAAATTAACTGACTCAAAAGGGCATAATATGGTAATTCCACATTTAATATTAGGTAATTCTGTCAGCAACTCCAGTAGAGAGGAACTTTCTGAAAAAAGGATTAATGATTTATGATTGACTTTAAAATGAGAATCACAGGGAAACAATTTACACATAATAAATTTCATCTCCTTTCCCTAAGAAAGAAACTCAGAGATTTTGCCATTTTTCTGACCTCCCTCCCTAAAATGACGTTTCCTCATTTGAACAATATTTGAAATACATTATTTATATTCTAGACAGGATTCCTAATGTATTGATTAATTCAGTCTGCAGCCTTCACTGCCTGACAGGTGTTCCAGCTACTTTCAGAGTCAAGAAAACGTCTTCAGATTTACAATAAAAGATAATTAGATCCTAACAGAGGCTTAATGTACGATAAATGCAACGACGCCTTAATAAATCTCAATAGGTTTGATTGACAAAGGCACTTTCACATCACAGATATGATGTAATTAATCCAAACAGCAGGCAGAAAAGTGCTTCTCCTCCGGCGTGTTTCACTTGTCATTTTTAGTGTCATCCAGACGTGCCTAACCCGCTTCTCACCCCCAGCAATCATCAGTGTGACTCTGAAGAGATTCAGGCTCTCGATTATCCTTCATGTCTTCAAGAAGAGAGAATACCAGACACACTAAGCATGACCCGATGTGCTAAAGGAGAGATCTCTGGTCAGTCTCCATTTCTGCATACTTTATTTAAACATATAAAATAATACCAGCATTTGATAGTTGTGTTAAATTCTTATGGAAATGTATGTTTTTTTGTTTTTTTTTTACCTTGCTATCAAAAAAAGATAAAGAGACAGCAAAGGTTTGATGTTAGGTTGCAACATCTTTAAAACTTACTTAGCAAAACTATTCATTTCCATTTACACTTTCAGATTTGGGATAAAACTGGAAAGTGTGGCATGCATTTGTAGTCAGCTTCTTGGAGACAAAAGAAGAAGCATCTCCTAGAAGCATCTTTTAATGCAATTGCAGAAGCAAATATTTAAGGGTATGCCTCTTCCAGATTTGGACATCTAGACACTGAATTGAATATTAATTTTAATATCATCATGACATATTTGAAATGTTAGGAGAAATGTAAAATGTTTAAATGTTGCTTTGAACTTCTCCAGAAGTTTATCACCTGACCTTTCTGCTACATTTCTTGTTCTCCAACAAACCTTCAGGTTTCACAGAGCAGCTCAATTTATAGAGAACATCTGAAAAGTGTGGAATGCACACTTGGGTGCTACATTCACTAAGTAGGTGAATGCTGAAAGAAAATGAATGTATTGATTTAATTTTAGGTTAACAGACTAAGTGGGACTGAATAGAAATATCCACCACATTAGATTTTTATGTCTAAAATATATAAAAAACCATCATTCTTCATCTTTGACCTGCCACATAAAATACCAAAAACAGAGATTACATTAGTCGTAACAGGAGAAAATTCGCAAAGTTGTCTTTGCAAAACACACTGAAATCTTTCTGCATATCTGGAAGGTGTAACTTGCTTTTATAAGAATTATTGTTGAATCGCAACTAAAATCTACCAGCTGCTGTTTGCTATTATCACTTGAAACTGAAAGCTGCCACTTGTTTGCAGTTAAACAGAAGCTTGATGAAAATCTCACAACCACTTCGCCCCATCAGAGTATTTTATTCTTACTAAGCAAAAAATGCTTCCTGCATGTCAGTAGAAATGTCAAAGGAGCAAAATAACTGCATCTGATTTCTACAATTAAACATTTGTTAGGGCAGTTCTTCTTCTTCAGCTATGCAAAAGAACCAAACTCTCCACACTTGGCAATTCTAGACACACAAATATAAATGAACCTTTACCTGTGCAGATAATTGGTGTCAGTTCCTTTCTGCTAAAGGTCCCCTCAGTTCACAACAGCATGATGCTCGTTAGGAGCGACGGCCCCTTTCCCACCTAGGCTGGCATGAGTCACACTGCGCTGACATTCAGATCAAGCACCAATCAAACCCTCCGGCTTCAGTAAGTGAAGGACCTCGCTGTTTAAATCATACACCGTTTCTGGAGGAATTCAATGAAAGTATTGATGTATAATGGAAGATTTTCTGGCAAATGTTACTTAACTCGTACAATTCTTCTCACCTGCAGGGAGGCATTTAATGTTACAGGGAGCCTGCTAAGCGGGTGCAAATACCTTATGGGCATTCACGGCGTGCTTTCAGCTCCTGCCTGCTTTGTCTGGGGATCCATTTAGGTTACAGTGGGAGGAAAGGAAGGAGACAGACAGAGAAATGAAGAATGCATAGCACGACATGCTCCACTGAAATCTGCAGCTTAAAACCCCAGACACCCTGGAGAACAGTCTAGAGCAGTTACTCCAACACCATCCACATATATTTGTCTAAAACCCTGCAGTTTTTCATCCATACAGGAACAATATGTATAGAAAAGACAAGCAGATGTTGCTTTGAGTGGTTGTGGAAATAAGTTGAGTTTTATCAGCTTGTGGGTTGCATAAGAAACCTTAATTAGCATGCTTGGGACATCCCTCCTCTCAGTGTGAATCATACCTGGTCCTGGTCTGAAACGGCTCAGAAGTGAGAGTGTAATTGCTGTTGAGCTCAACAGGAGGAGCTGTTGACTCATCTCTTCCTGTCACGGCGCTTGTTTGATCCACTTTCATTGATTTATCTGTTGACAGCCAAAGCAGCAGCAGAGTGGGCAGGGAGATGGTGCTTAATGTGTTCAAACTCCTCAACTGTGAACCTGTGGGCCTGTGAATTTAATGTGGACAAGCTTCGAGGTGATGCCCCTCTATGTTCTCTTAATCCTCTTCCAGGGGTCTTTGTTTATTTTGTTCTGGGCCACATACGCAGTGAATACAAAGACGGCGTCCTGTCTCATCTGCTCACCCAAGAGGCGCCGTGATCATAATTAAGTAACCGTCGCGAGCAGAAAAAAGTAATTAAGTGTAGCTGGAGTATTAAGATCTCACCCAAATGGACCTGTCATACATCCAATTCAATCTGTCTCCAACAGGAAGCAAGCATAACTCTTTCACACTGGGATTTTATGTGGTAAACCAACATAAAGAAGCACATAACTGTGAATTAGGCAGACAGGCCAGCAGGTAGGAATGCAGGCCACAAATCTGGGCTTTATGGAAGAAAGGCATGGAGGAAATCTGGCTTGCAGTTTGACATATATCAAGTGGTTGCTCTGGTCAGATCAGACTGAAACTGAACTCGAAGGCCATAAAGCAAGCCCATCTATAAGGAGGGACAGAAAAACCGATCAGAGTAAATATGAAGCTAAACAGATTCTTGGAGAGGACATTTAAAAACACTGATTATTGCTGCAGCATCTTTGTTCTGATTTGTTGTTGAGACTTTGCATGTTTATTATTATACTACAATTATTCCGTTTTACCTTTTTGCTTTAGGACAAAGGTTAGACTTCATGGATCAGAAAGGAGTGAGAAGAATGAAGTTCAAACCATCTTCCATTGATCAACGTCTTTCTGCTCGACTTTCTAACCATATGACCAGACAGAGATGTAAAAAGCAAAGAAGCAACAAAAGATCATGTCATCCGATCCATGACATATTACTGCTCTTGTCTCTGCTGCATAGATATTGAGTCGTTAGCACATTACAGTCATGAAACTGTCAACAGCAACAGGCTTCAGTCAGAGGCTTCTTCTAATTCATTACAAGACTGACGGTTACTGGAGATCACCTCCCACAATGACTCTTTGAAGCTACTTGGATGATATGAGTTTAGACAGCATTTAATTAAACAAAGTATTTTTGAATTGAATTTTGGGAAGTGGTTTAGATCAAAGAATCCAACTACAGAGCAATTACAAAGATTTCAGTACGCCGCCGTGTAAAGCTGGAACAGAAATAACCCAATGACCTGCAGCTGCGTTTGCAGTGATAGGAGGTTCTGCAGAAAAGCTTACAGGCCTGAAATGTACAGCTTCAGGCCACAATTTATATTTTTACATTTACATCCACAAAAACAAAGTAAACAACCAAGTATCCCTTCACAATAATTAACTTCATTAGGACCTATCATCTAAAAGTTCAACAAAATACATATAAGTTTGTGGGTGTAAAGTGACAAATGTGGAAAAAAAGTAGCAAAATCTCCTGGAAATCTGCATCTAAAACAACAAATAACCTGAAATGTGGGATTTGGGGAGCAGAGGTTATTCGAGTTTAACATCAGCAGATGCCTAAGGACATCCTCTTATATCCCTCACAGCGCTTTTACAAGGAAAGAGTCCTCCTCCGGCATAATCACTGCTGGGGAGGTGATCTGCCTCCTTTAGCTTGCATACACCTTGAATTGAATTAACGAGGAGACTCCTGACTGTGTCACAGTAATGAGAAGGCAACAGCAAATGGAGAGGGGCGCTCACCGGGGACTGCCGATGGATTTAATTAGTCTTTGTTTACCTCCTCGTGTGATGCCGGAGAACCTAAAGCACGATCACAAGCATGTTTGTGTCTTCATGCTCCCGTCACAGACAGCTGTAAAGGAGATAAACTGTGAACGCTCCGAGTCTATCAGCGCGTGGGGATGGCAGCTCAGTTGGGAGGAAACTCTACACAGAAAAGCAGCTTTTGAAAGACACAAAAGCGCCGTATAGGTGTTTTGTTTGTGTCAGTGGGAGCAGAAAGGTAAAGCGCGTCGGGGAAGGAAGAGGTTGGTGTGCGGAGTGCTGGAGTTTGTCATTGGGGGATGTTCTGCTGAGCTCGGCTCATACAGCGTGGAGAGAAAGTGTAGCGGTGCACAGGCAACATCTCGCACAACCCCAAGTGCTCTGTCAGGCAGATAGAAATGGGAAAATGTGGACATAAACCTCCACATCCTTCAGTAACATCATTACAACCACAAATAACTGCAGCACGGCATATATGAAAAAAAGAAAAGAGGTTTTTTTGCACCATCCAAAACCCTTCATACCTTTTACATCTAGCATGACTACAAACACAAACTTCAATGTATCTCATTGGGATTTCAGTGATGAATAATAGTCAGGGTTTTCTGGGGAACGGCTGGCTGGCTAACAGAGCGAGAAACCTGGACAGGTCAGCAGTCCATCACAGAGCAACATGGAGGAAACCATCCACCTGTGACCTCATACATGGGGGGACCTGTTACATGCATTATATTGGACTGTTGGAGGAATACGGAAAAAACTCGGGACAACATGCCAACTCCATGCAGAACGACTTCAAACCCAGAACCAACTAGTAATTGTTGGTCTCCATCTAGAGGACAAGTTTGCCGTGTCCCCTACATGCTAAATGGAAAAAATATTAAACATGGCTCCTCTTTATGCCTCATGTTCAAAAGAGGGTTTTAGTATTTCTACTTCTCCTTAAAGTCCAGATTTATTCAGCACATGTTCTTGCATATTGTCCCACATGAGCTGATTAGGGTGGAAGTTTATCGTATCAAGTATAATCTATCGTGATACATTTCTTATGATCATTTTTGATTATTGTTTTCACAATAATTTTTTTATTTTTATCTTTTTTGTCAGGATTGTTATTTTTACATGCAGTTATGTTCAATGTAGTGATACAAACACATCCTTAGATGACTCTTGTCTTAAAGAAACATGTTGCAAATAGGAATGTTTGTTAGTCACACAGGCACTTAAAAAAGTAATAAAGAGTTTTTACTGTCACTTTTATTGTTACCACAATAGCACCTCAAAATGTTGTGATAAAACTAAGTTCATATCACAGTTATTATAAGAATGTCATATCATATATGGCTTTAAGGAAATTTTACTTTGTAATTTAATGCCTTGGAATTGGGCCTCTGTCTCTTTAAGAGCTCCTGCTCTTTCTAAAACTCAGGAATTCATCACAACATCACTCCTGTACTCATCCTTTAACAATGTTCAGTAGTTCATATAAAGAACTCAGAAGATTCGTAGTTCCACAAGATGTTTGCTAATTGCTGCTGGCTAGTCTGGGGGAGCTGAGTGGGAGACGGTTGCTCTAATTCTTTGAAGCTTGGAAACTGCAGCTGTGAGAAGCAGCTGCGTTCCTCGAAGGCAGTGCTAGGTCCAATGATTGCCATGAGAGATTAAAACATTTCTCAAACACGCGTGAAGGAATCAAGCAATACTTCAGGAACGTTTTTGATAAGGGAATAACATTATAACATGATGCAATGTTCACGTAAAGTTAAAAAGAAACTGAAAAGCTTTCTAGGAGCAACTTGCTTATAACTGGAATGGTCAAATTTACTGATATGCAAGTTAAATCTGTTCTCTATCACTGAAAGATTTCTACACTACAGGTCGAGCAGCTGGGTGTAAAGCCTAGCCAATGGGCATCCTAAACAATTAAACAACAGCTTGTCCAAATGGAAAGTAACGGCCTTCTTTTTAAAACATTACATTGAGCTAGAAGAATAGTATGCAGATGCGTACATTTTTCAAAAGCAGTGACTGCAAGAGTCTGAGGAGGCTAAATGAGAGCAAATCACACATTATAATAAATCGGGGAAGACTGCGTGCCGCCCCACGGCCCAATGGGGACGCATTACGAACGCTCGGCTTGGTTTTTGATGGGGGGGGAAAAACCTCAGGTGCTGGTGAGCTCTATCTGCTGGAGGTGCAGAAGACGACTCCCCCCCTCCGTAAAGCGCTGCAGAACCATTTAATACGCGGATGCACAGTACACAAACAATACAGTTTGCCGTTCACTCGTTGCCAGAAAGCACACACACCAACTGCCTCTCCAATTAAACATCATTAACACGATCCCCTAGGTGTGCTTCCCACTTAAGTGTGATGCGAACGTTCTGCCTTTCGCCAGGCTGACAGACGGGCTTAATTGGCTTCTGAAAGACACAAATGCCCTTATGTAAGCTTCTAAACCCAGCTCTGAGTACAGCTCCTGATAGATAAAGGAAACGAGAAAAACACGCAGCTCTTCAAGCAAGAACGAGCACAAACTTAGAGGTAGCCTACTTGTCTTGGGCATATCAGTCACTCAAACCCTCCACCTGCTAACCAGATGCACAAAAATACAGACACTTTGCTGTTTTCTTTATATTCAAATGTCTTTTATATTCAAAAATATCATCCAAGCATTTACAGTGTATTACAACAAATGAGTCTATGCAACTGCTGACAGCCTTTACAGAAAATGAAGAAATATATTCATTTTTGATCTATGTTACAAACCGGCAACAGCAAAAAGAGAAGAGAAGGAGGTTGACGGGTTGGGAGGACACGCCCTCATCTCCTCCTGGATTAGCCCTGTAGTCCTGATGCCACACAGACTCACGTGTCGGCTCCAAACGCACTGCGCTCTGCTCCTGTGGGCAACAACTACGTGATGATCCAGTAGAACCCGGTGCTCCTCTGTGACTCCCAGGGAGTCATCATGTCTAAAAATATTTTGCAGATGCACAGGAACTCGGAGATCAAGCTTCTGAGGACTCCATCATGGTGCTTGGTCTCAACAGCGATGAAGTTTAAAGTCTCTGCCACCTACACAGTCCCTGAAGTGCTCATGTAACATTCCCGCTTGATCTGAGATCAGTCCTCTGTGTCCCTTGTACACTCAGGGTTCAGTACAGAGTTTTTGATACTTGTGAGCTAGATACTGTATCTTTCACACTGCTACAAAGTCTGTGTTGCCTGTCGTCTTCTCGAAGCCCCAGAAGTGTCACCTGCGGAGCCTAAGTGCTCTTGATGCCCTCAAAGCCGCAGAAGTTCCAGCGTTTCTCCAAACTGGCTCCGACGCCAGTCAGCTCCTGCCTGAAGGTGCAGGGCAGCCGGGAAAGAAGAGCCTCCACCTCACTGGGGTTAATCTGCAGACAGAGAGGCGACAAGTCCAAACGTCAAAGGTGCTTTCTGTTCAACTACTGAAACACAGTATTTTTCGTCTAATTTCTAGTGCATCTAAAAAAAGACAAAACTAACAAGTAACTTTACTGCAAAAAGTACTAGTTCCAAAGGCAGAGCTTTGATGACCTTTTAATCTATGAGACTTAGAAAATCACATTGACCAGTCAGGTTCTGGCATGGTGATGGACTCTTATTAGGGAGGATTAAATGGAGTCATGGACTTTTGTTAAAATTTTGTCCAAGTCCCACTAAAAGGCGACAAACATTACGAAAAGAAGATTTGTGCAAGTGTTGACTCAAAACTTCAACTTCAACAAGACAAAACAACAGTATTGAGAGGCGCTTGTCCTCTGAGGCAAAGACAAGAAAGGAGATGTCAAAGGTTGCCACATGCTAGCGCTATATGCTAACACTACATGTTACATTAATGTTGGAGAGCAGCTTCAAAAGGTTGGTAAATCTCCTGTGGTGAGGTGCAGTAAGGGCCACATTAATAAAATATTATTGTAAAGTTGTTAACATTGGAAGTGTTATCTTGTCCACTGTTTAACAAAAAAAAGTGATATTTTCTAAAAAGGGCTGAAGTGTTCCCTATTTTTTTTGTAACTTATATTTTCTTCATGTTGCTGTGATTGAGTATTTTTCTTAGTATCAGTTTTGCGTTTTAGTAGTGTGACAACACCACTGTGTTTTCAGAAAAGCCTCTAAATGTATCACAGAAACATTTTCGGTCGAGAAAATGATTAAACTACTGTGAAATAAAACTTTCCACCTCTATGTGTCATCCATTGAGCAGCTCCTACGTTCATGCCACCACATCAGCACTTGTAACCCATCCTCTGACATGAGTGGGGTGAGGATCAGTCGGCCAATTGAAATCCCACATGACCACGTCGAAACGAACAGTTTGAGGATCTACGATCAACAATCTGTGAGTGTTCATACTGTCACTCATAAAGGTCCACCATGCAAACAGGATTGCTGTGTGTGTGCAGCCAGTAGATAAGCGTAGAGGACTGAGCTTGTGGTCGGGGAGTCTAGCCAAGGATATTGACAAAACTCTGTGGGCTCCACGGTGTGTGTGGCGGAGAGTGGGCGTGGGAACAACAGATGCACAAGAAAAAATAAATAAATCAGACGCACGCAGACAGAAAAGCGTGGGTGGGTGCACAAGCCAATACATGAGCATAAAGTAGAGGAATAATAATAATCAAAAAACGCACAAGAGGACCGTCACACTCACTGTATACGTGAGAATGAGCCAAGCTGGTGATTAAAATACACAGACAACTTCTCTGGTAGAAAAGAAAAAGTTTCTAAAGATGACAAATTGAATATCTAAGTGATGAGGTAAATAATACTTTTGTCGACACAGATGGAGACTAATGTTAGTCCTTCTCTTCGGAGGTGACGCTAAAAGGTGGTGATTTGAAAGATTCAATCGAAGTGCCAAAGAGGAGTCAGAAGTGAAATGCCTCATCAGAAAGATGAGACGATGTGGCTGCACTTCATCAGAAACGAATGTCAGAGCACTGAGATGGTGCTCGGCTTCCAGTGACAGACTGATGGATTGGTTTTAATAAAGTCTGGCATGAGGAGAAATCCCACAACAACGCAGAGATGGTAAGATGCAAAAGTGTTAAATATTATTAAAGTCAGAAACAAAAGGTAAACTTACTCTAAAACTACAGAACAAAAAGTATTTGGGATTTAATTCAAGTTAAACACAATCATTTAAAAATGAAACAAAAGGCTTGTGGGTCATTTTTAACCCTTAAATAAAAAAAAATAGTGCAAAATTGAGACAGATAGGTTTTGTTTTTGTCTTTCAGGGAGAAACTTTTACTGACGATTGACTGCAAATGGAAACTGTAGTCCAACATGCAGTCTCCATCTGCTATAAATAAAGTTTCTTGCATTCAGTTGAATTAACAGTAAATTGGAACCACAAATATCTAGGCTTTCACTCAAAAGCAGACGTTTTAAACCTAAACAACGAGCGGTTTGGGATAAAACTGAGCTGTTTTCTGTTTTTGCTGCTCAGAACTGATTGAAATAGTGGGCGTCTCCTGATTCAGGGATTGGTCCTTTGACAGCAGGGTTTGAAGGTAGATTATCTCACAGCGATGCAAAGAAAGCTCTCAAAATTTTAAGGGTCCTCCAAATGCAACCCACAGGACGCATGACTTGAAGGACACGTCCTTTTTGTCCTGATTTAAAAGACATGGTCTGGTGTTTTCTTTACAGCCCACCATATTTGAAGACCGAACAGGATTTGTTCTTGTGCCATTAGCATATGAAGCACTACTATAAGTAAATTCAAATCTGGCAATATAAAAATTAAAATCTCAAAACCAAAACAAATGATGTTGGTGATTTGACAACCGTCCAATCAATTCAAAAATGACTGTGGAGGCCAGAGCACAAGATTTAGTGTTAGGTATTCAAACGTTGAGACACAAATTGTTCCGTAAGCCGTTAAGGAAAATCATCCAAGTTACCAGAAATAAATTGTAGAAATGTGTCACTGTGTGCAAGAAATTAAAATCTTTCCAGAAAGATTTAACTTTCTGGAAAACATAATTACATAGATTTTACTTTTTGATGATGTTCTGTAGCATTTGTATGATATGCAATCCTGCAATGGGAAAAACAATGTTTTAAAGTTTTTACTTGGACTTTTCAGTAAATTTCTACCCAGTATTGTTCCTGACCATTACAAAGTAAGGTGTAATATGTATTAATATATAAAATACAAATATTACAAGTGGGTATACTAAGAACAAAAGAAGAAGTTTTAAGCTTTAGCAGTATCTAAACAACATGAATTTTAAGAAAAAGGATTTATCTTTTGTATTTCTTAAATTAAACAAGTCAAAATAAATTGTGTTTATTACTTCCCTGCTAAATCCAAGGTGGCCTTGACTCAATACTTATTTATTACAAGATGCTTGGAAGTGAAAAGGCGTCTTGGGTTTATTTGGTGCAATCAAAGTATCAGAAAACAGGAAGTTGTTGGATTCTGAAGTTGGTGGATTGTTCAACGTATTATAACTTGTGTTATGAATTTGACTGACTTGCTGAAAACCCATTTTGCCCTTTGAGAAAAATATAAGTCAAGTTGCTTCAAGAGAAAAAAAAGTTCAGGTGCTGGTTGAAAAAAAAAGTTTAAAGAAATTACTTTGAAAGACTTTCAGAACGCCTGGAGAAATACTGATCCAGACGAGTGCAAACATTTCATTAAAGTTTGGTTCCATGCAGGCAAACAGAGCTGTAAATGCCTACCCTTAATTATTTCATGTTAATATTCACCATCTTTAAGAGGCTTATAATTACTTAAAAAAACATCTATCAAAGCCAGATGGGGAACAGCCTGTACACATCAGGAAAATTACTGAAGGTGCAGATTTTTGTTGAATTGCGGTTCTGTGAGTAACAGCACCCTTAGCTGCAGTCATATAGCTGTCAGATTGTAGAAAAGTAAATAAATCCTCAGCAGTGGAGACATAACATCCAGACTGCTGCTTGTTTACCAAGATTTTAACCATTTAAAACATGTAAAAATGAAAATGCTCACATAAGTGGGCTCCAGCGCTACATGAGCAGATATTAAATGTTAGCATTTTCAAAAGGAACTTTAAAGTTTGTCGTTTTGTCCGTTTACAGTACAGTTTTGTTCATAGAGGCTCAATCAGCCTGATCAGCTCTGACTCCAATTCCACATACGTGGAGTAAACGTTTTGATTTTGCATCAAGCTGACATTTATGCTACAGCATCAGAGAAGGGACATTCTGATACTCAGACAAGTCTGATAATTATCCTGAGAATCAGGTGGATTATTTCAGGTTGTTTGGCTGAGAAAACAACTTCAGCAACTGTCTCTTGTAAAATGAAGAATTTGCTTTTCATATAGTAAACCATGATGTCCTATACATTTAAGCATTTTCAGAATGAATTATTCTACAGGTAAAATCAGTTAGCAAAAGGTTTGTGTCTGACTAGTTGTAAGATTTACTTTACTCTGAGGATTTTGTCACATTTCTACTAATTTATTAATATAGCAACTATTTACTACAAACTGCCTGTTAGTTTTAATATTTTCACAGAACCTCACATCAGAAAAATTTGATACTCCTTTAAGATTTTATATGCAATAAGAATTAAATTTCCTTACAGTTTAAATAAGCCGTAATAGTTCATTCTCTTCATTAGTTTTTATTCTGAGGTGAGTTAATTACATATAGTAGCTATGTGGGGAGAAAATAAGACACAGTGTGTTTATCTAACCTAATTTGAACATGAATATTTAATATGAATACCAAGATATTCAGGTAACAAAACTAAATAAATAAAACTGAAAGAAAGGCCTGTAAAAACATTTGTGAAATATGATAAGTAATAAAAAGTAAGTCTGTAAACACCCTAAGAAAGCAGAGAGAACGTAGATGGAGAGCAGGACATCTGGAAAAATGCTCTGTGAGATTATTCCAATGAGTCTAATGATGAAGTCCTTGAACAGACATGATTGACAATGACCCATGAAACACTAGTAAACCCACCAAAGTACTGGTGGAGAATTAGGAAAGGGAATGTTCTGGGCCTAGTCAAAGCCCAGATCCTGATCCTAAGATGCTGAGGGGTGATTTGAAGCGGCTTCACGTGCAGGAGAGAGCAAGGAATGGGGCAAACCTTCATTAGACTGTAGATGGCCACAAGAAACATCTCACTGAAGTTATTTCCACTAAACTGTTTAAACCATCAACTCTTAAGGGTGTTCTAAATTTAACAAAATTATATTTTGTTAATATTTATTGTTAAATTAGTTCAATTTTGTTGCTTCAGTGAGATTAAATCCCTTAAATTCTAGGAAAAGCCCCCGTCAACATAGGAACATTTCTCAATGAAGGATTAAATATTTAATGAGGTGTCCTAATTTTTTGTCGTCTCCTCATTTACCTCCCAGCGGGGGGCCAAGCGAGTGTGTCTGTGAGGACATCAAACTGTCCTTTAAAGTGATTTTGTTTCAGGGAACTTCTGGTAAATCCATCCACTTCTGTGGAACAACCTGCAAAAAGCATTAGGGGGGTCCGCTTGGATTAGGTTTGAGTGACTATCCAAGCCCATATGTCAGCCCAGCAGCACGGACCAACACGCTGTCTGTTTAAATGCATGTAATCTAGATTTATACCAAAGGGCAGCAGCGTTCCAGAGCTGCTCAGAGGAAGCTTTGATTCAAAGCGTTACCTTGGTGTCCAAACGCTGGAGGTAGGAACAGATGTACTCGATGCTGGCTCCAAACGGGTGGACGTGCAGGAAGGTTGAGATGATCCCTGAGGAGAGGAAAATAATAAGTCATGCAAAGCTGTTAACTTCCAGCTTCACTCAACCATTAAACATTGACAAATTACCAGAGGACGTTCGCAGCAACCCTTTTCTTTTTATTTTTTCCTCAACTCTTCGCTGTCTCCTTGGGTTGAGTGGAGAAGCAGCTTTAAGCGACTTCTTCCCAGAGTCCCATTACTGTTAAAAGCCTCTTGTATGTTGTCGCTCCAGATTAGAAAGAGAGTTTAATGATGCCTTTGATGCTGTTGTCTCTGATCAAAGCCACACTCTCCCCCAGCACAAACAAACCATCTGCCATCAGCTCGCAGAGGAAGACCAGAGGAGAGCCAGCTCTCTGTCTGCGCTCACTAACCACCGCCGAAGCTGCAACACACTTCAATACGCACAGCTTCTGGCTGAGCAAAAACACAAGCGTCGCTTGAAGCTTTAAAGAGGCAAAACGCTGCACCAAGACTTTATTTTTGTCACCTGCAGGAGGTCAATCAATACTGGAGCACAGACAACGCGCTCGTCTGGAGCTGCTCAGCTGAATGGGAGTTTAATGGGGCACTCAGATAGAACAACAAGTCCAAATCTCTCTGATTTATTCGCCTGAATTTACCCACTGGAAAAAAAAAACAAAGAAAACGTTGCTCTGCATGGATGCCATGATAAAGCCAATAACGAAAAATGCTCTCCAACTGTACAAAGCTTCCAGATTGTATGAGCCGGGATTTATCTTCCCTTCAAGCCGGTGCATTAAAATATGAATAATTCTTGCTTTCCTTTTATATAAATTAACAGAAGCTGAAGGTCTTCCTCCTTGTTTTTGTCCTTCAGTTCCTGTAGTCTGCAAACTCAACCAGGCATTGAGCAGCATCTGCAGCTTCCACTCTGACACCACGCTTTCTGTCAACTATGGAAATACAACAAAGCCTGCAGCAGAGACAAGAATTATTCCAAATAGAAAACTTTAACACTTGTGTAGCAGTAGGAATGTGCAGCGGTGATAATGCGTGTTCTCTGAAAGGCATAAACAAAGTTGTTATTCCCTACTGCTTGTTTTTATTTTCCCTCATGGCTCAATTTTCCTCCACAAATTGGCTTTATTAACAATAATACATGTAAATATCTCATTTACAAATGTGTTTAGACAGTGGCTGTTAATTCTACTTGTCCTTGATCTGTGCACGGCTCAATTAATTTAATGAATTTAATTAGGAAGGCAGGCATCTGTCTAATGCGTCACAGTCACTTCTGTATGTCAGAGTTACATTAAGCTGCCAGTGAAACATCAGAAGACATTTTATTCGACTCTCAAAACACCTTTAGTGAGAATTTATGTCTTAGACCAACATGCAAAACTGCATAATTGTGAAGTGAAACAAAAACGTTACATGGTTTTACTAATAAATAACCAAAAATGTAAATGTGCACAGCTCCCCTGAGTCAACACCTTTCAGAAAAAGCTGCAGGTCTTTCAGAGTTTGTCTCTACGCCTTTCCACTGCTACAATGTGGCAAGATTTGACCGTTCCTCTTTGCAAAACATCTCAAACTCAGTCGGATTAGACAGGGAGAATCTGCGAATATCAATTTTTAATTCTAGCCATAGACGCTTACTTGAATTTACGTGTGGATTTTAAATGTGCTTTTGTAATCTATGTTGATCTAAATCATCCCACTGTGTGTGTTTTGGAAAAGCTTAAGTGTTTTAAAGACTAGTAGATGGCGTTAAACCAGATCCAGGTAAAAAGTATCCATACAAGTATCTTACTAGCAAGTTGCAGGAAATGTTTTTTCTCACTGTTTGAAGTTAAATCAGGCCAAACTGCAACAAAGTTTTGCGCAGATTTGTAGCAGAGGTGCAGCGAGTGTCTTATTATTGAGTGTATGTAAACTTCTGGCTTTATCTGCATCTCATTTAAAAAGACATTTGTGAGAAGCAGATTTTTGGAGGAACAGAAAAACATCTACTAACTGACCTTCCATTAACTAATAGATGGATTTTTTGTGGTAAATAAACAAGGATGATGAAATAATGGCCATCAGAATGACTCCATCGATCAGAGATGATTAAACTGAGAGCAACAAAGAGAAGCATTCGCTCACCAAAAGTCACAGGACAGACAACTGCGCATGGAAGTATTATTCAATAATAATCTCTATTATAGGAAAGCCTGCAATGATAAAAGTCCCAATAGGTATTAATTTAATAACTTCCAGCAAAACTGAAAGCAGTCTTAGTGCCTTTTTTTCAGAAAGAAGAATAGATGAATAACCTTAATTTGGAGATTTTTTTTCTCGACTGAAGGAGCTAATAAACTGAATCTGCTTTAACAAGACTCTGTAAAATAATGAGAGTGAAAAAGAGCCCACAGAGCTTCAGTCTGCACAGTGAATGAAGACATTGATGCGAAAGTGGCGGCAGCTTACCAACTAGCAGGGCTTCCCTCTCTGAGTGAATGGGACTTGTTGAGTTTTTCTCTGTGGGACCTCGTTTCTCCTGACTGCAGGACACCACCGCTGAAAGTGTGGCTTCCTGCAAACATGAAGACACACAAAGAGAACCCATGAATAACATCAGCCGTTGATGTAAACAAATTAAAATAGGAATAGGGCTTAAAAGTAATATGGAAATACGGAGCTAGCTGCAGTTTACATTCAGTCATCATCAGTGATGTCAGTAACTGATGTCCACTTTTTTCAGTAATCTAACGCGTTGCTAATTCAACATTCGCTCCAAAGAAGGGGAAAAAAATCCAGGTGCATCCAAATAAACTAATCCCACATTGTGATACTGCCACCTCCATGCAGCTTTTACTGTGGGTTAGGCAGCTTTTACTGGGTGACAAGCTTTTGTCCCAAACATTCATTTTGGAACTGTTGCCCTAACATTCAAGTTTAGTCAAGACATATGGAGAATTTATGATTACATTTATAAATCAAATACATTTGATCAATAAAATCTCAACCCATGCACCTAATTCTTGATTTTTTTTTTATGTCTAGTAATTTCAGCCTGAAAAAAAGAAAATGGCTTAAATGTGTCTTTAAAAAGTTTAATGTATTTATGTATGTGATAAATATATGAAAACATCAGAAGGTTTCACCGTATCAATCAGGAGAAACAATAAATCGGTTACGGGTGAAGCTCAGACGGAAATTCAGACATCAGCTATATTTCTAACAAAGTGATACTTGTCAAACACACACACATGCCCCTCACACACGCACATCGACACAAAATGAGATGAGCTTTAAGGAAGCAAACGGAGGCAGAGGGAAGAAGGTAAATGATTAAACAGTTTGCTCCAGATCTCTGACAGGTGGCAGAGAAAAGGCAGAGGAGTTTTTATTGTCCAACATATTACTGTGTGTAATGCTTCCACTCATGCTGTGGGATGCCTGGTGGCCATTTTCAGTTTTTAATCTATTCATCACCCCCGTTTGGATACACCAGCATGTGGGAGTGCAGACGTATACACATGTGCAAGGCATTTTAGTGTTTACGGCTGCTTTATTTCCGATCACGGCCTAGTCTGGGTGATTAATTCAATGACAAATGTAGTTACACATGCTAAGCCACTTTAGGCTACAATGATCTGTTATGTGAGAGGATGAAGGGAAGGAAAAGGAGATAAGGAGAAAGATGACACATAAAAACTGAGGAATGAAAATCATAATGGGGAGGAAGGGCTTCAAGGTTTCCACTTACAACAGTCTTGTTGTTGCTGTCATCTTTGCCTCCGTCGCCCGGGTTTGACATCTCCAGCTGCAGCACAGGAGAATAACACAGCAATGAAGAGTTCAGCCATGTCCAATCAAGCACTGTTTACTATGAAAATACAGTCCTGAAAATTTGTGGATTTCAAATAAACAAGCTGAATCACTGGACCCCATATGGAGACATTTAACTAATCTGAGTCAAATCTGGAACGAATGAATCATCTGATGAACATGCAACAGTTTGTGTCCTGATTCTCCTGAATGGATGCTCTCTAAGAAATCCAACCAAATTATTCGACATCAAATACACATAGAAACATAGAAAGTAGATTGTCTACTTTAAAAATGCCAGTTTCAATTCCCCAAGCTGCATTTTATTTCTAATATTTTAGAAAAGCTCTATAAAGATAAATTAGTGAATAGATGTTAATAATTTAAAGTAATATTCTACAGAAGAATCCACAAATATATATATGCATTTATGCTCCAGAGCAGAAAACTGATCAAATTTCTTTCGCACTGGTGATCGAATCTCATGATGTGAAAGTAGCCACGGAAAGTTTATTAGCAGCACCAGGCTGCAAGTTTCTACCTCAATCTTTTGGGAAATTTATTTATGCATATTTGTTATGTCCCGATATGTAAAGAATCAAAACTAAAAAGTTTACTTCAAAGTAACCAGACAGAAATCTCAAAAGCAATTCAATGTGTGGGACTGGAGCCGTTCAAGCCGACAGAATTAAATCAAAAGTTTAGGAAAAGCTCATTTAATTAGAACGAACAAACCAACAAATAAATCAAACATGAAACTGTCAATAGCAGCAGTAAAATGTGATAAAAACTGATGAAAAAGTTTGTTTTGATCGTAATAATAAGAAGGTTAATCTCTGCAATGACCTGCAGTCGAGTCGCAGGAGTAATGTGTGGTGACAGCTTGGGGACAGCAGGGACACTGCACCGATGAAAGAGAATTGAGGCCGTAAAGAAATATCTTCAACATGACAAATCGTCCCACAGTGTCTGCTAATCTTCAGTGAAATCCAAACCCTAAAATTGATTTCTCTTTTAGCCTGTAATGAGACTGTCTTTCATGATTCAAGTTTGCCAGCATGCAGGAATTTTAATTAGCATATTTCCCTTCAGCTCGCAGGCGTGCGGACACATTTCTTATCAAACTCATCACCATTAACAAGCTATTGACAAGCGTCCCTCTGATAAAGGAGAGTGCCAACACGTTCCGGATTCAGCTCTAGGTTATAAGGAACCCGCCGGCGATCTCATGGAGGGAATCCTCAGGAGCTGTGATAGCCCTTAGTTTGTATTATCCGTTTAAGAGGTGATTATAATGACAGCCATTGCTCTCATTAAACAGAGCCGGAGGGAACATTAACAAACAAACAGCAGACCAGCGGGGATAGCGGACAACACCTGAAACATTAGTAAACATGATGGGGCGACCAGAGAAAAATGACCCCTGACACTTGAAAATGTTTTTAAGACCGGGTATTTAGCATTGCAGCTTGGCTGTTAAACAACCAGGCATTAATTAGTATTAGGCTCAGTTTTGCTGGCAAATGAGCATCTTAACATAAGCAACACATCCAGTGAATAAATAATGAAGCAGGAGTGTCTGTAAGTAATGATTCAGGCTCTGAAAAGGCTCTGATTTAAAGTGAGCTCTTCTGGAGGTTGCAGAGACCAGCTATTAAGCTACAACTGTGAGGCGGTTTTGAAGCTGCCCACCGGACACTTCTGTAGAAATAGGTGAAGGTCACCTTGGATAGTTTGACGGCGTGTCAAGGTCAGGTTTTGTTCTATTATTTTCGTACAATCTGATCTACCCTCCAAAAAAAGCTTCTGGACAAACACAGATTGTTGATGACATCACATAAGGCAAAATGTGAATTTTTTTGAGTGTGTCTATTTGTATGTTTTTAGATTATTTAACTAGTGTTGGGAGTTATTTGCAGGTTCTCTAATGAATTAATTAATTGCAATTAATCCCATTTTAATTGAAAACTATATGTGGACAAACTAAGGAACATTTGCAAATCAAAGTCCCTTTGAATTGTTGCAACATGCTTAAAGCGGAAATGCCATTTTAGGCTTGAATAGCTGATAGATCAACTTCTTTTAGCACAACTTTTAGCACAACTTGCACACATGTTGTTTGGTTTTTGAAGCAAAAATGATCCCCCAGTGTGCCAAGAGAATCGGCTTTTCTGTCGATTATGAATGATGCTTATGTGTCAGTTTTACAGGCCTACCAGGAACGCATGAAAAAAAATGTTCTAGATGGAACATTTGTATGTAAACAAAACCCCCGATTAATTGTGTTAAAATTTTTGATGCATTAAAATCTATTAACTATTGAAATTGTGTTGTTAAAGTGCCAGCTGTAGTTTTAATTAAAATCTCCTCAATTCTAGTTTCTCTTGTTAAGTTATCAAACCATACACACACACAGTAGTACTTTTCTCTTCTGCGCAGGTTTAAACTACTTTAATTCAGTAAAATCCTTTGGTAGGGATAAAAAGTACTTCAAGGAAGTGGAACTGTATAATTTTAACAGATCTTACATGATAAACTCTGCATTGAGCGTCCCAGAGGACCATGAACCATACAGACCCATAGTCAAAGAAGCAGCAGCGCCTCGTTACTTACAAGCACAAAACTTGAAATGCAAACACTAATGATTGCTTTGATTACTTAAATCATATACTGTAGTACAAATTATGTAAAAGATCAGTGCAAATGCTTAAAAAAGGGGTTTTGAGGTGAATGTTTGCACCTTCTGCCTCTACAATAGCAAATTACAGCATTTTATCCAACATTTCCACTCAGATGAGCTGTTTTTAATAATTGGTTCATGCAGTAGAAAATAATATCTTAGTGATTTATAATACATATTGATTTAATTAATATTTACACTAGGTTCCTGGACATTTGATGGGAAACACCGTCTTGTTTATTAATTTATAAATCAAAGTTAAGTGGCTCTAAAACAGGCAGAAAAAGGGTGAAAAGCAACTGAAACAAAACAAAAAAAACACTGTGAGACCTTCTAACAACATTCCATCAAATTAATTTAAAAGATTTAAAGAAAGTCTGGCTTGTTAGAAGCAAATAAAAAAAGAATTGTGGGATTTTTTTCTCACAGTTTTGGATGCTTAAAAACGGATCCAAAACTGTTGGAAACAGATGACATGACAGATCATCAGACAGATCCTCTTGCTTTAAAATTCCCAGCAAGGCAACAATTAATCTGTAATCCGAAACCGACTGTGTTTCCTGTTTAAAGACTGATTAATACGTTAACATAAAGAGGAAAAATATGATATGCAAATGTGTGAAAGTAGGCAATCACAGGACCGGTTCGTGTTTAGTGTCTGTTAATTGGGCTTTTTATTGTTATGAAATAAGAGCAGTTAAACTGAGGCGTCTTATAAAGAACCATTTAATGAGACACTTGAAACTATAAAGATCTAATAAGAAATTTAAGCTGAATACAATTTACATAGAAAAAGATACAAGTATGAATTAAGGTGAAAATGAACACTGGATGAAGCCAGATAATAAAAGACACTGTTGTCAGCGCTTTCCTTCAGTTCCTGTGATAGAAATATGCACAGAATGTATTTCGAGATTTTTTAGGAGCTTAGAAAAATGGTTAAAGTAAGTATCGCCACTTTGATTTTAGTCCTTTACTTTCTTTCAGGATTTGCATAATCCTGGACGTCCTCAGCTAACCTCTCTCTTATGAAAGCGCAGACTGCAAAGTTTATTCTCTGAACAAAGACGGTAACAATCCACAGACGAGTCCTGCTGTGAGACCCACTAAGTAAACGCTCCGTGAGGGACGTCATCTGTCACACTGACCTGCATTGTGTGTGTGCTCTGCAGCTTCTGGAGACTTTCCTTCAGATTCTGGACTTGCGACTTCAGCTGCTGTTTGTCCTCCAGGCTCTTTTCCAGCTCCGCCTCCCGCTGCTTCAGTTCGTCCCTCATTTTTAACAGTTGCTGTGAAAACAGAGCAAACATTAAGACACTAATGTTGCTGAGAACTAATCAGCCATAAAAACACCAGGAGGTGTGGAAAAATTAAATCAGAACATTTTGCATATTATTGTTTAGCAGGCGAACTTTGCATGGGTAAACTTTTATAACATTAATCTTAAAATGCAATAAATTAAATAATGTATGACCTTCCTGCCCCCCAAGGTAAAGATGCTTAGAAAAATAACTATTATTGCTGTTGCATGATCTCAAACAACAGCAACAAAAATCTGAAAATTGAAAGTGGTAAAATAAAATCAAAGGTTTGAGGGTAAAGAGAGAAATATTTGGTTCTTCCTCTTTGCAGAATATCTCTAGTTCCTCTATACTATGTAGGCCAAAAACTGACATAAAAAGAAATAAAAGCATAAATATATAGATTTCGTTTTTCCTTGTCCTTATACATGAGTTTCCATCAAGAAATATATATATTTTCTTTTTCAAGAACTTAACTAGGACCCAAATTTACATTTTCTTTTACAGGTTTAAATGAAAATGGTCAGATATTTTTTTTATGAGTTAATATTGTCAAGCAATCTAACAAGGTTTGCGAAACATGCAAATTAGAAAGAAGCCCACAGCATCACAGATACTCCACCATACCTAACAGTAGGCAGGATGCACTTTTCCACATTGTTACATGCAAAGATGCATGTTTGATTTGCTTTGTTTTCTGCAGGTGTTGGGCTTCCTGCAGCCATCAGCAATGAATTAAAATGATTTCAACCTTATGCAATTTGGCAATGTGAGGACATTCAGGTACGTTGGTGAAAGTTAGCTTGGGTGTATTTTTTATTTGGTCCTCTTGCTGGTAATGAGGAAAGTGTTTAGTGTGATTACTCCTTTTGAATGGTAATGTGAGGCTTTGATTTGATTCTGGAGCCATTTGAAATTACTTTTTTGTGCCTTTTATGTCTGGATTTATTGTTAGATTTGTTGGCTCTTGATTCCTAAATAAACTATTGAACCCTGGAGAACTCACAGGAATGAAGCAGATATCCCCCTCTTGTGTCATTCATGTCAGACCCATTGAGTGTTTGTTAATATCACAATTGACCAAAAGCAAATTCACAAGCTTGTGTTTGTGACAGTCGGAAAGAAAAAGTTTCACTTCTTAACAACCAGGTGACATGTTTAATGGTTGTCTGGAAATCTGATTGTCTCTAACAGGGAGCATTAGTGATTTTATTCCACCTCCTTTACCGTTCTCCTCTCTGTGTGAGGGGACAATGAAATGAACATTGGTTTGAAGGGATGGCATTTAAACTAGATACATGATATGCAGGGTTCCTACACAATTTTAATGTCAGAATATTTTTCCAGGCTCACATTTCTCTCCATTTTTTGTGGTTTTTAAAACATTCTGGACATTTGAAAACAAAATATTTCAAGCATCTGCTTGAATTGTGCGTAAATAATAAAATCACAGAGAGCTAAAATTGTCTTTTTGATTTTTACAGTGTTCTAGTGGTTTTGTGGTATCTAGACTAAACAGGACAAGTCCAATTTCTAGATCTATTACTCTTAGACTGGTCAAATAAAAATGTGGGAATTTTGAACAAATGTCTCTAAATTTGCTTTACATCCAAAGAATAACAGCTTTAGTGTTTAGTTTGAAGTTTTTAGTGTCAGGTTAAAAACAACAGGTCTAGAAACCGAACGGTTGTAAATTTACTAAAAACTTGATTTTTGAATAAATCATCATCCAGCCAGTAAGTTCAAAACAAAATAGTGATGATTAATAAAGTACTGGAATCAAGATGTGTTGTTGGAAATGAAAGATAAAACGTGTCAATTTGGACTGAAATCAGTTCTGCATTATTAGAGTTTTATATTTCAGAAGATGGAAGAGGGAAAAAAAGGCTTAAAATTGACACATTTTTCTAAACCTACCCAGACATGAAACATAATTAAAGGAAATTTCTTACTTTCCACTAATTTGTGTAGAAGTCCTGGATGACATATTTTTGCCACGAGAAAATAAAGAGTCATGGATTGCTAATTAAAAGTTTCAGGAAACACTGATCAATGAAGAAAGTTAAACTCCAAATAAAAAAAATCATCAAGCTAAATTTATTTCGAAGAGATTGATATGGGTAATAAGAATTATGTGACTTTGTTAAAAATTAATACAAAAACTTTTTTCTCTAATTAAATGCCTTTGAAATGATGGTCAATTTTTCTAAATCACATAATCATGATTTTACTACTACAATAAAAATATAAAAATTATCAACTTCTTACACATTTTGAGCCAAATAGACGTGAAGAACATTGCATATCTAAAACAAATATTGCCAAATATTCAAAAGCTCCATATTTATTTTTGGACAAAGATGAAGAAAATTAGGTCCTGCTTTAGGACGTAGTATGAGAACTGGATTTAAGAAAGTTTTAAGAGACAACAGCCTCCAAAAGTTATCTGTTGAGCACAGATTAAACGATCAGTCTCCTGTGGTGATAATACTGTTTGCACAATCAGAAACCGAGCGCTTATACTGCCAGATACACCACGGCTGATGAAAGAGGGTAACAAGCTGTCGATACGTGCTGATAAAGTTTTATTCCAAATCCAGCAGACTGCGGCGAAACACCTCGTGGACCCGGCCAGGTCGAGGTATCCAATTTCAGTGCATTCGAGTTCATTTAATCCGCTCGCCTCCTCTTTTTCATAAACACACCCGGAGAGAGAGAGAGAGACGCATGTTGGAAAGGTAATTACTCTGGAAGCAGAAAGGAACAGCGCAGCCTTAATGGATTCTCTTCTTCTAAACGCCAGTCGATCATAATTTCCATTACTGAAGAAAGACAGCTGAGAGAGGACATCTGACAAACACCACAGTCTACTTAGTGCCACTTTACTTTTATCAAATCTAAATTTAACAGATACCTGTTCTGTAGGAAAAGCATTGCTTATTATTCTGTAAGGTGCACAAGTAAAACTGCTGGCTTCATTAGGTGAACTGGAGAGATTTTCAGTTTCTCTTCAGGTTCCAAAGTCCAAATTCTGAATTACTGCTGAAACTTTTACAGCATCTACGAAATGTTGACAAAACGGTACATGTTGTTTACAGAAATAAACTTGAAAAAGCAAATGAATCAGAAAAATCTGCATTTTTCCTAAAATATTGATAGATAAATATTCCCTATTTTTAATGGCTGATATCAAAGTGAGAAGCCACATAAACAGGGAGAAAGTCAGGAATGAGATTCAGCTCAGGACTTTCTTGCTGCAAGGCAACGGTGCTAACAGCTGCTCCACTGTGGAGCCCCGGCATTTTATGTAGACCTACGCAAACAAATTAAGTGGTTTTAAAAACCTAATAAGAAAGTAGAGTTTAACAGCAAAGCAATCTGAATTTATTTGTAGAGCTCATTTCAGCAAAGGGACAATTCAAAGAGCTTTAAATGATGAATAAAATAAAATAAGCAAGAAACATTACATTGCAGAGAAAAAATAAAAAAAAGGTTGGCATACAGACTAAAATTAATCAATGCTCCACATAGAAACTAAATGTTGCTTCTCCATGTTTGGCTCTGGTTCTGGGGACGCAGAACCAGAAGACCTGAGGGGTCTGGAAGGTTGACACCACAGCAGCAGATCTTTAATGTATTGTGGTGCTAACAAAATCACTTTTGTTAGTAATTTATAAACTGTGTAGGAGCCATTGTAGGGACTTTAAAACTGGTGTGATGTGCTCCAGCTTCCTGGTTTTAGTCAGAATGCACGCAGCAGTGCTTTTTCTGGTTGACTTTCCTGGCAGCGATGTGCAGACACTGTTGCAGTAATCAATGCAATGGATGAATTTCTCTAGATGTTACTGAGACATGAGTCTTTAATCCTAGAAATGTTCTGCAGGTGGTAGAAGGCCGACTTTGTAACTGTCTTTATGGGGCTCTGAAGGTTCAGGTTTGAGTCCATCACTACACCCAGATTTCAGGCCTGTTCACTTCATGCTGTCTATCGGTTATTGATAAACAACTTTTTCTGTGAATAGTAACTCAGGAGGTTTTCATGCTCTGTTAAATACGTAATCCATCATTCTCACTGTGAACATGGTGCCAGTTTCATTATATGGGCATGAGATATTTTTCAAAAGTTAATAAAAATGTCTTTTAATAAGAATACAGAGAGGGATATGCCAAATGTATCGATTCAGAGTGAGGTAGGTGGATGAAAAACAAACAGTCGTCTCAAAATTGTATTTGTAGGAATTAAAATCCTATTACAAAGACTTCACAGTTATACAATCCTCTGTCGGTCGTTCAAATGATATTCTCATAAAATATGCAGAAATGTGAGGAATAAACATTTTTGCAAGGCATCGATTTTCCGGTAATCTGCACACATCAAATTTATCTCTTGTTTACATTTTTACTCCATCTGTGAATCTGCTGAATGCCTCCTGTAATTATTTTGCTTCCTGTTTCCCCTGCCTGTCTAATCTATTAATGTGCATCTTTCTTACAGGTTGTTCGATTTCTAAACATCAGGGAAGACGGCAGGAGAAACCTTCAGCATTGAATCCTTTTGTATTTAATGAATTTTTCAAAGGTTATAATAACGGCTTAGATTGGCTGTAATTTGAAAAATGAAAGAATGAAGCAGCTCTCCATTAGGATGCGGTGCAGTGCTTAGAAGAGGAGATTCAAAACATTTTAGAAAGCTAAAGCTGTTTTATTTGCAAGGTTTTTTTCTCTACATCCCGGATGTCTATGCAAGCCTTTCAAAATAGCAGAACCCAATAACACTCATCAAATTGTGTTCAGTCAGAGAAAAGCAAGCAAAAACAAAGTCCTTGGTCATAAAGTGGTGATTTAAAAGTGGATTTAAATCATTGTTGGATATCAGGATGGTTAGTTTGTGAAGGATTACCTTTTGCATGCCTTGCAGAGCCTGCTGCAGGAAGCTGAGCTGCTGTGAATGAGTGCTGTCCTCCTCGCTGCGGACCGGCTGGTTCTTTCCCTGCTCCTGCTTGAGCAGCTCCACTTCGTTCCTGTAGGCGTCCAGCTGGCAGCGTAGCGAGTCGTTCTCCTCCTTTAAAGCTTCTGCTTGGGAAACACCTACAGACGTTAAAACACACAACAACACACATTTTTTAAATGTGTTGCGTGTTACGGGACTAATCAATTCAGTTACGGTGCAAATAAACAGCATTTAATGGTTTTTATGCTTTGCACTGTAAATAACTAAAAAAGCTGAAAGTTGGATAGCAACATTCACAGTAAATCTCTTTATTCTCTGGGGTGTTTGCAGGTATAGAAGGTGAGACAATATTTTATGACAGTACACCCTGAAAGCCAGAATAACAACAAATCTATTTGATAGATGCTTGCTAATAAAAGCCTCTCAGCTTATTCCCAAAGTGCAGACAGAGTCAGAAAAAGATCTTGTGTTTATTTATAAAACCGGTTACAGTCAGGAACCGGAAAACAGCTTTTTTCAACTTAATTCTTTTGAGTCGTCCCTAAAGACAACACGGTGTAAGTTACTGCTACAACGATCCTTTTATTGGGATCAGGAGGACATTTTCCCACTGGAATAAAAATGACAAAAGACTGACAAATAAGCACATGACAAAGAAAGAAAAAAATTACAACATTCTATCATGTGAAGATGATGACTGGAAAAAAAGCTATTTTATCACATTTTAATCCAAGATCATGTAATTTTATGGCATTAAAAGTCGTGTTTACTAAATGATCCTGCCAGTAAACAGAATTAAAACAAACAGTTGAAACCAGAATTACATATATGCTAAATTCTAACTAACCTAAAACAGGAGATTTAACTTCAGGCAGTGAGAAAAGATGTATTTTTTACTCCGTGTATGTAAACTTCTGGTTTCAACTGTACATGAACAAAACATGCAAATGACAAATTCATCAAATAAACTCTGCCTCACATTAGATCTGGTATTTTATATTATAAAACACGTAAAAGAAACATGAATTCTTTATCTATGGATCAATTAAGAAACCTACATGCTTGCTCTAGTTTCCAGGTAGGAGACTTATTGCTCCGAGAAATAACATCTTTCAAAGAAAATCCTGATTTAGTTTGTACACAAGCCAAGGACAGCCGTGTCTGCAATTAATGCTGCATATTTGATTTCTTTCATTTGCTACCTTGCATGATTTTTACGTGAAGACACCAGAGTTGGTCTCTTTCCATTATCCTGAGAATTTGGGCTCTTATTCAGTCGGAATATTGGCGCACTCAAGAAAACAAGCTGCATTTTAGTGATGATGAGAGGATTATGGGGTGAAAACGAACGATTCTGAACGAATGATCTAACAAGTACTGGCTCAAAGCTTTCTCTCAAAGCATTGAAAAGCACTTAACAGCAGACATGTGGATCCTTTATTGGCAGGAAAATACTGATGACCTTTTCTGTATGTAAGATATAAAAGCTCACATGCAGCAGCTGTTCACTTTCAATAGAAGCTGTTAAAGGTTTTCATAAAGTTGAAATTCATTTACATTTTTAACGCCACTCAGTTTTCTGAGCAAATAAACAATGAAAACGAAAAGCACAAAGAAATGTGCTTCAATATGTCAAAATGTATTTAATTCATTCATGTCTACAATCTTAACGTTCCAAAGACCCATTTTGCTCTCAGTCCAGCTGAATAAAATGAAGAACTGAAAAAGGCATTTTTCATTTTTGTTACTTACAATATACAATATTATATAATTTGCTGCCATTTAAAAAAAAACAACAACATTTTACACCTACATTTAGATTTTAAATAAATTAAAACATGAAAGCCTTTGCAAAATGAGCATGGATACATTTCCTTTTACGGGACTGATGTTGGTGGAAGACTATGAAAAAAGGATGTAGCTTCCAACCTAATAAGAAAAATAGATTAATTGATGCTTTTCATGTCACAGTGTGGATGCCATTCAATGAAAGAAAAAAACCACACAAAACCACAAAAAAATATGTATATATTTTTACTTAAATCCTAAATTAAAAAGTTAGTTTTTTATCATCTTTAGCCAAAGTTTTAAAGAGGCACTTATGGCTCTGCAGGTTGAAGGTTGCCGACTCCAGTTTTAGACAAACATATGGGGACTGTCAAAGGTGTTTGTATTTTCAGCTTGAAAAACCAGTGATAACAAAATAATTATTTTATATAATTTGGGATTTTGAGAAAATCTCTAATGATGTTAAGAAATGACTAAAAATCCTAGATCAGAGGTCTTTAACTCCGGTCCTCCAGTGTCCTGCAAACTTCTGCAAAGGCCTTGTCATTAATTATTGATTTTATTCAGGTGTGTTAGAGCAGGGAGGCATCCTAAAGCTGCAGGACAAAGGCACTCTGGGACTAGAGTTGCAGACTCCTGTCCTCGATGGTTCGTTAAAGAAAATAAACCTCGTTATCTCAATAAGTGTCATTTGCATGCAAAATATCTGTGTTCCCAATCTCCTGGTACAAGTTGCCTCATTAGAAGTCCTTAGCCGTGTCTGGATTCACGCCATATCTGATGCATCAGACACCAGGAGCGTGTTGACAATGACTGGAAAGTGTAATAATCCCAGAATGTTCTGTCCAATAACTCTCCGCTGGATATTTGACCTGACCTGTAGAGCAGAGGTGGCAGACGGAGGGAGGCATCATTATTATGAGACCTGCCTGGCACCAGAGTCGTCCAGCACTATCAGCTCGCTCCCCTTCTTTAAAGAAGAAGCTTTAAAAAAGGAGAAAAAGCTAATTCGCCGTCTGAACAGGAGATAATCCTCATCCTATCTCTCGGGTGTGTGTGTGTGTGTATAAAAGGATATCTTATTAGGGTATGTGTAGGTGTTCATGAGAGCTGCCAGCAGTCTATCATCAAGGACCATTGGCAGTGTTAATGAACTCTTGCTGGGTGAGTGTGTGTGTCCAGATGGAGCTTGTGTGTGCTTCTCTTCCAGCAAAATGAAGGTTTGAGGTGAAAAGGGTATTGATCTGAGAGCCTCATCAGCTCTGCGAGAGGAGATGTCAACCGCGTGGCCAGATTCGGTTACATAACCAGCAGTGCTATCGACCCGCAGAAATGCACGCACACGCCTCCGGGCGCACATCCGCCAACAATAACCGGCGGTCCGTCTTTCTATTCCGCACAGGGCTCAGACGCGAAGCTTCGATTCGCTTTGAAGAGGCTGCAGTCATAGCACAGGTGTTTCCAGCAGGGCTTGTTGACGTGTAAACATTCATTCTTAAAGGTTAGAGAGGAAAAAAGGGGGCTTAACACTTCAGCCTGTTAACACAAATATCAGGACGTGTCACATTAACACCCGTCACCTCAGCCGATCCTGAATCGAGCGAAATGACAAGACTTTGACAGCAGCACTAATCGCTGATAGCTAAATAGAAAGGTTGCAAATGAACCGACTGGAGCGTTTACATTTATTTGCATGGTAATTAGAGACGCTGTCATATTAAAAATGGCAGAGATTGGAATGATGAACAGAGAAGAAGAGTATATGAAGAGAGCTTTGCATAAGGAACAGCTGACGGTGACCTTACACATGGCGGTGAATGGTTTCTCCACGCTGCCCTGGTGACTACTCTCAGGTTAGTGTTATGGGTCTTGTGAGATAAGCAACACCATTAGCTTTAGTTGCTTCAGCACACACAAATAGACTCCTCCGAGGTAAAAAACTGATTGTTATCGCCCTTATAATGTGAAATATGAGATGTAGAGGAGGGTCTTGGTGTATATTTCTACTGGAGTGAGGCATTGTGATGCGTTGAACCTGTTTCTTTATTCGTGTGGAGCTGTAGGAAGGCTGTCAGATGTTTAGAGGGTGATCACTGTCATCCCAGTCAAACGCAACCGTCTCTCTCAGTTATTTAACAATCAATGCGCTCATCCTCAGGAGATCTCGATCGGTAGATTTCCTGTCAAGATGACAACAGTGCTGAGCTGCAGATACGCACATGCATATGCATACCTGAGTCCTCGGAGTCTTTGCTGTCAGGGACGTCCTCCATATCATCATCAGACATTTCCATCTCCTCTTCTCGCCTGATGCCCATCAGCTGCTCGTTGTGCATGTTTCTGATCTCCTGCGAAACACAGCGAAAGGAGCGGTGGGTGAGAACTGCCAAGACTCATGAGGATTTTTAAGGATGTGCTGAACTTGACCGGGTGCAATCACCAGGCAAGAGTCCTCTTCTACAGTTAATGTGGAGCATAAGTTATAAGGAATACTTTAACGCGTCAGAGTAGGATGAAGGAGGATGAAGTTGAATAGAGATGAAATGCTTCAAAACTAAGGAGCTGCTTCTATTTTTACAGCTCACACTGCAAATGACACAATATGGGTTTAATAAACTTTACAACCAGTTAGAGCCTGAAAGTTCAACATACTTTATTAGTAATATATGTGATAGATCATTTTTGGGAAGTGGGAGGAATATGATACATGGATATCAAACTTTTTTTACATTTAAAAATGCATGGCATGCATTTCTATTCCACCCGCTGTAATAATACTTCATTGAGACAAATTTTGTCTTTTGCATAATTTTGCCCATCCATCTTTGTAAAATACCTCCAGTTCATTCAAATTAAGTAGTTTTCAAACCTTGTGATAAATGATTAAATGGATTTAGGTGATCAGTCTTAAGCTTTAAGCCTTTTGAAGCATCAAACTGGGTTTCCCTCAGGATGCTCAAAGCATCTCCAGAGCATGCTGCTGCCAACACCACACTTCACAACAGAGACGTTGTCTTCAGGGTGATGAAAAGTGTTTATTTTTTTTTATCAAACACGCTTTTGCATGTGTTCAGAGCACTTTCTTTGACAAGTTTGTTATGTCCCCTGCTTGGTCTGTGGCAAACTTTAAACACAAACTCTTAGAGCTTTCTTCTTGCTACATTCACGTAAAAACAATCTGTAGATCTCTGAAGTTTCTGCAAAGGAAGCGCTGCCCATTTGGCTCCTTCCTTTGTTCATTTGAATGCCTGCCTGTCCAATAAGGAGGTCGGCTATGAAACCTTTTCGGATGGTGGATTGAACGGAGCCCTGCGATATGTTCAAAGATTGTTTTTTAGAAGCTGAAACTCTGTTTTAAACATCTCTACAAGTTCATCTCGAACCAATCTGCTGTGTGACTGTTTCCATGAACAAACCTCTGTTGCCTTCACAGAACATCTGGATTTGTACTGAGATGAAATTGCACACAGATTCACTTAATTAGCTAAGTAGGAATCTTCCAAGGGCAGCAGGATTTTATTTTGGGTTAAACAGTAAAAGTGGCTTAATATAGCACTGTTTAGACTTTAATTTGTAAATAACAATAAAAACCACATACTCCTTTCCTTCCTGCACTATTGTGCACCACTTTGTGTTGATCAACTACACAAAAGCTACATTTTTTAACTTAATTTCTTCTTTACTACAGTTACCGGCAAGCAATTTTAGAGAAATCAGAGTATTTGTTTAAATTTATCATTCCACATTTTATTAAATTTACAATGCCCTACAAAAGTTTCAAACGTTTGCACATTCTGTCACAAAAATACAGGCTTTAATGTATTTTATTCAGATTTTATTATCACATTTTAGGTCAAAGTATATTGTCATTGTGCTGAGATCAAGAGAATTTATGAAGATCCTTAATAAATAGCAGCTGCAGCTCCAGCTAAGGGTAAGAGAGATTCCTACTTAAACTGATTAAAATCACACTGCTGTGAAAAAAAGAAAAAGTCAAGTGGCACAGCTAATTTATTCAGAGCGGCCACCATCAAAACTAAAGCTGCAAAGATTTAAAATAGCATTTTGTGCAAGAACAAGCTGATCCAATGAAGTTATTTTAGATGAGGGTGCTAAAAAAATCCTCTGCAACCCATCAGCAAGACAATTGAGCAAATTAACAGTAGCTGCTTGTAAAAGCTCTTTAAAAAAGGTGGAAACTGACTTGTTTCCATCCTAGAAATTAACTGGTTTTTCCACAAAATTAGAAAAATTTTTTATTTTAAACAGCTGTGTTAACACAGACGGTCCTGCTGTTGCTGATTTTTATGCAGCGTTCTGCTTTAATCCCCAACAAGAAAAAAAATATCAGAGGAATGTGTGATGTTGAAAAGCTTCAAGTGAATTCTAAAAGAATTAATGGAAACCGAAACAAAAACATCATATTTTTTGGTAAAAGTAACAGAGAGTATCAGCTGACGTCACCAACCAACCAGCTGAGTCACACAGGTAACTCCACACACACACCAGCACATGAACAACCAACCCACTGGTGGGCATGAAGCCCACTGACAGGAGGCGGCAGCTGTTGTCAGCAGAGCTGAATCTATTTAACTCTGCTGCCTTTTCTTCCTCCCTGTCACAGAATCTGAATGAAGTAACACACTTCCCGTCTTCACTCTGACCAAAGGCTTCCAGTGTGGGAACCTCCGAGTCTGATTTAAGGTTGCATCAGGCCATATTTCGCAAGTTAAGGAGTAATTTGTTGTGATTTAACACACATGTGAGGCCACATCTAGCATCTTCACACCTTAAACCAATTACTATGGTTTTCTGACCTTCACATGAATGTGTGGTTGCATCTTGCAGCTCTTACTGTATTACCTCCTCATATTTAAATACAGGCTTTCAGTTGTGAGGAGGCTGAGTGCTCAGAAATAAATGACAGAGAGGAGAAGTAAAGTAGCTGCTGAAGAAATTTGAGTTCTGGTGAGACCTAGATACAGAAAGCTTGTAAAAAGATGGTGCAAACCATAACACAGCAGGAGGGGAGAAATAAATATGGAGCCGTAAGACATCACCGTACAGAAACTGGCAAAAGTATTCACGGTTTTTCATGTCATGATCAAAAACTTCTATGTATTTTACTGAAATTCTGATTTTGTTTTACAGGTAAACATGTTGAAAATGTGGATTGCATTTTACATTTACGCCAGATGTGTCTTTTCAAATGTAGATGGTAACACATTCACTTAGTGTAGTGTTTATGCTGCTATTATTTTCTGTTTTTAATTCAGTCTCTTTTATTATTGTCAGTCTTCAGCCAGGTCACAATTGTATATACAAAAATTATTCTTCGTTTTTTCAGAATAGCTAAGTAAAAGTGGCAACATTTTATAAAATGGTCGTGCAAAGAAACCTATTAAAAGCCACAAAAGACTTTAGAGTGGTGTAGATGTTTGCCATACAGAAGGAAAATGACCCTAAACGTACATCTAAAGCTACATATTCATGTGCTACAATGGCCCAGTCAAAGTCCAGACCTAGTCATAGTCATTTTGCATCCAATTTGTCAGAGGTTTAGCTCAAAAAAGAATAGGCAAAACAATCAACTAATTATGTCATTTGTAATAAATTGAAGAAAATAATATGTATTTTTATTTTACAAAGCAAACATAAGCTACTTTGTGTTGATCTATCACTTAAAATTGAACATAAACAGTTTAGAAAAGGCACTCAACGTTCATCACTCATCCTCCCACCGTGTGTGCAAACTGACTCTCACACAAGCTTCTACTTTTCAGCAACAGACGGGAGATAAAATTTCAGGTCGACTGTTTTGATACTTTTGAGAATTACAGCAACAGTTTTGCTTTTCATCACCTACCTTATAAAGAGAGGTTTTAGTGCAGGATGATTGCTGCCTCTGCCATGTCAGATTCTGTTATTATTCTGCGTGCGCGACTTAATGTGCCCCTAAATTACAGCTTGAATCTGTTTGTCGAGCTGAAGTTCAAAGAAACTTACCAATCGAAATATGATCATAAATGGTCCATTAGACCCCGGACTGCAACACACTCCAGACCCTCCATTACATACAAACCATCATCATGCCAATTAATGTTCCATTTGGGAGAGTAAGAACACGGCAAGCACACAGGAAATTACAAAAAGATGCTGCTTGAATAACAAAATTCACACACTTTCAGTTCTCAAGATGCTTTTCCTGATATTTTCCTGTAATCCTGGCTTCCTCTGGTGCAGGGAAAAGAGCTTGTACAGATTTACTTGTGTGCAGGACACCATTAGAGATGGAAACAAACTCACCCAGCAGCTTGTACTCCTTCAGAGGGGAGGTGGGAAGGGGTGGGGAGAAGAGAGGAAGAGGATGTCTGGACCTCTGCAGTGAGCAGACACCTGTTCTGCTGCCTTTCTTGGTTAAAAGTACTTACTATATCACTGTTTCTCTGCATTTCTTCTTAAAACATTCAAATAAAGATTTTCTTTTCCATGCCATAATGTGGGACTAGTCAAAACATAATAAAGTTGTCAATGAAGCATGAAACAGAAAAGCAGAACGTCTACTTTTACATATTTTACACGCACAACAGAATGAAACCAGAGTGTACCAACCTCGGCTTGTTTGCGCCACATGTCCAAGTTCTTGCGCTGAGCTTTGGAGAAATGGTCCCATGCCTTTTGTTTGGAAGCAGCTTGGAATACAGACACAATCTGTTCAACTGTGGCGGGATGCAGGGAAGGAGCAGAGACCACCCAGAGACAGAGACAGAGAAAGACAGAGGGCAGTTGGGAGGGAGCAGAGGAGTGAGAAAGTGGAGTCAACTAGGCATAAGTACTCTGTGTGAGCATGTTTGTGTGTGTTATACATACCGACTGATGCCGTGGCATCAGCTTATGGAGGGATGTTCCAAGTCACATTTGACAATTTTGAGTAATCACAGTCATTCATGTTAAGTTAATGTGATTAATGTGAGACTTCATCAGATTTTCAGACACGTTTCTGACCAGTTTCAGAGGAATGTTTAGCATTCTACCTTTCTTTGTTAGAGCATGACTTATGAATCATCTGGATATAAAAAAAAAGGCTGAAGGGATGTTTTATAAATTGTTGCTGGTCACCATGTGATTTTGCTATTTTTACACAAATACTTTGGGGAGTAAAAGGTGCCGCCGGATGTTTCCATCAGACTGTGCGTCATTTCATACCAATCTTTCATATCTTAGGGGTGCTTTATATTCTCTTTGATAATATAAAGTGCATTAGTGCTTTTGCAGACTTGGTGCACATTAGCTTCCCCAAATTAATTTTTCCAGATAAAATCTAAAGAGCTAATTTACTTGGCTGTTTCATAAACTTTAAGTTGAATAAAGTTTGACCTCTGCATTGAAGTTTTGGTTTCCAACTCTAAAAGAAATCAGGATGTTTATATCCCTGCTCTTATTTTGAAGAGGATGAGAGCCGTTTACACAGCAGTTCAGTTTCCTCTCTTCATATCACCCACCCTTGATGTGGTGAAGCAAATCATGTTTATTCTGTACCCAGAATGCATTGCTGTAGAGCTACAGCCAAAGTAAACACTTAATAATCTACTAATGTCTTGATGTGCTTTTTGGCTTAATGTGGTGAGTTAGGCAAAATCAGCAACATTGTTAGCAAAACAACAACTATTAAACTGAAATCATGAGTGAAATGTTCAAAAGAATCACTTCCTGAAGCACAAACATAATACACTAAACTTCAATGCATTGTTTTGTAACTAGGACTGAATTGATTAAATATTTCTGTATATAAATTGGATCAGTTTGGTTTGCAAGGGGACTTGGGATGATACTTGTTGAGAATTGGCACTAAATAAATAAATTTAATTGATTATTTTCCTTTTCCTCCACTCAAACAGCAGAGGTCTGCTTACAAAGAGTAAGCTGCCAAAATAACAGTGTAAAAATGTGAATCAAATGAATTTCAGCAGTCGTAAAGTCGGAGTAAAAATGCAGTGAATGGATGTCACAGAGACGCCACTGTTAAACTTTGAATGTGGGCCAGAACCAGACTCAATGGAAAAGTGGTGCAATGAAAAACCTTTACAATACAATACACTGAAATTAAATCAGTTTTATGATTATTCTCCATTTTAAATGGGATGTTAAATGTACTGGTGGTAACTTTAAGGCAACTTTAAGGCCAAGTCTGTATATGTACGGTATTTAAGCAGCTGTATATGTATATGGCAAAATATAAAGAAATTAGCTAGTGGTCCAAAATTCCTGCACAGTATTTCACATCACTCTCTGTTAACTTTTATTATGTTTGCTCTGCCTTTGGTTTGTTTCTCAACTATAAAACTGACATGTTTTAGCAATTATCATACTTTAAAATAAACCAGGTGATGCCAAAACGATGAGTCCCAGGGACAGATGGTCTTATGACCTACACAGTGTGGAAAGGGATCAGTGCCAAGCACCGTTTCCTGTACAATATGGGGTCACCACGGCCAAAATGTTTTATTCTGTGGGAAAAATAACTGTGAACCTGCTAAATAGGAACTTTCCGACAAACAAAGAAAAGGTATGCATTATTAAATGAAGTAATTACTGCCAGTATTACAGCCACACATAAGAACAAAGCTTACAAAAACTGGCTGCCAGTTGTTTTATTACAGGACACTGAGTCCATATGAGAGTGTATCAAATTCTGGCAAACTGCCTTTGGACCCTTCGTAGCATAAGCTATGAGAATATGCCTGATTTTCTTTTCACTGCGAGTTTGTTATTAGATTTGCTCAGAGACTGCCGGTGGCCAAAAATAACCCACTGTTCTTCTTCCAGCATTGACCACGGTGCAGCTCCACTGCAGAACAGGTCTCTTAAGAACCTTAACCAAGGACGCCTCCTTACTGCTGCATTACAGTCTTCCTGATTACACATCCCTCTGCAGAGGAGCCTTTTCTTTTTCACAAAAGTGTAAGAGCACAACAGACAAGCTGCAGCTCTACAGATACAGATAGAGAATTAAGCTTTGACTCAGCTATCAGAGTTGTTTTGGGATAAAACCGAATGAGACAAAAGCATCAACTCTAGGGCCACTGCAGACCCTACCTGTGCGGTGAGCTGCTGCACAGTGTTGACTTCTCCTCCTATCAGCTTACAGCTCTGTTTAAAGTGGTTGTAGAGAAATGGATGGGAGGTCTGTGCATTTCTGAGGTTCAAATAAACACACACGAATCAATAAAACTGGTTCTGTATGAATACGTGTGTTTGCAGGGTGCTGAGAGACAGAACAGCTCAGGAATCAATAGCATCTTTCCAGCACCCTGTAATTTGATGAACAGAGTGATGATGAAGGCAAAGAGAGACACTGAGCACAAAAAAATCAACTTTCAGGACTGTCAGCCCTTATGCAGCTAGAAATATGGTGAGGCAGCATTTTTAACTATTAAAATAGAAATTATTCTTGATTCAATGCAGAAAAAATTAAAAGTGCATTTTTTTCTAACTTGTTATACCAAATATTATTAATAATGTTAAAAAGATTTCAACTGAAACATTTGAAACAGTTTGGATCATCAAACACAAACTGTTTCAAATCAAGATTTTATTATTTTTTAAAAAGCCACCCAGGCCTTCCTGGCATCCTGAGCCAAAACAACTGCCACTAAGTGTTTTCATATTTTAAAGAAGAATTGCTTAAAAGCTGACAGACTGGAGGGTTTTAACATGAACGCCCTGTTTAAGGATGTATTTAACTCCGGCCTTTGATTAAGCCACTCCAAAACCTTCATGTATTTTAACTTTTGAACTATTCAAAGTGGATTAGCTGGTTTCAATTATGCTGCTGCACAATTCAGGTGCAGCTAAGATCACAAACTGAATGGCAAACATTCTTCTTTGGGATCTTCTAGTTGAATTCTTGGTTCTTCAAAATTACAGCGACTTATTTGGATGCTAAAGCTACAAAGTAGCCCAAGACTACATGATTACCATGAGATTTGTTTTTATAATATAAATTTTCTGAAATCAAGTGTTAGTTTTCTTTCAGGGCTATAGGAAGCATTCAAAAACCTTCTGAAATATTCCGGTTTTACAGTTTCATAATTTTATCTAGATAACAAAAAAGAAAAAGAAGAAATTGGTAAGAGTGCATATACTTTACAGCTCTGCAGCTACTTTTTTAATTTGCATCCAATAAGACCAGAATCAAAAAGAAGAGAGCTTTACCCTTTTCAAACCTGTAAACTGGATCCAGCAGGCTAGCTCAGATTTATAATGAATAAAAACAGAAACACACCGAAGGGAAGGCAACACCGTGAATGGGAATGAGTTTCTACTGGTAGAAATGATCGAAAATGGATAACACACACTCTGCCTCTTCATGGCTTATTTTATTATTTTAGCTAATAATGCATGAAACACCGCCAACAACAGAAGATTGTCTGGATGTTTACATTTTATTTAGCATCCGTGTGGTGGGATGAGTGGAGCCTGAGCGCCGCAGGCTGTGGAGTAAACTAGCAGCTGCAGAGCTGAAGCTGTCAAAGGTGGTTCTGCACAAGTATGGCCTTTTTTTTAACCCTATAAGAGCGTAAAACAACTAAGCATGTTGTAAATGTTTACGTTTGGTCTTCATTGTACTCTAGAAGAAAAAATGTGTTAGGCCACTTACTTCTTTCATCTGAAGGGAACCTTAACAAACGACTTCTGACGTCTTTCATGAATAATAAAATAACATCTGATTTTCTGGCATTTTGAAAGTCAAAGGCATCAAAAACATACATGAACGTCTGATGGAGACGGGGATTTAACTTACCATTCTTTAATCAGCTATTAAGATTGTGGGAGCTCGTTTAAGGAAAAATGCAATGAATGTAATTATAAATGTTAGCACATGTACTCCCAATGTCAGGCTGTGAACAATGTAATACTTACTTTTTCTGTGGATTTCAGCACTCCGAGCATAAAAGTCCTGATTTGGATTTTAAAATTACACCAAGCAAGCAAAAAGAAAAAACCATTTATCTGACCTGGATATCTGCTGCATAAGCAGCATTTTTACTCTCTGGGCTTCACATGTCGTCATTTCACAGCCAAAAAAACTTAAGTGTGTTTTATTTAGATTTTATGTGATAGGCCAACACAGAGGAGAGGATAACTGAAGTCGAAGGTGAAAGTTTCCAAATGTTTTTTATGAATAGAAAAGTAAGAAGTGTGGGGTGTAATTGTATTCAAGCTGTTTTGAAATAGATAAAAGTCAATTAATTCACTTTAGATGCTTCTTGTTTAGTGCATAAAAACTACTCTCTGATTAATACAGACCTTGTTGTGGAGATGGTTTTCTTTGTCAGAAACTCGGAAGCTAATCAGAGTTGATGGGAAGAAAATTAAAGATAAAAACAAGAAAATGCTAGAAGAAAACCTTTGAGGCGACCAGGGTGGATCTGTATCTGAACCTGAAGCAACGAGAGCAGCAGAGATCCACAGATCCGCTGAGATCCTCGGCTGAGGTGGGAGAATCTATCCAGACAACAATCCAACACAAATCTGGCCAAGGAGAACAACTGCTTAAAGAAACCCAGAGGATTTTCAAAGTAAAACATGGTGGTAGATGGTCGTCTGGTCAGATAAGCCCAGCAATCATTGACATGTCGTCTCTTTGGTGAAATATTGTGGTGTGATTTTGCTTTTCAGCAGAGAAATGGACTCTGATCAGAGTTGTTAGGACGAGTGCAAACGACTTGAGACTAGAAAGAAACTAGGGAGAGACTATGTCCTCCAGGAGGATCAACCTTAAACCTACAGCCAAAGCTGCAGAGCACTGGTTTAGCATATTCATGGACTGGAATGGCGTAGTCAAAGGCCAAACCTGAATATAACTGGGAATCTGCAGCAAGACTTAAGCACTGATGTTTACAGATGCCCTCCACCCTAAATGACTTAGTTTGATGAATGGGATGAAGTTTCAGCTTCCACATGTAGAAAGCTGGTCGGAGTCAAACTCCTAATTAACCCCAAACCTCATAGTGAAAGGCGGTTCCACATGAATCGTGCTGGTGGGCCTAAAAAAAAAATGCAGATTTCCAAATGCTGTGTATATGAGGGAAAAAAGAATTAAAACCATGAATAATTTTCCCTTTCCTTCAAATTTATGGATTATTATTGTGTACCATCACATAAAATCCCCATAAAACACACTGAAGCCTCGGTTTGAAACAAACAGTGTCTTTAACGTTAAAGGGCCAAGGCACTGCAGTAAGTGTTAAGAGTGATGAAGACTCACATTGACCCACTATGCCAGCCAGCGCCGTCTTGAACTTGTCCTTGGCCTCCTCCATCTCCTTCTCGTGCTGACTCTTCTCGCCGATCAGCCGGCGGATGTGGCTGTTGGAGGACTGGATCATGGAGTAGAAGTTGTTGGCGTTCCTGCGGTTGACTTCGCCCCGTTCCAGCCAGGTCAGGAGCACGCGGACGGCCTCTGGAAACTTACCATCGTCTGGGGAAAAAAGAAGGGAGGATGAAACGGAAAAAAGACATAATTGGTACCGGACTCCTGCCTCTGGGGAAAATGATGGCTATTAAGCATAAAACGCTGCTTTTCAAGCTCATAAGACAAAATTGAGTTGAGTGAATGAATACAAAAAAAAAAGATGGTGGAAAAACTAAAATTACAGCTCTGTTGGGCCACACAAAGAAAATGATAATTTCAGCTATATATTTTGCTAACAAAACAACATCGTGAACTAAAGTGATAACTTGGAGGCAAAATAGGCTATAAAACCCATTTCTACTGCAGGTGGTCTATCATCATAGAGTGCAACTGAGTTTGGAGCACAGTAATACAAACTGGCAGTAAAAACAGCAAGATCTCTTTTCCCCGCTGGGTAAAAAAAAACAAAAAAGTGAACCAAAATCTACAGCAAATGACTGTTTCTCCCAACAGCAGCCTGGAGAGATCACAAACGCATTCAGCACAGCGTCGGAGTTTATTCCTTGTTTTTGCTAAGGACGGACAGCGGAGAGCTGAAAAAGACACATGCAGATAGCAGAGAAGCGGAAAGTCACAGCCGAGTTATCAGGCCACTGTGACTGAGACCTGGAAGTGCCACTGCTCATTAGAGAAACAAGTTTATCCAGGCAGAAAGTCGACAGAAAGCTGTAAAGAGGCAGAAAGGAGAGTTAAGGAGAGAAGCCTGAAAAAGGGTGAGCGGCGAGGCCGGACGAGATAACCAAGAGCATGTTGTTCGGATCCACTCATACAGCGTTTAACAGACTGTGCTACAACAAATTCACACAGTTAGTTAGAGCTGGAAATGCATGATATATCTCCCATGATATATCCGTTTTGCATGGAGTCACCATGTTGTACATTCATCCATTATTTTCCATCCGAGTTTCTCACGCCGTTTCTTAGGAAGAACCCAGAAACCCTGCAGAGGAAACTTATGTCAATAGATTATATCCGTAATCTCGTTCTTTTGGTCAATATCCAAAGCTTGTGACCATAGATGAAGGTTCGAACCATGGATGACCACGAAGGATGGATATAGAGAAAAAATATAGGAAGGTCAAAAGAAGAAATGGAGGAAAGAAAAAAGAAAATGACAAGTAAGGACGCAAAGAAAGGAAATAAAGAATACATGAAGAAAGAAAGAACAAAAGGAGAGCAGGAAGAACACGAGGGAGAAAGGAAGGACACAAACAAGGGAAGAAGAAAGAAATGGCAGGGAAAGGAGGAAAGAAGGAATAACACAAAGAAGACAGACAGGAAGAAGAAGACACAACGTAAAGACAAAGGAATAGGAAAAAATGTCTTGTGTAAGACACATTTTCCAATTCTCCTTGTTCTTTTTCCATACTTGTAAAATATCTAAGCCAGATTCTATACTTTTCCAGACTGTGTAGAAATCCTGTTGCCTCGTCAGGTTCAGCCATTAAGCATTTCCTCCCCTGTGATTCTCAGTTTCCAGTGTTTGTTCTCTAATAGCTGAAGTCCCAACGGTTGCCAGCATCCGTGTCCAGGTACCTTTGATTTTGTCTCCCAGCTGGCTGCACTCGTGCTCTGAATAGTGGACGATGGGAGGGGGGGACGGCGGCCGCAGGCGATCCTCCTCCAACTTGCGCCTGTGACGCTCCTCTCGGGCCAACATGCGCTGGCGGCATTCCCACTCGTACAGGTCGTCTCTGGCCTGAGCGAAGTCCACGTGGAGCCGCCCGGTGTCCTTTTTGTCTGTGCTTGAGCCCAAACGGATTCGATATCCTAGGAAACATATGAGTTTGATTTAAAAATTAGAAAAACAAGAGGAGGAGGAGATGGAGGAGGAATGCAGAGGGACATTTTTCACCCCTGTTACATTTCCACTGTATCTGTCAATGCAGAAACAGATTACTGGGGTTGAAGGAAAGAGACCTGGAGGGGAGGTGGTGCATTTATCATGTTCTGAACCTGTGAGGGCTGAGCTGTGTGGAGGAATAAGTTAAAATTTCTACACACTGTGTTCCAACATTTCTACAGTTCATATTTTAAATTTAACTGGAAAGTGCATTTCCATAAAATGCCCAAAAAACCCAACATGCAGATTGCAGTTCAGTCAGTTACTAGAAAGACCTCAAACACAACTTTTTGAGCGCAAAACAAAAACTTTATCAAGCGAAAAAGCAAAAGGCAAACCTCTAAATCAGAGACAAAATACAAAACCACTCAAAGAATACTTTGAAGTATTAATACATTGGATTGATAGAGAAAAATGGACAATTTGAGTAAAAGAAATACATCCATTGTGGAAATCTTCAAACTTTTGATGTTTTTATAACAAAAGCAAATCATGTTAAAGTGAATCATTTATTAAGAGGTTTAAAAACTAATTTGTAAGAAAAAATGTCATCTGAAGATTATTGGTGAAAACAGATCAAATTTGTATCTAATAATAAAGAAATGGATGATAAAAAGCTGAACTTCAAGAGTAATTGAAATTCAATATTCAGTTCCATTTGAACCCAGTTAAATACAGTCTAGTCAACTTTAGTTCATAATGTCTATTGGCAAACAGTTATTTATCCAAGACAGTTCAGGTGAAAATTTGCTGACAACAATCTTTTATCTTGAGCAAGCAGGCGGCGACAGTGAAGAGAAATGACTCCATATTACCAGGCAGAAACCAGGCGGCCATCTGCTGTTAATACCTAACTGCTCTTCTTGAAAAGATTAACTGTAACTGTAGGTCTGCATCAACTGGTCAACACATAAGAGAGACTTAGAGGCCAATTACTTCTCTGCAGGTTCAGTATTTCTCATTAACCCCTCTTTTCCTCTTAACTTCCCTCCTATATCTACTTTATCCCCCTTTCTCAATTTTCTCTAATGACCAGTTGTGGACTGAAGTGAAACCTTGCTCCATTATGTGATCTAATTGGCTTAAATGACCCAAGTGTGTTTTAAGAAAGAGATTACCAACACAAACCAGAAAAAGCAAAGAGCAAAAAAGTCAGGAGTTTCTCCTCCAGTCTGCTCTCGCTGCCTCAGACTCTTAATCTACCCCTGCTTCAATATTTCATATGAGGAGATGCTGGTGTGCTGGAGCTGCCGGAGTGTGTGTCATTGCTGGGTATTGTTGTTTGCACAGGCTCTCCTTGAGTGTGTGTGGGTGGGGGATTATTTATGGGGAAACTACACAGCTCTGTCATCGCTCTAGTATATGGACCTCTGCACCCACACCTCACTGTAAGAAGAGAGGCTGTTGAAATCAAGGGATCTCTCATTCAAACTCACTATCTCTCATGCATTTGTGCGCGCACGCAATAATGCTGGGAATGTTTCTGAGAGGGCGGCTCATCCGAGTGGGCTTTTTTTGAAGCAGGAGAGAGTGGTCATCAGTTTGCACAGAGAAATTGAAGATCTCTGCTCTGATCAGGCTGGAAATGAAGATGAGATAAAAACCCACAAGGTGCAGACAGATAGTTGGAATGGATGGTTTTTTTAAAACCAAATAATTGCATTTTTCCTCATGAAACTCTGATTTCTCTCACTAGTTGAAAGTTACCAGTATTTCAATTTTGATTTCATTTTTATTCCACAGTGAATAAAACTCTGTGCAACATGACATATATGGCTAAGTATTTGTCTCTATTAATCACTCATTACAGCTTTGAAAAGTCCATTTTTGTGTTAATACGAGATGAATCAGGCAAACCTTCACAACTCCAGACAAAAATCACAAGTGTTTAAAATATTTATGAGGATTTCAAAGCTTTTGTTAGTCATGAAACTTTAAATTTACTATGAATTTTCTCTACACATACATTATATATTAAACACAGAGACTCGAACATCTTTATCCACCCTCAAATAATATTTGAATTTAACAAGATTTTGGCATTAGAACACCCATCTCTGTTCTAGTTTCAACTATTACCATAGCTGTCAATCAACCGAATGTACTTGCTGCTCACTGTGCTAATGGCACAGAAACAACTATTACTGAAAAATCTTTTATGCTCCATCGTCAGTGGTCATGCTAACTAGTAGCCGGAGCATTCACAACTAGCTCTGCTCATAGCTTGTTGCTAGCCACACGGAGGGTCAGACTTCCTCCTGGATCTGATTGGTTGTTTCTAGTTAGCACTTGGGTTTTTTTTCTGTCTCATGCCATACTGTTACATTTCAACAAATATGTAAAAAAAAAAAAATTTAAATCATAAAAGTTAAATATTGTAGATCTCAACCCTGACACCATCATGCTTAAAGTCTACATAGTGTGATTAAGACCTGACTAAAATTTGCTTTTGAAATAATAATGTTCCTATTGTGTCATCGTTCAATCCTGGAAAAAAGGGGTTCAAATAACAGAACATGTACATTTCTGACCAGCACTGTGCTCAATAAGCACAGAATTAGCACAACCAAGGTCTTTTATTGTTATTTTTTTCCTTTATTTAACCATGTAAACCCCACTGAGATCTAGATCTCATTTTCAAGAGGGACCTGGTTAGAAATCTGCAATACACAGCAACCTGGTTACAAACAGCTATGAGAGCTTACCAGACAAAAAGAGAGCCTTGTCCACTGTGGACTCCTCTGCGAATCTGATGTGGCAGAAGTTCTTCTTGCTTTTGCGAATCGCCGTGATATCGCCGCACTGCCCAAAGACCTCCATGATGAGCTGCTCTGTGGCGTTCTCCGGCAAACCGCCAACAAACACAGTCTTGCAACCTGGAGGGCGTTCTCTTGTGGCAGGAGGAGGTAGGTCTGTTCGGAAAGAAAATATAAAGTCAGTGAATGTGGAAAATGTAATTTAAGCTGGATTTCTTCAGAGTGTGGTTCCTGGAGTGAGGTTTGAGCATTTCCAGGCAACTTCCTCAACATGCACAGCCACAGAGGGAGAACTGATGCAGCAAACTACCATCAGGCTTAGATTCAACAACCCCGGTGCTGCTTTGTGAATCCCACAGAAATAAACAAAAGCAAGGGCAGAATAAATAAACAAACTAATGTAATGCTGCCCATTGACATTCATGCAGAGATAATAAAAATGAAATACACAAACTGAAGAAACGATCCAGCTGTTTGAGCAAAAGTGAAATCTAATTTTGAATGTGAGTTATGCTCTTTGAGAAGCTGAAAACAATATGCACCACGAGACAGTAGGGTTTTGTGAGGATAAAGCTTTTGTCTGATTTAGTACTGTCATTAAAAATCTCTCTAAATGTTTCATCCCAAAGTATGGGTCTGCACAGAAACAGGAGGGTGTTGTTCCATATACAACGCCATCACATTGCAATGTTGGCTGCCTTGTTCTTACTTTTGTTCACTCGGTTTTACACATTTCTTGACTTTTAGACATAAAAAGGAATTAAACTTTTTTGAGCTGCAAACCTGAGCTGGATGAATAAATTATTACATACCGTTTAAGGATGCTTTTAAAAATGTGCCACTTTCACTGTGGGAAGAAAAGCCTTATTTCCCAAAATACTGAGTAAATATAACTTGGGTCACTTCTCAACAGCGTTTAAAGTAGAAAAAGTAAATCAGCATAACATAGAAAAAAAAGACATTTAAACAGCCAAATTCTGAAGGCTGAAGCTGGAAATTTCAATTGAGTCACATGTAAAACATAACCCTTATGACCTAAAAAATTATAGAGATTAAAGCATGCATAATGATAACTTGGCAACATGTTCAGATGAGTTTTTGTTAGATAAATGCTAAAATCAAACCATCCGAAGCATGAAAATGAAATCCTTTTGGCAACAATGTGATTGCGAAGCCTCTCATGTGGAAGGTTCCCTGCACTGCAGAAATCACTTATTCAACACAGATGAGTGTTGACTGATCTAATCTCCAATAGATCAGGCTTCTCATCCATGATGAATGTGATTAGTGGGGTCTATGAGGAGTGAACCGAATAATCAGTGGAACGCTGAGGATGCTGTATTTCTAGATATCTGCTAAAAAGGCCTTGCACACTGCTGTATCAGTCCCAGCAAATATCAATACTCTGAGCTGAAATGTGTTGATTTTGGCTCAATATCCCATGTGTAGTGCAGAGGAGATACGAAGTGAGTGGGGTAATGTTGATTCATTTAGATATGTTAACTGTGACCAACATGATTTAAAAACTGAGAATCATTGTCAGTGTACAGTCAGTAGTCATGGGCGTGACTAAAACAAATACCCTCCCTCTTTCCCAAATTTAATTGGACAAACTGAATGATAGAATACAGGAGTTCCACTTTTACCTTTATCATATGACCCTGATATTATTTACGCAATTAAAAGCAGTAACGTGCGTTGAGGTGCAAAGCTGATGACACACTGACTTAATGATAATCACATCCTATACACCTTCCATGTTATTGGTTACATAAATAAATTTTGCGTGTGTGCACAACATTACATGTCAAAAATACCATTCTTTTACATGTCATGCATAGCCGCTCTGCCGCCATTGAATAATTCCGTAAATTCAATCAAACTTGGACATATAGCTATTATTAATTTCGTGCTATGCTCCACAGCAAAGGGAAAACCCGCTAAAGTACAACTGAAAACAACTTTTTTCTAACTCTCTGTATCACCGCAGCTACGCATAGGCTCATCGCCATAGCAACTGACTACACCATAAAAACAAACAAAAAAAAAAAACAACAAAAAATTTACGAAACAAAGCTGAACATTAAGTCTGTTACAGTGTTATATGGTTTTAGGCTTAGTGTTTATAGAGTTTTGGAACGTGCCTTCACTCTTGCAGACGGAGACATTTCAAATTGGGATGAATGTCCTCCGTAAGAATCGTCCTGCACACCAGCACTTGTAAAGGTGTGATCAAAAACACCACTGGTAAGTTAATTTGTTCCTATGAGATGTAGGGGCAACAGGTTATTTCAGGTAGCTGAAATATTCTGCTGTTCCCCACTACCATTGGTTTGATAAATAAATAGCAAGTTGTTAATGATTGTTATGTGTTATAGTATGGTTGAACCAGTATAGATTAGCAAATAGATTTTTTTTGTATCCAGCAATCTGTCATATTTAATATTACCAGGGGATTTTCCAGAAAGCCTCCACTTTGCTTTCAGAAAGTGTAATCATCTGTTTTGTTTTGATCACATGCAGGATGAGTTTCTTTCTTTTTTTCCACATCAACAAAGTGGTTTTCTTGCAGCTCTGAGTAAACTTATTTTCCTTTTGTTATACACGTGACAACTGCAGAGTCCTTTGTTACATATTTAATATATATGTGATTGTCTTCTGACAAGATTTTTTAATTTGTTGTGTCAAGTTTTAATTTTTATTTCAATGTTTTATCTGTTTTAACCTTTTGTTCACAAACTAAGCATTTGTGAAATGAATCATTTAGAGCGATGGAATAGTTTCCATATCAGTTGTTTAATAGGATTTATTTATAGTGTTGTTCACTTGAATATTTGTATTTATTGTAAAATACGTTCATCAATGATTTTTTTTTTTTTTTTACAGTATCATTCGTCTGATCCTGGTGCTTCTCGGGAGTCCGTCAGTAGAAGCGTCCATGAGGGCTTCCAGTCTTGCCTGGAAGCTCTTGAGAGAAAAGCTCTGCAGCTCAAAGCTGCAGAGAAAAAAATCAATTATTTACAGGCTGAAGCTAAGGCAGCCAACGACAAATTGTTGGCTGCCTTAGGGCAAATAGAAGCCTTGGAAGGGTCCTTGGCTTTCGTAAGTGATGGTAGGTATATTTATATTATGTCATGTTGATCATAGGTTTTATTTCTGTTTAATATTTGAATTTTAATTAACATATGATATATTGGTATATAATGAGGTATTTTTGGTGTAAACACAAAGTATTTTTTGGTTCTTTTATCAATAATTTTTTCCTTGTCTTTCCAAATCCATTGTAAATGAAAGAGATTCAGTTTTCATGAAAGAAAAAAAAAACGGTTAATTGTCGAACTGAAGATTGAACTGCACAAAATAATGACTCTTATTTGCATGTTAAATGATTGCATAAATATTATTATATGTTTCTGTCAGGTTTGTTATCGTAGCATTATAGTTTTCTTTACATTCTTCCTGCTAAGCTATTGTATGGTGGGATATTTGTGCTATAATTTGAGAGGCAATATTTTCTATTTGAAACGAGGATTACATGTGTTTTGTTCTTAAAATGTTGAATGTTTATATACTTCAATCTTTGTTGTGCTTTTGCATAACTCCCTGCTCATTATCAAAATATTCTGTACTTGCTTTTTTAACAAAGATGTAAGTGTTTTATTGGGTGTGCCTGTGTGGCTACTATTGATTGGCATATTTCAAGAGTATACATTTTCAGGATGGCTTGATATTATGCCATGACTATGTTTTAACACAGTTAATCAGAATATTGTGAACAATCAGTAGCAAGTGTTGGTAGGTGTTTAGTTTAACATGGAGCAGAAAGCAGAACCCGTTGTTTCTTCCCACATATATTCAGTGGTGCAGGTTACTACAATTGAAAGTAGCCGCATTCGCCATATAGGCCAACCAGTACTGGAAGGAGACAAATGCACCCATTAAACCTTTATGTTCAAAAAACAAGCAGAAAATTTTGCGTAAGTTAGCATAGAGTTTTCCAGGAGCTTTAGGAGCAAGGTTTGAGTCCAAATACTACAAGTTTTGAGACAAAAGTCATACAGTCCTGCTCCAGGTTCCTCCCACAGTTAGGTTAATGGTGTTTTATAAAATGTTCCTTTGGTAATTGGCTGCTTCAGCTAGGTACCAGCAGCTTTTCTGATTGTAATGTGATAAAGGTGTAAGAGGATGAATGGATTAAAGGAAGTCAATACATTTTATAGACAATCTATCAGTATTTCTTAATGTTTTTATAGTTTATGGTGTAGGTTGTCCTAAGAATTTCTTTATTTTACTATATTTGGTTTCAAATCCTATATGTGTTTTGACAATGGTTTTTTTTTGTGCTAAAATCTTTCAGAGAAAATTGATGCTACAACCCAGACGGAGGAGGAGGAAGCAGAGAACATGAGTTGGGCCAATGATGAAGAATAATTTTTTTTTTTGCATTCATCAGTTTTGTTGAAATTTTTGTTTATATTTTTAAAGCTTTAATTTGTTCAATGTTGGTTTATAAAAAAAGAGTTCTGCATTTGTGAGTGGATTCATTTAACATTTTTCTAACATGACAGAACAAGATGACGGTTTTAGTGTTAGAGGTAATTTTGTGTCTAGTTCAGTTAAAGTTTAGGGGAAGGACCAAGTGGAATATTAACGGAGTCAATTTTTTTATACATTTTGATGTAAGACAACTTTGTTGTGGTTTTGACAGAGCTCAGTTGTAAGGAAGATTTTAGTTATTTTGGTGGTTTCTATTTTTACTTGTTGAACAACATTACGATGGCTAAAGAATGGTGTGGACAACTGAAAAGAACCATCATCTGAAGTGGCTTTAGTAAAGAGCAGGAGTATAAAGAGATATGTGGATTATGTTATAGCAACATCTGCAGCAGGTGTGAGAGTTCTAAGTTCGACAGAAAGGATACATTCTAGATAAGTTCTATACACATGTTCTTCTGTCCTCACACAGGCGTGTGCTAGACTGCGCTAGACAGATAGCGAACAAAGAAAAAACTCCAAACGTTGGGCTGAAGTAAGCCTGAGGTTTAATAAGATTTCTCTTCCATGTAAAACTGAAAAATAAGCATAGAAAACAATACATGAACAGCTTGCACGTGTCAAATACACACATTGTACAAAGACACATTTTAACCACGTAGTGCCACGAAGGCTCAACACATTTAACTTCGTTAAACATTACACAAAAACTTACACTAGTAGACAACCTCTGTCAAGCAACATTTGAGTGCACTAACACACTACTTACGGACAAAGATACTTCAGGCTTGAGAAAAGGTTCAGACACTGTCGCTCTGACACGTTGCAGGTTGAAAACGCTGGACAGACTGAATTTTAACGAAAACAAAACCTAACTTACATCCTGCCACAAGGGGGTAGTAAAACTACAAAAAATAAGATACTAAGAAATCTGAGTATTACAATACACTCCCCGCCTGGTATATTAAACAATATACCACTCTTATTCAAACATTTGTGGCACTTTCGGACAAAAGTACTATTACATCACTAACAGGCCTAAGATATGTTTTAACAGTACCTTGTTTCACAATGTTAACCTCAACTTTTCTCACTCTGTCGTCCCCACTGGGAATGGCCTTGACCACAATACCAATAGGCCACTCATTACGTTTTACTTGATTATCTTTCAAGAGAACAACATCACCCTGTTTGACGTTTCGTGTTTCTCCCTTCCACTTTTGCCTTGTCTGGAGTGTATGAAGATACTCTTGCCTCCATCTTTTCCAAAAGCAATCCGCGAGACCCTGAACTTGCCGCCACTGGGCCTTGTAAAGGTCTTTCAATTCAAAGTCTCCAGGTGGTCTTGGAACAGCACCAGCTTTCTGCGTTAAAAGCATTGCGGGTGAGAGCACTTCAGGTGCTTCAGGATCATTTGAAACAGGAACTAAGGGTCTGGCGTTCATTATGGCCATGACCTCTGCCATGAGGGTGACCAAAACTTCATGTGTAAGGCGAGTGGTTGAGGTCTGCAATAACAAGCCATCAAGAATGTGACGAACGAGTCCAATCATTCTCTCCCACACTCCTCCCATGTGAGATGAATGTGGAGCGTTGAATGTCCAGGTGCAGCTGTTATTCCGTAGATAACTTGTGATGTCTGGGTCTTGAGCATCTATTTGCAACTCCTTGCATGCACCAATAAAGTTTGTTCCTTGGTCTGATCGTAAGTGTTTGACAGGTCCTCTGATAGAGAGGAAACGGCGTAAGGCGTTTATGAAACTTGAAGTTGACATTGCCTCTATGACCTCTATATGCACGGCCCTGGTACTGAGACAGGTGAACATTACCGCCCACCTTTTACAGTCGGTGTTATTTGCCCTTGTGCGAAGAGACTTGACATTCCAAGGTCCAAAGACGTCCAGGCCTACATGAGTGAATGGTGGGTCAACTGCAAGTCTGTCAGAGGGCAAACTAGCCATTTTCTGCACCTCTAGGCGGCCTCTAAGTTTCCTACAGGTTACACATTTGTGAAGTGTGCTGGAAATTAGTCTCTTGCCACCAATAATCCATAATCCTGCTGAGCGCAGAGCACCTTCAGTGAACTGTCGGCCTTGATGAGCTACTTGGTTGTGGTAATGTCGAACTAAAAGAACGGCAACATGATGATCACCTGGACTTATCACAGGGTGTTTCTCCACATCTGATAGATCTGCTGCTTGTAAGCGTCCTCCAACTTTTAACAACCCACCATCAATAATGGGGTCGAGTTTGGCAAGAGGACTGCTTGAGGGGATGTCTGTTCCTTTTTTCAGACTTTCAAACTCCTCTTTGTAAGTCTCACTTTGAACACATTGAATGATTGCTGTCTTTGCTTGTGAGATTTCCGTTGTATTGGCAAGATTACAGCTGTGCCAACCTTTGCATGCGCTTGAAGCTTTAGAGAATGACTTAGCAACATGAATGAGAGATTTGATTGCTCTTACCAGAGACTTCCAGCTTGAGAAGTGTGCAAACCTGTGGGAACTGAGCCCTTTTTCCTCTGCTTCTGTAGCTAGGGAAATGACTTGAGGACGAATTTCTACATCCGTTGAGGGCTGCACTAGGTCAAAAGTCTCTTTGTTCTGGATCTCTTGGCTCAGTCTCTGACAGTGTGAGGAACTGAGGACCGGAGAGCCAGGTGGTTTGTTGTAGTTGGGTTGCTAATACAGCTCTAGTCCCATGGTCTGCAGGGTTCTGGTCCGTAGTGACAAAATGCCATTGGTCTGGTTTAGTTGACTTGCGAATCTGAGCAACTCTGTTAGCCACATATACATAGAATCTGCGGGTGTCATTGTGAATGTAGCCTAGAACTATTCGGCTGTCTGTATAGAAGTTCACTGCATGAAACTCGATGTCACTTTCATCTATGATCAGCTGAGCCAGTTCCACAGCTAATACAGCTGCACATAATTCTAAGCGTGGGATAGTATGGGCAGATGATGGCGCTAGCTTAGATTTGCCCATGATAAACCCGACATGACATTGGTTATCAGTGTCAATGACCCTGAGGTATGCTGCAGCTGCTATAGCTGTTGTTGAAGCGTCTGAGAAAATGCATAATTCTCTTCTCTGAGCCTGCAATGCTGAAACTGAAACAAATGGTCTGTGGATTTGGAGATCTTCAAGAACGGTAAGTGAATCAGACCACCTTAGCCACTCTACCTCCTTGTCTGCTGGTAAAGGCTCATCCCAATCTTGCTGTCCAACAGTTAACTTTCTGTACAATGCCTTTCCTTGGATTGTAACTGGGGCAGCAAATCCAAGGGGATCATAGAGGCTGTTGACAACAGAAAGTAGTCCTCTGCGGGTGAAAGGTTTGTTGTCCTTAGCAACTCGAAATGTGAAACAGTCATTTTCCAGGTTCCAGCTCACCCCAAGGCTTCGTTGAAGAGGGAGAGGGTCAACATCCAAATCTTTGAGGTCCGCTGCTCTTTCTTCTGGAGGAAATGCATTCATCACATGACTGACATTTGAGGCTATTTTGTGAAGCCTTATATTAGACTCTGCCATCATGTTCCTTGCTTGTGTTAAGAGTTCGATGGCTTCTCTTTCGCTGCCAACTGAGGCCAGTCCATCATCCACATAGAAGTTGCGGAAGACAAACTGTTTTGTGTTGGAGCCATACTCTTCTTCTCCAAGTTCAGCTGCTCGTCTGAGACCGTAGATTGCAATGGCTGGGGAAGGACTGTTGCCAAAAACCGGCACCTTCATGCGAAACTCTATGATTTCTTTGTTGAGGTCATTATCTTGGAACCATAGAAACCGAAGATAATTCCTGTGGCTTTCTTTGACTCTGAAGCAGTAAAACATCTGCTCAACATCTACAGTAACTGCAACCTGTTCTTGCCTAAAGCGCAGTAGAACACCAAGCAGTGTGTTGTTTAAGTCAGGGCCCCTAAGTAGAATGTCATTTAGGGAAATTCCCTTGTACAAGGCGCTTGAGTCAAACACAACTCGTATTTTGCCTGGTTTCTGGGGGTGGTACATCCCAAATGTTGGTAGGTACCAGCACTCTTCTCCTGATTTGAGTGGTGGTGCCTCTTCGGCCTGGTCATTATCAAAGATTTTCTGCATGAATTCAGTAAATTGTTCTTTCATGTCTTTCCTTTTCTCTAGTGTCCGTAACAGAACAGTAAGGCGCTTTAAAGCCTGTTCTCTGTTGTTGGGAAGTAGAGGACGTGGTGTACGGAATGGTAATGGTGCCACCCAGTGATTTTCATTATCCATATAAACCTCTCTGTCCATGATTTCAAGAAAGATCTTGTCTTCGATAGACAAGGCTGTTTTGTCATCATCAGGGTTCCTTTGGAACACATTAAGCCCCAGATTGTCAGTTAGTTTGACTGAAGCTGTTTGTGTGATGTCCGACGAGCGGTCTATACGTTGCTGAATGGGATCACTGAGCATCTCTTTTATATGCATTGCGCTGGGACAAGGCTCAAGAAAAGAAGTGCGGCCATTGTTTAGCACATTTGTTTTGTAGACGTTCACCTTTGTTTGTTTGTGTGCCCCTCCAAGACACACCTCACCTACGATGACCCAGCCCAAATCTAACCGCTGGGCATAAGGTGTGTTGTGTGGACCATTGTACTGTTCGCGTACTTTATGGACACTCAGGACATCTCTCCCCAATAAGAGAAGGATGGGTGTTTCTGGCTCAATCGGTGGTATTTCACCTGCAATAGGAGCTAAATGGGGGAAATGCTGCACAATGTCAGGCGTAGGAATTTCTGAGCGATCATCTGGCATAGTATTGCATTCTAAAAGAGGTGGGAGTGCTACATGAGCCTTTCCATCCAGAGATGTGATGACAAAATTGAGAGCTTTCCTTCCTGTGACCTCTTGGATTCCTCCACACGTCCTTAGTGTATAAGTGGTGGAGATTGCATCAATGCCAAACATGTCAAAGAAGGCTGACTTTGCAAGCGATCGGTTGCTTTGGTCATCTAAAACCACATACATTTTTTGGACTTTTTTAGGATCGTCCCTAGGATACACGTTCACTAAAGAGATTTTTGAACAGGATCTGAGTCCATGAGATGTGTCACAGATCTCTGTACATTTTGAAGTGACTTCCGGAGATGGACTATGTTCTTGCTCCCCGCCTTGCTCTTGCTGTGTTGCTTCAACTTCTGTGACCCAAGGAGCAGGACCAGGATGTAAAGCAGTAAGGTGCTTGTCGCTGTTGCATTCTTTGCACTTCACAGAAACTTTACAGTCTTTGGCCAAGTGCTTAGTGGATGCGCAACAACGAAAACAAATATAGTTTTCTTTTAGATAAGCTTTTCTCTCATCTAAGTGCTTCATTCTAAAACCACGACACTTTGCTAAGGGATGGGGCTTGCTGTGTATCGGGCACCGCTCTGATGGTTCTTCTAGTTTCTTTTCTGCTGCACTGTTGGTGACTGCAGGTGCAACTGCAACTTCAGTTTTTCTCACTGACACTGTTTTGTAAGTGTTGTTGTATCTTAACGGTTTCTCTGACTTTACATGAGTCGTAACACTACATGTAGAGAACGCAAAACTCGGATCATTACGAGTTTTCGCTTGACTACATATGAAACGTACAAAGTAGCTGAAGGGTGGAAAGGGAACATTATGTTCTTCCTTGTATTTAGAACCCTGTGTAATCCAGCGTTCTTGTAAGGCATAGGGAAGCTTTTCCACAATTGGGTTAACCCCCCTGGCTGTGTCAAGATATGCTAAACCGGGTAATTTTCCACCTGACTTAGCTGACTGAACCTCCATTAAAATATCCCCCAGTTCTCTAAGACGCTGGTTATCTTTGTTGGATATTTTTGGAAAAGTCTCTAGCTTTAGCAGAAGTGCATTTTCTATAATCTCTGGGGAACCGTATGTATCATCTAGCCTTTGCCACACCATAGCGACGCCTGATGATGGACTGTGGACATGGACTGACCTGATACGCATGGCTTGAGGAGACGAGTTTGGACCTAGCCACTTTATCAGCAGATCAAGTTCTTCTCGTGCTGTTAAGTTGAGCTCTCCAGTGATGTCTTGGAAAGAAGTTTTCCAGGCCCAATAGTTTTCTGGACGGTCATCAAATTTTAGCAGCCCGGAGCTTACCATCTCTCTTCTGACGAGGTATTTGGTGAGATCAGTTACTTGTGCTGGTTCACACGGATAATCTCTGAGACTGGATGCATGCGACGTTGGTGGAGGATGATAGATGGGTAGCCTCTGTTTTGTGCACCAGGCATTTCTTCATCTTTAATGCTAGATAAACGGGGCTCTTCGTTATGACTTGGAAACCACGGAGTTGGGTCAGGGCATACTCGTTCTGCATTTATGGGCATGGCAGGTGATTCTTGTGACACTGGAGCCTGCTGCTGAGCGTTTAGTGTCACATAGTGTGCCTGCACATACTCACTTGTGCGTTGAGTGCGATCCTCAGGATAGATCTGGGATCTTTCCTCAAGGAAATCCACCTCTGATACTGCGGCGGCTTCATAGACTGCAGCTTCTGCCGAGGCTGCTTTTGCACTCCTGTTTAATTTTAGGACGTACAGATTCGCCTCCAACTCTGCTTTGCGCTGTTCGGCTTCAGCTAACATTTTCTGATTTTCCGCTTCAATGCGTGCTTTTTCTTTCATCATCTCCGCTTCTTGAGCTGCATACCTGGCTTCTACCAGGGCTGCCTGAGCTTTAGCTTTCGCCTTGGTAGCTGCTGCACTTGCTGAGGACTTGCTTGATCTCCCAGATGACTTGGACGCTGCAACTTGAGACAAGACCTCAAAGTCTGTTGGCCTTCCTTGCTCCATGATGTCCTTATCTTGATTGCAGTGTGTGGTCGTCGACAGTGAATCTGCTCCCAGCCGGCCGTGTAACTGTCCTTTTACTATTCTGTCCTCACACAGGCGTGTGCTAGACTGCGCTAGACAGATAGCGAACAAAGAAAAAACTCCAAACGTTGGACTGAAGTAAGCCTGAGGTTTAATAAGATTTCTCTTCCATGTAAAACTGAAAAATAAGCATAGAAAACAATACATGAACAGCTTGCACATGTCAAATACACACATTGTACAAAGACACATTTTAACCACGTAGTGCCACGAAGGCTCAACACATTTAACTTGGTTAAACATTACACAAAAACTTACACTAGTAGACAACCTCTGTCAAGCAACATTTGAGTGCACTAACACACTACTTACGGACAAAGATACTTCAGGCTTGAGAAAAGGTTCAGACACTGTCGCTCTGACACGTTGCAGGTCGAAAACGCTGGACAGACTGAATTTTAACGAAAACAAAACCTAACTTACATCCTGCCACAAGGGGGTAGTAAAACTACAAAAAATAAGATACTAAGAAATCTGAGTATTACAATACACAGAGTACTTCAGAGTAAGTGATTTGTCAAAATTTAATTTAAGAAGGGCAACATTATTGTTTTTAATAGTGACAAAGTAAATTCAGATATCTTAATTAACATTACAATTAGTCAAAATGTAATTTTGTGTATAATGTACTTTTTTAGATGATTAGAAAGCAATTACAGTGAGACTAAACCGAATTGATGTTAAAATGGCTTGCCATACAACATTCTGCATGCAAATGGACAGTTTAATAGCAGCACAGAGGGTCATACACTGTAATTTAGATATATAAAAATTTAAGCTTAACTAGGCATAGGTATTTACAAATGTTTTAAAGAAAAGCGTATTTTTTTTCTAGTCAAAATGCATTTTTACATAGCTAGAATGCAACTATGGATAGTTAGACTAAACCGAATTTATGTTAAATTGGCTTGCCATAACACAACATTTTGCAGGCAATTGTTTGGACACCTTCATGGTAGCAAGTAAAAGCTTAAACGCAATTCTTAATTTAGATATTAAGAATGTAATTTTTACAAGTAATAAGTCTTTCGAGCTATTTAGAATGTCAATTTAGTTTAGTATAGTCGAAGTGCATTTTGAGATATCTATAATATAATTAGTTACAGATACACGGAACCTAATTTATGTTAAAATTGCCAGACATAGCTGCCCTATGGCCTTCTAAGATGATTCGGGAGTACTGCGTGACGACGTCATACGTAGTGAGGTTGGTTTCAAAGCCCCATTGGTTGAATGAAGTTTTGTCTTGTTATCTTTTAAACTGATTGGTTGGTTGGCTTCTGTAAGGTTCTGTCCAGTGTGAATTTAATTAGTCTTTCACAGACCCCCTTTGAGAGAACTTCTTGTGAGCTCAGAGTTTCTAACAACCTTCTGAACGCTAGGAGAATTTCAACTGAACAGCTTTTAAGCATATTCTGTTGATTCACCGAGTGCAGGAAGCTATTTCCGTCGAGGTAAGTTTGTGTTTCATAAAGATGTTATCAGTGAGAGTTTGTTAATATACAGCTTATGGTCAAAATATACCTACTAGCCTGAGGCTAGCTATTCTCAAGTCTGCTGCTAATGTGAATAATTATCAGCCTGGAATAGTTTCTAGACGTTACGACCAGGACTGAAAGTAGACCTCTTGTTCGAAATTCTGATACCCTACAAAAATCTTTTCCACCTGAGTCAGGGGCACGCATTGCAGCAAGAGACTCGGATCCGTTCCATTTTCACAGTGGTGATCGATTTCCCGGTAAAACAGTTCATATAACCAGGCTAAGATTGTAACATTCAGTTTAAAAGGTAGGTTTAGTTTTAAAAAAAGACTCAATAATAAATTATTAAAATGAATAAATAAACGAGGTCTTGTGTGGAGCTTTTTTCTGCTGTTTTCTATTTGTATTTTAAACGAAAAGAGAAACAAGCTTTTTCCAGCTTTTATAACTTAAGCCTGACAAATAAGTCAGTCACCAAACACACATTTCCAACATTTAGTGTGTATTTATAATTGTTAATTTCTGATATGAGAGGAGGGAAACTGGGTGATAGTAGGGCTCCAATAATTAAAATCTCCTTTGAAGAAGAGAGTGGAGCCTTTCAGGTAAATTTCGTTCTAATGTAAAATATGACAGATTACTGAATTAAGGATATTTCTAGTATAGTATGCGCTATCACACATAACAATTTTTCAATATTTTAAAACAGTTGGTCTTTATTTCCCAAAGTTATGGGGGGAAGAGAAGAGAGATTGGATATTTCAGCTGCCTGAAATAATCTGTTCCCCCTTCATAACATGTGAACAAATTAATTTACCTGCAAGTCTTTAGTGGTATTTTATATACCACTAAATATTATCAATAAATATTCATGTCACTGATTTCTTTCATGTTGAAATGTAGATGCCTCGAGGAAAGTCTCACCGCCGATCCGAAGCTGCTAGAAGAAGGGTAGACGCAGTTCGAATTGGGCGTGTTGGGATACCCAATGCCTCCAGTGACTTTGTTTCACGTCAGTGTTTAATTTAATGATATTATTTTCAATTGAATGGCGTATTTCTATGTCTAGTGATATATCCAGAGTACATAGTTTATATTTGTTTAAATAATTTGTATGTCTTCTAGGAAATGGTACTGACTGGCGCCATTCTGTGAGACCATGGCAAGTGAGTGACGTGACTAATCACTGTCACAAGTTGGTCATTCCTGAGGGGTGCCCTGATAAGAAAGTAAGTAAAATCAGCAATGATTTCAAATAGAATATTTTGGCATAGTTCTTATGTTGCTGTGTTTGTACTATTTTAGTTTGTCCTTCGTATCGGAGCGTCCCATTTGTGGTCCTTCGCGGACGGCATTGTCGAGATGCCAAGTGGCTGCTTACAGTTTAGGTTCATCTCTACCCCTGGGGCCTGCGCAGCTCACTTGCATCTCGAGGTGTTGAACGCTGTTGTTCCTCGGGAGCCTGATGCTGTCTGCATCATGGCTCCGTCAAACAACCTTACGGCCAGTCGTCATCCAGAAGAAGCCGGACAGGAATTTGAGAAATACCTGCTAGCCGTCTGTAGTCGTTGGCCTAAGGTGAGAGCTGTGGTTTCTAAAAACCAGTGTTTCTCAATGCCGGTTCACAGAGATTGCTGCTCTGCATGTTTTAGGTGTTTCCCTTCTGCTACACATATATAGCATACAGAGCAATAGTCTTTGAGTACTGGAATCTAGAAACACTGATATAAATATCAATTTCTTAGTAGGTTATTATTTTCTTAGGTGTTTTTAATATAAATTTCTAAATACGTTATTTATTGTAGGTTTTTTGCACCTACCAAAAACCTACAATTTTTTGTAGGTGCAAAAAATTCCACCTACAATTTTTTGCACCAGTCAGTGTACCTGTTAAGTAAAGAGAAAATGCGGCTGCTGCATTTTCTCTTTTAAACTGTTAAACTGGGTCGCAACAAGTGTTTTAACTCATTCAAATCGTTCCATTCTTGATTTTTTTCTTCTTTACAGACATAGGTCACGCTTTGGTTTTGTTTCAATTCACAGCTGCACAAACAGCTACTCTACACAAATAAAGTAACAGCCTTATCTTCAGTCTAACCCTCATCTACAGCAAAGAGATCTGAGTAACAACGGGGTGAATGAAAACAACCTGGAGGGATTTCTCAACAGGGTGGCTGATCCAATTCTGCAAAACAAAATAAGAAGCGCATTAGGAGTCAGTCCGCATTGCAAGGTAACTTTCAGCTGACATTGCCTGGTTTAGAGACGCATTTATTTAAAAGCCAGACAACAAAACAGGTTTTCAAAATATGAATTCAAAATTGTCATTTTATGGTATGGAACATGGAAAAAAAAACTAGATGGATGGATTAAAGAGAGGCTGACAAGTCTTTTTTTTTTTTAAAATTCGAAATCAAGTCTCAAGTCTTTTGTATTGCAATAAACTAGTCTGACATCTAGTCTGAAGTGTTTAAAAATTAAAATGAAGTTCAAATTCAAACCGTTTCTGATGTAAACACAAACAGGTCGATTATTGGGTCTATATTAATCCTTCTTTGTTTGTCTCAGACCCATTAGGTTGACTTCAGTACAGACACACTCGGGTTCACTGTATTTATTCTAACAACAGAGGAAATTAAGTTGGTGGTTAACATCAGCCCAGCAGCGTCTGCCCCACGGTTACCGACGGCAACTGAAAAAGGGGGAGGAGCAGTCAGTTACTGGTTGCTATGGTAACCACCAACTGCCAAGAGCAGCGGAACAGAATTCAAAAAATAAATAAATGTCTGAAGAAACAACTCCTTCACTAAAAAAAAATAAACTCAAAGGATTTAAAAAAAACTCATTTTGACAAACTTCACATCTATAATATTGTTAAAATAAAACATCCAGACATATAAAACATTCCCTGAAAATTGTTATTTATCTTACATTATTTATCATTACTTATTATCAACACAGCCGTTGCAGAAAGAACTACTTCTTACTTATTGTACAGTTCTAAGATTCCACAAAATCTTTACAAAGATTTCATCTTTGTATCTCTCACACTTTCACACACACTAACAAAATAGCATCAATCTTTTCTCTTCTTCTTTTCTTAAAATGTGACTGTGGTAGCAAAATTTTTACAGAGGTGTCATTCCTTGACCTCCGGAGCTGGCGGATTAAACTAGTTTTGAGTTGAGATGGGCAGAGAAAAAAAGGAGAAGAAAAATGTGGTTTAGAAAACGCTTGTGATGGCAGGAAACAGCTTTGCTGGCAGATTCAACAAAGAGTTCCAAATTAAGTGACCTTTTCGGTCCACGAGTGGCTGATAAAGCAGCGAGGACGAAGAGAGGGGAAACAGATGCTCTGCAGCAACGTCCAAATGTGCCAAGCTGCAAATTAAATACAAACATTTTCCTTTTTTTTTCTTTGGCAGAGAAAACTTCTTGTTATTTTGTCTGGTAATTAATTGGGAACCATTAAAAAGTCAGAGTGGGATCATTTCGCAATCCCCTTGGCTTCCCGCTGCGTCGACTCCCACTGTTATGGGAAAATACGATTTTATGTAAATGCGCCACAAACAAGATCTGGATGAACTATTCATGATTTCCAGATTACAATAAATACATTATATCATAATAACTATGAAAACATGGGTGAGTGTTCCAAGTGATTGCATTTGCATGGAAAAATAATAAGCAGCTGAAACCTGAGGGAACGACGGAGAGGAAGAGCAAGCAGGAAGCATTTTTTTTTCCTCCCAGCGTTCACTGTGGAAATTATATCACAAATGTCGGCTGCCAAGAAGATATTTGTGACAGAAAAAAGGTGAGACGGGAGGAAAACAAAGATGCATAGCCCTGAGCTGAGATATATAGTGTTTTAAAGTACACATAATATTACATTGTGTTCAATTTATTTGAATAATATAGGAAAAGATTGAAAAAAATTTATTTTGCAGGAAAGGCATAAAAACACCTAAATTTAAAAGAAATGTTATAAACATAAAGAAATAGTTGTACTTTGCAGGAGGCAATAATGTGATTAGCTTCTGTGACTACGTGACCTCGCCATATTCAAGTCACAGATTTGTTTTACGGTTTGTTTTTATAAATACATCTCTAAAAAAGGTGTGCATTTTTATGAATCCATGTTTCTGGTCAGGATGCCTCCTGGACGCCTCCCTGGTGAGGTGTTCCGGGCACGTCCCACCGGGAGGAGGCCCCGGGGAAGACCCAGGACACGCTGGAGGGACTATGTCTCTCGGCTGGCCTAGGACCGCCTCGGGATTCCCCCGGAGGAGCTGGCTCAAGTGGCTGGGGAGAGGGAAGTCTGGGCCTTCCTCCTTTAGCTGCTACCCCCGCGACCCGACCCCGGATAAGCGGTAGAAGATGGATGGATGGATGTTTGCTGTGAGGTGGCATAAAGTATCCCCTGGCGATATTGGGAAAAAACAAGCGTAACCATAGCAACAAATTCAGGAATATTCAAGAAAGTAAGCATTGTTTCCTGATTTAAAATAAAGAAAAACATTTTCTTCATTTTTATAAAAAATGTCACAAATGCATGTAGTTGGCAACTAAAAGACAAAAATACAACTTTACAAGAAAAGGAACATGCTATGAACTATTAGTGCCTTTCTTTGTGCAAATTATTTACATATGTGGCATGAAAATATCTAGGAAAAACAATTAAAGCTAGAATTTATTACCTTTACATTTTAGACCCCGAATTGTGGCTCGTAAAAGCTTTGGCCAAAAATGCTGAAGAGCCACAAGCAGTTCTGCAGCTGCAGGTTTCAAACCCCTGGACTAGAACCGTATTAGATAAGAGACATTAAAATTCTGCATTAGTGCTTCAATCAACTTTAGACTACTGAGACTAAAAAAGTCTTTATTTGACTTTTTTTGTAATCACTAAAGGCCACTAGCTTTTCAGTTGAAAACCAACAACTAACCAGCAAGTTGACAATTACTGTCTACATTATTTTTTTTTTTTGCAAAATTAATAGCGTGGCCTAAGGCAATATCTTCAAGCAATTTAAAAAATAGTCACCTGGCTCACCTGTCCACCATTGGTTGGCTTAGACCATGATGTAGCCATGGCGCCATCCTGATAATGTCTTACATAAATAGACCTCTCTTGGTCAAAAAAATATTAAATACACTTACCCTTTCAATTTATTTAATGACAACCAGATTGTCTTTCTATAGATAATTTATTTTACAGTCATCATGACTCTGAACAGAAAATCTGATGTTTATCTCGTCTGTCTCTGTGATTGCCACAGTTTGCAAAAGCACAGAAACTATTTTATACATAAAAAAAAAAAAAACTTTTAGAAACCTTCCAGTTGCGGTTTTTGGTTATCGCTCTGTTCCTGGTTTTGGACAGAAAGTTGGCCGAGGCAACATGGCAAACACCCAACAGACTCCATTGTGTTATGTAATCTCTACATAAATCCAGCTGTTCTGTGGAGGGTTCTTAAAGAAAACAAGTAAGCAAACAAAATCATAAAGAAACACACCAGACAGGTCACAGAGAAAATTGTTTAAAGTTTAAAGCAGGGTTAGGTTTGAAAAAACATCTATAGTTTGTAAAATATCATGAATCACTTTAGTTTTATTGGCATGGCTACAAACCTAAGACATGGCCATCCACCTAAACTGAAGAGCCTGGAGGATAAAATCAGAGAAGCAGCCAAGAGGTAACTTATGAGAGCTGCACAGCTAAGAAGGAAGCCATTATTGAAAGAAAAGCATTAAAGTGTAGGGGTCAATGAACGACAAAGAAGAATATGGTCTAGCAAGTAGGGCTAGATAAAGTAGATAAAGTTTTAACATGACGTTTGTGATGACAATAGAAATGATGAGAACTATTTATTATGTCTTCTTTAGGTAACTATATCGCAGTGACTGCACAACACTTTGCTTCTTTTGGATTTCACATAAGGAAATGTGATTTGTAACTCTAAACTGCACATCATTTAATCATACTTCCAAACTTACTGACATTTATTGATGGTCTCAATAAACAAACAGTGGAGAAAATACTAAAACTAACAATCTCAACAGTATGAACAGTTTTTCGACGTTTAAACATCATTTAATAGAGTTTATCTTAACAAGAATAAATCTAAATTTTATTCATGACAAATGATAGCATAATAAATGCCCACCCTGATAGCAAGAGACAAAAATAAAATTTTGGCCATTAAATCGATGACAATATATTTTGCGATAAACACGCGTAATATAAAATGTTTAATAATTTCACTGAACTCCCATCCAGAGTTGCACAGCATCCTGGGAGATGTAGGCAGAGCAAAGGCTTTAGCTGCTTAATCTCTCAAGGATATTTAAGCAAAGTTGGTGGCACCAACTAACTCACTCACTCGTTGGTTACCTAGCAACCTGTTGAGCAACATGCACGGCAGCAGTTTAATGTTTCCCCACTGTGCCTCATAACTGCTTAAGAATAAACAACAATGTAGGGTAAAGGAGTAAAACAGTTCGAGAGGAAACTAGACCAAACAGTATTTCAAATACTTAAAACAAAAATCTAATCAATAATTATCAATATCAACTGATGTAAAACCCTTATGAAAGAAAAGAGAAACTAGCACAACGCATTACCTTGAACACACCATCTCCATTGTGAAACATGGTGGTGTCATTATTGTGCCATAGAAATGGTTTTTGTTGTTGTCAAGGACAAGGAAGCTAGCCAGAGTTGATGAGAAAATGGCTGGAGATGGAAACAGGCTAAAGACTTGAGCCTGGGGTGAAAGTTCACCTTCCAGCAGGACGACCCTAAACACACTCCCAGAGTTGTTCCCTTGCCACTGCATGGCTGTTGATGAAAGCAAACAAGTCTGCTCATTCGTAGCTCAACACTGCCCGAGGAGCCAGCCAGTACGTGTGGCCACCGCTTCAGTGAGGAAAGGTGATCACCATCCATCAGCCTGACTCGATAAACACCCACTCCTGGAGCAAGGCGATGCCACAGCAGGGAGGCGTCAGCCATTATAGAGCCAACAGAAACGACTCTTAGACACACTCAAGTAAACATGTTAAGTTCATTTATGTGACATAGAAACAAACAGCAGGCAGTGATATGAATGCATCAGGGTTTTTAGCACAACAAGCTTGAGCCATTTGTGGATGTCCTGACAATTCTCCCGATTTTGTTGTTGACAAATAAAGTTAGATGGTCTAATTTTAAAGCAATTTAGGAATAAATGGCTTTAAACACAGATGACTGAACAGCAATAAGATGAGTCATGGTTATTGCAACATCTGCAATCTCTTTTTGCGTGTAGAGAAAAAAAAACTATTATTTCTAATCCCATGAGCTTCACATTTAGCTCCAAACAATTTCCAAAGAGACCAATAACAAGTGTTTTGTTTTTCCTGTGACAGGTAAACAGAATGTGTAAAAAATTGATTTTATTATCTGAAGAATATAAAAACCTCCCATTTGGTTTGAATGAAAAAGATAAGCGCAAGCAAAATCTAATTGATTCCACAGATCTAAAGTCAAGTGGAAAAAAGTTCACAAAGGATTTAGAAAAAGCAGCAAAAGTGCTTTAACAGAAAGCAGAAGTGGAAATGGGCTGGGTGAGCATCCAGCGAAAAGTTGAAGTGGACAGTGCAAAGAAAATCTAACTTCTCGAGGATGTAAATCTCAAGTGTGTTAAAGGTGATGCACACTGACAGGGTGAAAAAAAGAGGAATCAAGAGGAGAGCTGAAGGGCGCTGTTGTTTCTCAACTAAAAGGTCAGTGAGTGAGGATGCTGCACGTAGTGTCAGCTTGAGAGCATGCAGCCAGAGGGCAATGACTACTTGTGATGGACACCATATGTGCAACCTGGCTGTCAAGACACAAGTGCTTTTCCCTCTGATGTTTCCTGAAAGTCTTAATGCAGCTAATCTGCAGCACCAACTGAGAGCCTCTCCTCTGCTTCCAACAGGTGACATCCCAGGCTTTAAATTAGTTTAGAATCAGGTTGAATGGGGAGCTAAACAGGTAGATCGGTGCTCCATCAGGTAAACAATAGCTCCCTTTTATTTGATCAATTCATGTTTAAATAAAAGAGACTAGAGCCAAATTAATGAAAATAAATTGTAAATTTGAATTTTTTTACATCTTCAACCCAAAAACTTATTTCACTTTCTTGGTAGATTCTCCTTTAAAATCCCAACTTCACATCTGAAAGAACGTCTGTCAGCATGCGGTCTGAAATAATGACATGCCACTGTAATATTGCACCTGTCTGCCGTGTCCCACTGGGGGAACAGAGAGCTTTAGAGAAGCAGACACTAAAACTTAAAATCCTGGGAAATCAAACTAATGTACCACCCACATTTTATCTCTTTCCATGTGAAAACTGCTGCCTCTTTGTGCAGAAAGCCAGCTTTAACTGCTAGAAAGACCACAGGACAAAAACAGTCCTAAAAATACAAAGTAAGGTAATCAAGTCCATTTTTCTCCTCTCCCAGTGTTTCTGGGCTGACAGTTGATGTCAGAGTATGAAACATTTTCAGTCCAGCTGGGTCATTTAATCTGCACTGCAATTTCTGGGTCTGTCCCAGTGACCTCTGATAGTCGGACTGAAATGAATTAAGAGATGAAATTTTGATGTCTAATACTATAAAAATAGAATGGGTCAGAGACAGGCTTATTCATGGGTGCATAAGCCACAGTTCCTGCTGAAAGTAGCAGTCCTTTTAACAGACATGTTAAAGAAGCATTTCTCATCCGGCTCACGTGATGAGAAAAAAAATTTCCTTTGAAGTTTTGTGAAATACGTCTATTTCAAAATGGCTGAAAAACTATGTCACCCTAGCCCAAAAACTTTTCATTGAAAAAAAGTGTTTGTTTTTTCAAAATCACAGTTTTTCCAGTGAGCAAATTTATGTTCATGATTTCAGTGTGCACAATTATATGGTTAATGGAAAAGCTGTGTGAGAGGGAGAGCACAAAACTTTCAGCTCATATCAAAAAGGATGAATACAGTAAAATTGCCATCATAGAACAGGCTGGTTTAGAAAATGTTGGTCGAGTCAAGGTAAAGACGTAAATTCTGTAGGGAGTGTGTTTAGTCTGAACACAGCATAAGGCTGATGCAGCGTCCTTAAATGCCAATATATAAGAAAATCCTGCCAAAGCAAATTTCTAAGCTAAACAGATGCATCTGTTGACGTTTTCAGAGAAAATACGAGACATCCACTAAATATTCCAAGGAGCTCAATTCTGTTCTCCTTTAATTTAAAAACGACAAAAGCTTGACTAATTAGGTTTTCATTTAGGGGATTTCCAACATAAGGTGTTGCACCCTTATTTATCCTCTTATTTCTTTATAGCTACATTTTACTGTTGAAACGATTCAAGGACAAATTATCAGCAGTTATGGTATCAACAGAAATACTGCTATGGCCATAAATTAAAGGCAAGTCTTTAGGTGACCTGCATCACATCGGTTCTCAAAGTATGTTGATTGGGATGCCTTTCTATGGCAGACATATTTATCAGAAGCATTCATTTCATTACACTAATCTTAATTGGTTGGTGATTGTGATGTCAGCTTGTGCTACCACACATCATGATGAAAAAAACCTCTTCTATCGACTTATGGAGGAGGGTATTACAAACCAACATGTGAGCTGCTTTTCTTGTGGCCCTTTTCAAGTCTAATTTGTTCGAAGAGACACCATGAGGTTCTGCAGACCCTGGCAGCACATCTCTGAGGGTCACAGAGCTGCACTATCAATCCACCACCATCGTAATAGAAGGCGGTTCCCTCTGGGCGTCTCACATGCCAGCTGTCTGCCTGTTGAGTTAGTAGATTTTCATGAGAGGAATCAGGTCCAGGCGGTTTTGCCCGGCTGATGAAAATACTGGGCCTTGAGATTAGCCGTTTCTTTCTTAAAAGGAAAGAGGAGGCAAGGACGAAGGTTTTAGGCAGAGATGGGGATCAAAACAGGGAACAAAGAGCAGGTTGGAGAAAAAGAAACAGAGGAGTGGAAAGATAAAATGACAGTGGAGAAACAAGAGGTGAGAAAGTAAAGCTGGACTAAAGATTGAACCCCACATCAAAAAGATATATGTTAAACAAATTCAATGACATGGAGATAAAAACTAAGTCGAAAACAAATTGAGCAATCTCATCGACTTTTCCTTTCATGTATGCAAATCATGGCAGCAGCAACATGGGAAAAAAGTTTTACTTGTTTAAGAGATTGATTGTGACAGGATTTAAAGTTCTGGGGATTTTCTAGACAAGCTGATCCTTTATTTAACCTTAAGGTGTGCAAGTTCCCCTGAAACTGTTCATTTTTCTTGCTACTCCTGAGAGGTGAGTAAGAAAAAAGTATTTGAAGGTGAAGTTACATTTTAACTTCACCTTAAAGTTAAAATGTAACTTTAAGGTTACATTAAAGTTACGGCACAGATGTATGTGCCGTTGTATACATTTCTAAGAGCTTACTGAAGTGAAAATAAAAAGTAGAGATATAGAACTAATGTTCTGTCTGTGCAAAATTGAAACCACTCCAAGATTTTGATTTTATTTACTTTGAAAAATGCACGTTTGTTGGAAAAACAATAAGATCCAAAAGCAAAAGGTGCCACCAATCACTCATAAATGACAGACTCACATGCAGACACCATGACCTAAAAACCTCCACAATGTGTCTCTTTATATTATCAGCAAAGAAAAATTCAATCTTATTTTATTATGAAAGACAGAGACAGATCTTTTATGCATAAAACTTCAGAAAGTTAAAGTTTTCAATCCACTGAAGATTTTCCACTATTCCATCAGGCACCGGGGGAAATATGCAAAGCAGTGATATCCCTCCCCCACATGCTGCTGCATACTGTCACTTGGTTGGAAGATGGCCACAGATATGCAGTCTGCTTAGATCCAACTAAATGCAGTCAATTTGATAAGATTATATTAATCATATTGATGTACAATGATCCAAAGCACACAGCCAAACCAACCCAGGAAATTACAAGAGCGAAGAAGTGGAACATCCTTGAATGACCAAGTAAGAAACCTGACATGATTGCAATTGGGAATTTCACTTGTTGAGGATTAAACTTCGGACAGAAAAGCCCACAAACAGCAAAGGCCTGATAGAGCTTTAAAAATGAGGAGACCCAACATCTGGTGAGGCCTGTGAGTTTTAGACTACAGGCTCTTATTACCAGCAAAGGCTTTTCAACCATGTACTCTGACTGAACATTGTGTCTACAGTTTTTTAAATTGCTCAATTACTTTGGAGACCCTGTTTTATGTAAAATTCATTGTGGTAATGTACAGAACCAAAAGTAGACCTGCTCTGATCTGCAAGGAAAGTTCCAACAATTTCATGGCCAACGTTGAGTCGAAAAAGCAAAATTAAATGAACAGCAAGTTTTTAAATTACAAAAACTGTCAGATAATACAAGCCTCTTATGTTTCAATCAATTCATTCTGGCTTTGTCAACAGTGGATGACCTCATGAAGATTCCTTTTCTTCTTTCTTTTGGCTCCTGCCCCGCAGTGAGTGCAGTGCATAACGCTTCACATGTGGAAACAGCCTAAAGTAGGATTAGTTTGGTATTGTGACTTACTGGGGTTGGGGGGAAAAAGGGTGCAGCTCTTGCAGTGGATGATCTCCTTCACGACTGGAACGTCCTGGGAGACGGGTGCGGGCACCATGCCGAGGCCGGGCATCATGGGGTTTATGGGGGTGATTCCAGCCATCATGCCAAGGTTAGGATCAAAATCTGGAAGAAAGACAAACACAAAAATGTTCTAACCCAACCCAGAACTCTGGTCCAATATCGATTAAACACAAACAGGATCTATTGCATTGCATTCCAAATTGTGTACTTTTCCCCCCTCTGTGAATCAACATCAGTGACCTAGCAGTAGCCTGCACTTAATGGCAAACACAGCCCCCTCATGAATAAATCATCCGTTAAACAACATGCATATTTAAAGACGTTTTCACGGAGTCACTCCTTCTCTGTCACCCCAGCTGTTTGAATGATGAACTCACAGATAATGTAGTTGGCTCTGAAACCTACATCACAGATAAGATTTATTTGCAATATTGATTTACACAGTGGGGCGTGACTACCTGGACACAAACACATGCATATAAACAACGGTGGCATCCGAAGCTGCCACACCGGCTTTTTAAGTGCATTTGTGTGCCTGTGAGGAACGTTGTGAAATGCAAATCACTGCATCCTGCACTGTGAGCCTCGACTTCACCTGCAGAGGATTTGGAGCTGACATTTATATGACAGGTTGCTTAATGCGTATGCACCTGCGCGCGAGCATGCAGGAGCACCGCTCTCTAAAACAAATCCTTCACCAGAAATTATGTGCACGCTGCACTATCCTAGATATGAGGAAAGGGGGAAAAACTACTTTACAGAATGTGGGATTTGCTGACTGCAAGTGAGAGTCGACGGAATCGGTATCATGACGCGCATAAATAAAAACCAACATGATGAATCAGACGTATCAAAACACGCTTCTTTAAATGATTTATTTTAGCTTGGACGTAAAAATGTGGGTTATTAAAAGCAGTCTGGGCAGAAAGAGATGAGACCCTCACTACTGCTAGATTAATTATAAATAACACTAAAACAGGTAACACACAACAACTAAACTGTGTAGAAAGTAGAATCATAAAACTGCAGTTTTATTCAAAAAGAATCGTAACTATTGAAAATGACAGGAAATAGTTGCTATTGAGACGAACGCTGACGTGTTTTCAGAGCACATCTTCTGCTTGCCGGAGCGTAATTTGTTCAGGTTTTCTTGCGTTTGTGGTCTGTTAAAATAACATTTAGTAAAGTTTTCCGAGCATAAATGCCTTTCATTTTTGTCTGCAGTAACCATTCTGCTGTACTTTACCCACTAATTTCATGGTAAAGTCATAATTACTACTCTTCAACTTAAACAGCATACATGTCAGCGCCTGTGTTGCAATTATGGCAGAAAAACGCTCCCTGTTTACCACTCCAGCATAACGTACTGTGAAAATCTTAAAGGAAACTCAAACATTCTCACTTTGTTTTAAAGATATGTTTGAAGATTTTTATTACTGTTGTGCTTTTTTCTTTGCGGTGTCCCTTCAGTCCAAAATAAACAAACCAATAAAGACTGTCTTTATAACTTCAAAATTCTATGTATTTTATTTGGATTTTATGTTCTACAATGGGTGGACACTTATTATGACCGTATTTTTATTCACATTTTTTTAACTTCAAGCTGGACATATCTGAATGCTTAATGGATTTAAGCATAGCAGGTGATGTGTATCTGTGTAATTTGAAGACCTGAGGAGGTCAACACCCTACGTCAAGGGGTGCATAATTATTACGCAGATTATTGTCCTTGGGTAACAATGGCAAAAAAAATATGTAACTTACTCTGAAGCCAAAACTTAATCAGAAGGATGAAACTCCAACAATATTGAGGCTCAATCATAAAACCATCAGAAAACAGGGTTGCAACAAAAATGCTTAGAAAAGAAAGCTGCAAATTAACCATCAAGGATTTCAAGTGTGTAGTCACCAGTAACCCATTATCACCCTGTTCAGTCATAGTGAATAACTGCAAGCAGGAACCTTTATGGACCTTCGCAACCTTTATGGACCTTCCCGGTTGCAGTTATGGAATATGACTTCTTGATGCTCCAAGATGCATCAAGAAGTAAAAAAACGTTCAGGTCCCAGAGACATTGCCAGGATAATAGAGGCTGAAACCTGACCACCACTGAACAAGACTCACAAGCTGAAGCGTTTAAACTGGTCCAAGAAATATCTGGAAACAGATTTTTCAAAGGTTTTGTCGATGAAATAAGAGACTCTTTGATTGGCCTATGGTTGGATCAATGACGGTTACATAGCTCTATTTCCAGTAAGACACCAGCAAGGTGGAGGTGGGGTAGTGGTATGAACCGGATAATATTGAAGATGAACTGGTGGGAAAGATCAACTCCAAACCCTTTTCCATTTGTTAGGCTGGAAGACTTTATGTAAGCAGTGACGCAGGAGGAAGTTGTCTCTTTTAAAAAGACAATAATTTTAATGGAGGACAAATGTCCATCACATGCATCCAAGTACTACGGTAAGAGGATGTGAACAGTGTCTGGGAGGCTGTGGGTGCTGCTGCACAGAAAGTTGATAATCAAAATGATTAAGACTGGAAGACTGGTCACTTTGAAAGCAATCTATGCTGATCACTCTTTTGTTTTTAAAATGTTTAAATGTAGGTTTATGGAAAACCACTGAGTTATTTGTTTTACTTAGATGAACATATAAAAGCGAGATGGAAAAATGTCTGTTTTTCATTTAGCTGTGTAACAACTGCAGAATAATAGCTGCCCAATAACTGTGCACATATTGATATTCTCTTAAGAAAGCCAAAATCTCCCTTTTATCTTCTTCTTAATCATTCGTGTTTGGGGTTTATTAACATTTTGGATAAACTACACTGCAGTTGGTGATTAAGCAAAGATAATCCTCAATAATTAATATAAAGTAAGAATTGTGCACACAGTGTTACACAACACAAAAAAGTGCATGACGGTGTCTCAAGCCAGGGTGCACACATCTATCTTTTGGCTCTTCAGTGACAGTAAAGTCGAAGAAAATACTTCCTTCATATCTATTTGGCTTAAATGGATCCAGAAACATTCCCTGGAAACCAATTTCCTTTAACCACACAGCAATAGAAATAAATTGATGAGTTAAATGACAGAGAGTGAGGGAGAATAAAGAAATATGCACACTCCTAAAGACACAGATTAGTGTGCCTGGAAAAGGACAGGATGAAATAAATATATTAAGACAGATAAAACCGGCTGAAGGACAAAGCTGAGAGAGGGGAAAAATGAGTCCATCAAGCAAGATTAAAAGAAAATGAATGAAAACGATACATCTACTGATGACCTCAGCACCAGTCTCTAACCAGGTGTGAGAGGAACTGGGATAAGTATCTTTGTTGCTAGGCGATTGATTGCTTCTTCTCGTTGTAGCAGAAAGAAGAATAAAGATGGAGAACATGAGAGAAGATAAGAGGTTGTGGATTGAGAAAGCTGCAACATCTGTAAAAAAAAAAAACAGACAAAAAAATCCCCAAAAATAAAGAATATCAACACCAAAAGCAGTATTGTGGGAGGTTACCCAAAGAAAACAATGTACACGGACCTTGGAAGACACGCTTTATTGTCTGCCACACCAATTCCCCAGTGGTATAAAGAGGATATATGCTTATGAGTTACTACATCGATGGAAAGCAAACTAGATTTCAGAGCACATGGAGAAAACGATCTGGTTACATCAGGGCGCTATTTCACAGCGATGCTGCTCATTTCACCACTAAAGAGTGTTTGAGTGTTGGTGTGTGCGTGTTCGGCTGTGTATTTATCCCTGGCCATTAAAAGCTTGGGACCTGAAGCAAAAATGTAGCAGAGCCGTGTGTAATAAAGGAGATTATTTACTTCTTCCTCAGGATTTCCAGCCTTACCACAGTTCTCTCATCTCCATTTTCTACAAAATAGCTCGAGGACACGTTTCATCACTGACAATCCATTATTTCTCTCTCCTTCAGTAACAACTCATTATAATGCAAGCAGTAAGTGGACACAGATGAGCATGTAGTTTTCTGCATAAATAGCTGCTCTTACTGTTGGGATTTGCTGCTGTGATCCGGATTTGAATTTGGAAACGTTTTACGGCAGCGTGAGAATGAGCTGTTTTCATTTTTTCCATACACTTTGGGTTTTCATCAATTTACACCACCACTGTTAGTCATGTCTGTTGGGTCACAGAAGAAAAAAAAAAACAACAAGGTCGTTAAGATGATGATCACTTGAAAAAGAAAAACCTTAAGATATACTAGTAGTGGTAGATTATTCAGCTTCTGAGTCTTCTTTAAAAACAGTATTTCTAGCAGATTCACATGCACTGACAACATGTGGTTATATTTTAGAAGAGGTCATGTGATCTCATACAGACTTATAAGCTTATTTTTAAATTATTTAAATTGCATTGTGCTAGACATCCCCACAAACTCCAAACAGTGCGATCCTGAGTGAAGTTGCAAAAATAACCAACGAGGAATGTGTCAGACAGCCAGTCTCACTTACAGAGCTGCACAAACTGTTTAATTCCTCCCCATGCTCCATTTTTATCTTGTTTAATAAGCAGATTAATTTGAAGCATCTAAATCATCCATATAACTTCAGCATTTAATAGACGACCTAAATGTATTTAGATTAAAATGCAATTAAATAAATTACTTTGTTAAAAAAGATCTTTAAACTCTACCTGTCATTTTTTACTGCGGTTATTTGTCATAGTCTTTATTGTAGTGTTGTCACTCTGCTCCATTTAACTCGCTCATCAATGATGATTTTTCAGGATGTTCATCCTGTTTCTGTCAGACATTTTAAGATAGTTTGTCCTGTGTGCTGCCCTGCGATTGACTGGCGATCTGTCCAGGATCCCCACCCACAACTCTGCAAGGATTAGCGTCTACAGACGGCCGTTTGGCTTTATGAAACAACTTTAAAAAGTCTTAGTAAAAGCGCATACATTTTTTGCAGATCTTTGCATAGACAGTCAGCGATTTGACTCCCTCATTATTCAGCTCATAATATTTCTCTCTGTTCTCTCTGGTTCTTCCTGTGCAGACAAAAAAAATGCTCTCCTGCAAACTCAAAGCATTGCTTCATATGCTGTTCATACGGAACTACTTAGTGTCATAGTGCTTAAAGACAACAGAGTCAACAGGGAAGGGCTTTCAATGTGAATCATTGTGAATTAATTAATTAAACTATATTCTGGTTGATTCCATTCTAATAGATTAATGTTGCATTTTTGTGTTTTCCACAATTATAATCATAAGGCCCTTCACTTTGCATGCTAAATGTTAAAGCTGACAACAATTAGAAAAAAGTAGGCCTGTTTTTCTACTGAAAACCATTGCAGCAAACTTTAGGTTTGTGAAAGTTTCAATTCAGTAAAACAAAACTCCTGGAAAACTGTCCTTTGTACAAATGAGACTGAAGTAGAAATTTCTGTGCAGAAACAAATTAAAATGTTGTGAAGAAGAGTGGAGCAAAATTCCTCCACAAGGATATAAGAGGATAATGAAGGTGCAAAGGAAATGAATGCTCAAAGTGGCTCAAAAGCTTCTACAAACTACTGATTTATAAGGTGTATTTTCTTTTTCCATAGCCTGCATAATCACACCAGCTGTGGGTTTCAGGCCAGAAATTTTTCTATTAGTGCAAACTAACAACTAACAGTGGTTCTTATAACAAATATCTTTAGGATAAAACCTAAAAAATAGTTAAATTAGAAACCTGCAAACTACTCTGATAGTTGCAACTCAGTTTATGACATCAACATTAGCAATGCTATGCAAGAGTAGGATGTGTGAAACAGAAGAATGGGAAGTGCAACGATACCCTCTGTCTATATGTAAAGAGAAGGACGACAATAAAATAAGTTTTCAACACAAGATAACTTATGTTGTTTTCCTTTCAGACAAAAGTATCTGAACCTTTGTGACGTTGCCTGGTTGTAAAGGAGAGCGTATTTTCCAAACTGCTCCAGTTTCTAGTTCAAATTGTTTGTAGTAAGCATTGGGATAATATATTTTTAAATATATTAGAATGGTGTGCTACAAAAGCTCAAAGATGTTTCATTGCCATTTTAAACATCCATTCATTATCTTCCAATTAGGTTTTTCACATTAGCTCCTGCTAATGGTATTCCTCATGCAGATAAAGAAATGGTTGCCTTCATAGGAGAAAAACATAATAAAGATATACAGTTTTTGAAGAAATTATGATTATTTTTATGCATCACAACCAACTTTTAGGCTAATAGGAAAATTACAACATATTAAAGGCAACATTATCAACTCGGCACCTCTGTTGGTAATAGACTGAAAAGGTGTCGAGTCAAGTAGCAGTTTCAGAAATTATTTCTGCAAAAGATGAGTTCAAAGTTCAAACACTAAGCATTGACAGAACATAAATGAACTTTTATTGCCAATTTTCTTTTACGGCTTTCTTCTGTAAGTGGTTGAAATGACTATATTGCTTTTCTTAGCCATGCTCACTCATGTAATAGCAATGTCTTAGACTTAGATGATATTTTACCTAGCTCATTTATTGGCTGTCATCATTTACTGCTTCCCCTTAATAGAGTAAGCGCTCTGACACAAACTGCATTACAGGAGATCAATAAGGCTTTAAAATCGATTAATCAATGTTCTAACTAGATTTAGTGCTGATAGTGTGGAAGATGAATGAGGTTAATAAGCAACATCTACCACTAAGCATAAATAGGCAGCTGAAGACATTCCTGGCCAAAATCTTAAGAATAAAGACCAACAACTAAACAAAACTGAAGAAAAGTCGTCAATTGTAGTAGAACAGAAACAAAATGCTTCAAACTTTTACCACATGATACAATGAGTTCAGCCAAAAGTAGACTCTGTAATGATAAGATTTCTCATGAATTTAGTAGCCAAAGCCTTGGGAACAAAATGTTCTTGGAAAAATGTGCTGTATTTAAAGAAGAGAAAAATCATTTTGCCTTTTGAAGGCTAAATGGTCTGCTTGTTGCCTTTAGCTTCACTCTTTCAAGAAAAGCTAAGGATAAACATCAAATGTCAAAGGAAAGTCTTAGGACTATAAGAGCCAAAGGCTTCATCTGTAAAGAAACTCATCAGTGAAATAATCAATACAGGCTTGGCTTAATAATTGATGCCTATTGAATAATTCACAGTAGATATAAGCTGTACTGTTAGCCATCATTTTGTGCATTTATAGCGATGGAGGAGGGATGTATGAGTCCGCTTTTGTAGAAACTCCACAGAGAGGTAAAGAGCACGGAGCTTCTCTTGAAGAAGAACAATAAAAGAAACCTGGGGCTGGTTCCACCCACACGTGGCCACGCATCCGTCTGATCCTTTTTACCAAGCTTGTCAATGAGCTTTGCTTTGTATTTTCTGTCATGTTGGAGAACTGAAACTCGCAAATGCGTCTTCTTGCTCTGAAATGTGCCAACGGACACGTGTGTAACTGCCTCTGAGATTATTACACTCATTCTTTTTCTTTCTTGTTCCTTTTGATCATGTCCTTTTGATGTTAAACTCTGTCCTGGAGGTCTGTTCAAAGTAATTGCATTTTGAGTACCCTGTAAATCAGAATGTGAAGAGAAAAAAAGTCAAATTATTGAAAAAAAAGGAGACTTGATTGTGTTAAGCCCTTAGCTATTAATGTCATCGTCTTCACTCCTCCCTTTTCCCCTCCTCTTGATTTCCAGGGTAAACGTCTCTTCTAGCTCTCTGCAGTGGGTGGGAGGTTGAAGGGACGACAGGCAATTGCTGCAAGGGTTTCTGAATAATATTCTTTAATGAGGCGAGATAGCCATGCCACCTGGAACCCTGCCAGCTGAAGCCTCTCACAATCTCTGCCAGGAGTCACCATCTCTGCTTTTTTATCCCAACATCTCCAGCCTGATTTCTTTTTACTGCAACCTATTGGGTGTCGTTGCCCAAGGCCAAAGAGAAAAACTTTCCTTCTGTCGAAAAAGTTACACCATTGCCTGAATTTATAACATCTAAATAATAATCAACCTCTTTATATCTCCCCATGGAACCTTTATTCTGTGTCTGCCACATAAGCCTTTAACTATACCCAGCCTTCAATGGGGAAACATGGCTGTCATAAATGGAGAAATATGCTCTGAAAAGTCCCATTTCAAGAGCAGTAAAGCTGCAGCTCCGTTTCTTTCTGACATACTGCATGCCTGAGGTAAGGAGATCTTCCACCTACATACAGTCACAACCATCATATATTTTGCTGATGCATTTCAACACATTTAAACATTATGGAGAAGTTATTTTATTTCAGCAACCCGATTCAAAAACAAACTCCGACATTACATAGAACTATTGCACAAAGTGTGAAATATTTCACGCCATGCTGGGGAATGGAATCAGCATCTCCATAATTATTGTCAGGAGAGGGAAGCATGAAGAGTTCTAACATCTAGACTGCTGCAATGTGACCTTCAAATGAAGTACAGTACACTGTATTCATGATACAGTACTCGCAAATTCACCAATTGTCTGATTTTGCTATGGAGTCCAAATTATTTGTGGAAAAAAAACGGGCTTTTCAAAGACTTTTCTGAAGATGATATCAAAAATACTTAATAGAAAATGCTGCTTGAGAAGCTGAAACACCAGATGAATATGTTTTTTCTTATATTAAAGAGTTTCCCTTACTGAAGAATCTCATTTTGACTTTTATATTTTTAATTTACCTTACCTTTGTGTGAATATCAATGCTTCCTTTTACCTTAACTTATCGCTGTGAATTTCCTCACTATCAAAAGATATTCCTATTATACTGTATTTATTGATTATATGTATTATTCTAATTTCTTTGACGAAAAAGCTGAATTATTGGGTAGGTGTAAATAAAAGTAAGTCATTATTTACACTTAAAAAGTATTATTCTGTGTATAACAAATCTACAGCACACGTCAGTTTTACTTTTAAAACTGAAATTACTTAAGTAAATTACAATTATGATTATATTCTAATTTATGGAGATCTGCATCCATTTCCTGATGCTAATCCAGGTAAACACACATGTGGGAATAATCCATTAGTCTTACATAATAACATGTAAGAGACTTTATCAATGAGTATCTAATGATGCATGACATTAACTTTCTACATATTTCATTGCATATCGAGCATTGGGGTTTGCAGTGACTGTGAGGCGCAGATGAGGGTGAGTGGGATGTAACAGACAAAAGGGATGCTTGTTTATTCAGTGAACACTTGACAGCCCCTGGAAGCTGCTTATCTATTCTCCAGAGTGTGTGAGCACGTGTGTGTCCATGCAAAACGACGTGTATCTGAATTAATTCTGATAACTTCAAAATACATGTGTGAAAACTTGAGTGCTTTCCTCGTGGTGGAGTGTGACTGTGACAGCCGACACTTTAATAATTTCACTGGAGAGCAGGTTTAAAGAGGAAGAAAGCCAAAGTATGATTCTAGCAAAACTGTTATATCTAAGGCTAACATTCCTGCTGAACTTCTTTTCGCATTAAAAGGTGTTACTGAATTGTGCTTGATTTTTATCAACCAAAATTTGACGTTTTTCATTTATCAAGAGAAGATAATAAAACCTCTCAGTGTTATTTTGCAATATGTACATCACAATATGGGTTTGGCAGGTTAAATGTAACTTAGAATTAACAGAAAATCAAATGTAAAGTGGAAAATGAATCAAAGACAAGATACGTCAGGTGATGCATCATTATCAGCAGGTGTAAAAATGTGTGTTACCACAATGCTAAATTATTTTAGAAAAGGCATCGTTAAACCTGGGAATGATTATATGGCCATTTCTGAAATAAAGTCATTCATTCCACAGTGACGAAGAATATTGGACTGGATTTCCCAGCAAATGACCTGAAGGTCAAAGGAAATGCAAAATCTAAACCGTTCACATCAACTTTAAATCAAATGTGACCCAAGCTGTCATGACAGTGATCCCAAACAGAGCAGAAAACCTCTACAAAAAACAACGGCCGAGATAGAAACCAAAGGGTTCCGATGAGCCATCCAAGCCTCAAACTGTTGTTAACCATAAGAACCATGACCATAAGAAAGCTGAGTAAGCCTCAATTAACTTAAACATTATAAAAGAAGATGCACAATGTGAGCCTGACAATGGAGAAAATGATGGCTTTACCAGGCACAGAATCATGGGGTGAGTTTTTGCTTTTCACTCTTAGCTTTTCCAGTTTAGCCAATTAAATGGAATCTATGGAGTGTGGTTCAGTGCATTTGGAGTAAGACTTAAATACATTTTCAAAGTTGTTGTAATTAACATTTATGCAAAACTCAAACTAATTAGAGGATGGATTAGAGGTTAGCAAAAGTATTTCATGCACTTTTAGATCAATGGGTTTCTCACTTATTTTGGTGTAGACATTCTTCCCTCTGCTGTGTTTCATGATGATATAACTTTGTACTTTCAACCACAGATACTGTACTTCAGGTTCAGATGGACATGAAAAGAAAAACAGGCATTAGCAGAAGATAAAGCAGAGCTGTTTTCAGACTTCATACAAAGAAGGTGGTGGCTTTTCATGAGCTCGTGTTTCAGTGGAGGACCAACCCGAAATGACATGTGAAACATGCTTCAGCACATTTCACTTTCTCTCCTTTCTGCTTAGGCGCTGTTAAAAAGTGCTGAGTTCCTGCATCGGTCTTATGATGGTTTTTGCAAAGCCGGCTAATTTATTTTTTCTGACATCACGCTGGCATGACTGTTTTTGAACCAGACAGGAGCAATGACAAGGTTTCATAAAAGATGTAGCAATCTGTAAGACTTTGTGTAAAAATTGACAGTGAAGTAAAAATATGTGAACTTTTCAGAAAAGTAGCCATATCTGGAAAGTATAAATCATTCTCGAACTGCTGGAGCAACGTTTGGAATTAAAACATTCCTTTTAATTTGAACTTTTGTGCCCTATTTTTGGTTTTAAAGCATCAAACACCTCCTGCTGGGTAGCGTTCATGTTCACTAGAGCCAAAAATTTACAGAGCCATTAAATAGCAAACAAATGTTACAGATTCAAAGTAGCAACGTTAAGATTTTAAAGCCAAAAAAAGATGGAATCTACTTGTCTGGAATATATGTCAAACTAACTCCAATGAGGTGCATACAAGAAAGCAGTAACATAAAATGTGCCATGTTCGATAATAAAGACCAGGTTGGGGAGGTCTGCATTTGGAGATGGATGCAGAAGAGCTTTACATCTGGTTCTGCTTTGTAGAAGGGAAAACACTGATAAACGCTGGAGAAACACATAATGAACTCCACTAGAGGAGGAGCTTTTTGTTCTCTCAGATGTCAAATATGTTAAAACCAGATGCCGACTCCTACCGATTCCACAATGTATCAGGGATTTTACTCACCAAACCGCAGACACCATGATGTCAGAAACAAAGAATAAACTTCTCATCCACTGTAGCCACAAAATTAATCCTTGACTCATTTCTGAAACCTTCTTTAGCCAGAGAAGAAAATGACTCTACTGTCTCTATCAACTCAGGAAGTTTGTCTCCTTAACTCCTGACTGAAAAAGACTAAAGATTCATGTTGCTATTTACGTTTCTGACTTCCAGAAAACCAAATGTGCTGTTCTATAGTCGCCACTGACTTAATGTCTAAAACATAACAGAACAAAAACCGTACAGCAGCACAACTTAGGCATAAAAATCAATCATGTTAAAGGTTAAGAAGTGGAAAATTCAACGGCAGCTATATCCAGAGCTGAACACCCAATCAATGAACCCCTCTTTCCCTGTCAGATATGGGTCAGATTCCTTACAGTAAACTGTCCTGAAGTCTGGCCTGTAGATCAATAATGTGTTGGGATGTTGTTTCCCAGCTGTGTCCCTTTGTGGCATCTTCTCAGATGATTTGGGTCTCATTGCTTCTAGGCCTTGTTGAAACGTTACTGCAGCTGCAGGTTCTCCATGCAATCCACCAATTGTGGCTTAATAAATGGGAGGTTTTTGAAATAGCTTGTTTTCCAGACACCAAGAATCAATTAACAAATTGTTAGAAAACAGCTGAATCATTTCTTTTAGTGCTTTGACCGTTTCTAGAACTAGTAGGCCCAAATGATAATACTAGATTAGGAGTTATCATTAAGCAATTATTACAAATGGTACTCAACAAAGAAGCAGTCAGGACTGGGAAGGCTGACTGGACTGAAGTCACAGGAAATTGCTTCATTTCATTGTTTAAGGTTGTCCTGGAATATCTCCACTCATGAATAATTATTAAACATTCACAATAAAAAGACCCGTTAAATTCTAGCATTGCTAAGAGATTTTACCTCTGAATATGTTGACATTTCAGAATATTTTACATCTAGCTTTTTTATTTTGATCAAATCTGTTACTCTAATCCTGTCAGTTTCCTGTCTTAGTATGGAGCTGGTATTATTGGAAAAAAAGTTAATTATGCTACTTATCAAGCAGGTACAAAGTGTAGCTGTATGGCTGACAGTGCTTTTATGGTTTAATCTCATTAACTTTCAAGACTAAAAGCAACAGTAAATGTTTAAATTCAAATATCATAATAATAACCCAAAAAACTTAGCGCATCGGTGCAATTTTACATTTATGTACAACTCTGGGTACCATTATGACTGATGCTACACACAACAATAACCTCTAGGACAGCAACATAAATCACAGCGTGCACAATCTTTTCTCCTGCCTGAGGCCTGAAACGTATCTCCCATTATTAACACTTCCCTAACACAAAAATAAAAAAAAACAACAACTGCTCTATGCATCTCCAGAAACAAAACTGTCATAATCCTGAAGGCAGGAAAAGACTCGGCTGTGAGAAAAAGAAGAAGTGAAATCTAGACTAACTGTGGATGAAACAGAAGCAAACTTGAATGTGGCACGAAAGCCATGAGAGACCCAACAGACTTTCACTGAAAGTGCGTAAAACTGACAACCCTCCACCATAAAGCTGAAATCATTTTAATAAAAAAGAAACATCACAAGGTAAGGATAAAGGAAGTGAAAGTGAATCCTTCCCTGTAGTTAAAAGGTAAAAGAAAAGAAAGAGATGATGTACCGTCATGATAGAGAGTCAACAGTTAATCTACCTGGATTACTTCAAAGCTGAAGGTGCTTTGGGAAAATATGTGGCCTGACAGGCTAGAGTAAGACTTTGTGACATTGTTTGAACGCGCTGAAAGCTTTGTGTTCAAACTTTTCTTAAAAAAAAAAAAAAAAAGAAAGAGTTCATGATAAAACTTGGCTGGTTGTTTAAAGGCTTCTGGCCTGTTTTACTACAAAACTTATTTTATAAAAGGCAACCTGACAGTTGAGGTTTTGCTCTAGAAGCCAACTTTGAGGCACTTTGCCGTTAAACGTTATCGTAATCTGTGAAAAGAGAAGAGCAAGAACATTTTCACATCTCTCCTGCGGCTCACTAGGAAAGCTTTTCTTGGCGTGGGCGATTTAGAAAAATGTGGGAACTGCAGACATATATGTGATGCACAGCAAAGAAGTACAGTTAAGAAATTCATTTACCAAAATCATTTAGTAAAAGTTTGCTTGATGAACAGAAACTTCATGAATGTGGAGCATTTAAAGTACTTGCTTGTTGTTTCTCATAGTTGGTCATCTGTATAGTGTAATAGATGGTCTGATTGAGCCCTGCTGTGAGGGGACGAGATAAACAGCAGCACTTCTATTGCAGATCTGAGTTAATATCAGAACAAAATGGGAAGAAAAGGGCATCTGGAATGAAATAGACAGGAATAGTTGTTATTTTTAACAACAATACTTCTCACTTCCTCTTCACCTACCTTGCAGCTGAACTTTTACTGTTTAATGTGTCATTAATTTAAAGCTCTCTATCAACACCCAGCATCAACTTTTCTCACTGTTAAGGTAAGAAGTAATTACTGTTCTGCGAGTTGATTGCAGATTTGGTGTTTCTGGACTGCACACTCTTTCTGCTCCATTTTCTAATCAGATAAAGTAATCACATTTACATTCTTTAGTTAACCAGAAAGGAGATGAATGATGGGCGCTGTGTTGCAATAAGCAGTTTTCCACTTGTGAATGTCACTCATGTCGACATCCAAGTTGTGACGCCAACTGTGAGGCTCTGCTTTTTTCTGTTCACATCAGCGTAAACACATTTAGTGGCAAATTACAGACTAATGCTTCAATGCTCATCTTGGTTTAAGAATGTTTGAGAATCCCCCCAAAACCCTTAAAAAGCATGTAAGCCACATATGAGCTAAAGTTCTTCATTTATTGTAAGTAAAGAATTGGTTTAATTACACATACTTTTGTCAAATTAAATCGACCCCTGCAACCCAAGCTGCAACAAAATTGCATTGCACTCTTTAATTTATTTTACCATGGGTAAGTATATTGCTTTTTGCAAGTAAAAGATTTTAGTTTGTATTTTCCCCAAAGTGGATGAGTTTTACTTTGCCAAGGTCTCACTTTCTGTCTCACTCGTGACATTCTTGTCAAATTGCTGCTTAGTCTTGACCAAAATTCAATCCAGTTGCAGCTGCAAAAACGTTCACAAAAGAAGCCGCTTGCACCAAGTTGCTTGCTTTTGTTGTTTTCTTGTTGTGCGTATAGCTAACACGGTGTGGTGGCTTTCTGCGCATGATCCTTACTCCATATTACACTTGCAGGTCTTGATGGTTTGGGCAGATGTCTGTTTCTCCACATGGACGAAAATATTTCTGGAAATGGTCAAATTTGGACAAACTTAAGCTCAAGCAAGCACAAACATTTTAAGAGAAAAGGTATTAGAGATTTCCTACAACAAGATATTGCTGTCTAATCTTCTTTACCTTGTCTCCTGGTGGCTGTGTATGGGTCATTTGATTGTTTTTTTCTACTTTCACATCAGTTTTTAATTAATTACTACAAATTTATAGTCCTATTGCTATTTTTTACACTTGTATAATCGAGTGGTTCGCTCTGTGGCAACCACCCTATAAAACCGACAGTTCAAATCAGGACACAGTAGAGTAAATCCCATGAATTTGAAATTGCAGAATAAAAATCTATTTCCAATAAACAATACATGATGTGTGACATAAAAAAGGTCTAAGGAGTGCAAACACTTGTGTGAGTGCAAAGCCTTTGAGCTCTCCTCTCCAACATTAAGGTCTATTATTGAGCTTTTCTTTTCACATCACATACTGTAACAGAGACCAAAGCCAACTGGTTATTTCAGCTGGTTGTTTTAGAAAAACTGTCAGAGGACTTGATTAAGTGTAAGAGCTGTTTCATTAACTTTCCTCGCAGCAGGTATTTTAACTTAGACGCAGGTGCAGCTTTATAACATCGCTAATTACGGCTTGCAAGCTTCACGGTTCTGACATTGGATCACTGGCGTAGCCTCCATTAGTGTTTTTAGTTACAGAGGCGCTTTTCCTGCTAGGGAGTTAAATGGCTGCTGTAAAAGGTCTCAAACCGCTGCAAATAAAGTTCAAAGCAAGGATGTCAGTGGGGGTTCATCAGCCTCTATCAAAGACATTTCATCTGTAATGTCGACTAGGTAAGATGTGTTTATGTTCGCTGTCTATGCTCCAGCTACATGATTTTCTCCTTTTGACAAATTTTACGACTTATGACGTTCAGTTTGGGTTGCTTCCTTGTTGGTTCGATTTGTTTTCCACAAATCCAAGAGCTAAAATCAAGGATTATTTTTGCAACAGGAGATCAAAATTGCTTCATTTTAGAGGCTAAACGTATTAGAGAAATCCCTGCAATAACAAAGTTTATCGCTTTCCTGATAATAATCATCTCTTGTCATTTTTGAGCATTTCTTCTAGGGGCTTACTTTCACCGAAAACATACGAGTCTAAAGCAAACATTTCATGCGATGTGGCGTTCAGGTTGACTGTATGAAAAAGAAAATGAGGCAGAAAAATAAACTGCCTTGTTCAGATATTTAAAGGCTCAGATAAACCTGAAAACCCACTTACATTATAAAAGAAATTGTCGCTTTCCGCTTTTATGAAACGCTGCTCCTTCTTTGGTTGAAAGGCTTTCATTTACCACGTTTCAAATATATCTTGCTTACGTTTATGTGTGAGAGCATGAAAGTATGTTACCCTTACTCTTTATTGAGGAGTGCATTTGGAAGGCCGTTCTTCGCCGTGTGTTCGCAGACACACACATGAATCTGCACACGGAGACACACAAGGCTGGCGTGTTTCAAATATGAAAGTGCATTTCAGCTAAGAAGTGGGAAGTGATTTATAAAAAGCTTTAGGGAAAGGCTTCTACCGAGGAGAGAGAAAAGATGCAGCAGAATGCCTCTTCAGAAAGGGAGAGTGGGAGGGTGAAGCTGAACCTAATGTTATAGATAGCATTGCAATCGGTTGGACTGGATATTGTGCCGGTAAGATAAGAATACGGAGGCTCACACCCTCTGAAAGGAAGATATATTGACAAACATGAGAAATATTTTAACCACTGCATCCAAGGGACTCCGGACTTTGGATTAAAACAACAACATGCTTATGACAGGATGATGGGCTCAGGAATTAGAATTAAAACAAGCTAATCATGTACTTTTAGTCAATTTATGTCCTTCATCCATCAATCACAGTTGTAAATCTGCAGTGTCGTTTTCCATAATAGTCCTTTTCCACCTCTAATCTATCAGCCAATGTCCTTTTTGGACAAAGAAAAATAGGAAAGAAAAACACTGCAGGCTACATTGTATGGAGGGACAATGGGGACAAAATTAAATCAATTAATACATAATGAAGTCACTGATTAAAAGTAACCATGAGATAAAAAAAAAAGTTCAACTAAATGACTGAGTAAGTTATGTAAAAGACAAATTAATAAATATAATTAAATCATTAAAATACAAAGTTATTATAGCGCAAAATTAATTAAATGCATTGTTATCATTTTATGGTCCGTGCTCATGCCATATCATAATTTTGTCAAACTCGTCCACTGAAGAACGGGGCTACGGGCGGGGTTATCACCAATCCATTGAACTTCATTGGCTTAGTTTAATTCTTTGAAAATCTTCAATCCTCTGGAAAGTTCTGGAAAGTTCCCCAGATTTATGTCTCCAGATAATCCTGTTTGGGAAGTCTGCATACAATTTGATTCCATGTTTCATATATTCTTTGACCTGCATTGTCAAAGAGCAACTGTGGAACCTTATATAGACAAATAACTACATGGAAAATGATCATAACAGAAATAAAGGCTTTCAAACATCTATCTGCATGTTAGCTTATAAAGTTCCTGAAATAAATTAGCATTGCACTAACATTTGAGTCTATTAAATATGCACGGGAAAGCAAATAAAACACTTTGTTTGCCCTCTGTGGTCTCTATATGGTAATACTTGTAAAGAGCAAAACCCTGCTTCTTTTTTCTGATCCGGCCACGATTGAGTCACATCAGCCTCCGTCAGTCAGAGCTCGCCTGCATGTGCCAGCATAACTGATTACCAGCTTGCAATTCTACGTTGATGACTCAGCTCATCCTGCTTATTCCAGCATATTTATTTTACACGAGCAGCACAGACAGAGGAGAGAGCACGCTTTACACTACAGGAGACTTCAGTGAACAAAGCACAGACAGTGGTGCATATTGAGAAACCCCCACTTCAGCTGGTATGGGGAACCAAATGAGATTAAAAACATCTAACCATTGCATATTTTCAATTGGTTTTTTTTTTGTAAATTATGCAAAATATTTTGTCTTCAGATGGAAATTAATAAATAAAACACTGGGACTTTTATTTAGATAATTATTCCATTTATGATCACTTTTGAAAAAACAGCAGCTGTGGCTAATTCAGGACAATTGCACGTTTCATTATTACTCCACTTCGTGAACTAATCAGATTATTCAGATTAGTAATTCAGAAATGTGGATATTTGATCAAAAATCTATAGTGTGAAAATACTCTAAACCCAAATAAAGTCCACATTTGAATTGTGGACATTTAGTATGGGAATGAAATGAGTTGTACCTGGTAGAAGGGGCTGTCCTGTCATTCCTATAGGAGGCATTCCCATGTTATTCATAGCAGCTGCCCAGGGGTTGGGGTCGGACATGGGCATCGTCATGGAGTTGGAGTCCATCGTCATGTTACAGATCCCTTCTGCAGAGAAAACAAACAAAAAAATATATATTTGTCAAACCAGTAAACCACCAGAATTCCTGCTTACATTGGTGACCAATTACTACTTCAATAGGAGAGTATTCACCTCATTTTATGACTTATTTATATGCAAAACCTTTAAAACTTAAATAATGTCCATCATTTCATCACATCAACAAAACCTGATGCTAAATAGACAAAATACAATCCTGCATCGTCATTGGGTAAGGTATGGCCCTATTACTGGTGTCGAAGTACACTCAGGTTTAAAATCTTTCAGCTCAAAAACCACTAAAATACTTCAAGCATGCAGCTCTTAAGGTTGAGAGTTAGTGTAGTAAAAAGGCAGAGAAGAATGTTTTCTCTTCTGGAGCATAAAGAAATGAGATGCTGCACAACCCCAGTGTGTTGCTGCACACTAATGGCCAAGTGACTGAGAGAAAGCAATTGAGCTTCAATTGCTTAAAAGAAAAACATAATTTTTCCATTTTGAAATATTTCTGGTTGAGAAAAACAGCAAGTGACTTTTTGAATTAGCAGATAACCAGACTACTTAATCAGCTAATACCAGCTTGTTATGACTTTTGATAATAAATTTAAATTATTTAGTGAGTCTTTCTTCAAATATGTATTTACCAAAATCACATGGGATCAGATTTTGTGCACATACCAAAAAGTACAAAAAATGTAGTTTTATTAAAGTTTACCAAAAAGTGAAAATCTAATAAAGAGTTATTGAGATGAATAGTTAATAATCTAGCAGTTAGCTACCAAATAAAGTATGAATACCCCTCTTGGAAAAAAATATAATGTTCCACACTTTTAAGAAAGACCTGAGAAGTCTAAAGCAAACAGGGTGAAAACGACTTTTCACAATTTATATCTTAGTGAAAAGCTGAAGCAACAGTCAGTTTCCAGCCAACAATTGTTGCTTTGTTTGTTCTCTGAGGGGAGAGGAGGCCACTGCTGGTCTGCAGTCAGTCTCTGAACACTGATTTCAACAGTACTGTCACGGAGAATCTATTTATCTTAGTGCGGCTGTTTGTTTGGTAGCGTCAGCTGGCTGCCCTTTTGACACTTCCTGTCTCAGTGACCAGCACTGAGAGCCCACTGGGAATTATACTGTATCACAGAGGAAAAGCTTCAACTCGATTTCAAAACGCTTGACAAATGGGATTGGATTAGTAATAACACAGAAATGAACAGCAGTGCTTCTCCTGCCCTGCTTTTCTTTGCAGGCCACAGAAAAATAATGTCTAAAACTAGATTATTATGGTGCTAAGCAAACATCCTGATGCCATCAGGCGCTCCTCAGACAGTCTGTAACTAAAATGTTGATAAATCTTCTCTTTAGCCTCACATTATGCACACGTCTTGCCAAACCAACAGCCACTGGAGTTTGTGCATTCAAATGCTGCATAATAAAGCAGGACATTCAAGACTGCACAATAAAAGCCCTGCAAGAAGGTCAACATGTACCCATCATGTCAACTGGCAGCTCATTCTTCCTGTAGTCTGCAGTCTATTAGACAGCTCTAAATGCTCTTTAATTCTCTCCTCTGGTCGACCTCTTTCTCTCTGACGGACCTGTAAATTGCTGTGACTGCTGGCCAAGGCAGACTGCCCTCTTCTACAATGCCAAAGCAAGCACAACTGTTAATAATGAGAAGAGCTGCACTCGGCACACACTTTACACGACAGAAGGTCTCAGGTAGAGCGCACTTTAGATCCATTAGGTATGAATGTATGTGCTTCTGTCTGAACACAAGCCAATATATTGGTATTCTCGGTGTTGAGACACAGCTGGCAATGTGTAATAATGCTGTGTGCCTCTTTGCCTTCGTCTCTGAGTCACTAATTGCAGAGCTGTCTGCTGTCGCTGCCACAGAGAGGCCTGATAAAACCAAGCGTGCCTGTGTGTCGCTGTGATAATGCTGCTGACGAGGACTTCACAGGCTTGTTAACGAACACGGCCCTATTAACTGGGGACACTTTTCCAGGAGTTAAAATGAAGGAGGAGAGGAGCAGCGAGGAGCTATTTTATAGCAGTTTTATTACAGTTTTACAGTACATTAACCAGACTCTCTAGAGAGCTGATGAGTACTCGCTCCCAGTTGGACAGGTGATGTCTTCTGGTTAGAGAAGTCCTTTAGTTTCCCCAAAAATTATAATAGATTGTCTCCATAATATGACTGTTTATCCTGTTTACAGACTGATGATAGATGAATGGATGATAAACTGGAGGGATGAATGGATAATGACTGAATGAATGGATGGATGAATGGATAGATGAGATAAATTGAAGGATGGAGGATGAATGACAGATGATCAATGAAAAGGATGGATGGTAGACAAACGGATGGATGAATGGGTAGGCACATGAGCCCATGCATTTTAAGGTTTTTTAAGTTTTTTTTCTTTTCCATACACATTTTCCTCCACACATTTGTTACATTTAAAATGAAAACAAATTTAAATATGTACCATATTTTATAAAAATAAGTAATCATGTGTGACTTCTGGACCAGCTTGGAATGAACAAACAAGCAGCGCCACACAAATAATCTTTATTAATATTGCTTGAATTTTTCAAACCATTTGTCTAAAAGCCAGTGAGACACTAAACACCAATAATTTACTGCAAAACATTCTGCTCACCTGTTCTCAAATGCACGCAAAAAATATTATAAAGCCCATTTATTATTTTTTCTAATAGGTTGCAAGATAAAAACAGAAGCAGAATCCATTTTAGTTCCCCACCAGACGGGGCACATATTGATTGTGCAGCTCAAATTAAAGTCCCATGCACTTAATCGATTCAGTCAGAAGTGTTCAAGTGCGCTTGGAGTGGAGGTCAAGTTATCTCCACTATGCTAGCCTCTTGACCCTGCAGACAAAAAGTCTCCATTGGAGTCATTCGTCTCACAATTCATGTGTCTACTGCAGTTAGTTCTCTCATTTTCCACACCAATTTGTTTTCACCACACAAAACCACAGATCAGTGGTCAATCCACTCTCCTATTTCCACAATATACTCGTTTATTTGATCATATTGTATTCTTGGAGGTGAACCTGTGCATGTCCATCCCTCAGTACTTTTGATATGACAACACGCCCTTGAGGGCAACAGTTTAGCACCCTAAACGTGCCATGCGACACTCATGGATTGATATGTGGAGTCCAGTAAAGAATAGCAAACAGCTGCAGACACACAGGGGCTGCAAATGCAAGAAAACACAGATAGACTCACACAGGTTCACCTTGGCGGAAAGGAGAACCAGCAGCAAACTCTGTCAATAAGGAAATCAATGCCAGTAAATATCCAACAATGAAACATGAAGATGAGGTCTTAGTGAAGCTATTAGCATGCACATCCAGCTGAAGAGCTCACAGCAAGGGTAAATGAAAGATAGAAAAAGAGTCAAGCGCAATAATAATAATAAAAAAGATTTTCGGCTGTTAGCTGAAATGACTGTTTCATGCAAATGCCAAATTTAATTACACAATTTGAGCAATCTTAGCATGTGTAGCCCAAGACCTCGTGACACTGAGATCCAAATGTGGAGCTGTGAAGACTGGAACTTAATAAGTCAATCTGGTCAAGCTTGGCTGCATTTAAATAGAGGTGCAGAGGTCATATTTTTCCGACTTCTCATGGGACGGCCTGACACTGTTTCAAAATGCAACACTTCGAAATACAGTAAAATGAACAGGATAATGACATGTGCCTTGCTTTTATTAGGCTGCATATTTTAGCATATTAACAAGTGATCTGGATAAACCCTTTTGAGATAAAAAAAACGAATGCTCAAAAAATTCACTTTATTTTAGTAATTCAATTAAAAGTGAAATGCACAGATTTATTAAAATACAGTGATGTATTTATTTTGGTTAATATTGACTCAGAGTCAAAAAGGCAAAAGTTACAGCTAAAGAAGCTGACTAATTTCATATTGCTGGATGCAAACATATTAAGGGAAAGTTGAGTGGAAGGAAAAACGGAGGTGGAAAAAGATGCAACAGGATTGGGGGATTGTAAATTTAACACCCACCTCTCACTGACACATTTAGGTTACACTGCTGCAGTTGAACCAAGGAAACATTGGAATCACCATCAAGGTGAAAAAGAGGCCCAGAATCCAGCCTTCAAGTGAATGGAAATATTGCATTTGATTGAGAAATCTAGATCTCATACTCTGGAGAAATAATGGAAAGGAACCAAATTAAACTTTCTGATGAAGTGACCACAGCCAGTGATGATTTGGGTCATCTTGACAGAGTTGGTTGGCTGGGTTTTCTGGAGAGCAAAGTCAGCAGAGCGGTTCACCAGCGGTTCCACTGCTGACAAGATTTACAGAGAAGCCGCTTTAATTTTCCACCAGGACATGCCGACTGCCAGCAGTTCCAATACCTAGTTTAATTAGTTACAGCAAAAGTTTAGCTGTAACTTTTGCCTTTTTGGATTATTGGATTACCTATAATCCAAACCTTATAGGTAATTTATGCAGTCAAGAAGGAGAAGAGAGTCCGGATCCAATAAAGCAACTGGACTTTAGTTTCTCTTTTTGAACTAAATTCAAGTTCCAAATTTACTGAGATTCAAATGTTTATCTAAAGAGCTTTTATAAATCAAAGTATGTTCATAACATACTTTGCTTTCATACAGGCCACCCTCTATGAAAGCAACCTTTACCACCAGAATATATTATCTGCATTCAGGATATTGCCCATAGCAATTAAAGCAGTAGTGATTTCCATTCAGCTCGGGTCCATCCAGCCCAAAGCTTTCCTGATACTCATTCTCTGTAGGCTGTGACCAGCTTTTAGCTTCCCTAAAATTCCCCCAAGAGGTAGATAGGAAATTAAGTCATTTAAAGGCCCATTGGCCGTAAGCTCCAACAGCAGGCAGAAAAAGAAAGACGCTGGGGGCCATTTAGCCTAAAATGTGCATGGTTTTAACAGCTAACCAGAGATTTATGATGGCCCCTGGAGAGTAAATTCAAGGGGGAGCTAAAGAGATGAGGGATGGAGATAAAATGAGAAAGAAAAGGTTGCCTTTAATGGAGGGTTGCGATGCTGATGTAAGAGAATGACAAAAGACGCGGGAGAAATGAGGGAAGCATTTCAAGCTTACATTCAGATACAGCTGATGAAATGCAGAAGGCTGGCCTTAAAAACAGCAGCTATTATATTCAGTCAGTCTTTAAGTTTTAAAAAAACAACAACAAACAAACAGAAGAAGAGCATCGACTGGTTTCTGCTTTCCTAAAACTGGAAAATGAACTTGGTCAGATGAATAAGTCACCATTTTAACACAGAGAGACACACCATTAGTGAAAAAAACATCAGCCCAGATTCTTGTCTAAACATTTCATCAAACATTTATTCAGAGGAACAAAAAGCAGACAACATGTCTAAGTTCACGGAGCTTGAAATGAGTGACTGTTACTTCTGTCAGCTCATTACTAGTGGCCAGTATGCTCTTTACATTTTTCGCATAAAATTATTCTTATTTTAGTCTGGTTTTGAGCTCATTTCAGGATGAACTGTTTTAGAGCTTCTTGTCACTTTAAATCCAAATAAGCCTCTGCTGGCCACACCCCAACTCAACGTTTACATTCATATGTGAAAACAGCTGCAAAAAGATGTGTCAGTATACAGCCTTACATCTTTGAAAAGCAGAAGTGGAGCCTTCTGCACAACCAACCAGAATGCACCAAATGGTTTCTGATTGGTAAGTCAACAACAAAACATTTGTCTTTTCCAGCAGTCGTTGTAGAGAGCACACAGAAGAAAAACCAGCTGACCATTATTATTATAATATATTTATTATCATTATTATATTCTATATTAACAGTTCAGATGAGTGGTTTGTAAGTGTAATGCAAATATGCAGAGACCACTCTTTTGAATCAGAGAAGGGGTGAGTGCTCTCTCTGGGTCAGGGATGTGGTCCTGTCCCAAGTGAAGAAGTTTAGGTAAATCAGAGTCTTTTTCATAAATGAGGGGAAAATGGGAGTTAGAGGTGGATTGGTGCAATGTCTGCACTGTTCCTTGAAGAGAAAGCAGAGCTGAAAGATGAATTTACTGGTCAAACTACATTCCCTCCCTCATCGTTGGTCTCAAGCTCTGGGTAGTGACCGAAAGAACAAGATGGCAGGCTCAAGCAGAAGAAAAGAGATTCCTCCAGGTATCTGTACTCTCCTTTAGCGACTCCTCCGCATAGGTCCCTTTGAGGAGGTCCAGCATCTGGTTAGGACGCCTCTTTGGTGAGGTGTTCCAGTAACAATCCACTGGGAGGAAACCCGGAGGAAGATCCAGGTCTTCCTGGATGTTTGTCATCTGGTCTGGGAATGCCTTGGCAATCCCTAGAGAAACTGGCCCAAATGGTAAGGAAGAGGGAAATCTGTGTTTCCTTGCTTAGGCTGCTGCTCTTGCAACCAAACCCCGAATTAATAAGACAATAGATGAACTGAAATATACATCTGAGGTTGCTTTTGTATTCCTTTTGTTTGGTGGCTAACAATGTGGTGGCTGGCTGGGCATGGCTGTGGGAGAAATGTGTGTTTTCCAAGTAAACAACATAATCAGGAACCCATGCCAACGCTTAATTTAGACATTAATGACCAGGATGGCAAAGCTCCAGATGATAGAGGTAATTATAAGGATGAAAAAGAAAAAAATATGTTATTGAGATTATAATATTTAACAACCGTTACTTGTTTTTTCAAAAGATCTTCCAGCCAGTATTAAAATCAATGTTACTGCCAATCAGTGACACATTTCACGACCTAATATTAATCATAGCAATAAAATATTCCATTAAATGTGTTTTGTTGGATATGATTTTAGTTTTATTTCTAAATTTAACCACCCCAAAATATACTCATGATTTGATATTAACATTTCAGGCTGAAGCAGATGTAAAAAAGTGGAAACAATATTATTGTACTTTTCTCAGCGGTGAAATATAGAGCTTAACAGGACCTGTTGAGGATGAACTACTCATCATTAACTAGTCAGACTCCTAGTGACACCAAACACTAAACAGAACAAGCATATTTACAGCGGCCATTAAATTTAACTGGTGCTTGTTCAGTATTTTACAACATATTTCCCCACATTTAACTGAGCTCCTCAATTGCTTCTCTAGTTTAGTCAACAACAGTCTTAGACACATATTTCTCTGTCTTATTAATATAATTTTGTCTTTGTTTTAAACCTGACTATTTGTTAGTTTTGTGGGTTTCTCCTGTTTTTGCATCTGGAGCATTATTATTAGATCTTGTGTTGTGAAATGATCAAAATTCAATGTTGAGAAAACAGATGAACTTTATTAAATTTCCCTACCTGCCCCTGAACCAAAGAAAAATAAATAAATCTCTGAATATTTGCCGTTGACTCCAGAGCCTTCCACATAGTATTAAAGATGAAGTCTGGCATTTTCCATTTGAAAGACTGTGTGAAGTCTGCATACTTATGCACGCAAACAGAAAGCCTGGCTAACCTTTTTTGACCTTAATCTTCTCCTGAATGCAAGTCTGCGTGTTTGTGTTTCAGAGTATCAGAGGTGGTGAGAAAGAGAAGAAAGAAAACCTCCATGCATTTTCATAATAATCTCTGATTATTTATGGAAACTCCTTCAAAGTAGATCCAATTTTTTTATTAACGTACACATTTTCAGTGTCTGCTTAATAATGTATGACTACCCTTTTCTCCAGTTCTTTGATCCGTTAATTATGATGAAGCTGCTAGGGGTCTGATGATTAGTGGTAGCACAGTGAGGAGCCCCCTGAATGTTATAATACACCGGTGACAACAAAGTGAGGATGTAAGGCGGACAGAAGAAGCCAGAAGACAGCCTGACCTCAAGGAGGGAATAAACTTGAAGAGGATCTCCCTCTGCTGTTATTTTTTAATTGCCTCAACTTATTGCAGTGATTAAAAACTGGAAAAATTGTCCCAAATGGAGAAATAAGTACAAAATGCAGATTTTAGAGTCTGATGCATACTTTTCTGTTTCACTTTTTTACATAAAATGTTTTGCTAATAAATAGAAAAAACAAAGTTGACAAGTTAGACTGGATAACAACCTGAAATAATAAGATTCAGGTACATTAGGAATATCTAATCTCTTTGTCTTAAATCTTTGTATGTTTGTTTCAGTGGAAATTGTTGTTCGAAATTCCTGTTGCCTCAAACCAGAAACTAAAAGCCAGATAGTTGCAGACCAAATAAGTGAATCCTGCACGAGTCATCTGGAGTTTTTAAAATGAGTTTAAGGAAATTTGCAACAAAGAAACTTTTAAGAAAGCAAATCGTATTCAGTATTTCACAATTTGATTGCTGTAGACACCAAACCCAGCTGGTGGTTCCAAAGGTCAAATTACAGGCTACAAAATTAGACCTGAATAAGCCAACATGAACCCAATTCTCAGCAAAGGTGGACTGTCAATTCCTTAGTCCAGTGCTAATGCATATTTAATGCTATTCAACTCACTGCAACAGTCAATCAAAGTCCAAGGGCATCAAAGCAGCCTTTCCTGGAGAAGTGAAATAATTCACAATTCCACACCCATGACCCACAGACACCCTCATGTGATCTGTTTCTGTACATCACAAAAGTAGTTTTAAACATTTATTAGGGGTTTATGAGTCCAGGCACCAAATCAGAGAGGATGAGTCTGAAAGAAAGCCAAACGGTCCTTGTAAAAAAAATCCTTTATTTAACCAGGTAAACCCCGTTGAGATCCAGATCTCATTTTCAAGAGAGACTTTGAATCACACTAAAGATATTTTTTAAAATGTGAAATTGGCAAAAGAAATACCAAATGGACAGAGAGATATTGCATGAATGAATTCAAGTCAGTTACATTAAATTCATTCATATAACGACACATTTTAACTCCAGTAATACAGAAATATATACCTAATAAATCCAAAACAGTGCCATTAAATTAATGAATTGCTTTTTGACTGACTTTTATTTTCAATCATTATTTTCTAGTTTTTTTTTTTTATTTAATAAAATGGAGGATAAACAATGTTTACCATTTATACATGTTCAGGATTTTCCTTACTGGGAAAATAAACAAGAATGTATTTATTCTTCTCAGTTATGGTGGTTCTGGTGATATTAGGTGGCATCCTAATATCCTTGGTTTCAAACCGAGCTGTGAGAGCATCATATAACAATAGTGTTCAGTCAGAGGCATCTTTAGATATGTTGCCAGACTGACAGCATCACCATCGACAGTGATTCTCTCAAGACACTTTGATGCACCAAGTATCTTAAGATACAGAAATATTTAATCTCCATTAAGGAAAGATCAATTATATTTGAACTGAATTAGATTTGGGTTCAACAAAAGCATCTCTGCTTCCTACATTCTTCATGATAATATCATCTTCTAAGGCCTTTTTTATCTAAGAATGTGCACGAGGCCTGTGCATACATCCGATGCCGAGCAGCTGTTTATATCTGAAATGACAACCAGCCAAAGAGAAAGTCCTATTGACATTCAACATTAACATGAATCTCACGAAGGAGGAGTCTAGCAGACGACAAACCCTCCATAATAGGCAGATTACTTGTAGTAAACAACCTCAATTTCAGCTGCCTTATAGGGAGGCATTTTATACAAACAGAGCAAAGGCCCTTGTGTTTGTGTCAATGCTGTCAAGGAGGAACATCTGCTCCTGAACAGGCGAAAGCTCTTCCGCGCCTTATCGGACCGAGAGAAGAGACGGACACGAACAGATTACTCAGATATCTTGGGATGAGAAAAGGAGTGAGAGATAAAACCACATGAAAGAGAGAAGAAGATTACAAACAGGGCTGTAAAGTCCCCACAACAAGGCTATCAAAGCTCTCTGAATAATGTGTTCTGATAATGATGTGAGGTTCTGAATAGAGGCTGTGATACAAGATTTTGTATCGCTCCATGTGTGGAAAAAAGACAGTTTTAACAAAAAAAAATAAAAAAATCTTAAACCAAGTCAGTTCTGAAAAGGTGACGTTTGCACCATGCAGATAGTGGCTGAACTGTGAGGTCCAAACATCAGCAGGAGTCTGCCTCTTACTAAACCCAGCATTTAGGCTCAAGACAGAGAATAAAACCCATTTTAGTCATTCAGTTCTTCTAAATTTGAAACTGCGTAACATCCTAGTCATTTTAATGGTTCTGAATAGTAACCAGCTGCTCAGAAACTCCCAAATTACTTATTCTAGTGTAAATATTAACACCAGATTGCAAAAAGGCTGTAAACCTCTGATGTGTTCATCTCCAGTCAGAACAAATAAATCAATATGTCAAATTTAAAAACAAATGCAAAGTTTTAAATCATCTTAAAAAGTCAGTTTGAAACTACCATTTCTTAATTTTTTCTAGGATGTTACAGCTACAGAAGCCAGTGTCCAAAGAAAAGCTCTGAAAGACGTTCAGGACGCTGAGGAAATATTGATCAAGACAACTTTAAAGCTTACATCAAAGTCTGGCTGCTTTGAAGCGAAGTGAAAAGAAATGAGGGGAGACTCTGGGTGTTTGCAGAGGACTTAAAGGGATGCAGCTTCTTATATCTGTGCAGACGGGTGTTTAACTTCTCTGGTTCTGCTTGAGCTGCTGCACCACTGACTTCTCTGTATGCAAATGGTTTGAAACTCAAATTTTGTTGAATATAAATAAATGTGACAGAAGTCACTGGTTTAACACTTCAGAAACAAGTCAACTTCTAAAAAAAAAAAAAACATTTTGAGAACTATAATTCTCCACATAATGTTAAAAAGACAAAAAAAAAACGAAAAGGAAAAAAACGTGAATGTTGTTACAACTTGAAATGGCGCTAACGAAGGCAGCAGGAGTCTGACAGGATGCAGGAGCCAGCTGATTGACCATATCCTGTCACAAAACATCTGCTGCTGATCTGTAGGAATGATGAGCTCTGAGACGAACACGTTCGCGGATGCGGCTGACATCCTTCTGTCTCCACTGACAGCAATGAAGATTTAGCCAATCACCAAGAGACTGATTATTGTTCTGCATTTTTGCGATATCTGAGAGAAAAGCACGACACAGCGGGGACATCTGGAGAACATACATTGGAGTAGATGTGCCTCTTTATCAGCTGCTAACTTATCAGTCAAACCTCTAACCCATGACACGAAACTGCCGTCTTATTAATTTAATATGCACATAATGAACCAGAGCAGTTTTATAAAGCTTGATGAAGCAAATTATGCTGCACATTGTCGATGCACATTTAATTCAAAAATGCCCAGCTCACACTGACACCAAAGGGGTTAAAGACACAAAGACCTAGAGATCTCATTACAGAGCAGAAGGAAAATGGTCTCATTTTAATTTGCGAAAGATGTAAAGCACCTATTTGACTGTTCTGTTGGAGAGAAGATGAGAAGCAGGGAGAGAGATATATTTCTTAAAAGTAGCCAAGATGTCACATCATTAAATACTGATTTGTGAGAAGTCAATTTGATGGTACAGATGTAGAGTGGTAGACCATTACTAGAGCATCAATCTGAAAAAGGGACAGACGCAATAGGCTGTTTGATTATTTCAAGCTGTGCAGAAGGAGAAGATAAAACCCGCCATGAGTCCTGAGGGACCTGAGCCAACAATTTATGCAATAGTTAAGAGCTTAAAAACAAACCTGATGAAGTACATATAATTTTGCATGCATTTAAAGCACATGTAACAAGGCTTCAATAAAGGATGCTCTCCAGTTTATTAGATAGCTTGCAGAGACCAATGTGAAATCGGCTGCAGCATCTCATCAGCATTTATATTGACGGAGCTAAGCACAGATACGTGAAATAGTGTAGCACTGCAAACAAGGTGCAATGCTACACTATCAGGGTTTAATCATAAATGTGGTCAACATATAGAGTAAAATTCATTTACGGTTATGTTTTTGATTTATCTGCCAGGGTTTAGTTTAGAAATGGGCAAGAAAGGGGAAAAGCACAAAATGAAAAACCAACAATCTGTGGTCTTTCCTGGCGTTAGTTTATATAGTAATAAACTTTATTTGAAAACTAAAATAAAAGCTGGACACCTAGTTTCTAGTGAGCTTTGTGAAGTTTAAAATGGTTTAGTCTACTTGAGAGAATCTGAACTAAACTGACATCTAAATTAACTTATTTAGTGACTGTGGACACAAATAAAACGTTATGTCTCAACAGCAAACATAATGAATATGTTACAGCATTCCATAACCATATACAGTGAACCGTCGGTGTTCAACTATTTAGCTAAAATCCACTAATACTTAACCACCTATTTCAATATTTCAAACACCAACTATACCTTAATCTGCACATATACACACACAATGAAAACCGTTAGCACAACCACAGAAGCTAATATCTACAGTCTTCCTTATCTCCACTCTTGAGGTGCAGCCAGCCTGCTTTGCTACTTGACCGAGTGTCACGTAGCATTGCAATTAGGCATTTCATCGTCCCAAGGTCCATTTTCTTTCAAATATTTTAGATATGTTCAATGGGAAAATCCCTGGGTCGTCTGTAGATGTTGAATAAAAGTGGCTCGAGAAGACAGCCTTGAGGATTCCCACTTCTTTTTGTGTTTGCTCTTTATCTGTCAAGAATGTTATGAACTATTTTAGCATAAAACCATACAGCTCCACTAGTTTAAAAGAGCTAAATATTTAGAAAACGAAAAAAAAAAAAAAGAAACCCCAGCATAGGTTCACACCTCTGTCTGGGAAACAAAGTGAAGTTAAAAAATTTAACTGTTATCAGATGTGTTCAATCAGAGCAGGCAAAAACCATCTGTGTCATGATTTTTATATTACATTTTATTTTCCCATTATTTCACACCAGATGTTATGCTTATGATCAATAATTATTATTTTCAGTGTATTTTTTGCACCATGCTCCCTCTCCGATTATGACAAGTCTTAAAGATTGATACAATCAAGCAACTGGAAGTGTGTGGAAACATATGATGCATCATGGGGAAAGCTAGAATAAATAATCATTTAGCTTAATGGCAGCAACCAGCAAAAACTGGCAGGGTCCTGAACTTTTCTGAGTAATCTACTGAGATTCATAATGTCAGGAAAACTGAGGCTGTAAGTTCATACAAGCATTGATATTGTTAGAACTTGGCATATGATTTTCTGTACTGAGCACTGTATATTCCAGGCATCAGTAGACATATTACAGCAGATTAATGAAAAAAATGGTTAAGACATTGTTATAACAAATGTAACAAAAAGAATAATCACATTTTTCCTGTGGTATAAAGCAAAGCAGAGAATGTAGAGATTTCTAGTACATTTGCCCTAATCTTGAGACAACAATCCATTCTTCCAAATGAAAGCTAATCACTTGCTGGAGATTTTCCCATATTTCCAGCGGCCATCTGTCTGAACTGTAATCCAAAGAGCTTTTGAGGCATGAAAGCCACTCAGCAGAGAGTTGGTGCAAACGTTGGTGTCAATACAAATAGGTGCCATTGTACCTTTGATTTTTCTCATATTTCTATACTTTATAATGCCTCCAAATAGCCATAAGTGCAAGATTATTTTCAGTCCTGAACTATGACACAAGCAAACAACAAGTGCTGTTTGTGCTTTCTGAGTTGGCACAGCCTTCAACAATATATCTGGGGGAAAAAAGCCGCCAATACAGAAATTCAGCGCAAAAAAAAAAAAAAAAAAAAAAAAGATCAATAAAATGAGTCAAGCTTTGCCAGTCAAAATAAATAAAGTGTTTTAGGTGAAAAACAGTGCATGAGGTATAAACCGAAATACGTTTTGCACTTCAGAGATTGCTAAACCTAATGGGGAATCTAACAGCTGTGCAGTTTAATTGATCCCACATGCAATGTAACTCGAAGACAAAAAAAAAAAGTCTTTTTTGAGCAAAGTTTCTGTAAGTGCTTAGTACTCTTCAGAACAGCAGGGCCAGGAGAGATTAGCCTTCTTGGATTTAACGTTTAGCCCACTGACGTGTTGTTTGATTCTTCTGTCTCTGTGCAGAGATTAAGGATTGGGATCTCCTACAGCTTGCTAGTGCAGCTTTCATCTGTTTTTAACCTTCATTAACTTCAGCAGACGCATTAAAATATAAAATCACAACTTAAAATTCATTTGAAATAAAACTCAGGTGTGAAAAACGGTGCAACTACTTCTCTTTGTGACGTAATATTCTTGCATACTGTAGATTAAGGGCTGCTAAAACCTTCAAATCTAAGTCTAGATTCTTCTTTTTTCATATGGTATAGATAATCTCATAGTACATAACATAAATATGCTCAATGTTTGTTTGCTATACACTTTCTGCTTTGTTTGCCCACTCCAACCCTAGTTTGTCTTCAGTTTTAGCATCATTATTGAGACAGGAGCTTGAAGGCAAATCCCCAGCTTTTGAGATTAATTATTCTACGAGTGCCGGAAACGCAGTAAAAGAAACAGAGCGTTGGAGAAATTAACCGTCTTACGGTTTACGGGCAGAAACCTCCTGAGTGACCAAGAGTTAAATTTGGAAGAGCTGATTCATTTTTCTCCCCGGTGGTGTCAGTACTGTAGCAGGAGAAAATAAAAGAACAGCAAAGATATAATAAAAATGTTAAATCAGAGGAAATTAAAGAAAATCCCAGAAAGAGAACCTAGTTCTCAGGTGTTTAGGCTGAAGGTCAGGGAGATAAAAAATGGATTACACTTTAATTTTGGAACCCGGATCTCTAAGCATCTCTCGACTGCAGAAAGTGTGAGTTTCTCAAAGGAGCCTGCATCTGGTTGCTAGCCTTGAAGGAGTTTGGTGTTTAACAGGCAGTCACTACAAAGGCAAATCGTTGCTCAGTGCAAGAGACATAAATTGAACGTGTTTATTGACGCCTGAAGGACAGTTTGACAACCTAAGAGGGAAAAAAACAAGCTGGAACGCTTCTTTAGGTCTGTTTTCTGTCTGCTTTGAAGTTTGAACTGTCAGGAGTGGAGACTATATGTCCCCAAAGAGGGGAAAAAAAAAAGTTGTGGGACTGTCAGTGTTCATGCTAGTAAAAGCATTTGGAGGACTGTTAGCTTGTAGCTTTATGACAGTGTTAGGTGGGTGGGGATGGATTGTTTAGAGAGGTGTGGGAAATACGGGGGAGTCTTTGGTGGTCATGGCAAATGAACAGCTGAAAACGACCCAAAGCAAATTGTCAGAGTATTACAACAGAAAAACACTTACCACCATAGTTGAGCCTCCTTGCAAATAAAAGGGATGCCCAATGAATCATTGTTAAACAACAATTTTAACTTGCGGCTCAATATAAGGGAATTTCAATCTAGACATAAATTTAGAAACCAACAAACCTTTTAATTTTTCTGTGATGACATATAAAGAGGTTATAAACAAAGTTTATTTCCATTTGTTTTAGTTGAAAACATCTGACATTTCAACATTTTCCTTGATGTTTTTTTTTTTCAGCTTTTCCCTTTTGTTCATTTTCAGTCCAGACCAAACCATGGCGACTAATTGGCCAATATAAACTACATTTAGCAGAACCAAGCCATCTGAAGGTTACATATTTAAGAGGAAAAAATATTTGCTGAGTGAAGGGGGAAAATAGAGGATGTAAAAACTTTTCCTTGAGAATTAGGTAATTGTATTTGTATGTATGTGAAATCCATTCTCTTGGTTTGTATTTGAATTTACAGCATCATTGGTATCTAAATGCAGCAGGGGTTTCACGTGAGGATGTTGATATAAACATTACAATAGTGGACCACTTATGGGTCAGTATTTGGTGAACCATAAGCGGTTCAACATTTGCGTATTTTTCTGTGTAGGTTAACTGCAAATTATTTGAGAAAAATGTGTCTGTTTGCGGAATTTTGTTGTCGAGCAAATCTACAATATTTGTCAGAAAAACGGGTTTGGAAGCTAATATACCTTGGCAAAATGTTACTTGACACAATATTGCCTGGCCTTTTTAAAGCAGCCAATTGAGGAGCACCAAACATTTTCCTTGGCTCTGATTGGCTGTGCCGCCAAATAAGGAAGACTGTAGATTTTATCTTCTGCAGTAGAGCTAAAACAGTTTCCAATGTAAATTAAAGCATAATAAGGCATATATCTAGTAATATAAGAAATTGTAAGTGTCACAAATAATGGGAGATTTTTTTCTATTCATGTCCAGTTGTGGTTCCTAAACCTCATAAATAATGGGGGTCCACTGCAAGCTATATTTGTTCCAGGACAGCCTATGAGATGCAAAACTGGACTATGATATTTTGTGCCATTATGCTTCAGCCATTTTCATGTCATGCTGTCAAAACTCACATATTTTAAATTAATTCCTTAATTTAAAAGGTTCTTTGCCAAGTTGTCAAAACTAGTTCATCCCCCAAATTTATGTGGATTTTATGCCTGAATGATTATCATAGTTGCATTAATACTCAAAATGGAGAGACGCAAAGCTGAAAATGAGCAAAAAGGCAGACAAAGTCCAAAGGAAAAAGAAAATCATCAAAAAACTTTGACAAACACTGCTTGAGATCACTGAGGACACTATAAATACATTTGTGTGCTTCAAAGTCGTAATTTATTACGTTATTTCAGTTGAATGAACTAGCATGCTGCTGGTGAGCGCTTCACGCTGAAACTCCAGAGACGGGTCTGCCTCCCTGACTCCCAGCACCAACTGTGGGCAAAGGCGTTTGTCTCATATCCTCTTCATCCAACTCGCACACACCCACATGTCCTTCCATTACACGGCCTCTGGGGACTGGAGCAAATTTCACATCAAGTAGTTTGCCTGCCAGACAAGGCTTTCTGTGCTGTGGATTCCATTAACTAAAAACAGAAGCCTAATTACTTCCTTGAGATCAATAAAAAATGATACAGACACATGCAGAATGCAGCTTAAGGTGGGCAGAGAGGAAGTAAGGTAAGAGAGAGAAGATAAAACTTTTAGGGTGACCGTTGAGTGTATTAATTTAAGGATAAGGAGACAATAGAGCAAAAATATCTTCATCAGCGGATTCTGCTTTTACCCAAGAGACTCTGGGCTACTTCTGCCGGGAAAAACATCTGCAAAATGTACGAGTTCGGCCTGAAAACAAGATCAGATGGAGTGGGTTTCCACAGTAAAGAAAGAAAAAGATGTCCTAGTTTCTCCATGTGACGTGACGACTACCACAAAGCTGCAAACATCTGCGTAGTTATTAAAAGAACAAGTCCATCATCGGAATATATGACACATCAGCATATATGGATATAACCACCATTCTTTTCTGTCTCAGTCTCCTCTTGGTTGCTGAGGAAACCTTATGGGCACTCTGTCACCATGACTACCACTAAGCAGCTCAACCAATCCAAAGACTAAAAAGTGAGCAGAAAAAAAGCAACTTTCTCTATTAATTTGTATTTTTTTTATTAAAAAAAATAGCTGGTTACTGTCACACTTAATCAGAAGATTAAGAAAAACACATAGATTGATTAAATAAACTGATTTAACATATTTTCTAAAAAAAAACAACAACAAAAAAAGCAGTTAAAGTTTTAAAAGTACACCTAAAACTATAAAATTGTCAAACAAGCTTTAGGAAATATTCTGTTTTAGGAAAATAAGGAAGTTGAAATGAGCAACTTTAACAAAATACGATTCAACACACAATTAAGAAGAGGCTTAACATTAAATAAGGCTGATGGCGGGTGGCTCACACCAATTTTTATTTTACCATCATCTTTGCAGTCCCAGCATGAATTTGACAGAGAACTTGTTGGGAGATGTAAAAATGAAAATGATGGCAAAAACTATTTGCACTTTAAAAGACTTGAAGCTTGTTATCAAAGATAAGTTATCAAAATATCAGTGGAAACATGCAGAACATCCCTAATCAATTATAAGGATTTGATTTGTAATGCCAATTAATTATTGACATTTTTTAAAACAAAATATAAATTGAAAACTTATTCAACAATAATAATTATTTTGCATGATTTTATTATCACCTGATGTTTTGCATTCCTTTTATATCAGAAATGAGTGAATGAACATTTTGTATCTATATCTGTCAATCTGTGAATGATTTGGGGTTTGACTGAAAGTAAAATGAATTGAATTCTTCCACCAGAACACACAACTACCTTCACACACACACGCCTGTTCATGTTATTTATGATACTGTAAAGTATGCATTACAGTATCTTCAGAAGGTGTCTACACAAGAACAAACTCTGAAGTCTTGCTGTTGGAAATTTAGTTTGGATGGAGTTTGCTGCTGTACCAACATATGACTGTCAACTTTACAATTTGGCATCATTTCAATTTTCTTTTTTCACTAAATTGTACAATAAGATGTTTCTTTTAAGGATTCAGTACTTTGGCAAAAAGCACTGATGCCTAGAAAAGGTAAAGTGCATATGCATACGATGACCCCTGATTAAAAGTTTAATGCAGCTTTAGTTTTAGGTCCTGACTAACAATTATTTAGACGAAACACTTAACACACCTTTACCGCTTGTGTTAATTTATCGATTTAATTTTAATCATTTTCAATTTCCACTGGAGCGGAAAAATACAAGACTCATTTTCACAAATTAATGTGGCTCTAACTATAAGCAAAGATTGACAGGAAAAGTGTTAAAGCAGCACATGTGGAAGGCGGCAAAAAATAGGCATGAAATACATTTTTCAATCGTATTAACAAACAAGCTGATTGCATCTGCTCTATATTCCCCTGCTGGAAGAGAGTCTCTGGAAAATGAGGTGCAGGCCCTGGATTTGGCCCTGTCCGCCCCGTGACGGCTGAGCTGTTGTCATCTGCAGCAGGTGACAGCATCTTATCAGGAGCTGCAAATTACAACGTGGGAATCTTATCAGCGGCAGCCAATTAGAACCACGGGAGTAGCAGCGAGGAAATGTCAACAGCTCAGTGAACTTGCCAGCGTTCTTATCGGGCCACGCCTCTTCATCCAGGCAGCTTTCTTTGAGTATGTCATGGCAGTAATGACTGCCAGTGCAATGTTGTGACAAGAAGGGCTGAAGGAATAACCGGGTCTCTAAAGAGCAAGCCTCCCAGAAAGACTCCACACGTCCTGAGAGCTGCCAAATTTTAGCAGGTTTTTGACAGCTGATGACTAAAAAGCAAAGACATTCTTTCGTTTTCAACCTCAGCCGGGTGTGTGTCTAGACTGAACATCAAAGGTTATAAAAGATGTTAAAAACGAGACATGTAAAAGTACACATGGGGACACATTTCTGCAGTGCAGCAGAGAAAACAGCAGAAAACTGAGTCACTTATTTAGGAAGATTAAAAAGTTTCAACAGCTGCAACTTGACTACTATTGGTAATATGTTTATATCAATTATAGATTGGAAAAAGAAGAGAAATGTCCTCTGAAATGTTTTATTTTCAGCTAACTTTCCTTGGTAGGAAAGCTCAGGATGATTACAGGGGCTCCTCTGGCAGGAGCCACACCCTTTTCTGTTCATTTGCAGCATCTTCACATGAACATATTTGCTCTCTCAAAAGAACTTCAAGTTGAATAAACTCCATATCAACAAAAACATGATCCAGAATCATTGTTCTGCAGCAGGCAAGGTCCTATTAGCAGAACAATTACAATGATAATCTGTGTTTCTATGAATGTTATACCCATCTCAGTTAATTTGTCATAAATATCAATTTTAAATTCCATTGCCTGGTCCAAGTAATTTTTGCTAAAGTGCTGTCCTAAAGCTGCTTTCCTATAGCTTCTCACCACATGAGTTGTTTTTGGTACAGTTAATGGCTCCAGTAATTGTTATTTTTATTACTGACTGATCTATACATCCCAATCTTGCTAATATCAAACGACATTCAATGCCGGACCCGATGCTGGTATAAAAATTTGACCTCAATATTGAGTACAGAAAAATGTACTTTACTCAGTGTAAAGGTATGAGGTGCAAACAGGCAGATTTAGTTTCCATCATGACTGTTCATAAATTTAATGGGGATCAGGAATACATACAGAATGGACTGTATGCAGTATTAAAGCAGACAGCGACCTCCTGTGACTCAGGAAAAGTTGAATAAAAGAAATGAGCTTTGTCCCTGTGAGTCTTTTTCTGCTAACTCTAAATGAATGGAAGGAAGTTGAGGTTATTTCACTGGTTGATTTTTCCTTTAAGGCACCGTTATTAACTGAAGCCATAACTGCATGAATATCACAAAACCCTCAGGTACAGAAATGCATCAGATTCCAGATGAACAGCCTCGTCACTTGGCTTGGAATGACAATGACCCTGCAGCAAAGACTTTCCTGCAACCCTGTGTCACATCCCACACCAGCACAGACTCTCAGCACAACCTGTAATGTACGGAGGACAGATCCTGCCAAAATTAGCAACCAATATACAAATAATTAAACGGACTGGTGTGGTGATTAATGTGCTAAATATTGCATAAAAACATTTTTTAAAAATTCCCAACTTATTTGATTAAACTGTGTAACAAATAATATATATCAAGTTCAACAGCATTCATTTAGAATTACCACTATTATTTAATTTTTCATTTTATTTTCAAACTTTTTGTTGTATTAAGAATCCTCAAACATGGTGCTGGAAATGACAAAAACCACGTTTGGAATTTTAAACGTCATCAAGTTTAGATTAAACTAATTAGCTTATACAGTCCAAATAGCTGAGGGGCAACAAGGAGCAGGGGAAGGTCAGGAGGCAGTCAGCAGAGCTATAAAGGAGCTGTCATATGGTTTAGTACGGAGATCCAATTTATAAGTAAATTTAAATTACTATAAAAAGTAAAGTTGGAGCTCAAGGATTTGGAAACACTTGCTGGAAGTTTAGGGGAAAATGTGTAAAAAGAGAAAATTCTTCATCTCTTTTCTTGGACAGGGTTTTTTTGAGATTTAGTTGTGGGAACTGAGACAACTTTGGAAAAAGATTGACATATTGTTTGGTGAATTGTGTGTTGATTTTGCCTCTTATTATTGGCCACTACCCTAATAAAAGACACAATGAAGGCTCATTTTCAGGTTACAGTGAGAAAACACCAGATTCATTGTTTAAATCTGATATACGAACATTCATGCAATACATCAAAACATGGCTTTTTGGAGAGAAATGGGGTCCTCAGCATCACAGGTCCTCCACCATACTTTTGCATTTGTTGCTGCCTATTGGCCAGGACTCATTTGCAAAAAAGGTTTTTAATCCCAAAGGTTTCTTTTCCAATCCTGGTCAAATAAAGGTTGAATAAAAAGCATAAAAATACTAATCTGAATTTGAGATGCTTTTCCACATATCTGGCCTTTGTTTCACAACTGAATCTCACTGAGTTAATGAAAGTTAATAACTACAAAATTAAAGTCTTATTTTATAATATATTTTTTAATATCAGTCTGAGACATTTGTGGGCCATTGAAAAAAAAATTCTTAAAAATTATATTGGAAACCATTGTTTTTCTGGTATTAGTCAAAATACTTTCACAACATAACTCTTAAACTTGAAGTACAGTAACTCAAAAGAGGCTTTTACTTTGAAGCTACAACTCAGGTAAAAGTAACTGTTGTTAGAAAAAAAAAGTATCTTATGAAGCCAAAATATAAAACCTATGATCTGACATTTTTGAGGACATACAGTACTAATTCCTTATGCTAAAATATTATCACCTGATCTCACAGAAGAGCTGGTTGATTTTACGTTTAGCTTGTGTCCTTCCAAATTCGCTTTATTGAGAAAAGCTGGATTTCCCAAGTAGGCAAAGCCACATAAATATGTCTGGTATTTTATGTCCTAAACACCACGGAAAGCTAAGAGTTAGAAAAGCAGAATGCTTTCGTCCTCTTTTAAACATCAACATGGTCAAATAATGCAATGAGGCAAAGACAAAGCAGCTCCCAAACACAAAGCAGTCAACACCATTCCTAGATTGTTTAGTTTGACTCATTTCATGTTGAGGACAGCAAGCAAGCATTTGAAAGCAACTGTTAAAAATATTCTGTTATAAAAACATAAAAATTAAACAAGTCAGATTCAATATAGCAACAACACTCACCAATTCAGCTGCTATCTGCACGAAAGCCAATCCACAGCAGTTCATTTAGCTATGCACACATGCGTCAGAACGTCTCCTGTTTTCTCTCATCTCTGTAGTTTCTTCTTTGTAAGACAACTGCTGAAATATTTGATGAAGTGCAGCTGTACGGCAAGCAATAACAACTTTTCTGACAAACAATGCTCTGCACAACCATTGGGGATAAGCCCAAAAAACTGCAGGGGTGGAGCGCTTCCTTCCAGAGAAAAAACAAACAAGTTCTAGTTCAGATTTTACACTGAAGAGCTGCAGAATATATCTAAAATATGACAATCCACCTGGCTGTGGAAACCTCTACATTAAAGCACATGTGGAAAAACCTGCAATAAAAGAGAGCAGGATGACATCGAAGGGGGACCAGACATGCTCATTAAACCAGTTGTGGGCTTAATGTCTTGCAGTGAGAAGCAGCTGGTATGGATCAGTTTAACCCCGCTGGAGGCTCTGAGGGAAGGCAGACGGAAAGGGAGAAGGAGAGGTGTTGATCGAAGGAGAGTGGAGCTGCAGGGTGGCGGTGATGAATACGCTGCTGAGAGCGCAGTGCCAGTCAGAAAAGGAAAAAAAGGAGATCCAGTCTAGCAGATTCTAGTCTTTTCCAAGCTCAGGTTCCTTTTTGTGTTGTTTAGATTCCACTTGAAGACTTAATTTAAACTCCAACTTAAACACAAATGGCCAAAGTTGCTTCTGATTTCTAATATTGAAAGAAAAACCTTGTCTGGTTGGGCCAAACAGTCCAGTTCAAACGCCTACAAAGGCCAGGAGAAGCGAAATTTAGCTCCATTAGTGGTAGAAACAAAGCTTATCTGCATCAACATGATAAATAATTCATCGAGTAATTCAACCTATCTGGGTGAGTGCTTCTGCTTTGGTGTTTTAGGGCCACCTCAGACTTGTAGAGATCTGAGAGTCGCTGGTGGCTTGATGAAACATTGTAGATAAAACCTCTCCATAGCTCTTACATTTGTAATTGAACCATCTGAACCCTTGAGTCTTGGTCCAGCCGTTTCCTTTGGAGAACATGCACTCAAGAGGAAATGGCATATTTATTTCAACAGAGGGTGGAGTGGTTTAAAGGAAAGCACAAGATTAGAGCCCTTCATTACACATGAGTATAGGCACCTAAGCATGCAGTGTAAGTGCCATTTACCCGAGATGCTATCGTTTAAGATTTCTGTGAACTGGCAAATATTAGATGGAGAAATGATATATTAAAATATATCTAGATTTTCTATTTTGCAAAAAAAAAATAAAATAATGTCAGCAGTTTAAAGAATGCAAAATCTGAGCAAATGCCTAAATGAAAAAAAAAAGAAACTTTATAATGTGAACAAAAACTTGCAGCATTCTAACAGATTCAAAAAAAAATAATGAGGTAAAGGTTTTAAATGGGATTTGAAAACTTGCACAAAATCAGTTAGTTGGACACAAAAGGATGAATTAGCAAGAAAATCATTCTCTAAGCATTAAAAATTTAAATCCTTAGAGAAATTTGAAAAATCTGGCATGCAACATCAGCCTCTATCAGGGGGCATCCAGATTATTCCTCAACCAAAACCTGCAGTTTCTTCAGATTGTGTTTATTGTTACCATGGTAACTTCTCCCTCATCCCTCCACCTTCACAGCAATAGATGACAATAGTTTTCCATCTGGAAGACTTAATCCGAAAACAAATTCATTATTTTTTGAACAGCTAGAAATTGATTAATCCTCACAACCCCACTTGTGCTGACATTGTTGAGACACATTGTAAATGTTTGGGTCTTTCTCCATCAGTACAAACTTTCTGCACTGATGCAGGAATATTGTTTTCACTTGCCTGGAAACACAAGCTTTGTTTTTGAGTGCTTTAAATTTCAATCAATGACCAATAAATCCGTACGATGCTGGAAATCCTAGAACCAGATTGTCATCATCAGGAAAAAAAAAGTAATTCATGAGCCATTGTATTTTTCCCATCTGGCTGGATAGCTTGAGTGAGTACAAGTAGGTCGTGCACACCTCTGATCTTTTTTCTTTTCATCATGCAAGATGATAAATAAATAAAATGCAACCAACGAAGAGGCCGTATAGCTGGATCTTTATAGAGTTTTGCCATTAGCTTCAGCTTGAGCCTACAGACAACCAGAGTGCCCTCTTGCCTTGAATTATTTAGCGCTCACATTTGTAGGCTTTGCCAGTTGAGGAGATATGGCGCTAAAATCCCAGACCACTGAAGCATGCAGGAAAGTGGCAGAGAGCATGGCCGCACAATTAAAAAAGAAAATACATACTGGAGATAAGTGAGGCAACAAGACAAAAGATGAATGGGGATTTAATTTCCTTCCTGGATGATCATCAGGAGAGGAGATCAAGACTATAGGATCAGATAACTCTGCTCCAACTCGGATCAAAGGATCCTTCTATGAGCTGAACAATTTCACCGAGGACACATTGTTCGTGGAGACACATACACAGATTCTGCACTGACTTTATCTTCGCAGAGCCGCCGCGGAAACAATTGAACTCTTGTAACAGAGGAGAGAGAGAGAGACAGTAACCCGTGCTGAATAAGAAGAAAGGAGGAGTTGGTCTCACCGTTTCGTTTGCAGCAAGAAAGTCCCGAATTCAAAACCATGCTTTCTGTTTCGGTTTCCCCATCCAAGTATGGGTTCTCTCCAGGTACTCCGGCTTCCTCCCATAGTCCAAAAGCAAGATTATTAGGTTACCTGGTCACACTAAATCACCCTTAGGTGAGAGTGCCTTTTAGCAGGTTGTTTGCCGTGTGTTTGACTGACCTACTATGACCCAGTACTGTGTCATTATTGATTAAATTGATTGATTAATTGATTAAGTTAAAAGAATAAAACGAATAGGAAAGACAGATTTCACTTTAATTTGATACTGTGAAGCAACACCTTTTGCAGTAATCAATGCAAACAATCTATTCCCTGCATTTGCATTTGGGGTTACTGAAACATGGCATTTTGACATTTTTCATCTGTTTAACAATGTTCAAAAATATTAAATCTTTTAGGAACAGTCTAATGCTGTTTGTTTTGCTACAGCTATTCTTGAACACATTCTTACGTCTAATCCTGGGTTTTCTGTCACTGAGCAGGACGATTTGCTCCAGGATGCTTTGGTGGTCTTGAAACTTCATCGTGTTTTGGACAGACTCTCAGTTTTTTGTGCCAAATGCATGAAAGCATCCCCCTTCATGTTTCACAATAGGCTTGGTGGGGTTTTTATTGCTTTTTTTTATCAGTCCACAGGATACTTTGGAGCTTTGGAGCTTATCAATTACAATTTTGTTGAAAGGGGAAGAACACGAGGAGAGGAAAGTGAACTGGTGCATAAAGACTACATGGCTCCCTGTTAGCAGTAGGACAGTATTTAATGTCTTCTCAATGATCTATAAAGCACTGAAAGGTCTTGCTTAAATAGACATCAAAGACCTGCTCACTCAGTTCCTGAATTGAACAAGGGAAAGTTAGGCTTTAGTTTCTATCTTCCACAGCTCAAACACATTTCTGTTTAGTACAACTGTGTTGTGCCTTCAATGCAAATGTTGTGTTTCTCATGCGCATTATCTCTGTTCCTTTGTCTCTTCAAAGCTATTTGAATTACCGTGCATAAATGGTGCTATATGGTTTCTTTTAACTGAGGGACTTTGCAGTACAAATTATACACCACAGCATAAAGAAAAAAAATTACAGTAATTCTCATTTCACACCCAACTCTTTGAGTCACTAACCTGGTCATACATCACTCTGACCGTCATCTGTGACAGTTTTAAAATCTTGCTGAATTATTTATCTTCCACTGTTTGACTGCTACTTGACTATGAATTACACCACACTACATTGTTCTAGGCTCTGATTCCTCATCTTACACAAAGAGATCACAGAAAAAAAAAAAGAAATACTGCAGCACAGAATGCCAGAAGCCTTTTTATTGCATTCTATGAGAACATGAGCCCACATTCAGTTTAGCGAAGTGCATCTTTCTGGTGTTTGGTGCTCCGCACAAGAGAAACTCAGTGAAGCTGAAAACCATTTATCACAAGAAGGCCAGAGAGGGAAAGAGACCGGGTATAAACTGCACACTTTCACAGACCTTGTACTGACAAAATAGCTTTGACAATTTCTAATACAAACCCTGAGAACAGATTTCGCTCATAGGTCTCACCTTTAAAATACCTCCAGCAGATGCCACAACACAACGGAACGGTTTACAACAACAAGTCACTGTTGTTCCGGTGGTAACGACAATCAGGAGTAAAACTGCCCTTCTTGTGCGACGCCGTAATCTTACAGAGAAGCATGAATGCTTGTGTTTGGCATCGGTTCAGACAGTGTCCCACTGAGCCAGGTTTACCTTTTCAGCTGGACAGTCTTGCATTGTTTCATTGCCAGAGCCACCTGCAGCAGCACAACAACTACCAGTAAATCAAAAAGAGGAAAGCATTCTCTCTCCCTCACAGGACTAATGCCTGCCTTGACGTCCAAAACTGTGAAAATGTTTTGCACCGCGGAAAAACTCAGCATATCAATTACAAATATACGCTGAATCACAATGGCCGCTACATGTGATATAACGCTGTAGCAGCTGTCTGGTAAGTATTAAAACAGCCAACCAACACAACTTGCATTCTTATTTTCCTCAGCTCAATGACATTAACCTTTCGCCTGCAGAATCAATAGCATTTTTATTCAATCCCCCCTCACTTGGCTCCCAGGAAAGGTTAATGCATCAGCGATTTGATTGGTGGGAGCACAATTCTCTTATTGCCTGTAAATTGGCATTTGTGTTAAAAGTTTGATCGATTTTGATCAACGCAATGCCGGTATTAAAAATGCTCTGGATAAATCCATACAACAGGCCTCGGGTTCGAAAATACACCTCTGCTCTGATCACTACTCAGCACTTTTTTTCTCCCGTCTAACAACCTTGTTACATGAAACCCATTCAAGAAAAGGCCAAATGTTCTGCTTGGTGGAGCTTTATCACACGGTTATTTGTTACGGCATAGAAATGGAGCCAGACCTCAGCGGCAGGAGTCTTTATGTTGAACATGTTGAGATTTTTATATATGTGCCAAATTTCAAGTCAAAACCTTACAAAGTAGTTATTTAAATGTATCAGTTATTTAAGAAAATTAAGATTAATACAGAAATCATTTTTATATACAATTAATTATATAGAGAATTAATATGTTGATTTTATTTTAAAAATTAGATATAATTATTTCATGATTTCATTCATTTTTTTCATGTTCCTGTGCTGAAGAACATCGTGAATAAATTCTAATTTTCCACTTCACCGATCAAACTCACTGGGCAGGACTGGCAGCTAAAATTGAGACCCTGGCATCTGATTGGCTTCTTCCAACTTTGCTATGTCAATGTTTTCAATTGAAGCTGCCCCAAATGAGGAGCACAAAATATTTGATAAAAGTTTGACATGAATATATCCATCCATCCATTTTCCTTCACCCTTGTCCCTTACTGGGGTCGGGAGGGTTGCTGGTGCCTATCTCCAGCTGTCGTTTCGGGCGAGAGGCGGGGTACACCCTGGACAGGTCGCCAGTCTGTCGCAGGGCAACACAGAGACAGACAGGACAAACAAACATGCACACACACACTCACACCTAGGGAGAATTTAGAGAGGCCAATTAACCTGACAGTCATGTTTTTGGACTGTGGGAGGAAGCCGGAGTACCCGGAGAGAACCCACGCATGCCCAGGGAGAACATGCAAACTCCATGCAGAAAGACCGGGGCCGGGAATCGAACCCAGAACCTTCTTGCTGCAAGGCAACAGCTCTACCAGCTGTGCCACTGTGCAGCCGACATGAATATATTTAAATAATACATTTAATTGAGGCACAAATAACTCATTCTATATTAATAAATTATTTCTGCATTTCTTTTTTTTTAAAATGCCACATTTAAATAATTATTTAATAGTTTATTCATTGTAAAATTAATAAACTTCACCCAGTAATTTTATAAAATTCCATCAGTGACAAAAAAGCCCATTAAGATAAATCCCACATTCAGGTACATGCTTTAAATAAAACAATAACTCAAACATTTTACAATTTATAATTTACTTCTTGTTAAGTTAAGAGTTTCAAGCAACGTTTAAATAATAATCAGTGGCTTTCACACACAGACAAGTCCATTTTATTTAGCCTCTGGACAGAAGACTGGTGAGGATCCATATTTATCTCTGCATTTTGGGATTCATCAGGTTTCTATTTGACGGTGTCTATATGCCAACTAGCTGTCTGGGATTGAAGTGGGTAGTGAAATAGGTTTCTCCTAATTCCAAAAACATTAAAATGTGAAGTCTGCTTGACTCTAACAATGAGCTTCTTAACCTGATGCATACATTCAGAAGATGAATGCTCCTACAGTGGTAAAAGGTCTGGAAACCTTCTTGGTGTCTTTGATATTGCAGATTTTTATGACAGGAAAAGTGCCAGAAAACAGAAATAATCACTGAGCCTTTCAGCCAAATCAACACTGACACAATTCACCAAACACAAAAACAACCACTTTTTCCAAGGCCATCAGGCCTCCAGGCATAAATTCACAGAATCCGAGGGTTGACCTGAAGAAAACCAAGGGCTCTGCGGGGTTTAGGAGGAATATGTGATGGCAGACGGTCAAAAGTCTTTCTGTCTGTAAGCACTAACTTTCTGAAATGTTAAAGGAGAAGACGACACTGCCTTACCAGCAAACTTACAGCGTGAAGCAAAGCTTCAGTGCAAAACTGTATCATCTTTGCTGAAAAAGAAATATATATTTTTTTAATGTGAGATTTTTTTGCCTTTCAGGCACATGTTCCCAAATTAATGCTTGGATTCTTCTAAAACTTTCACTGTGATATTCCAAAACTGCAAAAAATTTAATAAATAAGTAAAAAATTTGAAAGTACTTTGAAACTTTTAACACATCTTTACCAGGGGTGTCAATAAATGTAATATGCAGAGTATACTGCAGCCGTCTGTCCGCATCCAATCCTCTTCACCCCCCAAAAGGAAATGTGTTTGCACTCTCTTTGACCTATCAAGGGCTGCATGGATACAGAAAGTTAGCAGACGAGTGCTGCAGGCAAGGTCTATGTGCAGTGAGTAAAAACACATCATTACTGGAGTTGACAGAACCTCACAGAGCTTCGGACTCTCCTTGCTCTCACCTGAAAAATAAATACCGATCCAAGCAACTTATTTCTTACCAAATTATAACTTCAGAAATGTTCGTTTTAATTTCTGCCTCACACTTCTCTGGTTACAAACTTTGTTTATAAAGGCAAAAGTAAAGATTGGTGTGAGATGACGAAATCCTGCTTCCATGGATCCTACTAATTTGATGTTTAGTGTTTCTAAAGGGGGGGGAAAATATTGCCTCTTTAAAAAATTGTGCATCATTTCAAAATCTCACTCCATTTATCGCCTGCAGCTCAAACACAGCAGGACTTCAGGGGGAAATGGCTATCTCTAGCTGCGTTGAGAAACTGACAAAAATAACAGAGGACAGAGTAGGGAAATCTCTGCAGCCCCAAGGCGCCACTTATGATGAATTAATAAAAGACAAGCACACAGAGGCACACTGAGTGTCCACAAACAGAGAGGACAGAGAGGATAAAGGGCAAAGATGGTGGTCAAGTACCTCGCCTCTTTGTTTGGAGGGAAAAACTGCATAAAAATGCAATGTTTGATTAAAAGAAAGTGTTAATATTCATGAATTTGATATTAAAGGACTCAGACAGTTAAGCACAGCCCTTCCAGTCTTGCAATCACTTAAATTCTCAGGAGCTATTTTTTTCCCCTGAATTTAAAGTATAATTAGTTACACTATGTGTCGAGTGAGTGTCTATTTTAAGACTCGGTGAACAGAATATGAACTCTGCTTCAAACGTTTGAGACGTTTTGTTAGTTTACAGCAGGTGACAGCTCATCATTTCATATAGTGTTGTACAAAAGTGATTTTACCCCCTGAGCTTTTAGATTTCGTCACATCAGATGCAAAAACTTTAGTGTATTTTATATTTCTTTTTGTCATTCTTTTTGTGAAAAACGAGCCCAAAGTAATGCATATTTGTGAAGTTAGAGGAAAATGACTCATGGTCTACATGGTTCTTCAAGCTGGACGTCTTTTGAAGTACGTTTCTATTAGCTTTGCACCTATTATAATTAACCCTTTCATGCATAGTGATCACTACAGTGGGCAGCCATCTAAAAGCCATTTTCTTCTGCTTCTTGTAGATTTTTATGCTACAAATGAACACAGACCACTGAAGTGGACACTAATGCATCATAAAATACACCATCAACTACTGGCCATCAGCTGCAAATGCAAGAAATTATTTTTGTTAAATTCAATATGGCCGACAGACAAAAAAAGCATGCCAACCGACCCGGTCCCTCCTTCTACTGTAGACGACTCTTGTAGGTACAAAAAAAAATATTGTGGCATCAGATGACTTCTAAAGAATAATACTACTGATGTATTTTTCAAATAACGACTTTGTATTTGGAAAAAATTACAATCGATTACCTAAAAAATAAATAAATAAAAGCATCTTTTTTTACTATTTATTTTCCTACCTTTTTTTATGCCTTAAGAAAATAAAAAAAATGGGGGAAAAATCCTGACACATCTGGATCATAATTCATGCATGAAAGGATTAATCTAGCCACTTTGCTGTCTTGCTAGAACAAGATTCTGTGTGTAAATTTTACCCAGAACCTTTTCTTGTGCTCGTTTGCCATGTTTACTTGTTGCAAACTGCATAAAAGGTTAATTTTGACCATCATGCATTCTTGCAGTTACTTCATTTAAAAAATGTAAAACCCATCTATAACTTTCCTTCCAGCTTTGTGCTGCTCCGTCAGTAAAAACATTGCTGGTCATCAATAAATAATCAGGCAAAAAGGATGAATTTCAACCTTCGAAGATAATATCAGTTTGTTTTTAAGCCTCTTAAATGAGTTAGTTGGAGAAAATTAAGCCTCAATGGCTGTAAATATGCACAAAAGATTTATAGGTGCAGCAATATTGCAAAGAGAGACGAGAGAAAAACAAAAACAGTCCATAACTGTTCCTTAGTGGCACTTAGTCAATCGGGTTGTTAATGAATTGGTGCCTAATTGAGGGGCTGAAGCACCTGACAGAGACCAAAGACAATCAGGAGCTCGACAGAATCTAAAATTATAAGACAGTGAAGTCCTCACATTGATTTGCTTCAGACCTCGACTAACCTTGCAGTTCTTCAAAGGTTTCAGGGAACCATCAGGTGACCCTCTGATTATAGCAGGTCAAGTCAGAGAAATTTATAATTAAACTTCAACACGAGACGTCAGATATCAGGCTGAGCCAAATACTGCTAAAGCTTCTGCATTTACATAGAAATTCATGAAGAGGACTATAATACATATGATAGCACAGTTGGAAGCTGCAAGTATTGTTTTGTTAAACTGCTTCTGACCTTCTAACCCGATAATTACATCAAAATGAGAAAATTAGAGGAAGCAGAAATAAATTGCTGTCTAACACAAATCCAGCAAAGTTCTGGCATTCCTGATTGACCTCTACATCTTCACTGTGAAAAAGGAAATAATTACAATAATTGTCTCATATTCATGCAACTGACCACTGACCTGGTAAAAACAGAGAGAGAACCAGAGAACCAAAGGATGTAGATCCATCCATCTATTCATCCATGCATCAATCCCATTTTAAAACCATCCATTTATTCCATTATAACTGAAACAATCAGATTTATTATGATGAATCAATTATTGAAATAGTCACCAACTAATTTAATAATCGATTAATTGTTAACTGAAGTACAAACTAAAAAATGCCAGTTGCTAAAATAACACAGAGGAGCAATAAAGCTAAAACTGTACAAAAATACAAACATTTTGCATTTAAGATACAACAAAAAAAAGCCTCTTTAAATCTGTTCGACCCACAGCTCCTCAAGTGGCAGTTTTAGTTTCACCTGCTCCATATTCTGTAAAAAGCAAGTCTCAGATTAACCAGCTTCGCTATCTAATTGTTAATCGGTTAATGCAAAAATGTAATCAATTAATCTGCAAATGATCAGGTGATTACTTTAAGAATGCTGCTTTGGCATTTTAGGCAGTACAAATTTTTATTTTCTTATTTTAAAAATAATCATTTATTTATTTGTAGCTTTTAATGTACTTTAATATTGTCAAACAAAGATTTAAATGAAAAATCTGCAGAATTTGACCATTTTTATATCTGATTAATTGATTAACCATCTGAATAATAATAAAATAATGGTAATAAGTGGTAGCTCTGCATCCTTTCCATCCATCGGGTTGCATATTCTCAGAGTTGACAGGTCCAGGAGGGGAACCAACACATCCATTGTCTTAACAGCATTCTGGGTCAGCCTCCGGTTTTCCTCACAGCAGAATGTGATTAGGATCACCTTCACTCTGGTTAAAACTGATGTTGTCCACACACTGCTTTTAAAAGCCACAAAATTAGAAAAGCTTGGCTGTGATAGGCAATAACTGCAAAGTGTTACCTTTTGAAGGACTACATTGTGTTTGGTTGGTTACTGGTACAGTTTAATCTCTAATCTAAAGGTGCCAATTCTGCAAACTGGTTCACAGGCGCCTTAGCGTTTTGGATATTCTCACTGTATCCCATCACAGCAGAAGAAAGCAAAAATATTCTCAATTTCAGCAACAACAATGGCAGAGAAAATCCTGCAGTGGTGGCACTGACAGAGTCATTTAGAGTCACACTAATGATGTGATAGTAGGCTGTCAGAGTCGCAGAGGGCAATTACTCATATATAAATCACAGCATTGAATGGAGACCATAATTCCCCAACACTTAAACTGATCTGTCTCTTCACAAAATGTATCTATAGTGGTTACAATGATGTTTTCCTTTTTATGAAACACAGCTGGCCTTTCAAGTTATTTCCCAGGAAGCTCCTCAAATATGTGAAAGGGATGTTTTTCATGAGAATGAGTCATATAATCATAAAAAAAACAACCTCAAGAACAGACATTTAATTCATATCCACCATAATTTATCATCCTACATCTAATCTTTTCTTTGCCATTTAGGTAAAAAGCCTTGCAAAAGTATTTGACCTCGTTTCCTCTGGAAACTCTTCTCCACTTGGTTTTAGAAATCACGTAATTATCAGTTCAGAGTTTAATTGTGTATTATGAACAGATTATGAATACATCTGTTCCGCAAACTCAAAGGTTTTATAGAGAACATTGATGAACAAACAGCACCATAAAGGCCAATGCACATGGCGAACAAGACAAAGGTAATGTTTTGGAGAGGTTAAGGCTGGGTGAGGTAGCAAAACAATGTCTCAAGCTGTGACAGACCAAGCAAGCAGAACATTATTCAGAGAAGCAGACAAGATTCACCATGGTAACCTTGTAGGAGCTGCAGCGATCCGAAGCTCTGGTGAGGCAAACTGCCGTCTTCTAGTCCTGCACTCCACAAATCTGACTTTTAAACAACATTGAAAACAAGAAAGCTACTTTTGCAAGAAAGCCACAACAAAAAAAGGTCCTGTTTGTGGTTTGCCACAAGCCATTTAGAGGGGGACAGCAAGCATTTTTTCATCAGCGGGAACAGGGAAAGTGGACAGAGTTGTTGGAAAGACGGATGGAGCTAAAGACAGGTAATCCTGGTAGAAAACCTGTTAGGCTACAAAAGAGTTGAGGCTGGTGTGAAGGTTTGCCTTCCAGCAGGACAATGACCCCAAACATACAGACACAATCTGATGAAACTCAAGCACTTTTGAAAAGAAGAACTAGCAGCAATATTGTCTCTGCAGCTGCACAGCTTGCAGAGACATATGCTAAAAGTTTGCAGTGGCAAATGCAATAAGAGAACATTTTACAAAACATTGAATGTGCAGCATACTACAAATGCTACCACACTTTCTGCAGTTTTACAGGTGAAAATGTTCAAAGCTTTGTAAAATCTTTCTTCCACCTCATAACTGCACAGCTGTTGGTTGGCCCATCTTATAAAGTTACAATTAAATCCACTAAAAAACGGCAACCTGTTGTAAATGTCTGTGATTTTTAAATCTCTTCATCGCTACAAAGGCAGAAATGTTGGTCTACAAATGTACAAGAACTGGCTGAAACATTCAACTTTAACTCTAAAGAGGAGCCATTGGTACATTGACTCAAACGCTAAAAACAAACGCACGCCATTATTCACATATTTGTATTTGTAAAAATGATAAATATGCAATATTTTTTCATTTCACTTCACAGTTACGCAATAAAATTCAGATACATGCATTGATGTTTGTGGCTGCAACATAATTAAATATGATAGGTTTGATGGTCATGGTATATCTCTAACAAAAAACATATTTCGTGGGTGTGCTGTGGTGGCTCAGGGGTTTAGCACAACCCACATATGGAGGCCTTAGACCTTGACGCGGCTGTCGCAGGTTTGATTCCCGGCCTGGCGACCTTTGCCGCATGTCTTCCCCTTCTCTCATGACCCTATTTCCTGTCAGTTAACTATCAAATAAAGGCTACTTTAGCCAATAAAACCTTTAAAGAAAAACATATTTCATATTCCTAAGAAACAGAAAAGATGCAGTACACATGAGCATCATTCGTTCCAATCGTAATTATTAGTTTGACCATCAGTCATGACAAATAGTTACAGCAACAGTAAGCCTGTACCAGTGAATTAAAACCAAATAGTTATCAATTCATGAACTCATCCAAGTAAAGATGAGAAGAAATGATAAAAAGTTGATTAGGTTTTTCTTTTTATTGTACATTATTAAGCCAGACCAATTATCATGGCCACAGAAGCAGAGAACATGGCACGCCACCTCCCTGTCTGAGGGGCTTTCTTCTGTCTACTTATAAAGCAATTAATTAGTCAGAACTTCTTTAATTCTTTAATTAGAAAGTCCTTCTTTAATTTGACACATTACCATGCGACCAGCCACTTACTCAAATGACTGTTTAATTATAGCGAACTCGCATAAACACATGGACACATACATCTTCTCGCTGCGCCACTCCCTGGGTGACGAGTCGAGTGTTTTCTGTGGGAGAACCAAAGGCGTGCAGGAGCTTGTGATTGGCAGGCAGTGTTGTCACGGTAACAGACATCCAGACACAAACACCCGCGTACACACACACATAACCTCAAAGGAGCAGTTTTCCTGCAGCAGCTGCACGACCCCTAAACAGGCCAGACAACTGGAGCCTCAGGACATGGCAAGGTAATAGGAAACAGCAAAGACTAAAAAATAAGCCACTTTCTGCCCATACTGCCACCCAATAATAGGATTATGGCACAATTCCCATTTAAGGTATTGAATGTTGGTAGAAAAGAAGGTACAAAATAGCAAGGTATGAAAGCGAGCTGAGGTAAAAAGCTCTCCTGAGCGAACAGAAAAGTCCTCCAGTTGAGCTTTTAGACACTTGGGTTGAAATTCGACATGGCTTAGGACAAAATGATGAGGATTTAAGAGCATGCTGTAATCCTGCTCCTGTAGAGGAATACTTGAGAGGGAATAGTCGGTACCTGGAGGGAGGCTGGTTCTCTTTCTCTTTTTGCCGTTTTCAGCAGTGTTATCCAAGGGAGCGCACTCAGTCCCAAGTGGACCACTAGAACCGTTGAACTGAAGAGGATCGTTGTTGGCTGCTGGATCGAAGGGCAAAGCGTTGAGTCCTGAAAGACAGATGAGAAGAAAATAAGAATTTATTAATTACTTATTGCAACAGGCTTACACTGGTCTTCTGCTTCTAGTCTACTCTGCATTACCAAACATGAAGCAGCAGCATCCAGCTTGTTTAGCTTCACTAACCTGGAAAAAATCTCCAGAGAACTGCAAAACTGCTGAAACACCAAGTTCCTTTAAATCAAAGCTGGAAACCCATTTGTTTAGAGCTGATTTTGGTTAATAATAACTGGAACAATAATTCCAGTCTTTGTTAAAACCTTTGATGTTAATTATTTAAAAATAACATTTGAAAAAATGTTTAAAATTGTTTTAAGTAATCGTCTTATTTGTTAATTATATATTTTTTATGTAAAGAACTTTAAACTATCTTTTTGCTTAAATATGCTATACGAATAAACTTGACTTGAGTCTGCATCAAAATTAGTGTATTTCTAAAAACTGCAATGGAAACATTTATTTTGCATCACACGAGTCAGATTATCAAAAACGAGGCGTTACCACAGGCAGAAAAGATTAATGCGATGATCGGAAGTGGTAGGATGATGATGGCGTGGTGTATTTTCTAATGACTTATTGCATGAACAAATTGATATTAATTGCATATCTTATTTGATTAAAACAATGCAGTTGTGAATTTGTGTTTTTTTTTGCAGAATATTGACAAGGTTTTGCACACATTTGGAATAAAAAAAACTGATATTGTCAGCACAAAACATCTCAAGGATACTTCCTTTATGAAACATAGAAATCAGGCTCAAAAGGACCAAAACTGTACAAAAAAAAAAAAAAGCATGAAATCGCAAAAGAATAAAATAACCAGCAGCTACAAAATGGGCATAAAGAAGTTATTCTTTAGGATTTAGGAGGTCCTAAATCCTGGTGCTCATGGTCCGTTATCTGGGATGTTTTAGATGTTTCTCCGCTCCAGCAGACCCGATTCTAATAACTGCTCTTCCTCTGCATGCAATGAAGTTCTACAGCAGACCGTTAATGGCCCATTCATTTAAATGAGGTGTGCGGCCACAGGGAAACAACTAAAACATGAAGGACGGCAGGATTTCAGGACCAGCTTTGGGAATCACTGACATGAAAGCCCTCTTAGAAAAATATAAGTTCCAGCATAGCAGTGATTTAACTTTCATAAGCAGAAATCCATTAAAAAGATCATGACTCAGGTCAGTAAGGAGCAGACCTTACTCACTCATTGTGGGTACATAAAAACACTTAAAATGTTTATATATAAAGCGCTTATATTTGAATAATCTACTATACAGAAATTTCAATTTCATAAAACCAACATTCCTTGTTCATTCAACTGTAAACTGTGCAGATGTTAAAAGATGTTAATTAAGCATAAAGTATAAACTAATATTTATCACACTGTCCAAAATGCAAGGGATTTATCGAATAATAAACATAAGAAAATGAGCAGACAAAAAAAAAGTAAACTTTCCTGAGTGTCTAATTTTCTAGTTATTAAATGATGTTTTCCGTCTATGACACTTTTTCCTGTCAGAGCAGAAGTCTAGAAAGATTCAGTTTGCATTCATGCAAAATTTATTACATTTCTTTGTGCTCAAATTTATTTTCCCTCTGTGGCACAACTGAGCAGGAGATCTAGTCTCCTGCAGCTTCAGCCGAGCTCTAAAAATAGCTACATTAATGTGGTTTACATGTAGCAGCAGCCCAAATGAGACGGTGTCATCCGTCTTTACGTTTTATGACTTCAATCAGCCAGCAGCAAGACTAATAAATAAGATACAGAAGGAAAACAAGAAATGAATCTGCAAACTATTAAGTTTTTATTTAAAATGTTATGAAACTATCAGGCTGCTGTCAATAAGTATATTCTCTTGTGTGTTCATATTTATTTAATCTTGCATAAGGCTTTACAGAAACTTGCAGAATTATTTATAATCCTGGAAGCTTCCAGATTTTGTGATATTAGAACCAAAGTGACTGAGTCGTTCTGACACAGACAGCTGCTTTGATCCAAACTTTGGTTGTATGTTTAAGGTCGTCGTCCTGCTGAAACATGATCCTCTGCCCCAGTCTTAAGAATTCACCAGCTTCTTAAAGTTTCCTTCCAGGATTATCTTGTATTTGGCTTCATTTGTTATCATCTGTAACTAAATATGTAAAGGAGAAACGGAGAGCGCCAGCAATAAAAATAGCACCAATAGCAACTATCTGCCTGCTTTATTCACTGTGACACAGCGCCTCCAGAGGCGAGGCACAGAACTGCACTGCTTTGCTTCAGACTCCTTATATAGGTTTCAACAGGCAATGCATAATTTATTTTATTATAAAATTAAGTGATTTTGACCTTAAGAATGTTGAAATCATATAAAACAGAAACTAATTTGCACACCAGTGAAGCGAACAAAATGGTTTTCTGTCATCACTTTGACCGCAAAAAAATTTGCGGTCAAATTTTTTTAATTATATTATGGCTAATAATCTGACAGTCATGTTATGTCATGTCTTTATTCCAGGTGCTTATGAACTTTAATCAAAGGAACATGTCTGGGCTACACACCCCAGGTAAGGCATTGTTTTCTGCGGCTCCTCAGGAGTCAGATTGTCTCCCCAGTGTTTTGGGATTCCTTTTCTTTGTATGAAACCAATGAATGGACTCTGTCTGAAAGGACAAACTAAGCCTCACATCTTTAATCTAACCTGTTCATGAGTTTTTGATCTTGTGGCTCCTATATCATGCACATGGTATAAAATGTCATGACTGACCTGCATTTTTCTTTTTAAAGAATTTCAGAAATGTTGAGTTTTCTGGCCTTCTTTTTCGGAAGGTGAGCAATCTACTAGTGCAGTATTTAACTGCATTTATTTATGGGTATCAGAGCAAAAGGAGCTGAATAATAAGATTTGCCACAACATTCTAATGTTTGAAAACCTTCCCACATTGCATTTATAATAAATTACATGAAAGTTTGTGGTTGCAACATGGGAAAATGTGGAATGATTCAGTGGGTATGAGTACTTTTAGTTACCATTTTGCCTCATAGTCACTTTATAGGAGAAGCTGAAGATTTGCTTGCATATAGTGATAAGAACATGAGACATAAGGGATTCAAACACTCTGAATGTGTGGGTGGCAGATCTGTGGGTTCTGCATTTGCTGCAGACTCAGTTTAAATGGATCTCCTGTCTGGGCTCTCACACATCTCTCCAGTCGATCTCTACCGAAAATCCATCTGTCACACTTATTTACAGATGACCGTCAATCCTCTAGAGTGAAACAAATCCATTACTCAGGCAATGTTAACTCTGTCACCAATAAACAGATACGGCTTACATTAAGGGAGACAGCTCCGGAAGAAGTTCCCAGGAAAAGAGGCGGAGAGAAGCAGTGGAAAGATTGAGACAACGCTGAACAGCTGGTAGGGAAATACCACTCAGCTTCAGGGGATAATGTCCTATTACAGGTCATGAAGGACAAAATGTTCACTTCTGCTCCCACTGGTAGGCATAACGAAAAATTTCATGGACTTTTCTCCCTTAGGAATATAACTTTATTAATGTGGCACCGGGGTTGTGTAATGAATCAAGAAAGACATTTGCTGTAATTTAAAACTAAATCTACTTGATTTTATGCGACCAGAAAATCTTGAGTGAAATCCATGATCTCGACTGGCTCTTAAGTAACCACAGTAATTCAGTGTGAATATTGGACAGCTCAGAGGAAATGAAACATTTTAAATCAGCAGCCTGACGCTCAGTTCTGCGAGTTTCAGCTGAACCGAGCGTCCATTCCTGCCCCGTACGCGTCTTTAGAACAGAACGCTTTCAGCACAGGCGTGTAAACCTGCATATTAACAACGTCTTTGCAGGGTCATTGCCCCCGTCGCTGCTGCTACTCATGTATCTGCTGGCTGATGAATGGCCTGTTTAAATTTCAACATCTGGCCAGGAGGGAGGAGCGATGTCAGCGAGTATCACTCCCCGGGGGAGGAAGAATATAAATACCAGGAGGCTGGGTGGAGACAGGAGGAGCCCGAACAGAGTGGCTGCAGAATAAATTAAGGCAATGAAAATGCTAAATGGAGACACAAACTTTATGTGGCGAAAATGCAATCACAGAAATGCGGCAAATTATTGTGATCCACTCATATCAAGGACACATTAATAACATGCAGCACTAATGATGGAGAGCCAGGCGAGCACAGGCACATTAAAATACACGGTAAAAGTCAGTGGGTCATTAACTCGGCATATGACCACCTTGGAGTTCAATCAGAGTCTGTACTGTGTATTTCCCTGCAGAATGAGGGACAATGTTATGTTTCAATTTAATGCGTTTCATTGTTAAGGTACACTGATGGCACACAAAGTTGCATTTTGTTCCCTTCAGGTTTATCTACACACAGAAACGCAATCAGATATTTGTAACTGCATAACCATTAGCCTAGAAACAGGCTGAAATAGGAATAGGTTTTATTTTGCAACGTCAGTATGTGACATATCTCCTAGCAGGAATGGTGGAAGAACAAAAAAAACATCTTTTTGATGCATTTTAAGGCCGACATAGAAGGTTGTAACTCTGTCAATAAACTTCACATCTCATTTTAATATCCTTTTATGACCTAATTTTGAGCGAGGCATAAGATTGAAACATCTAAATGAGGCATTTGGATAAATTCTGGTTAATTTTTAAGGGCATAGGAAGAGAAAAATTCCCTTACAAAGCACTGTACAGCAAATACAGTTCCTCCTCTCAGTGAGAGTATACAATAAGACATCCAAAATAATATAAAATGAATTCTGTCCCACATGCCAGTCCCACTGTTTTTAAAATGTATAATCATGTTTGCTCCAACACTCAATTTCCTAATAGGATCCATTAAATAATGTTGATATAATTAGTCTTTAATAATGCATCAAGGGTTTTTGGCAGGTTCAGGATTTGAACTTATGATCTTTCAGTCAGAGAGCACAGCACTGAGCTGCGCTAATTTTCTTAGCAGCACATTTGTATAATTCTCCTGTAATGCCTCATCTAATTCCTATCAGCTAATAACTCAACAGTAAAGGATGAATAATGCATTGCATAAGAAAATGTGCATCGGCTCAATGGGGAGAGGAAGGGCATCAGTGGGGGAATACCCGAAGCAGCAGACTATTAACCTGATGTAGAACTCAGAAACTTACTGACCATGCAGACTGCTGTTTATATAACTAGAGCAAGACAAGGGGCCAGATGGTGGCATACGGCATTAACATAACATGTTTTCAACCGCAGAAATATATTAGCTTCCCTGACTTTTCCACTTCGTTAGTAAACCCTTTCTGTCTATCAAACTGCCTTTCTGCTTCACTGACCTATATCCTCAAACAGGCAAAGTGGTTGAGAAAACACACCTGTCACGCAGAAAGGTGAGGACCGACTTTCCATACTAAGCAGGAACAATTGAACGAGGTGGAATGATTGGGGTTAGGACCATAATGAGACCAAAGTTTTTAAAATTCGGTGTCCTGAAAATAATCAAAGATTGCGAAAGTTTAATGGTTAAATTTATCTTCCTTCCTTCATTGTGATCTTGCAGTTTCAAAAGGCTGCATTCACAGAATAAAATTATACTTGGATAGTATTCACAGTTTTCGACAGGTATTAAAACCCTCTCTCAATTTTCTTTCAATTTTCTGTGAACTCTCAGCTTGTTGCCTCTGTCAGAATTAGTGTTCGAAAAACTATAATGCTTATTATTCCTGGTATTCATTAACAGAAGTCAAACAAAATGATTCCCAGCGCCACTCCTTTTACAAACATGGCACAACTTCCCGACTTGCTTTTTTTAGTGTTTTTTTCCCCACATGATTTTCTTGATGTGTTTGGTAATGTGTGGTCCCCTGCTACTCGCGGGTCAGAATTCACAGATTCATATCTTTGCTGCTTTTTTTCTTTGTAGAACGCGACTCCAAATGAACTCTATGTAATTTGTTGACTCTTTCACAGCATATATAAGCCATTTCAAAGAAAAAGCAGTTTGGAAAGCTGAAATGCCTACAAGCACATTATATCTATTAAATAGATATTATTATACAAGTTAAAAACATTTTTAGAGAGATTTCAAGTGTTATTACCAGGCAGCTGAGGTCCGTAACCCCAATGAATTCCAGGAATCCAGTACTTTTCCTTGTAGAATAGCTAAGATTAGGATACATGCTCTCTAGGGAACTACGACAAACTTTTGTCTTAGCAATACTAGCCGCAGTAATGAGCTAATCACTGAAATGAGAGACAGATATTCTCCCAAGAAAGCTGAAACAACTATTATTGTGCAGTTATTATGCAACTAAATGAAACAAACATTTTCACATCTCACTTGTATTTTGGTCTCCAAGTGAAAATTATAAAACTTTCCAAAAAATTTCTGACATGGATACAAATACAGATCTGCTTGAATCAATGAAGCATTCAATTATTAGGCATTAAGATGCCTAATAATTGTGCAACATGAAATAAAAGACTGGAGCTGTAGAAGCTTATTACTGATTTGTACTGAAGTATTGACTTATAGCAGTCTTTAATTATAATTATACCTTTCTCTAAAAGAAAGCTCAATTCCCAAGTCACACCCATTTTCTAAAATATTCTTATATTTAATTTGTGATGAAGCAAAAACCTGAAATGGTAGCAATGTACTCAAAATTCAGCTAACATCAAAGTTTGACACTTTTTGTTACCGTCAGACTAAATTCCTGTTTGTTGGCAGCTGCCAAGTCAACAAACAGCTTCCAAAATTAGCCTTCAATAACCTGAAAGGTTACAGACATCATAAAGACACAAGACCACCATTAGAGCTGGCTAAAAAAAGTTTTGGTACACATCATTCCTCACAATAAATTGAGTTGTCACACCAGTTATAGCCCGCGGTGTCCTTTAGAACGTCAGAGCGCACTTTCGCACAGGAATGTTGGCGTGAGATCACACCTACCTAAAAAGGTAGGTGACTGTGAAGTCATGAGTGCCCTTAGCAGATGCATAAACAAGGTGTCTTACTGACGCGGCTTAGCAATGGATGGCAAAGCATGCCGAGCAGCAGTGCTATTCTCAAGAGACTATTAGCGAAGCTTTTCACCTCCAGTTATAGCAAAGACAAAGAGCTGTTAGAAACACAGTCCCTCCAAACAACTGACAGTAGATGGGATCAGTTTCTGAGAAGCTCCATCATCGGGTACAATAGGCTCATCTTAATAAAAGTAATGGCTGGGATCATCTTGAGTATTTTTCTAATCCCTTTCCACAGAAGAGGGCAACACATTAATAGTTTATTGTCTTTGGCTGAAAGTGATTCACATTACATAATTACAGAGGAAACAACCAGTGTTTTAAGTTCTGATTATATGCCTCATTTAGTCAAAAACTGAACAAGTTTGTAAGCTTTTGATAAAATTACAAGGAAATCAGTAGTTAATCAGTAATGAAAGATGATGGCTTTAGATGCCTGTCCTTTCTCCTATTCAGAAATGACAGGTGTCATCTACATAAACATAAACCTTTTTAATCAAATATAATATAGTAGTAGTAATATAATTTTACTAGAAGTGGTTCTACTTCTTCTCAAGGGCGCAATGACACAGTCCTCACCCAGAGGTGGAACAAGATGAACATGTTAAGTTTGAGCCTTTCCCAGGAGATCAGTGAAATAGAGAAAGACTTGAGCCCTTCACTTAGTTTAATGTAATAATGAAGAGAGATCGAACAAGAAAGGAAGTCAGTATACCCAGAGGAAAAGCATACAGGCGCAGGGGAAACAACTCCAAAGAGATTCTCCTGCTGCAAGGCACAGCTCTACTTGTACACTGTATCTTGCAAAAAGCATTCAGCCATTTTGCATTTTGTCATATTGAAACCTCAAGCTTTACTGGATTTTATTGGGGTGTTTCCATTTGCAAAACAAACAAAAAACAGGAGTAGAAAACATGTGAATTTGCATTCAGCCCTTACACTGCTGCGGCTACAGCTGCATATATTTTAGATTGTTTTTTTTCATACATCACAATACACATGGAAATTCACAGCACACTGAAAGCACATCAGTCATGTGCTTGACTGAATGTGGAGAAGAGTCCAGGGTGTGAATACTTTCACAAGGTACTGTACACTCCTTAGGTTATAGGTTAAAATGGAAAAATCATTCCATTAATCCATGTGCAACAAATCAATATTTCACCATTTTAAATGTAATGTCTGTAAAGTGAAATAGAAATGTGACGAATTACACGACAGCAAAGATCAAAACACTGAAGTCATGAATATTAATCACTAAAGCAACTGCCAAGTGGAAAAAAAAAACATTCCAAGGATTTAATCCGTTCAGACACAAGGGAATCTCTAAACTTGGGAGGTTTATGTCCATACAGTACGGTACATTACATCTAAGTAAGTTAAAGACTATTCAGATTTCAATATTTGTTTCATAAGTATAAATAGTGGAATACTTTCCGAGATGTGTGGCATTAATAACAGCAGACAAAACTGAGAAGATAAATAAACAGTCCACGTCTTAATGAGCGTAAGCCATGTGTTATCACCTCATCAGCTGTAAGGATGTCTAGAATATCCAAAGTTTTGTATTTTTAGGTGTCAAGGAAAACAATGACAGTGTCGTGATAATTGAGGAGGAAGAATTAGCTTCTTACAGTTGAGAGTTTGGTAAAGTTTAATCTATTCCCTGATGTTGTGCTGGCATTTTGAAATGATGCATGCATCAGAGTATATCACTGTACATTTGTGAATTCACGTGGCTCTGCATCTCCCATTAAGTCAGCCAATACAGAGACATATAGTGATGGTAGACGATGGAAAAATCATTCCATGCAGCAGATGAGACAAAGATGGGGATACATTTCTTTTGTTTGTTAATACATGTGATCCAAATGCAAGTTGTGCTTCAAACACAATCAGAAGCTACCCAGCGTAAAAATGGCATGACTATTCATGACATTATTGAGAGTGCAAATATTCCTCTTCAGGCCCCCTCCATCATTCCTTCAAGCCTCTGGGAATTTACTGAAGGTTAATTTATTTAAATCTCCCATCCACTCATCTCTATTCCATTAAATTGACTAAGAATCTTTGGTTTGCAGTCTAATCCTCTTTCTGCTGTCAAAGGGTCCTGCCCTTTTTGCCATACAGTGAGTGAACAACTGTGTGTTTGTAAGGCAGCCCAGCAGTTGATAAGGTCATGTTCACTTACACATGCATGTGCAGAGTCCTTAGAGAGACGTGCATAACATTGAACCAATAATTCTGCAAACCACTCATGGCAGGCAGTAAAGGAACCAAGGTTTCCCCAATAAGACATACAGTTTCTCCTATCGTCAAGGACACAGAAAATCCTAAGCTCTCACCATCTGTTTTCTCCTTTGAATGACAGGACACTATAATGCAAGTAGGGTTTGGTCAGATCAAGCCATCAACAGTTGAGCTGTAGAACTAGGGATATATTGGCTATGTGAGTAAGTCCTGCATCATTATTACAGGCATAGCATTTGTGATGATTGGCACCAGTATTCCCATGCTAATGACTTTGGAAAGGCTCATCGTTCCCTTAAATAGTAGCTGAAGCTATTTGCAGTCTGTCAGAAAAACATCCAGCCTATGTTGATGTGGTTTTGTGCTCCAGAGACCTGGCTAATGAGACATTCACTGGCTCCAATGAACTTCAACAACGGCACACTGAGCGCTGTTGGGAGTGTGTGTCGCAGTGCTGACAGAAACAGCTGTGACTGGCTGAATTTAAAGAGTTCTTGGCTCTGGGGTGTGGTTCGGTCATTGGTGGAATCTGGCACATCTGATTTTAAATTATAGTTTTGTATTCTTAAGCATGTATTTCAAAAGCTCCAAAATGAACATGGAACATGTCCTTCTTGAGGCCTGTTACTCTTCCAAGCACACTCCTTTCAGATCCCAGTGCGATAGTTTTACATCCTGTTTCCTCAACCAAATGAGCAAACGCTTACACACGCTTTCCATCTAAACTACCCAGATAATGTCTTTTTTATCTGAGTTTTAACTCCCACTGACACTAAAACATCTGATTTGAAGAAACAACATCACTTGACAGCAAAATCACTTTCCTACCAGCCAATTAAAATGGGAGGAAACAACATTTATCTACCCATTCATTTTCTGGGTGATGGGTGGTGCCATTCTCCAGTGGTTAATAGGCAAGAAATGGGATACACCCTCGATAGATCTGGAGACAAGAAGCTTAAGCTTGAAGCCGACTTGAATGAAATCATTCTCTTTAAGAGATTCAAATCCACGTTATACCAATGTTTTGAAAACAGCAATCAAAACATTTCGATAAACCTTTAAGAATAAAAGTCCTCTTATTGAGATGTAGTTTTATACAAATGTATTTAGCAATTCCTCAGATTGCTGCTCACTGTTGATCATTGGTCTGAAAGAAACCTCCATTGCATTTTTTTTTTAAAAAGGTCCAACCTAAACTAGCCCCAAAATATAGGTCAAGCCGTCAGTTACACTTTCAACTTCAACCATCCAGGAGTATGGCTTATCTACCTTAAGTAATCAGATAGTTTGTCTCTTATACTCTGTTACCCTATGAATGTATTCCAGGATTCTCTGGTATATTTACTGACGGTAATTAAGCAGCCAGAATCCCATACCCACTAAAGCCTTCTTGTCAACATACTTGTCATTTATGCCGAGTAATGGACAAAATAACCTCAAAATCTCTGCTGTCTTTGTTTAATTATGCCTTTCTAATCTCTCAAGTACTTGGCAGCCACCCACTTCTTAGTTTTTATTTCCTGACCGCTCTGAAGTCTCAGTTGCTCTGTAATTTGTTTCAGACCATCAATGCTTTACACTTGTAAAGTAATGGACTGAAGCAAAGGGCTTAGGAGATTGATGATGAATAGCTAACATTATGGAGTCAAGCTTTTGATATCTCTTAAGGTATTTGTAAAGGCTGCTTGAATGACTCCTTTATAAAAATCAGTACATTATACAAACATAACCACATTGTTGCAAGGATCACTCGCAATGAGGCATTTTCAGTGTTTTTATGGAAAACTTAATTGAAGAAAAAATATTTTCAGACAAAAATATGTTTTTATATTAATGTACTTAAGTCTCCAAATATCTATTATGTTCCTAGCTACATTTAGGTAACAATTTCACTTTAGTATCTTTGCTTTTTCTTCATATTTAGTTATCACAATAGTATCATACCTCAAATTACTTCCTAAAGAAGTTTAGGTAATTCTCAATTACTTTCCTTGTTATGCGTAATAGATATAGAACCAATTGTCACATGTCAACAGAAACAATAAAATTGGGCACGGAACCAGGAGATGAGCATCATTGGATCACATCAATCTACCAAACCCGTAAGACTCTGCTTGTGTCAAAACTTTACCGATTCCTTCAATCTCAAACATAGATGAGATTTGATTAGAAAAGCACACCCACACCTTGTCAGTGCACTTCAGAACATCCCAGAGGCTGTACTTAGTTTCAAGGAGAGCAGATAAGAGGCCTTATTCCCTTGTGTGTCAATTAATACTTGTAAAAAGTGCTCCTTCGTTGTTTGTGTTTGTCTTATGAATGCGGCTTCACCTCTCTTCCCCTCAATGAAAAGGGAAATGAGCGTGACTGCATCTGTATCCAAATGTAACCGACACCCCTGAGTGACAACTCAATTGAGATCTCGCTAGCTCTCGATACAGCGGCCCACTTTCAAAAGACATCTCTTCGCCTTTGATGCTATTTCAGGCTGAAGCTCCCATGCAGGTCTGGAGTGAACAATAACCAGATGGCTACTTGTCATTCTCCAGAAGTCAGAGCTTTAAATCCCGGTGCAGTATGCTCAAGACCTCAGAGTGAATCCTGATCATCATCTAACAGAAGGGAGACAATAACTTTTTTACATGACTGATTGATGAGCAACTTAAGCAGCTACATTTAGAGCACTCAGAAAGTCAAGAGTTTTTATTCACTTACTTTTATGTACTTGCAGATGTTTGCTGTGTTGTCTTGTGGGAAGAAGGACTTTGGTACAAACCCCAGTCAGGGCTGGAGTACCCAGGCTTCTTCCCACTGGCTAAAAGGACGGCAGGCTGTAGGACTCAGTGTGTTTTCATACACTGTTTCTGTCCTTTGATAACTAGATGATCTGTCTGCAAAGTACACCACTTCCTTCCCGGTGATCTACACCAGCCCTCCCAACAATCCTGCAAACATTATGCCGGTACAGAACATGGAAGTATTTATTGATGGGTTCTAAAAAAAAAAAAAAAAAAATCTGTTCAAAGAATGAAAAAGCTCTACTGACTTGATAGTGCATATTACTCATGTCTGAAGTCATCCCTTGTTTGATTTCTTCCATCAGTATTATAACGCCTTCTGGTAAAAACACTTTTGAAGTTCAAGTGACCCTTATTGTCATTAATTTCTCTATGCCACCAGGCTTTCTGTCCCTCTAAATAGCATTTTTTTTACAACTCTTTTGACTTCAAAATGACAATTAATGCAATCATGCTTTTTCTCAAGACTTACTCTCACATTTAATTTTTTCTATCTAGGTTGTTAAAACAAAAATTTTTTGTGGATTTATCCCACATTTATGCTGCAACCATCCAAATGATTCCTCAAAAGTTTAAAGCGCCAACAGAAGTAGATTAGACTTCAAGTCATACTGGCCAGTATAGAAGATAATTACTTTACTGAGACTTTCTGTGATAGTTTTGCTTTAAACAATCTACCTGTGAGGGAGAGCAGATGAATGTTAACCTTTATGGCTCAATAATGATGAAGTACTTCTGTTAATTAATGTGCATTTTCTCTTCATAAATAGATGAAAAAAAGACTATGCAGGTTCAAGGAGAGGCACAGCAAAGGAGTCCCATGAGTTTGAGTGTTTTCACATTTTAGTTGTTCAGTGATGTGGTCCTTTGTGTAGATGGACCACATCTTTTAATAACACCACTTTTACTATGGGAACAGCGTTTCAAAACTACAATCGGTGAGCTGGGTACATTAAGCAGCTAACTGCAGGTTAGCAACCTGAGCAGATAGCCTGGCTAATTAACATGCTAGAGTCAGGATGTGATAAAGGTGTAGCATTCAATGCAATAGGCACTTAAAAGCTTAGTGGGTGTTTATTTTTTGTATTTGAAGTTCATGTCAGAAATAAATAAACATAAATATCATGGATAATAATGTTTTAACTTCTCACACTTGAAAATTTTTGATATCAGAGGCATTTACATAACCAATAAAATCGTATTTATGTATTTTGCCAGCATCTCGGCATTTAGGAGAACAATATCTTTTCTCTGCAAACTATTTATTTATATTATATTTTAAATGCAGTCTTTGAATTTTGTTTCATCAAAGAGAAGCTTCCTTGATTTAAAGAGACAAAAACATTAAGACAAATGTCATGGTAAGTGACCTACATACAATATTTTTTATGTCATTATTTAACAACATTTCATCTACATTTTTGATGCAAGTCCCAACACATCTATTAAGAATAACTCTTCCTGCATCTAAGCTTTTAGCCTTCCACACTGACAAGTGCTTTCTGTGTTTTGCCTTCACTAAAAACCATACAAAAAACAATGTTTAGTCACACACGAGAGTGCTAATGGGCCCGATGGCAAAAAAAGTCAGCACTTGTTGTCTGAAGTCCCTTTTTGTTTTGTCAGAGGAAAATGGTGGGGAAGGTGTTTGTGGCAAACATGGCTTTACTGTGCCAGAAGGAATTATTCAGTGAAGCAAGAGAAAGTTTTTTCTGTAATGACCAGGGTACAAGTCAGGGAGAATCCATTCCAAAAGCTGCCACACTGAAATTCAACTCATAAATAAAGAAAATAGCCAAGTGGGGCACAAGAGTGCAAAACATCTTTGTTATACTTTGGGGAGGCTGGAAGCGGTTGGGGTCACAACAGGCTGCACTCAGTCAAGTAAACACCCACTTAGGAGCACTGATTTATTTGATTTATTCAAATGCCTTGGGTTTTCACTCATGCATGCTAAGGCTGAGGTCTGACTCATTTAAAGGGAGAAGCAATGTGACAAAGGCCAAGGTGAATCATCTTTTTTAGAAACTTTACTAACAAAGTAAACCGTCGTAGAAAGAACAGCAACACTTTATATCCACAACACTAAGCCAAAATGGCAGCTGAGTGCACTATTCATCAAATTGCAGACGAGAAATTTTTGAAGCATCAATAATAGCCGGATTAATGTAGATATGCTTTCAGGCGCTACAGCCAGCAGATAAAGTTATTTCTTTGGCTTCGCAGATTTAGAAGGAGAAAATGTTGATCCGCTGGATATTTTTGCTCCATAGGAACACGAACACGTCAATCCAGTTCTTTGATGGAATAACCAAACATTGAGCATGACAGGAATTTTAAATATTCCAATCCTGTGATTTTACCAACTGAAACAAACATGTTTTTTTTCTTCAAACAAAAATCATAATTGAGAAAAATCATAATTGAGAAATCAATAATCTTTGAATATTTAAACATCACATTTTTATCACCATTTCTTTGTTTTCAGGCCGTAGAAAAAAAAGAATTTGAGAAAACTTAGGGTTTTTAGCCAATTGAGAATGCAAAGCTTAGTGGAGGGACACTGGGAAGCAATAAAGAATAGCAGAATTTTCTCAGTCAGTAATTGCAACTTGAACTTTTCTAAGGTTTATATTTTCTGTTAACTTTTACAGATATTAAATAATTGACTTTTCCTGTTGGCCGTCTATGGAGAGTTCAGGTTAGTTACGTTCTTGTGGATGAAAGTTAAGATGAGCATTATGAAAGTATGTTAAAAGGTTTTAATGGTCAAGATAACTAATAAAAATGCCTTTTAGTTTTTTGCTGCTTCTCCAGACAGTATCTATATTTTAATATTACACAATATTAGACTGTAGTGTTTTTCCTTACTAGACTTTTCTAGGCAACGAAAGTGTGATTCAATGTGAAAATTGTGCAGGTTTGAGAGGAGAATCTGCTCCTTTCTGAGCTTCCCATACAAACAAATCTATTTACAAAGTGTGCATTCTTCATCAAAAATCTTTCATATTAATCTAATTTAAAATCCATAAGACAGAATAAGGATCAGCAGGTTACAACCCAAGAAGCTGTGCTCACATATTCTCACCGGCGCTCAATTACAGCTTCACATTGTGAAATCTTTCTCCTCACAATTTGCCTCCTTTGGTTTATGACGTCAAAACAAAAAACACATTTTATAAATGACGTCTGTGCAGCTACAATATCTTTAATGCTTTCTCCAAGAGGTTGTCCTGCTGTATATTTCTGTGAATGTACATCGATTATTTATTATTCATCAAATAGTTTTAAATGTGACAAAATAGTGGCTATTTAAATGCAAACTAAGAATAAAAGGTTGATGTACTTGTTTAGTCTCAAAAGGAAACTAGGATGTTGCCAAACACACAACCAATTAGAACGGGACAATCACTCAGTCAGTCAATTAATTTTTCTTCACAGTTGATGTGACGGTGTTAGATAATTTTGCACCTACTGATCCATGTGTTAATAGTCCTTGTGAGAATAATTTTACATCTATGTAGAAATTAGCTCCTAAAGATCATGTTGGCATGACTAGCTTGACTGACAAGCTGCTAAGACAAGACCTGGTTAATTTTCCAGTAAATTTGGGTGTTTTGATTCATTACTTTATTTAACTTGTTTGTTTAGGAAACATTTCCTGCAGTTCTGTTGTGTGAACTTGCAATCATACAATTTAAATCCCCGTGATTGTAATATCCTGGTTAATTATACTTTAGATAATTTAAATGTACAAAAATAAACTTCATAATAAAAAATAAGTTGTGAAGCATTTATCTTTCCTCCCATTGAACAATTTCCATTACGAATTTAAAAGCAGAAAATATATTCTAGACATGTATTAAATTATATCACAAAAACTGATATATATGGCTGCCATCAGTTTAGGGTTGCTTGGCTGTATGGTGCCAAACATTGATCTGAACTGAAAAGAACAATGCTTCTTTCTTTTCAGATAGAAAGCTCTTTAAAAACATTATTTTTATGCAATATTTACATTTTTCTGATGCGTAAAACCGTTATGAAGTCGTAAAACTCTATTTTTCCATAAATTTGGAGCTTCAAAACCATTCTTCTAAATATTTGATGCTCTCTTCATTATAAAAAAAAACATACATTTTTGTTTCTTTTGATTTAACCATTAAAAACACACTTTCTGTTATTTACAGCGAGTTATTTTTCACTTCAGTTTAGACTCTTTGGAGTCTAAACCTCACCTCTGATTTGAGGTGTTCATGGTGACTGAAGACAAACAAGCCAGAAATACACTTTGTAGTCAACAAAATAATAGTTACCACTGGATATGTCAGTCTTTTGAATGTAACCGAAGAGCTGACGTCAAAATCCAATGAAGAAAACCGACACTGCAAACACTTATTTCCTCTAAGGCCACACAAACAAAGATTTGCAACACTAATCTACACCGCTCATCTCAGCCCGACCTTGAACAGGGACTGATTTGTAAGAAATTGTGCCATTCATCTTGGATGAAAGATGTGCTCAGACAACCATCGGCTGGACATTCCCAGCTGTTTGCTCATTCCGCGTCGCCTCACCAGGGATGAGTCTTCGATAATTTGACAGATAAACCAAACAATAATACTGCAATAATGCCATCCACAGTATTTCACTTCACAGCGCCCGAGTCTCCCTGATGAACGCTGCAGAAAGAGAACAGGAAATGATCTCTGCAGACAGTAAATGGCCTGGTCATGGAGGGGATCAGGACAAAAGCAATTAGGCACTTTATAGATCACACTTATGCAGCTCTAGAGGAGGAAACCAAGCACAGCGGAGGATGCTCGACCAACAAATGAATAATGAATCCCACTTCCAGCTGGAGGATGGATACATTAACACATCTAATGCACTTAGCAAATGCAATAGCAATGGCTTCTTGGATTTGAGGGATAGTCAATAGCTCTTCAATTTCTTGTTGAAATTTGGTAAATTCTGTATTATTAATTCAAAGAATCAGAGTAAAAATTAACTACTTGTTTTAAAATGAAGTAAATTAAACCTCATGACATCACTTAACACCAAAAAAGAGTTTTTGTTATATTAATATTGGTTGTTTTCAATCTTCAGCTTAAATTGCTGGCAACCAACTGAACAGGTGCAGCCTGTGAGCCTATTGAAATACCATCTATGGATGTCAAAACTGAATTCTTTCAGTGGATTTTAAGGGATTGAACCAATAATCTATTTGATACATGGGTGATCTGTGGAAAATTTAACACAGATTACAGCTGACTTTTCTTTTCCAGAACAGACAGAACTCAAAATAACCTAAAGCCCACCAACAGCTGCCCACTGCAAAGGCACCAGGCCATCCTTGTGTGCAGCATTTTATTTTAGAGTGATGTAACGCAGCCCCACCATATTGAGACTCTTCTGAAAGGCTACATTTTGCTTTTTTAATAAATGGGGACAATAACTAAGATGGCACCTTATATTTGGACTGTGTGTTATGCAGATATGAATTGTGTTCAGTATTTATATGTGTTTAAATATAACAAACATGAGATTTTAATATCTTGCAAGAGACTCAAGAGTCAAGGGGACAATGGAAGATTTGAGCATGTCAACTCAAAAAAGTATTCCCACCCAATATTTCAGCATTCAGGCGTTTTATCAAGATTTGATGGAGTACATCAAGATAAGTGGATCTCCACTGTCAAATAAAAAAATGTTTTTAATGTTTTATCACTCAAATAAAAATCTGAGGCAAGCACTTCTGTACGATCTCCTTTACTCTGATACCCTGTAGTAAAATTCACTAGTCTCAAAAGAGTCCAATCAGCAAAGAGTCCAACTGTGTGCAATTTAATCCCAGAATAAATTGTACACAGTGTCTGCTGCACTGTTAAGAGAATATTCATGAACAAAAAGCTTTGTAAAGACCAAGGAACACAGCATTTAAAATAAGGTTATGGTATAAACCAATACTCCAACGTTTGGAAGTCTCAGACAGCACTCTTCAATCCATCATCCAAAAGTGAAGAGTATGTCAGATCTGTTACCTATAAAATATACCCATCCACCTAACCTGACAGGTACAGCACAGAGAACATTAAACAGTGGAGTAGGCCTGTAGTAGCGATACAAAGTCAACTTGGCTGTTTGCCACATGCCATTCAAAATGCTCCATGTGGTGGAAAACTAATTCTGCATCCACCCAAGCATCATCTCAAAGGTCAAGGGTCACCAAGCTTCAGTGTCACAAGTATCAAAATGCCAGAAATATTTCATTTTGAAAAAGTAGAGCCATCCATCTATTTGCTGTATGCTTGGCAGATATAAAAACATACACTTGGTAGGGAGCAGGAGACCAGCGTGTGGTCCTAAACAAAGCCTGTTGTTGTGGATGTTCACTTTTTATATGCTGCCCTCACCCACACACCAGTTCACCACTTCTTTCTATGATGCAATGCAAGACTTTCCTGATATCTCCAATTTACAAGGGGGGGGGTGTCGAATGCTTTGGATTATGCAGGCAGTTAAGTGGGCAGGATGGTCAGGACCACTGCCCAGGGTGAAGCCCCATGCTGTGGGGAGGTTCTTCCATCAGTACCAGGAAAAAAAAGCTGGCCAGGCTTGAGTGGAAGATGGATGTAGCTAAATTTAGGGCAATTCTAGAGGAAAATGTCTTAGAGACTTGAGACACGGGTAGAAAGTCACCTTCCAGCATAATAACACTAATTGTAAAAGTTAATTGTTGGCTACAATAAGAGTTTAGACCAAATCATATTCTTGGGTTAAAAAGGTCCAGTCAAAGACCAGACATAAACTTTTATGCTCACTTATGGTAACCATTCAAATAGACTGAGCTTGAGCCATTACACAAAAAAATAATGAGGAAAAATGTTTCTCCTACATATTCATACACTATGTTGTACTTCCAAAATATTAAGTCAGTGGGGCTAAAGACAAATGCACATACTTTTCCAATTTAGTTTATAATGTTTAATACCAGCTGTCATTTTTTCTTCAGATTCAGAGCTTTGCACTACTTTGTGTTGATCTATCAACAAAAAAAGAAAAACAAAGAAAGATACTTTAAACTCTGTGCAAACTAAAACAAAGAAGTCTTAAATTATACCCAGGTTTTCAATGTGTGATGTTTTCATGTGATAGTCTGGTAGACTCGATTGTGGACAAAAAATAAAACATTTGTTGCATTTTCAGCTGGTGCAGTTCACTTTCACACTGGACAGTGTGAAACGAACCAAAACCTTTAAAAAACCTGCTTACCTCCTCACTTCTGGCGGTGCTACATCAAGAACCACTAAAGGAAACAACACAAAAACCTCTGAATACAACACGGACCCAACTTTCTTCTTCATGAAATGTAAACAAAAAGGTCTGGATTCAGATTTAATTTCTTAAGCTAGCAAGTTTTTTTTTTTTTTTTTTTACCCAGTATAGCAGTGTCCCACAACACTACATGAAATCAAATATTTCAGTTAAAAATGATATTTTCACTTGAGTGGAGCCATATCCATCTCATCTGGGCTTGTGGGCAGGAGGCAGATGCTGGCAAGCCTTTGTCAAAATATTGCTTGAGCAGCTCTTTGCCCACAGGAGCACTTCTACAATGAGCATAGGTCTCATTTCCCCAGAGTTGTTTACCTGCAGGCTGCATGTCTACAGAGTGCTCGCGACAGACCACATTCAGGCTGACACTTGTCAATAGCCGGGAGAGAAAACAGATAAAATGCTTTAATATCTACAGTCAAAAAGAGCAGAGGAAAGTTAAATCAAAAAGAGGGCAGTTTGTAGTACAATAAAACGGGTTTAACTGCTTCAAATGGCACCTTCCAGGGTTTTTCCTTCTCATGAAAGGATCTTATCTTGTGTTGCTGCTTGTGTTGTTAATGTTTAAAAGGCCCTTCCATCTCCATGGACCCGTCTTCAATGACATCCTGCACATAAACATGCCACCGCCTCACAGGTTGTGATTAAGTGTGAGTTGACTCAACTATGTGGGACCAAACAAACAAAAGAAATTATTTCTTCTGAGTGTGTCTTAAACAATGAGCATCAAGTCAGAAAAACCGAGCTAAATTTTAGATTACAATATTCTCAACGGAGCCAGAACTTGTCACGACATCATCTGCCACAACACATCCGGACCGATGCCAAATCTCCACATCTTTGACGATCACGGAGATGACACCCTGGCCGAGCCCAAATAAAGAAACATGGAGTAAGTTGAGTAAACAAGATGAATCCCTTCAATTAACAGAAGGGCTGGGGGCTCTCCTGTCGTTCCACCATTAATTATGTGGTCTTATGGGAAGATTAGGGGAGAGAAACGAAGCAATCAGCCAGAGACCACTGCGTGGGTCTCCCCTTGTTTAATTACCAAGACAGAACAAGCAAATGAAGCACCATAGATCATGTAACTGGGTAGGCCCAGCTGCTATGATTTGGCCGAGCCCAGCTCCTCTCCCATGAGCTTTTTATGTTCTCTTCTGTCTATCCTAGTTACAGCTATGCATCCATCACACATCAGACCAGACAAACTGGGAACTGTACTGGCTCTCTAATTAACATACAAGGTGATGAGAATGGGACCGAAACAACAAACGCTGTGACAAGCACAAGATGGCAAAGATTGATTATTTAATATGTGATGAATCTGTACAGCATGATTTGCATTTGCGCAGTGATATTTACACTTAATATACCAAAGGCCGTAGCTGCTTGGCATATTTTTCACTGTAAATGAGTCATATGAGAGTATAATTAAAGCAACAGTATGCGGAAGAGAAAAACGAACTCCAAATAATTTTATATTTTGGAATTATGCCTCAACATGAAAACCAAGTTATTTTCCCCCATGCCATTTAATTGTTGATTGCTCTCGGTATGCTTTTAATAATTATAGAAATATATACAAAATCATCTACCTAAAAAAAACATGTTGAAGGGATTTTGAGTTGGTCAACATCGTTAGATCTGGTTTGCTTTTGTTTAAAAAAATATTTGATTTCTAATAACGGTTTCTAAAGCAGACATTTCTAAAACACAAAATACTAACAACAGTGAACCCAATTTTAAGTTTTCTTTCTACATCTGTCTTGCTTTGTCCTGACTTGGATTCGAATAAAAGCTGATCAATTTAATGTCTGGAAGAAATCCTTAAGCTGTACAGGGAAATCAAACATAGGTTACAATTGTTTCAATACAGTCTTTAGCCTAAAACTGCTTTAATCATCTTACGTTTTTTCACTTTAGAATTTAATGTAGCTAATACCACCATTATCGCCAGCTTCTGGAGCAGCAGAGGTAGTGCAATGCATCAAAACTGATATTCTAAATGCACAGATTGTCTAACTACGTATATATTGACATAAATATCAGTCTAAGGCTAAGTTTACTTTGGCTTTGTTGTGATTTGTAGTGTGTGCGTTTTGACAGGGGGTTGGCCATGCAATATTTGTTTGGGCATGTAAGTGATCTCAATGCACATCAGGATTATGGAGATGCAAGTGAAGAAGAGGAGCATTATAAAGAAGAGCAGTGTAAACTTTTTCCCAGGGTAGCTAACTATATATAAAATTGGGAAATATAACAGCAATGTTGCTATTGAATGTTGATGTTGGCCCAAATTTTCATTTCAGTGTATCCCTAAATATTTGGTATGACATTACACTTCAAGTGCCAATGATAAATCTTTCCTGTTGGATGAGCTTTCACTGTCCTTGATGCACACTTGATATTTGTGTATTTTAGTGATTGAGATATTAAAGCTCATAAATAAAGGTGGGGACATTGTTACGAAAGAAAATGACTTGAAAAAGTTACATGTAATAGATGTTGAATTACAATATTCAGCAATAGCATTGCAGTTACATGCTTTTCTGACATTGTGCAGCCTGAATACAGGCCAAGTTCATTTTATAATCATAACACATTGTAAAATTCACCTGCCAAGACATCTTCTTTTGGTAACTTGAAAATGTTGGCATAAAATTACCTAATAGCAAAAGTAGAAAATGGTGAAATGACCATTAGTAAGTGAAATTCAGTCCCTAAAATGAACAAATCCCTTGGACCAATTTCAATTTATTCAGAGACGTCTGTTAAGAGGGACCGAGAGGAGAAATGCATGCTGCTTTGATCAAATCAAGGACTAAGACTATTGTAATAATCCAACATCTGCCAGCAATAGTGAGTGATTCAAGTTCTGTTCATGATTTCGACAACTCTTCAACAAACTAAAATCCTCCAGTGGCCTTCAGGACTGAAATTTATCATTCTGCTGTTGGCCATTTTTTCCCTGCCTCTGCAACTCAGGCCTGCACCCAAACACATGCTGCTGATTTATCGGCGTGACACGCTGGACATTTTAAGACACAATATATCAATATGCTTCAACAGAGACGCATTGATAAACTGTGCAAACACTAAATAATCTCAATGTGGGACAGGCTGGTTAAACATATATACTGTAGCAAGAGCTCTTGTCCATTTATGTGTCCATAACAACAGAGTGTTTTCTAAACATCCAGGCTTTGACATATTTTATTCAAAAATTTTAGATTTTACGAGACAACCTTCCAGAGTTCTCAGTCCCTTTTAAAAACACTCCAGTTCGCCATGACTTTGGAGTCGATATTTCTGCAATAGGCACGCTTTAAATATGTAACCTGGACAAACCAGGGAATAGAAGTATGAAAAGACGGAGGTCACAAGGACAGAGAGATAGACTGAAAGATGGCGATACAAAAAGGACACCATTAAGTAAGACCGGACACAAGAAAAGAAGGAAGATCCCAAGGAAAGATGAACAAAGGAAAGTTGCAAGAAAGAAAGGACAGAAGGAAGTAAAAATCAAAAAATGAAAGGACCAAGAAAGGTCACAAGGGAGGAAGGATGGAAGTAAGAATATTATTCCTATAGTGAACTGCATCTCAAAATGTAGATATTATCACAAGCCTTTTTTTTTTTTTAGAATTATCCAAATGTGGACAAAACTCAAATAAAACTCCATTTCTCCATGCAGACTGGGCAGGAAGCCTGTAAAATGAGATTTACAAGTTATGCAGTTAAAATAAAGAAATGTTTCATTTTAAGGCCTGCAGCTCAGGAGAAACTTTTCATTCCAGCAGAGTTGACTGGATATCCTTCAGCCCTCAATTCCTCAGAGAAGCGTTAACCTAATACTTAATATCCAGGTGGTTATATTAGGCTGAGAAAAACGCCGTGGGACCTCTGGTAGGCTGGTCGGTGCTGCTAAGCTGAGCTTCAGCCTCACTGCGTTACCCCTGGAGCTTAGTCCAATTTACTCTCAGGGCAGCTCCGGTCCACAGACCACACTAACAAGCTACAGCTCCACTCGTCAGGGCGAGCATTTGGCCTCTCACCAGAGGCCTGAAAAATGCACTTTCTGGGTGCAGCCCTCAACGTGGACACAATAATTAATCTTCATATCGATCCACCACTCTGACTTCTGTTGGGACAAGCATGGGGACCATGACGGAGAACCTGCAGTGTGCTCCAGCTCAGGCGGCGAAAAGACTCGCCTTAGCTATTCCTCCCACACAGTCTCACAAGCCTACAAATACTTATGCATCATATACATATATCATCAGCCTCTTTGTTACACAGCATTTTATTTGTCAACAGAGACAACAACTGAACAATAAATAATAGATAAGTACAGAAGGGATAGTTTAAAGCAGAAGGTTTTACAATATGCATAAAATGGGCCTGTAAACTATACAGGAAGTATCACCGGAGTAAAACAACGTGACAATTACCAACGTCTGAAATATTTAACAACAAAGAGCAAGCTTAGACGCTCCTCTCACAGTCTTATTCAGCATTTCTTGTTTGCACCAAGTCTCCTATAATGAACTGCCCAGCAGCTTCTGAAATATGACCCATAAAGGCCAGTGCCACCATAAACCTGGAGTCATGGCTGATTTGTGAATCCAATTATGTCCCCGTCTGTAATGGCTGTGTTCACTTCCATAATGTTCAGTCAGCTATTGTCAGCGTATGTCCTTAAGGTCCCAGCATCCAATCTGAAAGATACTCGCCATCGCTGATCTATGAATCAACTAACCTGGGGTGTTGCAGTACAGTATGTTGGTTTTCTCTTGCAGGTTTTGACTCCAAGAAAGCAGAAGTATTACTCGAATTCTGCAGTGGAATAAAAGGAATTAGTAGTATATGCAATTTTTACAAAGAAAAGTCTGAAAATTATGGCATGAATTTATGTTCAGCCACTTTCACTTATGTTAACCCCCCCACAAAAATCTATTACCCAATTAGAGCCCATCTGTGTGCAATTCTGATCCCAGTATAAATATAAATAAAGGCCTGTTAAAGAACATCAGAAATAAAATAGCATCATGAAAATGAAAATGCATTTGCATGCTTCACTTGGGAGATTTTGTTGTAAGTTTATAAAAAGAAACATGAACTCTTTTCTCTCTCCTGCTGCTTCCTAATTATGTGCTACTTTGTGTTGGTCTATCCCTCAGAAATACATTTATGCTATAAGGGTTGACAAAGTGCCAACAAGCTCAGGGACAGTAAGACAACTGTAAAGACTAAATGAGCAGAAAAATACAAAATGCACAACATTACATGAGGCTGTTCTCCGTGTCACATATTTTCCTGAATTATAATTTTAGGCTCATATACCAGACAAGCAGGAGAACAGGTGCTCCTCCCTCCTGCACCGTCCTGTCTGAAATTATGTTCAGAGATTCTGCTGACACTCTCCTGAGCGTAATTTGAGCTTTAGCCGGGACTACTTTTCTAAACAAGCGTGAATGAATACGACTGTCCTAAGTCTTTAAGGTAAACAAGACCAACTGTGAACTGAAATATCACATTCAGTAAATCTGACCGACTGGGTTTTGGTTTCAGGAATAATAATCGTTTGGGACGTAGACTATAGTCCCTTCACACAGGAACTGTTGGACATTTATTCCCTGAAAACACATTGAGAGACAGTGAAATCCTGACTGAATCTTCAAATCTGTTCTTGTCATCATGTTCATTTCATGACCTCAAAATGCATTCCAATGTTGCAAAAATAGACAAAGCTATAATTTGAAGAACCCATCCCATCTAGAAAGCTACACCCCATTCCCTGGTAAAAATGTTACAGCGGTGTTGTATCATCCTCCTCTAAATGCTGACCTCTCATTCCTCAGAAAGAGGCTGAAAATAAGGCTACAGACCGACCTGCGACTGGGCAGTAAGATATGCTGAGAGTAGAAAAAAGCCTTCATTTATCCAACAGCAGGGATCTGACTCCAGCCAGGCTCACTGCCGTACACATGCAAGTACAGGGCTTCCTTTGAGCTCAAAACACCAAACCTTTCAGAGCTGCTCTAGTGACATTTTGTGAAAAAGAGCTGCACAGTGAGAAACTTTAAGTTTCTTGATGCAAATTAAAAAGAAAGAAGAAATCAAAGTCACCACAAAAAGTGTCCTGCAAATGGAACATTCCTGGGTTAGCCATAATGTTGCAACCTCATTCCCGCAGAGAGCTGAGCTATCATGTAAACAGGAAACAGAATATGAAGTTAATAGCCCGGCAGACCAGCTCAACTCACCATCCCATGAAAGCAGCCCCTGTTCTCATTTGATCTTCCACTGAACAGCAAAATGTCTCCACAAGACGGAGAGAATACAAAGAACCTCTGGTGCCCTTTTAATAATGCATTCTTGGTTACATTCTGTCCATCCATTTTGGTACCATTTTGCTCCTTCGCCCCCTTAAGCCATTCGTTCTTCCTAAAGTAACAGCCACATAAATCTGGCCTCTCAGTCTCTATTACAGTGGAGTGATGGCTGCTTTCCAGACAGGCAATTTCTGGACACCCCTCTTTCTCTGATCCGAGCCACTGAACCAAGCTCTCAGGTATGAGGGAGGAATGTTCAACATCAGCGCGTGGAACAACTTTGGCTAAGAGGGTCAACTCTGAAGCAACTCATGCTCATAAGTTAGCAGCAAAGGGGTAATAAATGTCAAGAGATTTCTTTGTAATACATTCTGGTCTCTCTCAATTGAGTCCACAATATATCAAAAGTATTCCTAAACTGTAAATCTAAGGGAAATAATCCTTACAAAATACAAGACACAAAGACAAGACAACAATAACATGCCGTCTCCTAAGCAACTCTGGAAAGAACTAACTCCCAAAAAGTATTTAGCACTGTCCTCCATGTATCTGGTGATCCATCATCTGACATTTTTTTCTAGGGTAACGCATCTCACTTGAAACTGCTGAATGAGGACAAAAAACAAGGAGATAAGAAAAAAATGCATGTTTCTGTCTTTAAGACTGCCTTCTTACCAGACAAGTACAACATTTTCATCTTGTTTCAACCACAGTTACCCTCTCCTATCCAGAAACGCAGTGAAGTGGGACATCCCAGGGGACGCACTAACATGTGCCCAGAAGAGTACAGTGACAGCTGTACCTGCACTCTGGATTGTCTCACTAGAAAAACACATGCCTAAGCACAATTTTTGAAGACTGACTGGAACACAGTCACCAAATATTTGAGTTCCAAGGGCTTGACAGCCAAACAGGGTTTCTGCTCACACAATTTGACAGAAAAACAATCTGCTTAAAAAAACCAACAAGATCATCCAAAGAAAGTTTAAGACTGTTTTAAAGAGTATCTGAATTAAAGTTCAGTCATTTAAAAATGACCAAATAAATACTTTGGTAAGTAAAATTGTATTCTTCTTCTACTTTAAACCATGCAAACTGTAAAGAATAAGAACAGCCATTTTTTCTCATAGAAATGCACCAGGTCTTTGGCTAAGGATTCAAATTGGCTGATTTTCTGCTTGCCCTGACTTATCCTAACAATCTTTAGTGTGAACCCTTTTGCTGAGAGAAGATGACTCAAACTTTGTAAGGTTGAACAATGTTAGGGATAAGGCTGCACAATATGTTGTGAAAAACTGAAGTGGAATAATTATTGGCTTATGTATTTGAAGTGCTGTGAACTTGCATTTTAAATGTTAATGTAATATTTAGTCAGTCAGACACAGTCTTAAGGCCTCTACAGAATCAGGCGTACTTCAAGAACTTCCACAATGTTTAAGCTCAAGTTCATTAAAAAATAAATTGCAAGAAGCACAGATGTAAGAAGCCATTTGTAAGTAAACTGTATTTTCTACGACAAGCTGGCACAATTCTGTTTCATTCAGGCTGAGAGAGCAAAACATTCAGCAAGGAGGCTGGTCATTGGCCAAACTGGGTTCTGACAGCCTTTTGGAAATCTTAAAGTCAAAGTAAGGCTCTATAGTATTGAGGGAACACACCCAGGCACCGCTGTGATCACAATGTCCTGGAGGCAGTTTAAAATGTCAACTCTGTCGTCATTTTCTTTTAATAGCAAAATCCTCTTTTACATTAAATGCTCTTACTGGAATATTGTCTGTTATCCTCATATAAATAATTATTTTAACTTCTTACTTAGAAAAAAACTATATGTTTAGTGCTGTTCTTAAACTTGTCCCAAAAGAAAATTAGTAAATCTACCAGAAAATGGAATTAACGGGTCAAATCATCACAAAAGAAGCCCCAACTTATTCAGCACTACTACATTAGTATGCAACCTTGGGATTTATGATCAATGCTAATAAGCTATTAAAAGGAGAAACAAATGCATCACAAAGTACCACTTTATCTCTGAAAATATGATCTCAAATAGTTCCATCAGATTTGGAGATTCAACACTCGCAGAATGGATGCCAATATCATTGTTGTTGATAGCAGAAAAACAGTAATTATATACTTTTGAGATAAATTATGAAAACAGCAACTTCATTTGATCAGCATAAGCCAGCTTCTTCAAGCTGTGCCTCCTTTCTCCACTGCTTAAATGGACCATTAGCTGAGTTTAAACACAGCTGCACTGCAGCCGAAATCCATCCTCGCACACGCGCTCAAATAAAGCAAATGCAGAATAAGGCTGTAATGGCTCACTTCATCTTTCATGTGGCTAAAAACTTACTTTTCAAATTCCTTACCTTCAATTTCAAGGTTCTCTGCGTGGTGGCTTATCATGAAAGTGATTAGAAATGAAGAGCTCTCCCCGCTGATACGGCTGGAGCCCGAGAGTCGGTTGCCTCTAGGCTGCTGAGCTCTCCTGCTCTTAGAGACTCAATACCAGATGGCAGGTTCAAGTGCTGCTGCTGCAAGCATTATTGCTGCTCCCAGGGATCTTCTACACCAGCTACCATAGATTCCTTTAACCTCGGTAGGTTTTAGATTCCCTTTAAGAATACTAATGCTGTTTAAGAATGGACAATTTTAACCAAGCCAGACGGTGCTTAAAGAGAGAGTATTCATACCTGTTGAACTAGGAAGAGGAGAGAAAGTCACACAGTGGGATTGCTGCATATCAGTCCCTATTTACGCTGACTCACCTAAATAAAAAAGGTGAGTCAGAAATGTTTAGTGAAATGTTTCACTAAACATTTCACAGTGTTTAGTGAAATGTCCCAAGATCTGGACGTCTCCCTAAACACTGCGACATTGAGCTCAGGAGAAGGTGAATTGAAACCGATACTGAACATGTTGACCAACATGCAAAGCACCAAGCAGAAAACTAACCCTGAACACATCATCCCCAGGGTGAGACATCACTATGACTAGCAAACTTGGAATCAAATGTGTTATAGGTAGTTAGACCTAGATCCCATAAAGAATATGTGGAATGGCTTCAAATTTAACCTGACTGAGATCAAGTTGCTTTGAGAAGAAAAAAGGCTGAAAATTCATTTTCAACATGTTTAAAGTTGTAACAGATAAGAGGGTTGTTGCTGTAGTTTCAAGGGACCTCAATAAAAATGTCTAATACAAAACAGACTTAATTGTAAAACATCTAAACCAAAGAGAAAAAGGTGTGGGCTGTTTGCAGATGACTGCAGGTGAGCGTTACACAGGAACTATCAATAGTTACAACCCTGACAATCAGCTACACAAATCTAGAGGCCAGTCAAATTCTCAGCCTACCACATCAGAAACAAAGCATATGGGATGAGTTTTTTTTTTTTTTTTTTTTAAAGCTGCCAATTACCTTGGGATAAATCACAAAAATATTTTATTCCCAGTTTAGAAATTTGCAAACTGTCTCTAAGGAAGGAATTTAAAGGTTTCTTAATATAAAGAGTCCAAATATGGATTTTTTTCTCCTTGACAGCATAAGAGCACCTGCAGCAACATTTTGTTTCTGATAAAAGAAAGTTTTCAATTGAGAAATAAAGATCTCTTCTTGCAGGACGAAAGAGCAGCGCAAGCCTCAAAGAATAGCAAAAGAGTTTCTGAGATTTAGGATACAAACTTTAAGGGATAAAGAGGCAGAAAAAACTAAATCATCTTCACTCCAGGGTTCTTACACAGTAGAAACCATTTACAGTACTTCAACAGTTGCACATTTACAAGCAGCAATGAAAAGCTCAAGTTGGCTTCCGATATGGAGCCACTTCACAGCTTTTTCCCCACACTGCGGCTCTTTCTCAGAATCTATGGTGCTTAAAGTTGTCAAAACAGGACTAAACATAAGTTCTTTAAAGCACAGTTTTGGATGTTTAATTCTTTATCTTTTCTGAAGAAGGACAAAACAGTTTCAATGCTGTATTTGCTGGCACATAAACAAGACCTGCAAAAAATACTCTTCAATTGTGTACGACCACCAAGAAAGCAGTGAATTTTCCCTTTTATAAAGCACATTTAGCTTTTGGTGGCTCTGAATCACCAATTCAATTACTAAAAAAATATTAGTTAAAATATTAAACAATTTTTTACGATGGTAAGACATATTGAAAATGGTATTATTCAACAGTAAATATTGTCATAACTCCTTTTATTGTGGATGGTGATGCTATCTCCAGTAGCAATCAGTCCATCAACACATCAATAAAAGCCTCTGACTGAAAACGGTTGCTGTATGACTGTCGTAGCTAACAGCTCAATTTCCAGGTAGCAGAGACAATATTCTGAGTAACATGCTCTGATTGACACTATTAGTTGTTAGCAATCGCTGCTAATCCACCTCAGTTGCCTTTGCTGCTCCTCTTAAAACCTTTGCTTGTTCATATGGTTAGAAAGCTGGCAGAGAGACAGTGGAGACTACAACCTTCTCTTTAACTGTCTTGCCTATAATGATCAATAGAAGAGATGGTCTTAGCTTCCTCTTTCTCTCTCTCTCTCTCTCTGCTCTTTGGTCCTGTTCTGCATCCTTTTCAACTCCTCTGGGATTTGGGTTTGCAGTTCCGGTACCATTTGAGCTTTTGTGATGCTAATCAGCTGCTCTGGCTTGAAAACCCCCCACCACAAACACTGTGTTGCAACGGTTATGCATCATAACCACTGTCAGAGTAAAAAACAGTAAGAGCAAAAATTGCTTAGCTGCACAGCATCAAAACCAGAGGTAGCAATGTGTCTGACCAAAATAACTTTAAAGAAAAATCTACAAAAAGAACAAATCAGAACAAATTTAAAAGAGCTACTCCAACCTGCTGCCATGAGCATTATTGGAAGGCACACAACAACCATCGACAGATTATTTAAAGATGAGTGAAGATACTGTTGAGAGGATAAAACTTTTAGCTCGTTGTCTCCTCTCGTTTCCCGGGTCAAGGGTCCCACGCGCGTAAGGGTGAAAACACATACACTACAATCTACTGTTCCACTGCAGACATATCCAGAGTTTATTCAGACAATCAAATGTATAAAATCCCACCAACAGCACACCAGAATCATCAGAAACTCAAAACCACAAGACCAACATCAATTACGTGAAAGAAGTAGAAAAATGGACAAATACAAAGATAAATACGGAGACGCATCGCGCCGCCGCACCCCAGCAATCTGATTAATTATTTTAGCTCCGAAACTTTTATAGGAAGGTGTGTTGTCTTCTCTAATGTATGCAATTTGGGAGGGTTTCTACTTGCCCATCTACAAGAAGTTTCAAATTTCAAAGAGAAGATGCTCTAAATGATTTTATGACTGTCCTTACGAGGTTTGGTGGAAGTCTGATAAAGTACTCCAAAAGGGGCATTTCACACATCTGTGCAAGATCCTCACCAGGTGTCCTCCTACACAAACACACAAGAAAGGACCCTAACTAATCAAAGCCTTCTCAAGACAATATTGATCTGTCTAATATTTAAACATGTATTTAAACTTAAAACTAGCATAATTGAATTAATATTTCGAACAATACCCAAAATGGATAAGCAAACTCAAAAACAAACTAACATTGTCTTTGTCATGACTATTAGCTCAGAAAAAGAAACTTGTAATCCAAGGAGGTTCTCCCTAAAGTGAAGTGTTTTAGCATGTGAACACATCAAAACATTAACATTTGTAAAGAGTTAGAGTTGGATGTGTGCGAACAGTGAGCCATTAGGCCACACCACAAGAAACTTACGTCACGGTAATCAATAACTGTGACATAGACTTGGGAGGAAACCTTTGCCACTAAACACAATCCAGCATTGTGGAGTAATCTCAAACAGTATTACTCAGAGATGCTGCCATCAACCAATCCTGTGCAGAAATATTGAGGGATGGACAGAATGACAAGCATCTGGTTGGTGTTCACAGCGTATGTCTGTGAAGAATTAAAGTTGGGTTCAACCTCCCAAAGATCAACTAACTTTTGTCAAATAGTAGTAGAGTTGTGTTTTTTAAAATGTATTTGCACAACCTACAACAGTATGAATCCAAAAATACAGGATTGGATTCAATTCTGTTGCATTTCTAAACTTGAGTGCCATAATTTAAACTGGATAAAGATTTCTGAGCTAGAAATCCCTTCGTGTATTCAGTCCAGGAGAGATTTAAAGTTTGCGAGACTTTAAATGATAATATAACCAAGTCCAAAAGAAATTAGTTGCAGATAGATAAAAATTATTTCATCTACTCCTTAAATCTTAGTTATCAACTCAACAGAAATACATCCTATGGAAATGTTTTCAGAACAAAAGCAAAAATTCCTACAAATTTGTACTTCAATTATATGTTTTTATAGCAATTGCCATAATTTTTTTTACTATCTGCAGAAGGAAACACTTCAAGAAACCCATTCTGAATCCAGAGAGACAGCCTGTGCACTACGAGAAACTGACTAAGATCCATTTATTAAAAAAACTCAAGCTGCTGAAAAAATTAGTCAACATGTTGTATGCCCAAAAAAAAAATCCACATACCCTCCAAAAACAAATCTCTCTTGCCAGTATGAAGCACTTCACCCTGACTAGTTTGGTATAACTAAGTACAATCACCTCTGCCAAAGCTTTCAAAGTAGACGCCATTCGTTTGAGTGCAGAACTTGGCTCATAAGAAATCTAAAGGGTCTCCAACCTATCTGTCACCTCGGTTTTGAGTTGTCAGGTGACAACAGCCAAACAGAATAGCGATGGGCAGGCAGTCGGTAAATAGCTTCTATTTGTGACACACAGATGAATAAATCATGCTGGTCTGCATTCTGCTGGCACATTTGCTTTTTGCAAGAACCAGAAAAACTCAACAAATCAGAAATAAATGCTTCTGACAGGCTAGAATGCCTTACTTTTAGCTTTGACCACGTTCATAAAAACACTAAGATTATAGCTTGTTTATCCATGAAGACATTAGAGCTGCTGCTACTAAGGCTTTCAAAATCCATTCAACAGTCCCAAAAAGGCAGAGCAGTGGTCAATTACATGCTTTAACATGGACTTGAAGCTGCCACTGACGTAGCTTGATTGAAGAAAACAGAAATTAGAGAGCAGCTGGTCAGTCTTATTTCTGTTAAGTTGTCCACTTCTCTTTTGTCTTCCCTTTAACCATGTCTGTAGTTAGAATCCCAGTCGGTAACCTCAGTCAAGCAACGGCCAATTAAAACTTTCCTAAGAGTTTCCACATCTCTCTGTGCATTATAAAGTATTGCTCTGCATAAAATCTAAATTTGTTCTGCAGCACCACCTTCCTATGCCAAAGCAGAGCTGAAAAATTTAAGCTTCTACTCAAGCGCTGCATGTAAAACCTTAAAATCTCATCTCGCTGACAGATCTAAGCGAAGAGCTTCCCTCCCCTCACCGCATTAAAGGCAATCTAAAAATGCTGTGCCAGTTGATCAGAGGGAACTGCAGCCGTGCAGAGGTAAATTGCTGTCACCAGGCCTGATGGACCTTTTCCTTCCCAGTGGTCACGGGGAGGCACTCGACCTCCGTTCATTCAATTTGATTCGAAGCGCGTTTGCGCCTCTGGATGGGAGGAAACCAAGCTCCTTCTGTGCACGATTAGCAACACGTATGAGGGGAAAAATGAAAACCATCCGAACAGAGAACAAGGAAACTCACAAGCAGGCATTAAACAATATTAGATTTTCACACTATGATAACCTTGAGTTAAAATACCACATTTTCACTGGTTAATCTAAAGAAAAACAGCATAGCAGGCACAAATTATGCTCTGCTTTCACTTAAAATGAAAGAGCAACAATTATCTACACTGTTGCAGATCTGATATATAATATTTGGTACATTTATGAGGATATTATACTTAATCCTTTTTTGCTTTGATTTTAACACAAAAGCATCTTTCAAGAACTTAAATAACAGAATATTATGCCTCTATATTTTTGACATTTGTAAAAGTGAGTAGTCAGGCTTCTGCTCTAGTTGCCAGTTTTCAATCGTCTCTTTAACAGACCTTCCTGTTGCTTGCCTTCATCAGAGTGCCGCTTCTTTTGTTTACTAAGGAAATATTTCTAAAGATCCAAATTCAACTTTTTCACAAGAATATACAGAGTTCTTTCAGCCAAAGGAAATAGCAGAGCGGAGCAACTGCCCAGCACTTTTTCCTGCATCTCATTAAAAAGGTTGGTTTAACCTTGGAGGTGCTACAAGCCCTTAAGATCAAGATCCAAGTTTGATCCAAAACTCTCCAATTAATCAAGCTGCTTGAGTTGCAAAAATACCTTGAAATTCAGCATAAAATACCTCTAGTACAAAAATGATTGAAAGGACTTAATGCAAACACTCACACTAGTGTTTCATTCATAAGGTGGTTTGAGTTGATCGCTGCTCTTGGCAGAGAAATGAGAAGTACATTTCTAAATGCTCAAAAGGATGAGAATGCATGAGGGCTAATTAGTGATGCATTCAAATAAGTGGGAAATTATAGCTGTGAGACTTTTCCTTAACAAGGCTTTGCTTTTATGAGCTTAAGGAAGGCAGTAATTACACTACCAGCTCTCAAAACAACAGCCAAATAAATAAATAAACAACATAGGAATAAAGAAAAGCGGTGGGACATTTGAGTTAAATTTACCATGACCATAAACAGAGGAAGCTGGAGAACAGAGTGCCAGAATCAAGCAGAGTAAGCAGGTTAATGCCAGAGTTCAAAAACATCATCCTCGCTTAATTAGATCCTGGGAGTCCAGAGAAAATGACCCATTTTTTTTTAAAGAGAGCTACTTATGGAGCTGTGGTGATTCAGGGATAATTGACATGGGAATCCCACAACAAAAGCAACCAAAGTCCTTGTATTTATGAAGCAAATAACTCCCTGCACGATGGGCCTGTCTACTTTAATGTGCCTAACCGAGGTCGATCATGATGTACTAATGCAGCCTCTCAGAAACAGGATCCCCACGGGAGGTGAGAAATATGCAACATCTTACAGCAGAGATCAGGCGTCATTTCCTAAACTTCCATTCAAAACCAGCATCTGGAGACGGGTGAGATAATGCGAGTGGGGACATTTTCATGATCATCTACCATCATAAATCAGATCATTCCACACCAAAAAGCCCCAAAGAGAAGAGAAATAACAGCGCAGCCACACAGAGACCGAGAGGCTGCCCTGCTCTTTTGCATTGCGGTCTCAACAGCTGGAAAACGCCCGACCACTTCGGGCAAGTGAATCCTCCGGCTCGCAGTTGGAACTTACACCAAAATAACAAAGATGCGCACAGAAATGTCCCGAAACGCTGCGGTAAGAGGCGCGCAGAGACGCACGCTGTAGCCTGCAGCAGTGTGACAACAACACCCCCGTTATCAACGCAACACGGGAAGAGGACACCGCAGGAAAACAGCCAGCGGGAGTAGGATGAAACTTGGAAAATAATGTACCCGTGTACTGCAAGAGGAACATTTTCCACTGAAGGCGAGGTGCGAGTCCTTGTCGGTCCTTTGCTGTCGGACGAACTGTAGGAGGTTTAAAAAAAAAAAAATCCTTGAATGGAGCTGGTTTCTCTGTCAGTCCGCTCCGCTGTGCTCCGCTCGGCAGGCTGGACTGCAATGAGAGCAGCCAGTCGAAGCGGGACCCTTTTTGACTAGGCAGGCGAAGCCCGCCCTCTAGACGTGCCCGGTTCGCCGGATGTAACCGAACAGTTCGCTTGATGCGCGCGAACAGCGAGCAGGGCGACGCTGTTCCGTTGTTCCTCCTGCTGCTGCAAAACGCTTTGCTCCTAATCTTTTACACCTTGCGATAACGAGGCGAGTTCATGCGTTAGTGAAGAGCAAAGAAATAATGCCGCTTCCAAGCTTCCCCACTTCTCCCCAGGCAAATCCAATTCATTCAGATTTAGCGCAGTCCCGACATGCTTTTCGGACAAATCAGATTTTTTATCAGGCGGTGTTTGTATAAAATGGGACAAATAACTGACAGTTGTGTGTCCAAAACTTCTGGCAGCTCTTCTGTAAAAGGTGTCATTCAATAGTTTGCCAGTTGGAGGAGGAGAAGCATAGAAATCAAAGTTTCAGTGTAAAATGCTGAACATGCAGACTGTAGTAAAACCCCTTTCCTCTCATTTCTGAACCCTGATCTAGACACTGAACTGTGTAAGCAAAAATAACAAAAGACAAAGTTTCATTTGAAATGGCATTAAAATACCCTCTAAAAGATGTCAAATCCTTGCTACTGTTTATGACAAATAAGTAGTTTATCTTTTGATTTTAAACCAGTTTGAAAAGTGAAAATCAGATTTATCACACATTTAATCTTATGAGGAATACTGCTGACTTGACAGTTGTTCAGCAGACAGTCACTATTAAAGCATTGCTAAAGAAGATGGCTGGTTGCAGTCTTGTATCAGAGCAAATTAATAGAAAGTTTGGCGGAAGGAAAAAGTGTGACTTTCACAAAGCATTCCTGTCACAAACGAGCAAAGACAGGCTCCCTCTGGTCACTCGGAAATCAGTAGTGGAGATCCCAAACAGCTCTGAGTTTTCAAAAATAAAAATTGGAAAAGACAATAGCGCTGGACATCACTAAGGATTATGTTGCATTAATGTTAGCAGTCTGTGGTGGAAGTCTAAAGTGCATGATGTTCTTTAAATGTTCTTTGGTGAAGGTTATAAATTTTTGTGGCTTTAAAAAAATATTCACTTAAATTTCTTTTTTATATTATAGCCCTTAATTCAACCAAAAGGTTGTGATTAAAACTGGTTTGGGTATTAAAAACCAAAATGGACAACACTATGTCTGGAAAACAAAACAAAAAAACAAACAAACATACTTTAGAGTTAGATTCATAAATAAAAAATAAATTGCAAAAATCAAAACAACATGACAGGAAGGGAATTGTGCAGCTCCACAAGTCTGATTCATCCTTGTGTACAATTTTCAGCTGGTGCCGCTTTCATCTGGTCAAACGATTTCGTATGAGTATAAACATGATAGAAATGTGGAGCCATCGGCCCCATCAGGGAATAAACGGTGTCCAAGAGATTAACGTGTTTTGGTGCAAAATGTGTGAATCAAACCCAGAACAAAAAAGGCCTTGTGAGATGTTTACTTGTACTGGCAAGAGAATGCATCTACATCCAGTGAAGCAAGCCCTCTACTGAAAGACCTGGGCTGAAAGACCACTCAGAGAAGAAGAAGCCATTTCATCACAAGCAATATAAAAGTTAGATTATGTTATTATTCTGCAAATGCATTGGGTAAAAAAGAATGACATTTATTTAATTAAACTAACTTTGAAGTGTTCGCCATAATGGCCGCCTTGACATTTGGAGAACAAAGGAAAAAGGTTCTAACTCTGAGAAAACCATCTTAATTGTTTAATTGTGAAGTACGGGGTGGCAGCATCATGTCCTGTTGGAGTTTGCTGCAGGAAGAACTGGTTTGCTTTATGAAATTGATGGTGGTGTTAACAAAGAACATTATGTGGAAATATTGAAGCAAAATCTCAAGACTTTACTAAAGATGGTAAAGCTTGGCCACAATGGGCCTTCCAGGTAAACAATAACTCGACCACCCAATTATTTGCCAGTTCTGTCTGGAGAAATGGGCCAAACATCCAACAAACTATTGTAAGAAGTTTGAGGACAAACTATTAGGCTGTTTTAATAAAAGAAAAAGTACTCATCTTCAGGTAAAATGGTGCAAATAGTTGCAAAATGTCAAATCAGCAGTGAAAAACCAGCTAGTACTACCACACCTTCTACATTCCAATATAAACACGTGTATGAGTGAATTTGAGTACCTGATAAGAAAGCTTACTCCAATGCAGTAATTCAGCAGACTTGCCTCTTGTAACCATCTAATAATAAAACGAGCATTCAGCCATTTCTAATTTTACCTCAAAAGTGTTTCTTTGAGCATTAATCTCTTTCTCACTCAAACATTTATGCTATACTGTTTTCATACTGTGAACAACACATAAGATAAAAGCAAAATGAACAAGGCTTCATCAATGCTCAGTCAAAAGATTAATTACACAAGAAAAACAGCAGAGCAAACGCTATTATGCTTCCATAATTAGGCACTAACTGTGTTCTGAGACATGCAAAATATCAATGGGAACATTATCTCGTTTATCAGCATGGTGGTCAGCTGGCTCCTTTATTCTTTCCTCAAAAACTGCTTGTGGAGAGACAGTGACTTCTTAATATGAATAATTCATGAAATATTTAAAGTTAGCAGAATGTCAAATAAGTTTATAACTCGCTCATTTTAGTCTTTTTGACACTTAGTTCAACAATATTCGATTTAAAAAACAGTGTTACTGTATTAAAACATTCTAAAAATTAAAAATACCTTGTATGTTCAAGCTATGATCAGTTATATGACACCAGCTCTTGTCAGCATTGAGAAAAGCCCTCTAAAGTGAAAACACAAGTTCAGACTTAAAATGACTTTATGCAACAAGAACATGACACTACATAAACTGAAGCAGACCCAAAGGTAAATTAGCCACATTTAGAAACACAGAGTGAGTTTTAATGCAAATTGCCAAAAATGTGAAAGAGAAAATGTGAATTAATGTACATCAACACGAACAGATGGTGGTTGTAATTCTTCAGTTGGCTGCTTGAAAGCACTGCAGAGGAAGAGCGCAATTTAAAACGCATTACATCTGTAAAGGAGGTAGCAGACTCCTGCTTATTTCACTTACTCCCAATCCATCCATCCATCCATCCATGTTCCTACACCGTCGTCCCTTACTGGGGTCGGGAGGGTTGCTGGTGCCTATCTCCAGCTATCGTTTCGGGTGAGAGGCGGGGTCATCCTGGACAGGTCGCCAGTCTGTCACAGGGCAACACAGAGACAGACAGGACAAACAAACATGCACACAAACACTCACACCGAGGGACAATTTAGAGAGGCCAATTAAACTGAGAGTCATGTTTTTGGACTGTGCGAGGAAGCCGGAGTACCCGGAGAGAACCCATGCATTTTTGAGAGTTTTGCATGTTTGAGAACATGCAAACTCCATGCAGAAGGATCGGGGCCGGGAATCGAACCCGGCCCCGATCCTTCTTGCTGCAAGGCAACAGCTCTAACAGCTGCGCCAAATACAAGATTTTTTACATTTCTTGTATTTTAGTGTCTTTCACAGCCAACTGCACTTTTTTAGCAGTTTATTTTATTAATGTGCCTTTCAAAGATGATGCAGATTGTGCAGTTGTTTTAGAATCTAAAGCAAGTTTAATCAGAATGCGTTTCTTCTATTCCGATTAAACCCACCTGGTATTTTGTCAGCTGCAGTCTTTAAGAAGTAAAGTGATTACTGGATCAACCACTTCAAGCTTATGCATCTATGACTAGTTTCTTCAAAGACTGAAGAAAACCGTAAAAGTTTTTGCAAAGCCATTTTATCATTCTTTGAAAGGAAAGCAATCTATTCAAATTTATGTACAAAGACTCATAAGTAAACTTGTGGTGGAACATTTCACAAAATCCACAATCTGGTTTTTGATTAGGACTCAATAGTTATTTTTTTGTTTTTTTTTACCAAAAAAAATGAATCTAACTACAGAAACACCATAATAAGCAATCTATAATTAAAAAATGTTTAGAGATCAGTTATTTTCAAAGACTGATTGACTTGAAGATGATTCCTTTGAGTTTTACCAGAAAGATTTACAACAGTTTAATATCTTCCTCAAAATCATATAGTCATTTTATTTAAATTTTCCACCCCATCCTTCCTGTGGTGCATTCATTTTCTGACATGATAGTTAATGGTTAACAACTATTACATATAAAGCTATTGAAAACATGAGATTTAAGATTGCAATTCTTTATCAATTCAATAAAAAAACAACAAACATTTAAATACAGAATGTCAGTTTAAAGAGAACCATGCTTAATACCTACATAATCTGGTAATTTATTTCTGTTTTTGGACAATTGTGTTTTTATCATTATGACTTTAGTAATTGATGGACATGTTATGTTACGTCTTTATTCCAAGTGCTTATTAACTCTCACCAAGCGAACCTCGCTGGGTTTCCTGCCCAAAGTTAGATTTTGTTTTCTGTAGCTCCTCAGGAGCCTGACTGTCTCCATTGTTTAGGATTTTTTGTCCTCCACATAAAACTGTTGTCTGCTTGTTGACAGAATCCACACAGACTCTGAGCTTCAGTTGGAGCTTTAATTTGACTTGTTCATGAGTTTTTGATCTTGTGGGTCTCATATGCACATGGTATAAGATAAACCTAACAATGAATTTTTTTTGCACAACATAGTGTTGGTAAATTATCAGCAGGATATCATATTTATATTCTTTGCAATAGAATTTAGCTGTGAAGCATCCTGACACTGTAGTTATGGTTTTGACCTCTTCTGTCTATCCATGTTGGTGTTTAAAAATTGTGGGATTGTTAAGTTGTTTTTTGGAACATGACTCTCTCTTCCCTCTGCTCCCAGTAAATAACCTCTGTAGACGATCCAGCACTTCAGGAACATGCACTCCATTATGGAAAGCCAGTTGTGTCAAAAACAAGTGACTGACTTTTTGTGTGATTTTAATGTGTTCTCAACGTGTGATTTGTGCACAGCTTGTTTGAATTTCATGAATATTTGGCCTTTCCTCTCAATCTTTCTCTCTTTGTTCTCACTGGTTCCCGAGCCGCTGTGGGAAGCACTGAGGATGGTTTCCAGCTTTCAAAGAAATTACAATTTTGTTTTTTGCTGATGCTTATTTAAGCTTTTAAGTGAAAAACTCTTTTTAGAAGTATGGCTTAACATGTTATGGCTGCTGTTGATAGCACTGTTGCCTTGCACCAATGAGCTCCTGGGCTCAAAACTCGGCCTGTGCTCGCTCTGTATGGACTTAGCATGTTCTCCCTGTGCTTCTTTCACAGTTCGAAAACATGACTGTTAGATCAGCTGCTCTCTCTAAAGGTGTGTGTGCATTGTTGCTTCTCCTGTTTGTGTTGTATTGCCATGTGATGGACTGGTGACCTTTTCTTTTTCTTTGCCATTCTTCAATTTAGGCTTCAGTAGCTCCACCAAAGTTACGCGGGCCTCCTGGCTGGTTCTGTTATTATTGTTCTATTTTGCCTCTGACCTGAGCTGAGGTACATAGTCATGTCTGGCAAGGTGTGTAGTTGTGCAATATTCTTTATATTATCAGATGATGGATTGAAGAATGCTTCATGAGTTTTTCATTAGCTGTAAACAGTTCAGTATTTAGCTTGATTATGAAAAATATCACAATAAAATACACTGCTACCTATCAGCCATCCTGTCTGGGAACAATTTAACAAGAATCTCAACTACAGGCAGCAGATGAAAAAAAGGACAAAAAAACAATCTTTTACCCTGACTTAATTTGTTATTGCGCCCACCATTGTTCAGAAATCTTGCCAGCTTTTACACAAATCCTAAAGCTCAAAACCAACTTGATAGTTTCCAGAAGACTAACGGATGCGAAGCTGCAGTTTTTAGAGGCAGGCAACCCAGTACCATAATATCTATTACAGAGAATATGTTCCATGCTGGATATTTGGAAACACCTCAGAAAGTCTATGCAGAAATATGGGCACCTGTGTTCCTCGAACACTTGGACTGCATCCTAGCCTTTGAAAAATACTGGATGATTAAACAAACAGCTTCACAAGCTAAAATAGGTCAGGAAAAATAACATACAGAACATAATGTACAGAAAGTTTGGACAAATTATACAACAAGGCTTCAGAAGACATGCTTTCCTATCAGCCACGGCTTTCAAATGTTTCATTTAAGTATTCAGGATAGTGAAAAACCCAACCAACTCAAATCAGACTGTCTTGTTGCTCTTTTTTTCAAAAACCCAAAAAGGTTTGTCAGAAAATAAAGTGAATGTTTTCAGGCAAATTCAATTACCTCTGTCAGCCCGTCATAATGAGTAACAGCCAGTGCATGCTCTCATTCAATTTTGGTGTCCGTGGGGAAGAATGTTTATCTGATGTCTTTATTTTTTTTTAATTTTCACAACAATGTTATTTCTGTGGCCAGCTTTCTGTAGCAAAACATTCAAATGAAACGCTAATTTCAGTATCTGTGCTGCGAAAGATGAAAGCAGCCTTGGCTTGCTTTTACAGTCAGAAGAGCGAGTGCTTTCGAAGACATCCGAGTTTTGTTGAGTCCAATGAAAGGCTGGATATTAAACATCCGATGTGTTTATCAGGACTCCAATCAGCCCCGTCATATTAGTTTCATGTAGTAAAGCAGAAACACAGAAATCCCATTTAAACTAAATCTCCGGTGGAACACATTTAGTTAGTTAAAAGGAAGATCATATATAATCAATAATTCAAATTTAATTAGTGCATATTAAATTAAAGCTGCATCTCATCAACAATAACAGTAAAAGTTTAACAAGGACTTGGGGAGGCAAAGCCTGTCTCTTGTCTTCGCAAGCCTTCCTAACCTTCAATATTTGCCTCTTCACTACATATTCATGACTATTTCTCTCTGGGGATATTCAGTGTTTACTGACTTTTTGGAGTTACTTGCCAAATCCCACAGTAATGTATTTCCCTCTTTAGAGTGCAGTATTGGGCATGGACCAGTATGAAATGTTGACAGCGTGATAACCTGTGTAAAATCCAGTTTATACAGCAATTAAAAACATGAATGGCCAAAATGATTTGATTAGAACTGAAGGCAACTTTTATTCCTATTTTTGCTAAAATAGAATATTGGTCACCACAGTTTAGTATTAATTCATGTTTTGTTGTAGAGGTGTGTACTAACTGAAGGTAATCAGACTTTTTTGTTGATACAGGTTGAAATATGTTGATGAATGAAATTCATGAATGTTTAGTAATATATTTGAAAATCTGGCTGCAAGTATTAGAGTCCATAGAGGTAGAATTGCACTAATTAATATCCTGAGCACTCAAACTAGCCTTTACAATAGATTGCATGCTGTAAAGTTATTTTTGTGCTCTTGAGGTTTTGACTGTATGCAGTGATGGAATACAAGGATATACTGCAAAAAAATGGCACAAAGGCTTTTATTGTATGATAAATTGTCCCAGTAATTATTACAATAATCAATAATATTGTCATTTTAAGACAACTTTCAAGTAATACATTGACAATGGTGTAAAAATGCAAGGTCATCTTCTCAAATATGAATAAACTTTAATTTTGTAAATTTTGTAAAGAACCTTTATCACTGAAATGGAATGTATTTTAAATATCCAAAACAAAAACACGACAACCAAAAAGAATAAATAAATAAAACAGAAATAAAAACCACTCACAACAAAACTCATACATAAAATAGATGATGATGTATCTGCAAAGAAAATTACCTTTTAAAAATATTAATTATCAGAATGGAAATGATCAAACTCATTTTCCCTCTTTTTTGATCATTGAAAAAAATTAAAGTTCTTTCTTACATGACAATCAATGTTATTTGTTATCGGAACTATTTCCAGTCAAAGTTGTATTTTTTTGCTCTGTGAGGAAAAAGCGTTGGCACTTCCCATCACCGAGCAGACAGGCAAGCGGCAGACAGGATGTGCTGTTTTTCTGAGACACGAATAGCTGGGGAAACCTCTGCTATCAAAATCCGTAAAAATATTTCAGAATAGCAAGATCAAATTCAGGGAGAAGAGTGAAACTAATAAGCTTGTGTTGAAGAGCACAAATTAGCATCCTTGTCAAAACAAAAACTAATTTTAATTACAGGAATTTTTCGCAGTTTTTAAATTTAAATTTTAAAAAATCTTGGTATGACTCAGTACTGTTAACTAATGTATATTTCCTCTCCAAAATTACAAGATTCAGGTGGAAATGTTCTTATGGAGGGCCTGTTCAGCAGCTTAAAGGGTTTGTGTTTGCTGTGGTTCCATTTAGAGATCAATAAATAACGGGTTCATAATAAATGTCATTTACTTCACTGCACAGAATGAAGGAAGAGTCAACGCAGAAATCCCCCAGGTTAGGGGAGACGCCTCCGCCTTAGACGGTTCTCATAAGTTTGTCTTTGACCTTCTCTTTCTCATTCCTTCTCTTTCTAATTACAAGCCTGCAGCTTTTCCTTCTGCCTCTCCTCAGCTCACATCCCTGCAGCCTGACTAATGGCTAGCAGGTGATGATCCAGACAAGACAGGAGGATTTCGTGGTATAATATACTGTAGCTGTTTTCCTGGGAGGATAAGTGTAATGAGTTTCCAATAAGTAACAGGTAAGTTTAGTAAAAATGTTTTGAGAGGGAGAACTTCATTTGCCTCAGTGTTTGTTATAATAGCGGTGGAGGAAACTACTGCAGGTGTCCTGGTGACAGCAGAATCTGTTCCGAGAACAGGATTAGGCTAAAGCCGAAAAGAGGCCAGGATTTCCTCTGGAGAAATTCCCCTCAGCATGAATATTGATGGAAATGAGTCTCACACGGAGTGCAAAACAAGCTTTAACCCTCTGCACTGGTGAAATGTTGTTAGCAGCGCCCGACCATCCCACAGGCCCAGACAATCACTCATTTTGAAAACTACAGCCACAAAACAGTTTTGAGTAGAGGAAATTAAACATTTGGTTTGTTAGTTTTACAACTGTAACGTACAACATTTAAATGTGGCAAAAATTTCCCATGAGAGCAAAATCAGTTTATGGGAGAAAATTTTCACTAAGAAGCTTCTGCTAAGAGCAACTAACAGTGCTGCAACCCAACAACAGGCAATTTAGTCAGATAGTCTAAAGCCACTTAGAGTTGAGAGTTTAGAGCATGGGTCAAAGGTCAGGGACTAGTGGCAGAATCTGAAGGCAACCTCCAAGGAAAAGAAGCATTAACTGTTTGAGAAACTAAGCCACTCTATTGAAAAAATATTAAGTGCCTTTAGACATGAATAAACAAATAGACTAGGCCTAAATTGCAAAAAGACACAAAACATTTGCATATCCAGGGAGAAAGTATTGATTGCTGTGAGAATCAATACTATCTTAATAAAATCAGTAAAATGTGTTTATTTTTATCCCAACTTCTGTTTCACTGTTTTTTTTTTTTACAAATTCTACTTAATTTCTTCCTTTTCTTTTTTTACAGCCTGAGATTTCAGATGGTAAACTGTATTTGATATCTTAAAAATGATCAAACCATATGATTATTGGATTAACAGTTTAAGTGTGAATGCAGCGATGTTGCAGATTCTTTCTCATTGTCTGATGTGTGTATTCACACATTGGAAAAGATCAAGATGTGCATCTCTTTAAATTTACCCCCTCAACCTTCTGTCACTCTTTGTCAAAAATGCCTGATTTTATGATCTCAGATAACTGGGTGAGTTCTTCACAATGTCATAGAATATCTTAGTGTTAATAAATTTATAACTTTAGTCAAGGAAAATAACTTTTTTCTTGCAAATGTATAACTTTTCGACATCAGAGACATCTTTGTAGAATTCAATTCAAGCTTTATTAAAGATACAGTCCTGGTTCATAGGAGAGATAAAACAAAACGGAAAAGGAAAATGATAATGTTAGGTAAATAAGTGAAATTAATCAAGTAATTTTGATGGAAATTTACTCTTCTGTGGTCAAATTATTTTTCTTTTATCTCTAAAGAAAACTTTGAAGAGCAAAGAAAAAAAAACAATGTAGTCACTGCTCATAACGATTGATTTACTTTAAATGGAATATGCTGCTGAGAGCATTCCAGTAGTTGGTGACGTCTAAAACTATTTCAAATTAAATATGACACTTGATCAAATGTGCACATCCAACAAGCAGAGTTTATTGGAACTTTTTTGTAACTCAAAAGATCAATTCTTAACATCTTTCCACAGACAGAAGACATCATCCAGACTGAGCTTAACAATGCTGCCTTCATTTTTCATGCAACACAACCTGCAGGGTTTAAATAGTGCACCTAACTTTCAGAAACAACTTGTGCAAAAAAGAAGTTTAAGTGAAAATACAATACTTCCAGTGGATCATTCTTAAGCTATGTTTGAGCTGTTCAAGGGTAAAAACACACAGAAAAGACAAAGAAAAGGATTGTGAAATTGAACAAAAAGAGGGACATAATAGCAGACGCTCATGCATTTTGAGAACATTATTACTTTGTGCTACGAAAAACAGGGAGAGATTTATTTGCCTACCAGACGTTGTTCTTTTGTCACATTTGAACCTGATGAAGCCTGATTTCACAGCAAGATCACTGGAGCTTTTTTTAATTAACAAAGAGACAAAGCTTGATTTCATTGGCTCCCTTCCCGACTTTTTACACACAGTTCTATTGTGAGACGCTCCTGAACAGATGAGGCAAGATAATTAAACTGACTGAAGTCCGACTCGCTAACGTAAGAGTGCAGAAATTGAGAGGATGTAACCGAGAGCCAAGCAGACATGGTGGAGGGAAGGAGAAAGGCCGAGTATCAGACACAGCATTCATTACCACCTGACTGACCTGCATATTGCACTGTGTGAGAGTAATGGGGGAGGACACACTCATCGGCCAAAGCTTAGCAAAAAAAAATAAAAAAATCTTTTTATCCCCTTTCTGCTTCTTTCCTCCAAAGTAGTCTGTCACTTTCTACTTTCACACTATGCGCTGCAGGATCCCATTGTTTCCAAAATTACAATAACAGATACTTAGTGAAATATAGTAATATCATGCCTAATGCCGCACACAATGAATAGCAGGGCTGTATAAAAGCTAATTATGCGTTTAATGGAAATCATTATCTTTTCTCCTACGTTGAGCGCTCGTTGTGTGAGGCTATGTGCAATGGCAGGAAAAAATCCGATATAGTCCTGAATCACATTTACCGCTTATATGGAGGCATTATAATGAGGTGACTGAGCTGAGAGCAGGCTGAGGTGTCGAGAGCCAGAAACAGCGGTGCTGATAACAAAAATAAAATTATGACGTAGATTGTTGAGTATTTCTATATAATAAAGCAATTAAGGACCACCTTTATTGAAACCTGATGAAACACCAGTGATTGCACATTCAAGTTTGAGCTGACATTGTGAAATGCTGTGTTTATTTTTGAGTATAGAAAAATGATTTCTGCAACTGCAACAGTAATGCTGCAGCCATTGCTGTTCTCAGAATGGAATTTTCTATTTTATTCTCTTTGGATGAAAAAACATTTTTGTTTTGTGAAAATATCTCTTGACATTCTTGACATAAGAGACAACACTCTTGAGATGCTGTCTCTTATGAAATGCCTCAATTGGTGTCAAAGAAATGTAAACATCAGCAGTGGGTCACCTGACCAGAATGTGAAGGCACAGAGCAGAAGGCCGGGCTATTGCCAAACGCTTGTTTTATCCTGCTTTTATCATTTTCCAAAACCAGTTCCGATGTGGGTTTGGGAACATTTCTTGAAGGAACATCCAACTATATTTAACTTTCAACCACATTTGATTAGAAGTAGTGATACAGAAGAGGATGAGGGCGACTAAAAACGAAAGAATTCTGACCCTTGAAGAAAGACTTTATTCACAGAATCATGAAATCAATCTCAGAATTCAAACTTTCAGATTCTCTTTTTCCACTTGTCCAAATCCTCTTCTTTATAAAGAAGACCTTACTGGTAATCCTGCTTTAGTCTTCTTACTAAACTACTGACAGAACAATGCCACCACATAGTGCTGCCACCACTATTATTGCAGATGAACTACATAAACTGCTCTTTAATGGTGATATCTTTGTTCCTGTGCAAACTGTGACTTTTTTGTTCCTATAAATATTATTTTAAGCTTGGGTTTAGGTCGGATGGCGTTAAAACTTGGACATATTGGGTGTTCCAGCAGCCCAATGTTCCAAAAACAAACCCCAACACTAGTTTTAGAACAGATACAGAAGGCTAATGGCACCCACTTTAACCGCATTGAAACTTTGTGATTATGCCTAATAGCTGGGTCTCTGCATGAAGCCATCAGAAATCCAGTAATTCTGCCCAGAACAATGGTCTGACACTCAGTCAGAATAATTATCAGAAATTAGAAGCCTCTTGATTGATTAAATAACATTTTTCAATTCTACTAATAGGGAGTGGGAGGTGGAGGGGTATACTGAAAAGTAAAATATGTAAAAAAAAAAACAACGTTAGACGGGAAGATTTGTAACAGATGAGTGAAGTACAATCATCCAAGATGGATAGGATAAAATACCTGACATGTTCCGTGCTTAAAAGAAAGATCAGACATATTAATTCACTGAGTTGAAATTTCAGCATTAAAAGCGCAGCAGGAGGTCTTGAATACAAAAATGTGTACAGAGGTTAAAAATATGGCAGAAAAGGCATCTTACCTGCGACTCGACCCGATCTGTAGTCTTTATACATCCTACGGATGCAGCGTTGCGCACTGTGATCTCAGCTTTTCTGCTCTTGTAGCAAATCTGTTTTGGGAAACAAAACCAAGCAGAACAAATTCTTGATTAGCCAGCATTTGTTCACAAATCTCAACTGCAGAGTCTCCTATGCCACAACTCCGCAACACGACTTATTCATTCGGCACTCGTTCAAGGACATTGAGTGAGATGAGCTTTAAGAAGGGACCAGAATAAAAGAAGGCTTTGTCTTGAACAGAGACAGAAGACAAACACGGGAGACTGTAATTCATCCGCTTCTCTAAAAGGCACGACCTCCCTGCTTTGTGGAGCAGAAGCTCGCTGGAGCCAGAGAGGGCTCCGAGGCTCGGGTGGGTCCCATTGACTGCACTATTAACACTCAGGCTGGGAGGATCAGCGAAGAAATACAAAACGCTGCCAGATGGGTGCACAGAGAATTTTGTAATGCATTCCACTCCACCAAGAGACACCCTGAGGGAGCAGTGATGACCACAGTAATTGGCTTTCTCCAGCTATGATAATCTGCATCAGTCATGCCTTGCCAACACACTCTTAGACCACTGAGAAGGTCACAGTGATCCCCAAACCTCAATCCGCACAGCTGACAGCAGCCTCTGAAATCTGAGAGGAGGACATTACTGAACCATCCTCATGAATTTTACCTTTAGTTCAAGGACCTGCATGGCAAGACATTTTTCATGTACTTTCTAATATCTTTGCTTGTGACTGAGCTGACTTCAGTCTGTAAGATATTTCAAAAAACATGGTTAAGACTAAAGACTTCAAGGCCAGTATTAGAAAATGGGATTGAGCACTGGATAATTTAAGCACTCTGTGAAGTGTCTACACAGGAGTTCATTTAAAGAAATCATTGATGAGAATATATTTTTGTCTCAACTTCTATAAAAGAGAGAAAACAAGCTGAGGTCATAAATTGATAATAACCATCGAGAGGGTGAAGTTGTTTGCGTTGGCATTATGCTCTTGTTTTGGTAGACAATTGGCTATCTTTGCATACTTGAACCAGTGATAGTCAGGGTTGCATGACTCTGCTACTGTTTTCTGAGCTGGGAATACAAAACAAATGTATAAATATATAAAAAGGAAAGTATGCTCAGCATAAAAAAGGAACAAGCCAGGAACAGATACTTGGGTTTCCTGGTCAGAAAAAAAAATATTGTTTTGCCAGAATAATGTAGCCTCTGTTTGATGTAAAGAAAGGAGAAGGAGATTTCCACCTCAAGAACACCGTTCCCATAATCAGGCATGGTGGTGGTGTCATCATGGTGCTTTGTGGTGAAAATATAAATGGCAAGTTAAACATATGAACATATTAGAGTGTCCCACCAAATTAAAAAGACTTCAATAGGGTCAATAGCAAATCTAAAGATTATGGGGTTTTAACCAACCATTATAAAACCAAAAAAGATTTTTAAAAAGCAAACAAAGACAACTAAGCCCAATAGAAACAAAAATAAGGAGTAGATATTAGTAATTTCTTTGTCAGATTAGACCGTTAAGTACAAATAATAAATCTAGATAGATGGCCGAGACCCAGAAATCTCCAGTAAAGAAAATATGCTTTGTCACTATGCTGTTTGTGTAAAACAACAGTTTTACCTACAACCCTGTGTAATGCTGCTATTGCAGACAGTGATGTGGTCATTTAAGTGGTTTAATAAAAAGCAACAACAGCAACAGCAATGGCCAAAAACACAAGCAAACCATTCTAAGAACTGGCAACAATTAGAAGACCAACTAAAGCACACTTTCCCATCTGTGAAGACTGGAACTGTAGCTGTTATGACACAATTTGATGACATGAGAATAAAATTTGTGGAGAATAATGACAGCTATTTTAATTTGGTAAACAGTTTTTTGCTTAATGGGAGGAGAGCAAAGAAAATCTGATTTCAAAGTCTTTTGTGTGCACAAAAAACAAATGGCAATAATCATTCTTTAGGCACCCACTTTCCCCCCATTGTACTTACTACCAGCATTTTTTTATTTTCACTCAATCACTTGAAGAATACTTTTCTGCAGTTCAGAAGAAGCTTTAGTTGCAAACTTGAGCAAATGTGCACACAAATGATTATGAATGAAGCAGCTGGGAAGTTTCACAAAAACTTGTGTTATTAGTCCAACGATGTAAATCAGACGAATAAACAAAGCATTAAGAATAAACTACCAATGGGAACAGCTGCCTGTATAAATGTTTATGCAGTAAAAAGAAGGAGAGACTTTTCAAAGAGGAAAATGTTATTTGTTGCAGAAATGCAATATTAGATTTCACAAATAAAGTAGATGCAAGAAGAATTGTTGAACATGCATGACAAAATATTGTAGTTGTCAACATGAACTCATTTGGCACGGCTACGTTTCTAGAACATAAGATCTTTTGCATGATAAAGGGAAGGAAAGACATGTCAGACCAGGATTTGAGGATTCCCTCAGTGAAAAGGATTACCAGAATTAACTGGCCACTAAAGTGATGGAGAGTGAGAGAAAGCCTTATAAGAGTCTCAAAGGGTTAATTCATCTTTAGTCTCCATGGCACAGAGTTGGCAACCTGGGATGGAAGAAACTAAAATGTCCTCTGAAACAATTTGTTGCCTCTGAGTTATCAAAGCGACATCACAAAGACTAATCAGTATTTCACAAGTACTTCACCAATATTTTTAATTTCCTGTTGTCATCCCTCAGCCTATGGCTTTTTTTTTCAGATCATGGCAAACAAAATGGGGAGATTAGGATACTATTTTTGACAAATTGTACAACTTTGTCAAGTAACTACACGTGTACAGAAATTAATTTACCTTAAGGCATTATGCAGAGGTATTTATCAAGAGAAACTTACAGATACCAGGAAGAGAAATTCTCAGCTTCATGGCGCAGGGTTTGTGCATCCTCAGGATCTCAGAAGCTATATTTTTCTGGACCTGTTTGTCTTTAGTAGAGTCTTGAGGGTACAGGCTATAAATGATTTATTATCTGTCTACATGACTATAAGTCCAAGGAAGTAAGTAATCTTTGCAGGGATAACAGGGCCTTACCATGGAGACTGGACAAGATGCTTGTCATTTCCTCATGCACTGTGACCAAACTGCATAAGAGCATCAACTTGTACAACCTGTAAGAGAGGATTTACCTATTGCGCTTTTGTCTCGTTAAGGAGAAGATGGAGGTTTCCCAGGTTTGATGTAATCCCTATCCTATGATAAGAGATAGGACTCTGGTTGCAAGTTTGTCATCCAGAGATTCAGGTTAAGCAGTGGAGTTGGATTGTTTGCACTCAAATTTTCAAATGAAATATTTTATCCAGGAAGGCAATAACTGGGATTTAGTCATCCATGTATCCATCCATCACACCTGCACGACCCTTGTATTGGCGTACAAGGTTGCTATCTCCAGTAAATCAATGAGCTGGTCAACTGACCAACCATGATCTGTCAGAAACCATACTTACTTTCTGAACCAGCAAAGATTCACATCTTTCAATTTTCTTAAGTCTTTACAAGGCATGGAAACAAAACCTTGTTTTTTTGAGACCAAGACCAAGGCAGAATGTTTGGCTAATATTTCAGCATACTGGGTCCTTTGTGCACCTTAAACTGCAAAATTTAATTTTAAAAAAGGTACATTTTTCAGCCAAAACTACTTCTTGGTATTAAATTAATAATTGTGATGAGTTATTAAATGTTGCCACGCACTGACACACAATCTCTAAACATAATTCATCAGATAAGATTGCACAATAAGTGTATAAGTGAAAAAACACTAAGAGAGAAATAAAGAGCTGTCATAATAGGCATAGAGTCAAGGCCAGTTCTTCATGGACCAAGACTGGACCTGGTAAGGTCAGACCAAGTCCAAGATCAGGAAACAAAACAGCTCAAGACCAGTTTCAAGCCCCCCATCCAGGGTCTTTAATGGATATTTTCTGCTTTTCTGCCAGGATATGCATTTTTATTTGGACATACAGGCAGAAATATGAGTCTTGAGGTGTTTTTAATATAATATATTAATACATACAGTAAAACACACTCAGTTGTATAACTCACAGTCAACATGCATTCATGAAAGTAGCCTTTACAGCAATATTAATCCTACTGATATGTCCTCTTAAAAAAGCCACGATAAGGAAAATGATGAAACAATAGAGCCTAGTGAGGTTTTCCAGGCTCAAGAGTTATGACCAAGGCCTTTTTGTGCTCAGTATCAGGGTCGCTGATTAAAGGCAGAACTTCAATCTTTTCCTACTGACTGCCAAACTGCTTTAATATGAACAAAGGTTTTATGCATAGATAGCTTTAATATCTGCAATACAAGCTATTTGTAAAGCGTTTGTGACAGAGCTTCATCTTAGGCTGCAAATTTAAATATGCCTCTGCAGTTTAAGCACTTGGCCAGAATTGAAAAACATCTGAAAAGAAAATTATTTTTCTGGATGAACAAAAAATTGCAAGTGCTATACAACCCATTTTAATCAAAAGTACAAAAAAACTATTCAAGACAGGTATTCCAGCTTTATAGAGTGAAATTCCCTACAATCTGCGAGCCGTTTCATATGATAGTACAATTGACTTCACTTAGAGTTGTAATGTTTAGTTGATATCATTGATTAGCCACACTGTATACTGAGTTTAGTGCTTTTTGAAGAGGATCAGTAGATTTAACACATCAGAGCACATCACTCAGACTTTAATGTATGGGAAACAGACAAGAGGCTCACCCACGTAAAGCTGAGTGATAACGCAAAGAATATGAAGGGAAAGTGAAGGACATGGGGTTCTGAGCAGGCCATTTTGCACAACTGAGAAGGATGTGGATGTGGACTGAAAGTCTTTTTTAATTGCAACACCATCAGGGTAAGTGCAAATATTCAGGGCAACAAAAACAGACTAATTTTATTCACATTAATTTACTTCTAAGTATCAGATTACGACTTAGTAAGGAAAAAAATATTGAATTTAACTTAGATAGAAGGGTGAAAAAAAATTGATTTAGACATTTGTGCAGTAAAAACTCATTAAGTGGTTAGGAAGTCCTGCATACAGTTAGGTTGAGGTAAAACCTCTGCATGTTTTACTGCACAGAAACAACCTTACATGTCTGCATCTGGGGTATTCTATTTAACTTATTGCAACACCAGCAAGCTAATCAGTCTATTTAAATCATTTACTGCTTAAAACCGCACAGTATCCTTAGAAAAAGGCAGGCACATATGCTCCCACGCCATTACAAACACATTATTACGTGGCACAATATGTTCGTTAATGAGCCTCTGCTGACATGTTGGAGAAATGACAATCTGTCAAACCTTCCTACACACAGGGAAACAACATACTGAAGAGAGGGCGGCACCACTGCGCATCAATATGTGAGGATATTATGTAGAAGTAATTAAACCCATTTTTAAAAAATCATTGCATAGAAACACATTACTTGTTTTCAGTCATTAAGCATTCATCTGTGGCCGCTGGTTGCACTTCCTCAAAGTCCTGTTAGTGCTCTCTTTGTCATAAATACTCAAATTATTAAATGTCAACTAGAACCTTATGATCTTCTCTCCCTTCAACTTTGGCCGACTAAAACAACAACAAAAACCGTGTCCATGAATTATTTGTATCAAGCTTCAGACTGGCCACTTGTACAATTGTGCTAACATTATATACTCTATAGCAGAGCTAATTTTACAACTGACAATGTTAGAAATAAGGAGTTAGAAAAGTTGAGCAATACAAAACAGCCAGAGGGCAAAGACAGGGCAATAAGAGGGCAGAAAGAGTGAAGAAGACAGTTTTCTGGCAAATAATGATCAAAGAGAAATAGCTGGTTACAAGTGGGATTCATCCCTCCCATCACTTAGACATGTCTCACACTGAAAACCCTGATGCTGTGCAAGAAAACAATTTTCCACAATGTTAACAGACATAGCCAGAGGAGCAACACAGTCCCAATTTTTATCATCCAGAGACAGGAAAACGAAAAAATTTATGTGCAGAACAAGCAGAATGTGAGTACCTACAATGAAAGAATGGTTCTACGGTACCATGGCTTCGTAAATAAAACCATTAACAATTTTAAGGAACTGTTTTTAATTGGCAAGTATAAGCCTTAAGAGTGTGGGAATATTAGTTGGCCTTAATCTTTTATATTTCATAAGAGTATGCTTATTAGAACCAGTCCATGGAAATACAGTACTGTGTAAGTTGAGTCTTTAGACTGTCTGCAGTACATCAGACAGTCTTAACAACCAAGAGAAAAAAACTGATGTCCAATAGGTAAACATGGATATGACTAGGCCTGTCCCAATAATCAATAAATCAATTAATTGCATTATAAATTAAAACAAAGTCAATAATTTATAATTTTCTCTCTTTCTACTAAAAGCTGGATGATTTGGTGCTTCAGTTTCAACAAGCCCTTTTTTGAAGGACAATTTTCTTTACAAAGATTTCAAAATTAATTTATTTGTTGGGTTGTTAATTTATTTTGGATATTTAAAAAAGTCATTCAGTGTTAAATGTTTATTAAAATCTAAAGAATGTGCTTGTGCATTATTATTTTGCCATTGCCGTTATATCACTTAAAAATAGTCTCAAACAACAATATTATCGTTTATCGCATTAACTTCTGGCACAATTTATTGTCAAGTAAAATTTTTCATTGTGACAGACCTAGATATGAATTAGTTTGATATGAATGGGGAGCTGGATGAACTGACTAACATCTTTAACCATGCAGGTACAGTGCATGGTTTGATTTCCTTTACAAAACAATTCTTATTATAGAATTGGGGATAAATAATGATAGGATATCTCAATAAATGTCTAACAGTGCGTGTAAATTGCAAAATAAATTGCCTTGCAGCAAGAAGGTTCTGGGTTCGATTCCCGGCCCCGGTCTTTCTGCATGGAGTTTGCATGTTCTCCCTGGGCATGCGTGGGTTCTCTCCGGGTACTCCGGCTTCCTCCCACAGTCCAAAAACATGACTGTCAGGTTAATTGGCCTCTCTAAACTGTCCCTAGATGTGTGT